>JAZKJV010008632.1:170000-901131 GCA_037367405.1 Ottelia alismoides
CTATCAAGCTTGTGCATAGGAGCTTCGGAATCTGTCTTCACGACAGCGTCTTTCGACGTGCCTCCATTTTCCAAGCTGGATCTTTCAAACTAATATTTCTTTGTTGTTATTTTGATCGATTTGCTTGTCAATCTTAAAACATTATATCCTTGCAAACAGTGCTAGAAAACTATAGTATATTCCAACAATGTGAAAACAAATCCGCAAGTTTTCTATCTATTGTTTCATTCCATCTTTGTTAATTAAACCTTTGCAAAATGAATCCTAAAGCAATGATGACTTCGGAAGACATTTCTAATCTTAGACCCGAAAAATTCGTAGGATTACATTTCCGTAGATGGCAACAAAAAATGAGGTTTTGGCTAACTTCTTTAGGATTAGTCTATACTATAACTCCTCCTAAGGAGCTCCAAATTCCCGTCACTGTCGTTGATCATGTTAACTCTGTCCTATTCTCAATAGACCCCACTTACAGTGATCCAATTTCTTCCCCTATCTCGACTCATACAAAAATACCTATGACATATACCATATGCACCGTACTGCTCTCGAACTTTGGAAAGTTTTGGATGATGAGTTTGGTATGCAAGATGCGGGATTAGAACGATATGCCTTTATCCAGTGGCTTGACTATAAGGTGGTAGAGAACAAGCACGTCTTCGCACAAGTTCTTGAATATCAAAATCTTGTCTCTAGTCTCTTCCTAGTAGCTATAAGCTCGAGGAAAATGTACAAGTAGCCTCTCTAATAGAAAAATTCTCTTCTTCTTGGAAAGATTTTGTTAAATCTCTCTGTCATAGACTAGAGAAGACGAACATGTCTTCCCTTATAAAATCTCTTCAAACTGAAAATCATCACAGAGCAAAAGATTCTAAATACAATCCTCCTGTCAATCTGGTAGACCATGTCAACAACAAAAGAAACCCCATAAATTCCATCCCAAATCCAAACAACCTTTCAAGAAAGACAAGCAACATGGTCAGAATATTAACACTGACGCTAGGGGCCAACGCATCTGCTACGTGTGTGGCAAGCCCGATCACTTTGCGAACGTATGCAGGAATCACAAGGGACAAAAGAAGCAACCTCCTAAGAATGCTAAAGTCAATATGATTTTTGTGGTGGTCGATGCTTCTGAAAGGTTAGAAATTAACTCTTCTATTCCTAATATTAATTATGCCTCCCATGATAATTGGTTGTTGGATTCTGGAGCTGTATCTCACATCTGCTATGATCACTCTTCTTTTTCCACCTATTAGGCTGATAATAGTCGTGTCATCTCATGGGGTGATGGTGCCTCCGTGAAACACATTGTAGGCTTTAGACATGTGGATTTGAAGCTCACATCAGGGAAAGTCTTGAAGCTATATGATGTATTACATGTTCCTGAATTTAAGAAGATACTTATTAGTAAAGACCTACATATGTCGTCTGATTACTCCTTATTAAGTCAGGTAAATAAAGTTGTAATCTCTCATTTTGTATCTTTCATAGGTGCCAGCTATACTTGTAATGGTCTTATCAAGTTTAGTGTTGAGTCTTGTAATGGTTCTTCACATATTAATGAAAATTGCATTAGAACTCTTTCTATTATCGTGTCATTCGATCTTTAGCATGCACACTTAGGACACGTGAACAAAAATAAAATGAAGCATATGGTTCACATGGATTTAATTCCCAAAATTGACATAACAAATAATGAAAGATGTCAAATTTGTGTACAAGCCAAATTGCGTAAGAAATCCTTTAGATTAATAGAAAGAAACTATACATTACTTGAACTAGTCCATACTGATGTATGTGACATAAACCATGTTCTCACTCATGATAACATGCTCTACTTTGTGACCTTTATATATGATTTTCAAAGTATTGTTATGTTTATTTGCTAAGATCTAAAGATGAGCAAATAGAAAAGTTTAAGGTCTACAAAACCCAAGTAGAGAAAAAATCGATAAGAACATAAAAAAGGATTAGATCCTATAGAGGGGGTGACTATACTTCAAATGAGTTAAACCGGTTTTGTGAGGAACATGGCCTTATACATGAAACCACTGTCTCTTATAACCCTCAGTCAAATGGTGTGGCTGAAAGGAAGAACATAACACTTATCGACATGGTCAATGCCAGGTTAGCTGAATTTGATCTTAACCAACGATTGTGGGAGGATGCTCTTTTAACCGCAAATTATGTGCTCAACCGCATCCCTTTCAAACACATAGATAAATCTCCTCATGAACTTTGATTTAACCGAAAATCAGTTCTAAACTATCTTAAAGTATGGGAATGCTTGACCAATGTTAAGATTCCTGAAAATAAGAAGAGGAAGTTAGGTCCTAAGACTATGGACTCTATTTTCATAAGATATATAGAAAATAGTAATGCCAATAGATTTCTAGTCATAAAATCTGACATCCAAGAAATCAGTGTCAACTCAATACTAGAGATTAGACACGTAGATGCAGTATACTATGAAAGCATCTTTCCTCTCAAATCTTCTCTCTCTAGATAAGTTGGTGAAGGAACTTCAAATTCTCAAAACATTGAATCCCATCAAGATACACCACAAATTACTGAAGAAGAAGAACCATTAAATCAAGAAATGGTCGAGCCCCCTTATGACCTAGGTCGAGGTAAAAGGACTAGAATTGCTAAGAATTTTTGTCCTGACTTCTATACTTTCTTAGTAGAAGAAGATACCAAGACCTAAGACGAAGCTATGAAATCAATATATCATAGTTTCTGGAAGGAAGAAATTGATAATGAAATGGAATCTATAATGAACAACTGCATTGGATTCTGACCGATCTTCCCCCAGGGTACAAGACTATTGGATGCAAGTAGGTTTACAGAAAGAAGTTATGTGCAGATGGTTCCATATATAAGTTTAAGGCTAGACTTGTAGCCAACGGATACAAACAAAAAGAAGGTGTTGATTACTTTGAGACTTATGCTCATATAACAAAAATTACATCTATCCGTGTTCTTATCACCTTAGCTGCGATTCACAATCTTGAAATCCATCAAATGGATGTCAAGACTGGTTTCCTAAACGACAGCCTTGAGGAAGAGATTTACATGGATCAATCTGAAGGGTTTGTAGTCCGTAGATACGAACACAATGTGTGTAGATTAGTAAAATATTTATATTGTTTGAAACAAGCACCTATGCAGTGGAATGATAAATTTAATAAAACTATTTTATCTGTTGGCTTCACTGCTAATGAATCTCATAGATGCATTTATTTTAAGACCTCTGAGAATGTTATTGTAATCATGTTCTTGTATTTTGATGAAATTTAATCTTTGGATCAAATTTAGCTATTATCTCTGAGACTATATCTCTTCTTGGTAAAATTTTGATATGAAAGATTTAGGAATAGTCGATGTTATACTTGAAATAAAATTGAGCAGATCAAATTCTGGATGTACTCTAAACCCGTCCCACTATGTAGAAAAGGTTTTGCATAGGTTTGATATGTACCATAGTGTGCATGTTAGTACTCCATATGATCCTTCCCTACATCTTAAGGCACATACTAGTAGTCCTGTGGATCAGTCTAGATATGCTCAAGCCATAGGAAGCTTAATGAATCTAGCCAACTGTTCTAGACCTAACATAACATATACTATCAGTAGGTTGAGCAGGTGCACAAATTGTCCTAATGCTGACCATTGGAAGCCTTTCGTCAGAGTCTTCAGATAGCTTAAGGGTACTGTGGAATACAATCTTCAATACATTGGTTTTCCAGTTGTATTGGAAGGCTACACATATGTATTGGATTGCAGACTCTGATGAAATCATGTCTAATAGTGGTTATATGTTTTGTCTTGGTGGTGCTGCAGTCTTTTGGAAATCCTCCAAACAAACTGTTAGAGCAAGATCCACAATGGAGGATGAGTTATAGTTTTGGATTTATCTTGTTGTCAGGCAGACTGGCTAAGAAATCTTTTAATAGATTTATCCATCATTTCAAAGCCTTTTTCCTCCTATCTCTATCCATTGTGATAGTAGATCTGCCATAGATAAAGGTAAACAATCTAAGGATAACCCTGAAAACATTTTATGAGATTGAGGAATGAAGAGGTGAGAGATTTCATTACCCAAGATGTAATATCTCTACAATTTGTGAAATCTGTAGAGAATATTGTTGATCCTCTCACAAAGGATCTAGCTAGAAAGATAGTACTCAGTGCATCGAGGGGGATGGGTCGTTTACCCATTACTTGAATATCATAGTGGTAACCCAGCCAATCCAAAACTGGAGATCACATGAGGAATGGTTCAAAGGGACTATTAAGCTATGTTAGTGTTCGATGGAAGCACAAACTTAGGAGTTTTACTCATGACCTATCCTTATGGCGCGTAGTGCTTCGGTTTTGTCTTGGTAGAGGAAGGGTTATTCTCTGAATGGAATCAAGCCATATGTGGCAGTGTGTAGGACCGGATAATACACCCTTGGAGATTCATACTATGTGAGTGTAACCCTAGGTCGGGATTTATGTGAGTTGGGTATTCTCGCTAGAGCACTCATGAAACAGATTCTTGCGAAGGTCGTAATGCACACACTGATATGAACGTCCTCGTGCCCTCATCTATATTTGTGTGATTTATTGAAATCTGAATCAGAGAGTCTGGCTCAAGATGTAGTTCACCACGTCTCTCCGGATGTAGATGAATCATTGCTAGGTAAGGTACAAAGCCACAAGATACCTATGCTGAAAGACATAGTTTAGCCGTATTTTATTTTTAGTTAATTTTTTTATTATGATTCTTTAATTTTTCCTTTTCTTTTTATTCTTTAAAAAGGATTATGAAATATGTGGGGGAATGCTGGATTTTCTTTTTATTTCAAAACCTCTCTACCTCTTTAGTACGGGTGAGCGTATGTGCGAGTTTAATTTAAAATATTACTTTTCCAAGATTTGTTTTAAGTCTACGTAATTTTCAATTTGCGTACAAGTACCTAACCCAATAATGACCTCGGAAATGAGACTCATAAATTCATTTCAACAAACACATTCCCTCTTTTTTATTTAGGTTCATATAGCTATTTTTGGCATTAAATGGGTCTCCTCGGTAATGTTGGTTACATCCAACGAGATCATAGGAACTCGTTATCACTTAATGTCTTGATGGGAGATAACGAGTCTCTTTTGCCTCTTTGTTAATGGACAGTATGTCTATATAAAGGACTGTAGTCTTAGCCTTTCAAACACAACACACAACACAACAGAAGCATTCTGTTCTCCACCCCCATCTACTCTCCACCACTTGTGAGCTCATTGTGAATTCGTGTAGGTGAATTTTGTGCTTTGTTTTTCTACGACGCCGAGGGCCAACGGATGCTCGATGCTGCTCTCTTGCTAGTACTGGGAGATAACATCCAGTTGTGAGGTGATTGAATCTGGGAGCCAGGACGCCATCAAGCTCGTGCATAGGAGCGACGAAATCTTTCTTAACGACAACGTCTTTCAACGTACCTCCATTTCTCAGGCTGGATCTTTCACACTAATTTTTCTTTGTTTCTATTTTGATCGTATTTGCTTCCCAATCTTAAAACACAATATCCTTGCAAACAGTGCTAGAAAACTAAAGTATATTCCAACAGGGAATCCATCGGCTGAGGATCGGACAACGTGCATATGGAGCTGAGGATGGTCGGCACATATCTCAGGGTCTTCATTCCTCATCCGACAGATTCTTTATGTTAGAACATGTGATGTAATAGCAGAGGATCCTCTCTGAACGTGAAGTACGTACACCTCTTTTGTATGTCAATGAATGACTAGAACAATATCACGGAGAATGCATGGAGCCACGCAGATGAGAAAAGAGGCATTCGGTACAAAAATTTAGTGAAAGATGCACAATTTCTAGGAAGAAATCATCTTGTAAAGATTTTACTCTTGCCATAGCAAATTAATTACTATAGTAGACGAAAAGATCAAGGTGCTCACTTCAATGATCTAATGGTACTGCAGTATACCTACAACTCAAAAGACCTTGATTCAAATCCTCTCGTGTGGAGGTTACATTAGGTAGTCGACAGTTAATATAGTCGAATCTTTTAACATGGATTTGAGCAAAAGTCATGTAGTTGACCATACTTATAGCGTAAGAAGAATTTATCATTTTCTAGTGTCAACAAAAAATATTAGCTATGACTTGTTTGTTTTGCAATGAACTTTAGGTTTTCAAAAAATAAGAGATATTTTAGATACGGATTAATTAAGCAATATATGCACCAAATTAAATTTTTTATTGTCAGGATAATGGCTACGAACACTTTGGCTATCCTACACTTGGATAACGGATTTTGTACGATATTGACTATCCTATCTTGGTAAAGAATTCTGTATGATTGTTGAACTGTTGCAAGTCGGAGATTTTCTTGCCTTATTATAGACTCAGATGACACAGATTGCCGCTACATTAATGGTTTTTTAATTTTTGAACAATTTCATATCGCATGGGTTCCTGTTATATTGTATTTTGTGGATAGTAATGACAAAAAAAATACGTATGAATAATATCATCATTATATATCTAACAATTGATATGATATTTATTATTAATTTTAATTATAAACAATTATATATCTTTTACGTTGATATTCATTATATATCTAACAACCTGAAGTGCAGGGCAGAGGGAAGGGAGCACATGTAGGGAACACGACCACACTTCCAAAAATAGAAATACCATGTATATAACCTCCATAATACCATATCCTAATCTTTATCTGAATCCCATTTATTGACAATTACGACCCCCTCAGTCATGTTGCAATCTTTTTTCTTGCCAGATTAATAGTAGTAAAGTCCCTCATCACTTTATACTATCCTATTTTATAAATTCCATCTTCAATCCTTGAGGATGCAACTTCTAACCTCATAATATTTTGAAGTCGCAATTCTATTACTGTGGATTACAACAACGAAGAACAAGACCAGTACATGATTTAGAATAAACAAAAAATCCTAGTAATCTAGCAAGATGGTGATTCCTTGGTCACCTCCCAACTAGCATGAGATCCCTACGATACGCCTCCACGAATCTAGTTGTCTAGATCTCGTGGTTCCTTCTTCATCTATGCAAGATGTACACAAGGATGCGATGCTGGTCGACATATCTTTCGGGAGGTAAAGCCGATATTCAAATATTTTATGATTAAAAAATTAATAGACAATTTTATTTTAAACTATTAGAGAAGGTTATATATGTTCCATCTTATGTAGTTGTAACCTCTCGATGCTCTTTATGTAATTTCTTATTTATGAGTGCTCTAGAGTTTCAACCTATATAAGGAACCCTAAACCTCGTGAGTAAAGTATCTCATTGCATTTTCTTTTTGTTCTCCATATGATATCAAAGCATCGGTCCTAGACCGGTGTTTTGACATAAATCCCCCTGCCACCACCAGCCCCTCATCACCCCTCCCTGGAGAAGCCCTTACGCATGCTCCTTCCAGAAACCAAGGTCCCGTGCAAGGGACTCGACTTCCTCTAGGTGGTCCTGCACCTACACTATGAGGCTTGCTCCTCCACAAGGCACCAACAGTAATCCAACACCGATGCCAGGAGGTCTCAACCCTCCACCGGGGGGTCTTATGCCTTCCCAAGGCACCGACGGTGCCCTAACAACCTCTGCTAGGAGCCTTCATGCATCACCAAGGCACCAACGGTGCCTAATGTTTTATTAGTAGGTCCAATTAATGAACTATAGGTGCATGCATATAATTAAGTGTGTGGATCCTACTCAGTACGGCACAATCAATCAGAAAGTCCTAAGGCTAGGGGCTCGAGAAAAATCTGGTAAAACCGTAAATGGCAGCGAAAAATCAAAAAGCCGCGAAAAAGTCGCGAAAAATCTAAACTAGCCAAAGGGTCCCCCGAGCACACCGGTGCTCGGCGAAACAGACCCTGAAAGTCCAAGTCCTGCTGTTGTCCCTGTGTTATTACAATTCAAATAAAATGTGCTAAAAGAACCTAGGCTACTCTACACTAAGCTGCTCCTCACGCTCTCCTGCGGCTCCGTGCAGAAGGGAGTCGCCTCCGAATCCTGCGGTTGCGCCGGCTACTCGAGAGTCGCCGCCTCGGTCCTCGGGCCCTCGCAAGAAACAACAAAGTGTTATCAACCGAATTATTATATAAACAATGTCAGATATATATATATATATGCAGAAATCTATACAAAAAGCCGCGAAAAGAAAGCCGCGGGAAAAATCGAAAACTGACTACTAAGCCGTGCTCCCCGACAACGGTGCCATTCTGATGACACGCCTTATCACTCGGGTAAAAGGTCGTCAAGGGTCGTTGCGACCCAAGTAACCAAGCGTGGTCGATCAAGAAAAATAGACCACCAAATCGAATAAAAATTGATGAAACACAAGTAGCGGTCTCGCTATTATATAACCTGGTATAGCGACCAGGGTCGAACACAAGGAGCACGTAATGGCCTTGCGGCCTACGAAGTAGTCAAAAAAAAAGAATAAAAGAAAATCAAAATGTTTTCGGTGGATTTTTTATTTTTATAATTTTTTTGGATTTTTAATTAATAAGGAAAATAAGGAAAGCAAGTAAACAAGCCTATTCAAGCAATTATTAAGGCACTCAAAAATCACTGAAAAATTCAGATAAAAATGTTTTTTATGTATTTTATGTTTTCACTGTTTTTGGGTAATTTTTGGTATTTTTATGATTTTTATTGAATTTTCTAAAAATAAGACAAGGTAACAAAACAAGCACAATGTCCAGCCAAGCTTGGGGGGACTTAGATAAAATATCTAAAAGTCCCAAAAACCCTAGAGGTAATTTTCCTGTAAAGAAGAAAATTCAAGGAAAATTCAGCCACTGGAATTATTGTTTTTGGATTTTTAAATTAATTATTAGAATTTTTATGGTTTTTAGGTGTTTTTCAAATTTTATGAATTTTATATAATGAAAAATGGACCGAAATTGGTCAGAAAATCAGGCAAAACAAACACTACCTAATTTTTTTGTAATTTTTAGATGAGTTTTAATATTTTTTGTGAATTTTTAAATCATACAGTAAAGAAAAAGGCTGTTTTTGATTTTTTAAAAATAATAAATGCAATAAAAAATGTCTACAAAAATTATAGAAAATTTTACACCATGGCAGGAGCCATGTGTCCATTTTCATTGAATTTGGAGTTAGTTTGATATTTTATTAAAAATCAAAACCTAGGTACATTGCACAGAGACCTGTATGTAAATACCAGAAGTTCCAGGGGGTCCGGTGCAACAATCCCCAAGAAGTCACGCGCGAGGCACGTGTCTGGGGCACACAGGGACCTAATTGCAAGTAAATAAGGTTCCTGGACTAAATAATAACATGTATTAAAAGTCCAGGGGCCTTATCGCAAAATACCCAAAAAGATAACGCACATGCACAAATTCAACACGCGCATGGGTATAAATGCAATTATCTAAAAAAGTTTCATTCATTCAGTAACAACCCAGAACTACAGAGCTAAACATGCAAATAACCCATTAAACACGTGTCGACGCACGTGATACACTACACACAAGGGCATACATGTCAATAGCAGAAAAGGCAAGGTCCTAAGTGCAAAAGTACCAAAACAAAAACAACTGACTATGATATTTACAGGACTAAACACGAAATAAAGTAAACAGGGGGGCCTAAGGGAATATTTACCCTTTATTAAGTAGGTCGTCGGATGGGCGCCACGTGTGCTGATCGACGGTTGAGAATGGGGTGACGCTCAACGCTAGGGTACTCGTCCTGATCGAACGGCGGTGGCCTCGCCACGTGTGAAATCTGACGACTGGGGTGCAGCGTGGGAAAGCCTCGCTGATCGGACGGTGTGGATCGCTCCTCCAAGGATCTGACGCTGCTAGTGGCTCCTCAGATGAATGGTTGAGATGCAAACTGGAGGTCGAAGGGGATCCGACGGTATCTGGAGGTCGAGGAAGAACTGATGGCCGGCGACCTTCAACGGCCCGCTGCGCACGCTCCCGGCCTCCTCGCTGGACTCTGATGATCGGAGAAGAAGCTCTGTGGGCTCCCGCGTCGACTAGTGGGCCTCCGATGGCTCGACGGAGCCCCGAGGAGCTTTGGCGAGTCCGGCGGAGGCAAAGCTGTTGGACCAGATGGTCCAAGCCCTCAGATGGGTTCGGATGTACCTGCAAAGTGCACCAACAGACTCGCGGGTCGAGGGCAAAGTGCCTCGACCCTGTGAGAGGGGGTGACAGTGACTGGTGAGGTGGGGTGGTCGAGTTCCGGCGGGGTGTAGACGATGGAGCTCGAAACCCCAGATCTTGTGCGAGCTGGGTTGAATGGAGGGGCGTAGAACGTGCGCGGGAAGAAGGCGAACGTGATGGTGAGGTCCGATGATCGATACGAGGGTGGAGGTGACCGGAATAGACGATGAACAGAAATGGGCGAATTGGGCGAAACGCGAAATCAAAGAAAATGGGAAGGAAATACGTCTACCTGGGTGGAGGAATCGACTGTGGATGAGCTGGGCTAGCTCTGAGTCGTTGCCTCGTGGGTCGTCGAGGCCCGAGGCTCGAGCTCCAACTTCAGGTGGAGCACAGCGGCGCAAGCTCGCCGGATCTGAGGTCCGGTCACCTTCACCTCTCTTCGACACCACCAGCGGAGAGCTGTCACCTCAGGGGAAGGCAGTGGAAGTCACGGGAATGAAAGGTGGGGAGCCAAAGATGGGGAAATGGGAGGCAGAGCTCGGCTTAAGTACTTCCAGGGGTCCGGCTAAAAACGATCGGGTAGGGCAGCTCATAGCATGGACCCCGAGGCGGGTACTCCGGCGAGGGTGTCAGATCTAGCTTGGACAATTAGGACCCGAGGTTTAGGTGAGAGATGATCGGGTTTGGACGCTAAAATGAGGAGAAATCGGGTCGGGCGTCTAAAACCCGTGGGAAGTAGTCCACAGGGGGGAGTTGACCGGGCGGTCAACATCCCCGTGGGCCAATGAGATTCAACCACCTGGAAATGATTTAGAAATTGAATTAAAAATAGCAAATGGCCGATTTAATAAAAACTCAAAACATAAAAAATATTTGTTTTAATTTTTTCTATTTTTTGTGATTTTTAATTAATTTTTCAAAATGAAAATAAGGTATTTACATAATAGGGCTATATATAGGTATATATACAATATAGGATTTTTATTTTTGATTTTTAATTTGTTATTTTTATACATTTTTATCCCCATTTTATATTTTATTTATTTATATTATAAAATTAGGATGAAAAGAATATTTTTATTTTATTTTTATTATTTATATACAAGGGGGAAATAAATAGATATATACATCTATATACATGGTATATTTACAATGTATTTTTGGTTTTTGATTTTGTTCTTTTTATTTTGTTTTTGTTTTTGTTGTTTTTATTTTATTTATTTACACATAAAAGATAGAATATTTGCAAATTTATGGAAATTAATTTTATTTATTTATAAGGTGAAATAAATATAAGTGAGTGGATTATATACGTGGTGAATATGCACAAGTGATGTTTTTGTTTTCTTTTTAATTTTTCTATTTTTGTTTTGATTTTTGTATTTACAAATATATACCATATATACAAACCACTTTTATTCTATTTTTGAAGGAAAATAGATTTATTGTATTTACAAGGATATTCACACACATGAGCTCCCTATCTCTCTCTACTTTGGCTTTAATGCGGTCAGGCCCATGCTGAGCCCTTCCCTTGGGATTAGGTTGCTTAATATTTATTCTAAATATTTTCCTCTTTTTCTTTTGTCTCTTTATTATTTTATTTTTGCACAAAAATATGCTAATTATAACTTTTTACACAATGCATGCTTTTGATAATTATTTGTATTTACAGACATATACATGCATTTGCAAAGGTTTTTGTAGCTAAAATATAAGAATAAAGAGTGGTGAATGGGTATTCATCAGTGCCCCAACATCTCCGTCAAGAAGTTTTGAACCTTCGCCTGGGGGTTGCATGCCTCTCCAAGGCACCTGTGGTGACCTAGCACCTCCACTAGGAGGTCCTGCACTTCCGCCTAGGTAATAACGACCCCTACCGAAGAAATTTATGGCATTCCAGCCAAGATTTTCTACTAATGAAGCACATGGAGGCTTTAAAAGGCAACCTAAGTTAGCTCTATGCTTGACTAAAACAACTATTCTTCTTCTAGATCACTTTTTCTTGACCATTGTGGCCACAATGACATCCAACGAAACCAGTACCGGTAATGAATAATCATTCATCCACCTTTATTCTTCCATGATTTGATGCATTTCATTTTTGAAAAAATATTTGTAGAAATTGATTTGAAACTATTTTGCAAAGTGTTTTGGAAAATAGTTGTAAAATATTTTGCAAAATTTTTTTGAAATTTTTGAAAAATCTGTGTAAAATTTTTTCAAATAATTTGAAAAATAATCTCTTTGTAAAATGTTTGTAAAAACTTTGTAAAAATTGTTTGACAAATTATTTGCAAAATAAATTTTCAAATTATTTGACAATTTTTTTGCAAAAATGTTTTCAAATATTTTGAACACCTTGTAGTAATTATATTGCAAAAATTCTTCAAATAAAAAATCTCGTATAAAATATGTACATACTTATATATAAATTATATATATATTTGTATAAAATCCATATAAATATACATATATCACTTGTGAATACATTTAGTCCAATAACCTCTTTCAAAATTCCATAAAAAATTGAAAAATTTTAAGAAATCCCTAAAATTTTGATAAGTATTTTCAAAACTCTATAAAAATTTGCAAAACTTTTTGTAAAACTCCAAAAAAATTCAAAATCAGAAAATTGATTCACAAAAACATTTTTTGCATTGCGTAATCATTTTTCAGAATGACGTGCCAATTGAACAAGTCTAAATAAAATATGAAGATTGGATCTCGATCTAGACCTTAATCCACTTAATTTCACATGAAGCTTATTAGAATTGGAATTAAGACTTTTCAGATCTTAAAAACCTAATTCTTTAAGTCCACAAAATTATGTTCACATGTCATCTTTACTTGACTAGGTATAATATTTTGAAGCACATGTATGACTATTACTGATAATGGCTTAGCATGGACAAACTCTCTGCACTCAGCTCAACTATGATGAGGTGGTGAGGTCATGATTCTTTGACTTGAGAAGCACATGTGTGGAATCAGACGTCGTCCCAATAGGTGGACAGTGCCCCCAAATCCAATATAATGACATGTACATCTAAACACTAGACGTTGTGGATTGCAATAAAGCTTCAAAAGAAGGCTGATCTACTGGCTTAAGAGGAAAAATTCATTATGTAAATGTTGTTGTTTATAGTATAAAAAAATAAAAAACTCTAAAAAATATAAGGGCAATGTATTCAAATAAGAAAGGCATTATTCTTCAAAGTCAAAGACATCAAGGTTGCATGCAACTGGAAACTTGGATACATTTGTCAAGCTCCACAAGACACGTGACTACACTGGTCACAATCCATTCTTCTTCTCTACCCCCATTCTTGAGCCGGTTGTACTTGAACTTAGAAGGAAATAGCTCGATCCTCGATGAATGAGTATCTATATTAGGGAATTGGGGTTATCTTGCTAAGGGAGATTGTTTCTTGCTATATCTAATGAGAACATCTACATTCGCATACACCGTACAAGTGAGACTCATAGTCATGAAGGTTTGCGTACAAATAGACTTATTCTGAGCTGGTTAAGGAGATCTGAACAGAGGATTGTGAGACTTGAGGGATGTTAAGTTTTAGATCCTATTCCCAACAAGGCTTTGAACAAACTAACAATACGAAGGTCTTAACTAAGCTCCAAATTTTAATTTTGTGAAAATAAGTTTAAAAGTTATAATTAATCTAAGTTCTTTATCTTTCTTTTTTTTCTCTTTTGCATCACTTGTTCTTCTGATAAGTATTTACTAGGGACTGGCAAAGGTAAGTATATGGGGGTGATGAATAACCACATCTACCTTTATTCTTCCATTTTGTCTTTAAATCTCTAGCAAAACACCTGTAAAAATCATTAATTTATACAAGATAACATTCAATATTCATCTGTAAATAGCATGTAATTATCTGTATTTAAATCTAAAATTATATAATAAAGAAAAATAAAATAAAAATAACTGAACTAAATGGCCCTAAACCCCAAGACCAAGTTAATATTAATTTGGTCTATTAGGAATAAAACAGAGGGACATAAGGGCCAATACACTTTGCATAAACCTTAATTTCATGATATGTAAATAGCTAGTTTACACTATTTTGTTCTTCACATTAAACACATCAAATGATAAAATGGTCAATATGAAATTTATATGTATGAATATATAGAAAATTATAAAAAGAATAGCTAAAAATAATACAAATGTCACTTGTAAACACAAATGTCTACTGCATACAAACTCAAATTTAACCAATATTACCTGCATTGCATTCCAAATTAGGTTACCTATCCAATGAAAGTTGCTTCATAAAAATAGAATTAAGATACAAAAGCTAGCTTTCTGGGGTACCATTGTATTATGTATTTGTATATAATATTAATATCTTTTATTCTTTACATTCTTATTCTCCTTATATTTTCAAATAATCTTATACATTATTCAAAACATTTTTAAAATATAATCATAAATAAAAACATGCAAAAGACATTGAAATAAATAGTACATGTATATATATTATACCTATAATAATTATACATGTATTTATTTATGCATAAAAATATAATTATAAAAATATAATAAAATTATGTAAATATTTATTTAAAAATATTATAAATATACAAGTATGTAAAGATGATGATAACTATTAAAAATACGAAATGAAAATTACATATACAAAATATAGATAAGTATACCTATATATGTACATGTAAAAAATTAACCTATGATAGATAATGTTGTAAAAATAAATAAAAATAATAGAAAATTAGCTTGGAAAAAATAAATATTTTCATGTCTTATGTTGTATTTAATAAAACCATCTATTGTTTTATTCTTTATTTTCTTTCATTTTCTATTTATGGTTTGTCTTTAATATGCCTACATGCCCAATCAAGGTGTGAGGACTGTTGACCTCCAGGTCAACACCCCTTCCCCACGTGAGCGCGACCTAGACCTTATGCAACCACTCTCTTTCCTGATTTTTCATGCAATCTCCATGCATCGGTCCACCTTGAGATCTTCACCATTTTTCTGTGTCCCATCACCCTCTACCTCACCATGCTTGTAGGATCCACCAACTCCTCCTGATCTACACGCAATCCCTCTTCCTTCTTTGCCCCTCGCCATGCCTATAAATAAACATCTTATTCTTCCTTTCCTTTTTTGATCTCTTCCTCCATCGTAACCCGAAAAGGGTGCTTTTGAGATTGGGCCTTGGTGACAACAAGAGCTTTCCAGTCTTATTAGTGAGGATAAGGCGGAGGAGATCTTGATCACCACCTCTGATGAGGTTCCTTCTACCCCAGGTAAATCCGTCGAGCTGTTAGTTTAGGTCAGTTTAATTATAATTTCATTCCTTAGCTTAGATTTATTGTTAATTTAGTTTAGTTTCTAGTTATTTAGTGTAATTCAATCAACTCGTAGTTCGTCGGAGCACTATGCTCCAGCCACCATGTTCACCGTGATCCAATCGTTCACTCGACCCGCAAAGTTCCCCATCCTATGCCTCATAATTTTTGCATCCTTCCCCCACATCTAGACCAACACGATCCTCATTAGAACAACAAATCGAGCCTTAGCTCTGCCACTCGTTAGAGGCTTACCGCCCTATCTCATTCCTCATGAACTAGCTTCACTTCTGGTAGATGATGAATGCCCATTCATTCACCATTATTTCTTCATTTTCTCTTTATATCTCTATATAAATACATGTACATATATCTAACTTATACAAATTAACACCCTAACTGTTGTTTGTAGATAGTACATTAGTACATGTATTTAAATACAAAATAAATGAATAAAGAAAAGAAAAGAAAAGAAAAATAAAGGAAGTATTGTAAATACTGACCGACCCTTAACCCTGAGATCAGGTCAATATTTATTAGGTCGACAAGGAATAAAGTAGTCGAAGATAAGGGAAAACTAATACAGATAAAAAGACATAGACATCTAGAAACCCTAGGTACTCAATACATTATATATAGCCAAAACTTATATTATTTAATACATACTCTTACATACATCAAATGAAGATATTTCCAACATGAAACTTGTACATGAAAATGCATAGAAAAATACAAAACAAGGACCAATAAAAATCATGCACAGTGTACATAGTATACACAGATGAAAAAATTGTACACGGAAATTCACAGACCAATATTGCCTCCATATGAATTAAAAATTTATTCAACTCATTTCATTGTATTCTAAATTAAAGTACCTATCTAATGAAGGTTGTTTCATTAAAAATAGAGTTAAGATACAAAAGTTGAGTTTCTGGGCAACTATTGTACTATGTAGTTATATATTAGATAAATATATGTTTACTCTATATATTTTTTCTCTTTTTATAGTTGTAAATAAGTGTATATATATTATATAAAATATATAAAAGTAAAAAAATTAAAAAATTTAAAATAAATTCTGAATAAATAATGTATTAAAATACATAAGTTTTTATACCTATAAAGTATACATATATACAATCAATTATCTATATGTGTTTAACTATACTATAAATAAAATATGTAAATATGGTGCTTTTGAGGTTTATCCCTCGAACCCATACATGGAAGCTCCTCCCTTGTGATAGGAGGTGAGATCCCTCGATCTGAGGCACGGAGAAGGAGTTTGGAGGAGATTCAACCATCATGAGAGCATATCCAGCGAGTCCTCTACTCCCATGCCATCCCAAGTCAAGTGAGTTGCTATTTTGTGTTCTTTAAATTCCCATGTTAATCAGTAGAATAGTGTACGGTAGAGCTTCACCTGATTTCATCTCGTATAGCGTAAAATCCAAAAAAGATCTCACCGGAGCTTTAGGTTGCGACCACTATCTCGCCTATTTCCGACACCATTTCGACCCCATTTCTCCCCCACATTGTTCCTCAACGCATTCTTTGCATCCTCCACCCATAATTCACCCTTGATATCGCACAGATGATGGTGACTGGTGCTCCACCTCTGCCACTCCCTGGAGCACCACTTCCTGCACCACCCCCATTTTTAGCTAACCCATGGGTCGAGGAGATTTCCATTCGATCCATGAAGATTTTGCACGAGTCTAAGCATTTTAAGGCCCCATATGGAGCAATCGCGAGCCCTTGAACTTCATCCTAAGTGTAAAATGACCCAACCTGATAGCTCTAATATAAGATACTATCATCATTGTGTCAGTCGGGTAAAATTTACTAGAAAATTTTATGTTTTTTTTATTCTGCTAAACTTGATGTGTATAGCGTTAAGTATGGGAATTTCGAACTTAGGGAGACAAACTGTTAAAAACTAATGTGAAAAAGTAGAAAATCTAAGCAGTGAGGGTTTCCTAATTTTAATTTATTTTTTAGGTGAATTTTCTTTTTTATTATTTTCATGTTGTTTTTATTGTTTTAATTTACCTATGTAAAAATATAGGCATAATTTTATATTTTTATATTTGGTTCTTATTTTGAAGTTTTTATGTGTTTTAAGTATAATATGATTTTATGTAATTTTTAGAAAATATTTTGTAATTTTATTTGGTTTTTAAAGTTGACAACTTATTTTTATTGCAAACAGAATTGTATTTTTGATTTTAAAATAGTAAAGAGTAAGAAATTTTTTATTTTACTTTTATTATAAAGTAGAGGAAAATACCTTCAAAATCATATATTGTATGTATTTATACGAATTATATTGAATTAGTTACGATTTTTACATTTTTTATATATTTTGTATTTTTGTAGGTTATGTTATTTAAATTTTATTATGTTTTTGGTTAATATGTAAAATATAGCAAAATATATTATAGGTAATTTTTTATTATTTTTTAGAGGAGTTTTTTAACTTTTTATGGTTTTTTATGTTTGTTATATTTTTTAATTTTAATGCTAGAAATGTTTTTTAGTTTTTTTTCAAAACACGATTTAATATTGTCTATAGTGTAATACACGGTATGTATACATATTTTTATAATATTTTTATAGTTTGTATTTTATTTATTACATATTTGGTATGTATAGAGTTATGTATACTAGATTGGGATGTATATGTATTTTTTGGAAAATTTGGGGCCACGTGTGTAAATAGCCCAGACTGCATGTGCGATTCACGTGCTACCAACTATAGAGGACCTATTTGAGATATCAATAAGTTTGATGGGGTTTAATGCAAAAGTTCCCAATGACCACATGCTCAGGCACGTGCTTCGTACCGGTCTGGACTTGGTTGTAATTTGCTAAACTATCAGGGATTTTCTTGTAAAAAGCCATACCCACACGTGACGTGTACGTGGGGAGTCTAAGTGGTAGGGGTAATGTGTGGCTGATGCATGGCGTGATCAACGTCATCTGATGAGGCTTGATCTAATGGATGTTATATGGGGTGTCGAGTGTTCATCCCTAAATTCACACCATGCATCGGCAGTCGGTGGAAGCATGGTTACAGGAGGCGATTCTCGATCTTCGTGCGACGGAGCTTGATCAAATGGTTTATTTCTCGGTGACGGTAAATACTTCATGCAGTGGAAGCACAACTTGATTTGAGATGGCACTTTGATTCCAGATGGAAGACAATTTGTGGTGGTTCTCAATTCTCGATGAAAGTTCAACCGCTTATTCGTCTCTCGAAGGTCGAAGCAGGTCCCCAGCAGGTTATAACCCCAATCGTTGATGGATTGACCTCTGGGAGATTCAAGTGATGAAGCTTCAGACTCTGGATCTCGGATCCCAAATCGATCGTTAGCTCGTGCTGAGTCAACTCCAGATGACATGATTCCTGGAATGTTTCAGATTTAAAGAGTTCTCGATGACGATCCCCATGGTCCGTATGTGCGAATCAAAAGTTCGAAGTTCAAGGGTCCTCGACCGCATGTTATTGTCAAGAGATACATGGGAATGGGGTTGAAGATCTCCCGCGAGTGAAGGAAAAGAGATCGGGCTCAGATCTGCTCAGATCTAAGAGGATATGTTGCAGAATGGAAGCAAAGAAGCAATCAAATCGGGGATGGGATGAAATGCGAAGAATGTGTATTTAATCAGACGGGATGGAAATTATGATCGACGGTGGTTTTGAAATCGAAAATGAGAGAAACACAAACTAGAGTATGAAGAGAAAAGATAGGATGAAAGGAGAAGATGAATAAGAAAAGTTCTAACCTGGAAATAGTAGCGATGGAAGAGATTGTGTTTGATCGTTGGGGGCTCCTTGCGAGGAGGAGCGGAACCTCACACCAACGATGATCTCTCCAAACCCTAGCCCTTGACCTGGCTGTGACTATCTATATTTCAATAAAGAGACATAAAAACACTAAAAAACACAAAAATATAAAATTTTAGTAAGAAATTAACAATTATTTTTGTCCTCTGCTCCTTATTTTCTCTGTAGTTCGAGCTCTACATACTTTGCCTATACACATTTTTGTAAAATTATAATAAATTTTAACTCACACATTTACATTTATTGCATATATATCTGTGGGTTTATTATTGTCAATTGGCTTGGATCGGGTACTGTGCGTCATGAGAGTGACCGATACAATGATTAATGATTCGATTTGTCAGATACCTCTGATGAATCTCCATTTCATCACATATATTCTTTCATTTTGGACTTTAAACCCTATCGAAATGCATGTAAATAGCATTATTTTGGTAAGAATAACAATAAATATTAATTGTGTAAATATTGTATAAAATACAACATTTATAGCTAAAATAAAAGAACAAAGAAAAGAAAAAAATAAAATACCAAAGTTATTGAATGACTCTAAATCCGGACCTGGGCATCATGATGATTTGGTGGACAAGGAATAAAGTAGGGGGAGATAAGATCAAAAATGCAATAAAACCCTAATTCAAAATCCACCAATAAGTTTGTTTTTGGACATATTTTATTCTTTATACCTTAAATCACTCGATTTTCTAAAGAAAGTTGTAGATAAAAATACATAGAAAAATACAAAATTTATTTCATACAAAAATAATGTAAATGTGCCTTCTACACTCAAATAAGAACTCAAAAATCCAAACTTCACAGACCTGCATCTTCTCCATATGAAATCAAAATTCATCACATCACCTTTAATTGTATATAACTTTTAGTTAACTATTTAATTATGGTGGTTTCATTTAATTTAGAGTTGAGATGCAAAAGTTAGGTTTTGGACCCCTATTGTAAATTATACCTAAATAAAATATTCATCTTTTATTTTTTATATTCTTCATTATCTTATATTATTATAATTTTGTAATATTATTTATAACATTTGTACATAATTATGAGAAATTAAACCACTAAAAATACCTTAAAATAAATATGCATACTTGTTGAATCTTTGTTTCACCATCTTTATTCTATTATTTTAGCCTTAAAAATCCTAGTAAATGCATGTAAATACCCTTAATTCATGCATTTTATCATTAATGCATCATTGTGTAAATATTGCATAAAATGCAGTTTTTAAAGATAAAATTATAGAATAAAGGAAATAAAAGAAAAAGAATAAAATATTGAAAATATTTTATGACCCGAAACCTTGAGACATAGGCATCTCGATGAGTAGGTGGACAAGCAATAAAATAGGGGGAGACAAGGGCCAAAATCCAATAAAATACCCTTTCATCCGTCCATTTTTAATTCATTTTTGGAACCTATTTTTATTTTCACTTTTTATACTTAGAATAAATAAACTTTGAACATAAAAATTGTAGATAATTAAACATAGAAAAAACACAAAATTGTTTTCATACAAAAATAATGTATAGATAAAAAGATATAATATGAATAAATTTTCGAAATTTCAACTTCCCAGACCCATATCTCTCAAATAAAAACTCAAAAGGTATCAAAATCACTTTAATTGTATATAACTTTTAATAAGCTATTTAATGAAGGTTGTTACATATTTTTTGGAGTTACGGTTTGAAAGTTAGGTTTTTGGCCCTTATTGTATACTTATACTGATTAAAATATTCATTTTATTTATTATTCATTATTTTATAATTTTGTAATTTTTTAAATATTATTTATAATATATTCTTATATTAAGATTGAAATAGAAACATAAAGAAAACCTTAAAATAAAATACTTGTACCAAATACATAGTTGAAATACCTCTATCAATACCTATAAAATTAATATATCTATTTATTTAATTGTATATTATTTCAGAAAACAAAATAAAAATATATTTAAGTGTAGAAAGCTAAGTTATAAATATAAAAAATAATAAACAAAATTAATAAAATTAAAAATACAAAATAAAAATAAAAGATTAAAATATAGACAAATATACCTATACAAAGCCCACAAAAAGTAACTTGTATTTATAAACATCGAAAAAAATAAATAAATATCATCATAAAATACTTTATAAAATAATAAATATTTTTTATTTAATAACTTAAAATTAATAAAATCGTTTATTATTTTAAATCTAATTTACAAATCTTTTTGCCAGGGATTTTCTGGTTGGTCCACACGGACCAACCAGATTGGTTTGTTGGTTGACCTCGGTCAATTCTCTGATCGAGGTCTGTCCTTTTTCAGACATTGATTTTGTCCCGACTTCGTATATTTTTTGAGGCCATGCCTTTCATCAAATCGTCCCGCTCCTTTCATCACTTTTTCTCCTCGATCATCCCTATTATACACCCTAAGCTTACTTCGAGGATTGGATCATCGTAGCGTCCATTTCCCATCGATCTTTGAGCCACATTGTCAACCTGTACAAAACACCCTCCAAGCTTCCATCTCACTTTTGAACCCCTTTTGACGCATCTCTCTCGCTCCTTATCCGTGAGATGGCTAGAGGATTGTGACAGGATCCTCGCCAACCCTTTAGGTTGTTGAAGAGTATGTCCTAGGGCGGTCTCCCCCATCTCTAGCGAGCTCCACCGTGAGGTTCTCCTCCCTGCCTTCCGGCCGGTGAGGTCTGTTTTCTTCACTTTTCTTGTATTTCTAGGGTAGCCTTAGTCTTAGGATCCACACCCTGCTCTTTTCTTCACTTTTTAGTTGATCAACCATCCCTCGTCCACCCCTCACCGGAGTTCGCTACGGTGAGATCCCATATTGCATCCTACGCCCCCACTCACTTCCTATGGGGTCGAGGCACTTTTCCCTCAACCCATAACTCTTTTCTTGCAGGAATAGGTGCTTCACGTGCATCTGGGAGTCATTTTACCCCCCGCCGGAGGTACCTGAAGGAACGAAGCTCCGCCCCTGTCGCAGACGAGATACAACACCCCTCTAGACATTTTGAGGCTTCCCACATCTAGACAACACCTGTAGGAGACGATTGGGAATTTTTGGAGCCACAACGGACGTCGGAGGAGGAAGATCTTGACGAGGAGAGCTCGCATCATTGATTGTTCTTCCTCGTTCTACACCATCCTCTTTCTGTCGTTAGATCAGGAGCAAGCCCCAATTTGATTGTGAGCCGTCCGATCTAGCAGTGCCTCGATCGTTTATCGTCTTCGGGCGATCTAATCCATACCGTCGGATTGTGAACCATTATCGCATGCCTGTAAGCCACCACGTGGCAAGTGGGTGAAGGAAGACCGTTGGATCATCGCCATAGGTGTAGGTATTTTGCAACCTCACCCTCATCATTTTTGTAATTAAATGGTATTTTATAATAATTCCTCTATCGTTTAGTTTATTTTGTAATATTTATAAGCAAGTCCCTAAACTTTGCTGAATTACATTTCAGACTAGGCCACATCACCTCACATGACGCTTCACATGAGGTGGCATTTTTGCAGATGAGCCCCTGGGCTATTTGTTATTTTTGTTGTCCTGGAATATTTTTATAACGTTATAACTTTTTAGATAATTTACAACAAAGCCCCCATGTATTTGTATAATTGCATTTTGATCCCTATAGGGGCGCACATGTTTATACACGTGATTTTTGGAGTTTTTACAGGGATACCCTTGGGGCTCTGTGTATTTTATATTATTCATTTAATTTTTATAATTAGTTATAAATTTTATGGAAAAATTGCAACTTGGCCCTGTACTTTATGATATTTACAAAAATACCCTGCTAGGAGTGTAGTTTCTCTTTGTTGTATCTATTTATTTTATGGATCTATAAGAAAATTCAAAAAATAGGCATAGATTTCTGTTGAATTTCACTTTCACACCATATTTTTATTTTACATTTTTGAGTCTTTTTATTATTTATGAAAAATCATAAAGTGTCATTTTTGTCCCTGCTTGTATTAGAAAATCCATAAAATTATAAAAACTTTTTGAAAAATTCCCTAAAAAATATCTTCTGCTTATTTATGTATTGTTAACTTCCAGACCAAAAATCACTAAAAAATACAAAAGAAAAGTCTAAAAAATAGAAAAACCACTAAAACCTTTATAAAACATATAAAAAATCCTAAAAATATAATTTTTGTTGATGAATTTTCTCTATTTTATTATATTTATTTTAAAATTAATTTGGAGAATTTTTGACTCTATTTATCATTTTTAAGCTCCATTTTAATTTCGGTTATTTATTTTATTCCCTATTTTAGGACTTAAAAAATATATAAAATTAGCAAAATATCTTAAAAAATCATAAAAATAGTAAAAAATTATAAAAAAAACGTAAAAAGATTTTATTCCCTATATTTTGACTATTTCTACCTATTTATCTATATATATTATCTCTCTCTTATCTATATTGTATGTACCCTATATAGCTTTATATTTCTATTTAAAAGAAAAAGGAAATATATAAATACAAAATATAAAAAGGAAATGCAAATTTAGAAAATTAAAAATCAAAATATAAAAATATAAAATATAAAATCAAAAATAAAAATTATATATTATTAAAAACCCACAAAAAATAGCACACCTCTAGACAAATACATCACATTAGTTTTTGAGCATTCATTGCCCGATCTACATGCTTGTTCTCTGTGTTCGACCTCTACATTACTTGCACTATACACATCTTTTGTAGAGTTATAATAAATTTTAACTCCGCATCTGCTTTTCATTGTTTGATCATTGGTTGTGGGTTAATTGTTGTTTGAATTAGGATTTCATGTGAGGTCAACTCAACGACTGTTGATTCGCCTTATGAATTAACACGACCTCTGTAAAATATTGTTCAACAATAATAAAATATATAAATGAATCATACTTAAGTATACCTATATAATAAATAGCTATATTTATTTAAGTGTACGTATAACTATAGAAAAATAAAATAGAAATATATTTAAGTGTATTTAAATAAGTTCTAAATATATAAATTATGTATATAGAATAAAAAATTTTAAATATAAAATAAAAATAAAATACATACTTATAGATAAAATATATATAATTACGCTTGTAAAAAGTAACCTATAATAAATTAACTTATAAAAATAAAAAAATCAGATTAAAATACCATATAAATAAATAAAAACTTTTCATATTTTAGGAAAAATAATAAAATCATTTAGTTTTTATTTTTTAATTATTTTATTATTTTTTGTTTTGTCATTTTCTGGCTGACATGCCCTAATCAGGGTCTAGTTTTGGTTGACTCAGGTCACCTCTCTGCCCTCCCTCTTCCTATAGTTGTCAAAACATTGATCCATTGATTTTATACGCCCAATAAATTCATTTTTAGGTCAATTCCTTCTTAACTTTTCCTCCTCAATCGATGCCCTTGCACGCCCTTGCCTTTACTCGATCGAAGAATCCCTGAATTGGGCTGAAAACCTATGTGAACCTCACCCAGTATATAGTATTACCTTCACCTTCCTCCTTGATTTGATCCCTCTTCTCCCGCCCAAACCCTAATCCTAGAGTGATTGAGGTTCCCGGTGATAGCAAGAGAACCCCCAAGGATTCAACGAGTGAGGAAGGTGCATAATCGAGAAAATCCAGGTGTCATTGAATCTTCATTGTGACACTTTGACTCCCAGCCATTCCAGGTCTGGTGAGCCTTTTTGCTTGCTTTCTAGGTAGTTTTTAGTCGTATGATTCATTTTATGTCTCAATTTTAACGTTGATCAAGTAGAATAGCTTATGGATCCATCCCTGTAGTTTGTTAGAGCTCCGCCTCGCCTCTATTGTCACCATCTCCTCACCATCCTCCGACCCTACTTTCACCTTCATTTCCTTCCCTGATGCTTCAACTACATCATGCATACCATCGCTCCCCTTGATCTTCTTGGATAAAGAAACCAGAGCCTCTACCTCTATCGCTTGTCAGAGTCTCTCCGCTCGATCTATGCTCCATCCGCAACTCTCATTTTGTAGTGCTTGAGCTAGCTTGTAGGTTCCCGAGGCCAAAGGACCCTCTACGGGCCGATTTTGATACAATCAAAGATAATTGGACCTCAATCCTACATCGAGCCACCGATATCCCATCGATTGTCCTCGAATCTCACTAAGACCACCTACCGATGCGAAAGCCTTGTAGTTCCATTTTACGACCCATGGGAAAATCTCAAGTGGGCAGAGCTACGAGCTGTGGTCGATCGATGAAGCCCACACATCAAGTTCTTCCTTGTTCTTTGCAAAGAGCACGTACTGTTAGATAAAATAAGCACTCCAGTTTGAAGGTCAGCCGTCAGATCATGTTGAGCTATCATTTTTGGATCTTCACCCGAGGTCTAATCTCCACCACAGGTCTACGAAGCGGTATCATGCGACCGAATGCTGACACGTGAATAAGTCAAAGACCACAGCCATCGGATTGCCGAGCAGGGGTATTTTGTGATCCCAACCCATGCGCTTTTTTGGATTTTGTTTTTAATATTAAAACCTTTTTCTGCAGTTCAAAATATTGTATACAAATCGCATTAAGGACCGATCCATTTGTCATTTACATTTTAGTCCCCCACCACATCACCTTACATGCCTGTGTACGTGAGGGGACATAGTTTTTACAGGGAGACCCTTGCGTTTAGTGTATTTTGATTTAGTCCATTAAATTCAACTTAGTGTTATATCTTTTGGTTAAGTTGTATAAAGGACATGCCACTTTTTGAATATTACAAAAATACCCCCGCCGTCGTGGATTGAATTATTTATTATGGGTGTTTTGTACATTTAGCCCTATAGTTCTGTAGGGGGTTTGGGAATTGAAGAATATGTTTGGATAATTCCATTTAGGTCCCTACTAGATCACTATTTTACTTCTTTTATTTTGTTTATTAAAAATACCATACGACCTTTAAAAATTCTAGGAAAACTACTTTGGATGCCTTAGGTCATAATAAGTCACATATATACTTTTCTTGGGCTAAAGCTATTATCCTATTTTTAAAAAAATCAAAACCCTATGCTTTATTCCTGTTCGCATTAATAAATATATAAAAATTATAAAATCATTTCTATAAATGTCGAAAAAGGTTATTTTTTTATCACCAAATTTTGAAACTACAAACCAAAATACCTAAAAATATTAAAAGAAAATCATTGAAAATTAAAAATATCTAAAATCCGTATAAAAATAATAAAAAATATGCTAAAATCTAAAAGTATTTATTTGTATTTCTATAATTTATTTATTATATATAATATATTAAAATTAATCTTGGGAAATTTAGGGATTTTTATATACTTTTAAATACCATGATAATTCGACCTATTATTTTAAGTCACTATTTTGAATTTTTAATTCAAGTAAAAATTAAAAAAATATTAAAATTTATAAAAATACCAAAAAAGAAAAACTTTAAAAAATAAAAATAATTTGTTTCCTCGTATTCAAATATTTATAGTTATATCTATAAACATAAAAGCCCTATTTTAGTTATATAGATATATTTACTTGTATTATTATTACGATAATAATTATTATTAAAAATAAAAAAAATACTTTTAATACCATAAAAAATAAAAAGACTTTTACATGAGGGTATTTTTCATATTTTATCTCTATTTCTTTATATATTTATTACCTATATAACCTATATATTATATATACCTATATTATAACTAATTCAAATGAATAAAAAATAAAAATATGAAAATATGATAATTATAATATAAAAACAAAAAAATACATCAATAAAAAATCCAAATAAATAAATAATTAAAACCCTACTAAAAATTAAAAAAAATTCAAAAAAAATCTGAAAACACTTGTTGTTTTTTGTGCTAATTTTGTTGTCTATCCTCCGGGCTCCCTGTGTTTGACCTCTACTTCTTATTCACTATACACATTTTTAGTAGAGTTATAATAAATTTTAACTCCACTTCTATTTTGAATTGGTGTACTTATTTGTGGGATAATTTTTGATCGATATCGAATTTCACGAGCGGTCGCCTCAGCGACATTGTATCTTTACTTTACATGGATATCTTAGATTCTCGCCAAATCTACCCTCCAAGATCGAACGTAGGTACCTACATCCTTAGCCTCTCAATAGTAGAGGAGAAAGCCCTCGAGTTGCTGGTTTTGTTGTGCATGTGACAGGCTCTCCAGGAGCATCTAGAGTCGTATTTGAGAGAAGAACGATATTCCCATGTGTCACAAAGAAGACTACCTTTCTAGGCCTCCTCTAATGAGGCATGGGCTGTTGTGAATACTCCTACAGCTACGGGAAGCCCCAAGGAGCGTGATGGCCCTATTAGAAGGGAAGAAGACCAACGAAGCTCAACACAACCAACAATCGAACTTCGTTAGGCCCTCCCCACCGTTAGATCAAGGCCTTTGTCTAGATCCAATCTGGGTCATTGGTTTCAATCGAAGCAGACTCAATCTCAGTTGCCCGCCTCTAAGTGGTAACACATCACAGCACATCCATCGCTTGATAATGTCACACGCGCACTACACATGAATCTCTTGGGTATATTGCAATTACTTGTACGCATCTTTTTGTATTTATGTTAGTCCTATAATTATTTCCATTGTAAAAACTCTAGGTTTTTTGTAAGAAAGACCCCATTTTTATTGCTATTTACACTTCAGTCCTTGTGCCTCACATGTAGCTACATGTGAGGCACTATAAATATTGCATGTATGTCCATATATTTTCTAGATCTATTATTAAATGAAGTTTAAGTTTATTTTAATTGCAAAGAAGTCCCCGTAATTGTGGCATGTTTATTTCTTCTAATTTCGACATTATACATATTTTTGCTCTAAAAATAGTAGGAAAATTAATATGAGTGCTTGATATCGTGCTTGTTCACGTATAATTTTTATGTAGGCATTTGATTATTTTTCCTATTTTCTAAAAATGCAAAATATACCTTTTTATCATATTTAAATACAAAAAACCATACAATTTATAAAATCTTCCCCAAAATTTCCAAAAATATATTATCTATATAATTATATATTCTAACACATTTCCGAAAACCACAAAAAAATAAAAAATATAAACTTAAAAATCACAAAATCTTAAAATCCTTATGAAAATTAGCAAGAGTTACCTAAATCTAAAAATATATATTTCTATTTGTGAATTTTCTTTATTATACATACTATCTATCAAAAATAGTCTTGGGTTTATTTTGAACTTATTTATATTTATTAAACCTAAATAAACCTCGGATGTTTATTTTTCTTACTGTTTTGTATATATTAACTTTAAAACCCCTTAAAATTAGGAATTTTCTATAAAAACTACCAAAAATAGAGAAAGATCTAAAAACAACAAAACGCTTTATTTTTGAAAGATTAATTATACCTTTACTTAGTTAAAAATATAAATATCTACATTACTTATATATACTATAGATTTTTTACAATATATATAATATATATTATTGAATATAATTATAAATCTTATTTCAAAAATTAAAAATAAATTAAAAATAAAAATTAAAATAAATTACAAATTTTAAAAATATAAAACAATCAAAATCCATAAAAATGTAATATAATTTAAAAAAATAAGAATAATATACGAATAATATAAAAATAATTGTTCTTAAATGGAAATAATTAAAAATAATTAACTACCTACCAATTTTCTCCGTAGAGTTTGACACTCTACATACTTGCGCTATGCACACATTTTGTATAGTTATAATAAACTTTAAATCACATTCACATTTATTGATTTATCTATATATCACAGGTTAATTGTCATTTGAATTAGAGGTTAATCACCATAGCGATTAGGGTCCAGACTTGTTAGGATCTCTAGATCAATCCCCGATCACTATATGGTGTCGTTGCCGAGGAGCAACGTGTAATGTACTTTGTACATAGTAGATATCATTATTTATTTCTTTATTTTTCCTTTATTTCTCTCACAATATATATAAATGTTTATTTGTTCCAATCCATTTCCTCTTTGACTTTGTTGTGAGGGCCTGTAGAGTGGGCATAGTTTTCTAATAGACCGAAGCACCTAAGCGAGGTGAAGGTTGTCCAATTTAACAGCCTGGTAAGTGAGAGAAGCAAATCGATCAGGAGATTGAGAAGAGCATAGTAATGTAGAAATAATATAGATTTTATTTATATTTGTGAGAGAGTGATATTTAGAATATTTGTAATAATTGGACACTCTCAGCACTTAGACAATTCAGGTATATTTTACCAAAACATTATTTATTATGTTTGATTCACCTTATTCATTTTATTCTCTTTATTTTTCTACTTACTTTATTATATTTCTCGTGTTTTGTGTTTCCAACTTTTTTTATTTTTTACGTCTTTGTGAATGAATCTATAAACATAGAATTGCTTCATCAAATAAATTAAGTCCAAATACTAATTATGCTCATGTACCTATAGTCTGATGCACTTGGACTTAGCTCAAATTAACTGGTGCTACATGCTAATAACAATTCCTTTTATAGGGCACTTTCATCGTTGCATCTCATGTAGTTTAAATTTAAAAATTCTCTCAAGCATCCCGCAGGGAGAGAGCTGGGAAGCAAGGTGAGCATCTCTGGCTTGGCATTCCATCATAGATTTTTGCCTCGCATTGCATTTTCTAAAATGATAAGGATATTGCTGGGCCTATTAGAAGGGAAGAAGACCAACGGAGATCAACGCAACCAATGATCGAACTTCGTTAGGCCCTCCCCACCGTTAGATCATGGCCTTGGTCTAGATCTAATCTGGGTCATTGGTTTCAATCGAAGCGAACTCAATCTTAGCTGACAGCCTCTAAGTGGTACCACATCACAGCACATCCATCACCTGATAATATCCCATGTGCACTACATGTAAATCTCCTGGGTATATTGCACTTACCCATACACATCTTTTTGTATTTATGTTTAGTACTATAAATATATTATTCCACTATAAAAACTCTAGGTTTTTTGTAAGAAAGATCCCTTTTTATTGCTATTAACACTTTAGTCCTTCCACCTCACATATAGCTACACGTGAGGTACTGTAAATATTGCATGTATGCCCATAAATTTTATAGACCTATTATAAAATGAAGTTTAAGTTTATTTAAATTGCAAAAAGGTCCCCGTAATTGTGGCATGTTTATTTCTTCTATTTTCTACATTATAAATATTATTATTGCTCTAAAAATTGTAGGAAATTAATATGAGTGCTTAATATCATGCTTGTTCACTCATAATTTTATATGTAGGCATTTAATTAATTTTCCTAATTCCTAAAAATACAAAACATACTTTATATCATGTTTAAATACAAAAAACCATACAAATTATAAAATCTTCTCCAAAAGTTCCAAAAATATATAATCTATATTATTATATATTCTACCACATATCCAAAAATCAAAAAAAACAAAATATAAACTTAAAATCACAAATTCCTAAAATATTTATGAAAATTAGCAAGAATTATCTAAAATCTAAAAATATATCTTTCTGTTTGTGAATTTTTTTATTATACATACTATATATCAAAAATAGTCTTGGGTTTATTTTATACTTAATATTTATTGAACATATATAAATCTCGGATATTTATTTTGTTACTCTTTTTATATATTAACTTTAAATACGCTTAACAATTAGAAAGGTTTTATAAAAGTACCAAAAACAGAGAAAGATCTAAAAACAGCAAAACACTTTATTTTTGAAAATTTAATTATACCTTTACTTAGTTAAAAATATAAATATCTACATTACATATAAATATACTATAGCTTCTTTAGAATATATATCATATCTATTATTAAATATAATTGTATATCTTATTTCAATGAATAAAAAGGAATTAAAAAAAAATTAAAATAAATTACGAAAATTAAGAATATAAAATAATGAAAATCCATAAAAATAAAATATAATTAAAAACCAAAAAATATGAAATATATATGAAATATAAAAATAATTTATATTAATTGGAAATAATAAAAATAATTAACTACCTACCAATTTTCTCCCTAGAGTTTGACGCTCTAAATACTTGCACTATATACACATTTTTTATAGTTATGATAAATTTTAACTCACATTCATATTTATTGATTTATCTATATATCATAGGTTAATTATCATTTGAGTTAGAGGTTGATCACCATAGCGATTAGGATTTCAACCTTGTTAGGAACTCTAGATCAATCCCTGATCACTAAATGGTGTCGTTGTCGAGGAGCAACGTGTAGTGTACTTTGTACGTAGTATCTATCATTGGTTATTTCTTTAAATTGTCTTTATTTCTCTCGCACTATATATAATTGTTTATTTATTCTAGTCCATTTCTTCTTTGACTTTGTTCCGAGGGTTCGTGGAGGGAGCGTAGTTTTCTAAGAGACTGAAACACCTAAGCAAGGTGAAGGCTAGCCAATTCTTAATGGCCCGATAAGTGAGTGAAGCAAAACGATCAAGAGATTGAGAAGAGCATAGCAATGTAGAAATAATATAGATTTTTATTTTTGTTTGTGAGAGAGTGATATTTAGAATATTTGTAATAATTGGACACTCTCAACACTTAGACAATTCAAGTCTATTTTACCAATTGTCTGTTAACTTGGAGACCCACACTATTTTATTGTGTTTGATTCACCTTCTTCATTTTTATTCTCCTTATTTTTCTACTTATTTTATTTTATTTCTCAAGTTTCGAGTTTTCCAAGTTTTTCCTATTTTATGCCTTTTTGTGAATGAGCCCATAGATATAGAATTGCTTCATCAAATAAATTAAGTCCAAAGACTAATTATATTCATGTACCTACAGTCTGATACACTTGGACTTAGCTCAAATTAACCGGTGCTACACTTTAATAGCAATTCTTTTTATAGGCTGCTTTCATCGTTGCATCTCATGTAGTGTAAATTTAAAATTTCTCTCAAGCATCCTGCAGGGAGAGAGCTAGGAAGCAAGGTGAGCATCTCCGACTTAGCATTCCATCATAGATTTTAACCTCGCATTGCATTTTCTATATCTCCCTCTATTTTAATCACTTAGGATTAAAATACTCAAAAAAGTGAGAACCTAAAAACCATATTAAAGGGAATATTAAAGAAAACTTGGTCTAATTAAAATTCTTAATGGACTTCATTGTATTAAGTGTTTATATCGCATATTGTTCTCAATTTCCATCCATATAGAGTAAGCCATGTCCCTTAAGGAATATAGCCCAAATCCTAGCTTGGATATTACCATAAGTATCGTCTGGATTCACGAAGCGTGAAGCTTCTATTGGTATGTGGGCGAGTAGGGCTAGGTTTACTTCTGAACTTGGTCTTGAGTAATGAGCATAGGGGAATTACAATGATAGGTCCCTGTCTCATCATGCCATGTCTGAGTACCCCACAAAAGGGAAGCACTTGACTTGCCATATCGGCTTCCTTCTTCTACTTCTTTGATTTAGTAGTGGATCCAAACCTGATATGAAGGACCTTCAGAAAGTATAGTCTATTTGTCACAAAGGAAGTGGGAAGTTCATGATACTTGTTTGGTAGTAATCACTCGCCTATAGGGTTAGCTGTAAGGACTAAGATTGATAAGAATGACTGAAAACGACAAATAAAATTTCCTAGATAAATATGTGAACTTTCATGGATTCATTGTGTTGAGTTGATGAAGCAACCCTTGTTTTATGTTTAGATTTTAGTTAAGGTCAAGATCAAAAAAATTGTGCACTTGCGCTTTCTATTTTCACTTCTTTTCATTTTTCTCACTTTGACTCTTTTCTCATTTTCTCTTTATTTTATTCCTTCTTGATCTCTATATTCCTTGTTCCTCATCTCATCCTTTTGTTTTCTCAAGATGTCTGCTCTTGGAAGTCTTAGACCAACATTGATTCCACGATATCAACATCTCCAAGGGCCTGATTGGTTGCTGGGTTGGGTTGGGGTACACTGGTGTACCCCTCCTTCCAACCCTCCCAACCCTCCTCACAGTTTACTATTCACAGGGGTAACCCAACCCAATCCAGCAACGAAACATGCCCCAATAATTCGAGGCAATTCTTGTGAGACTGGTTCAGACTTTGAGAATCACTTGTAGGACTCCTCATTCTCCCTTCACATAATAGCCATGATCATTCTTGTACTGAATTTTCTCCTGGTGGATGGAGATTGATCTCTCTCCATACACATTGTACAATCACATAAAGTTCGGAATTGACCCTAATTATGAACTCTTCTCTAATTATACACATTTTCAAACTGATCGATATATATTTCCTCATGCAAATCCAAAGAATGATCAAGGCTTGGTTTCATTCGAGTCTGATTCAAAGATGTCTTCAAAAGAGAAAACTCATTAAATTGAGTAGAATGATGTTAATGCACAGATGTTCTCCTCGATACAAGTGATTTAGACACATCCGACTTTACAGACCGAAGCTCAGACTATCTTCCATGAGATGTTATTTTAGTTGAGGAGGGATAGAGAGAATAGAGAAGGAGAAGAAACACATGCAAATGGACCCCATGGAGGGGAAGAAGAGTAAATAAGAGAGGTTCCAAAGCCTACTTTGAAAGAAACATACAATCTTGACACTGGCCATATGATTGAGTGGATCCAAATTCCCCCATTCCACTAACACTTCGAGCTGAATATGTAGCTCTTGTCTCTTCTTCTCTCATTCCACGGGAACACAAACGAGAAACCATACATCCATCTCCAATAATTTGGTTGCATCTATGGTACTACACATTATCTCAACATTCTGTTGGGTGTTGTCAAAATGATTGTCTTTCCATTCAGCCTTCAGAGAAGGTATTATATTGGATTAATCACTTGGGGGATGTGGTGATGAGCGTGGAGGAGTTGAAGTCAACGTTCCTCCACAAATTCTATCCCCTTGGTCATCTCAACCAGGTGTGTACCCACTTCTCGAATTTCTTCTAAGGACCATGCGAATATGATGAATATCCATTCATTCAACTTTATTCCTTTATTTTGTCTTTAAATCCCTAGTAAAATATATGTAAATACATCTAAACTATGAAAATTAGTAAGGAAGTATTTAAATACTAACTAACCATAAATTTTGAGACCAATTCAATATTGATTAGGGCGACAAGGAATAAAGTAGGGGGAGATAAAGGCAAAATAATACATACACACATAACCTTAGAAACCCTAGGTGTTCAGAATACTATATATAACCCTATTTACACTATTTTATACACGCTCATACATACAACAAACAAAGTTATCCAATGTCAAACTTGTACCTAATAATGTATAGAAAATGCAAAAATAATAGCCAATAAAAACATGCACAATGTACATGTCATACACATATGAAAAAGCCGCAAACATAACTTTATTGATCAATATCACCTCCATATGATCTCAAAATTCATCAAACTTACTTTCATTTAATTAACCATGGGAAAATATCAGGTGGCTGGAGCTGAGAGATCTGGTTGATCGAAGGAGCCCACACATCAAGTTCTTCCTTGTTTCTACGTGAAGCGTCGGGATTGTTAGATAAAATAATCGCTCCAATTTGAAGGTCATCCGTCAGATCTTGACGAGCCATCGCAATTTTATCTCGCCTGAGGTCTAATCTCTACCGCAGATCTACGAAGCGGTATTGTGCGACCGGATGTCGACACGTGGATAAGTCAAAGACCACAACCGTCGGGTCTCCTAACAGGGGTATTTTATGCAGGGGTATTTTGTGTTCCCAACCCTTGTTCTTTTTTGGATTTTGTTTTTAATATTAGAACTTTTTTTACAGTTCAAAATATTATGTACAAATTACATTAAGGCCCCTGTATATTTGTCATTTATATTTTAGTCCCCCACCACATCACCTCACATATACGTGAACGTGAGGAGACATGCTTTTTACAGGGGGACCCTTACATTTAGTTTATTTCATTGTAGTCCATTACAACTTAGTGTTATATATTTTAGTTAATTTGCATAAAGGAGCTGCCACATTTTGAATATTATAAAATACCCCTGCCATCATGGATTGAATTATTTATTATGAGCTTTTTGCATGTTTAGCCCTATAGTTCTATAGGGGGTTTGGGAATTGAAGAATGTTTTTGGGTAATTGCATTTAGAACACTACTAGAATCATTATTTTATTTCTTTTATTTTGTTTATTACAAATTCCATCTGATATTTAAAAATTCTAGGAAAAATACTTTGGATGCCATAGATAATAATAAGTCATAAATACTTTTCTTGGGATAAAGCTATTTTCCTATTTCTTAAAAAGAAAAAACTTTGTATTTTATTCCTATTCACATTAAAAACTATATAAAAATTATAAAATTCATTTCAAAAAATCCAAAATATTATATTTTATTCGTCATCCTATTTTGTAACTACAAACCAAAAATACCTAAAATATTAAAAGAAAATCACTAAAATTAAAAAGATCTAAAATCCCTAAAAAATCATAAAAATCTACAAAAAAACTAAAAATATTTATTTATATTTATCTAATTTGCTTATTATATAAATAAAATATTAAAATTAAAATTAATCTTGGGAATTTTTGGGAATTTTATTTATTTTTAAATACTAAAACAATTCGACCTATTATTTCAAGTTAGTATTTTGAATTTTTAAATCAAGTATAAATTTAAAAATATTAAAAGTTATAAGAAAATGCCAAAAACAAAGAAAAACTTCAAAAAAAATATTTTATTTCCACATATTTGAATATTTATAGCGATATCTATAAACATAAAAGCCCTACTCTAGCTTTATTTACTTCTATTACTATTACTATAATAATATTATTAATATCCCAAAAAATATTTTTAATACCCTAAAATAAAAATAATTTCACCTGAGGGTATTTTCATATTTTGTCTCTCTCTATATATTTATTACATATATTATTTATATATATTATGTATACCTATATTATAACTAATTCAAATGAAACAGAAAATAAAAAATCTGAATATATAAAAATTTTAAAATAAAAAACACACAAAAATACATCAACAAAAATTCCAAAAATATAAATAATTAAAAACCCACTAAAAATTAAAAAAACATTCAAAAAACCCTAAAACACTTGTTGTCTTTATGCTAATTTTGTTGTCTATCATCCGTGCTCTCTGTGTTCGACCTCTACTACTTGTACATTATACACATTTTTACTAGAGTTATAATATATTTTAACTCCAATTATATTTTGCATTGATATACTTATTTATGGGTTAATTGTTGATCGATATCGGATTTCACGAGCGGTCGCCTCAATGACATTGTATTTTCGTTTCGCGAGGATATTCGCCAAATCCACCCTCCAAGATCGGACGTTAGTACCTACATCCCTAGCATCTCAATAGTGGAGGAGATAGCCCTCTAGTTGCCGACTTTTTTGTTCATGTGATAGGCTCTCCAGGAGCACCTGGAGTCGGATTTGATACTCTCACCTCTGTGCATCCAATCGTAACTCATACAAGGTGGGGTTCATGCTAACTCCGATATGAGACTCATACCTTCGTGTTTCGGGACATATGTCTTTAGTTTTCCCATTCTAACTAGACTGAATTGTATTATACTAGATCCCACAAACATAAATGTTAAAATTATATAATTTAATAACATTATTTGTATTTCGAATCCTTCCATTCACTGATGATAGTGTATTAATTGATGGGACTAGAGATGAAGTAAATGAGAAGCTTGAGATCTGGAGACGCGCTTTGGAGTCTAAAGGATCTCGTATAAGTAGGGTTAAGACTGAATATATGGAGTGCACTTTTGATAGAAGCAATGTTGAATGAATCAAGTTGAAGATTAGTGACAAAACATTAAGAAGAGAGATTATTTTAAATACTTGGGATCTATTTTGCGATATGATGGGGAAATTGATTGAGATGTTACTAATAGAATAAATGCAGTTGACTAAAGTGGAGAGAAGCCTCTATTGTTCTCTGTGACAATAAAAATTCTTTGAAAATGAAAGTAAAGTTTTACAAAGCAACCGTGAGACCTGCTATACTCTATGGATCTAAATGCTAGCCTATGAACTATAGACCTGTGCAGAGAGTGGCAGTAACAGAAATAAAAATGCTAAGGTGGATGTATGGACACATACATAAAAATATGATTAAGAATGATGCAATCAGAAGGAAAGTTGGTGTAGCTTCGATAGACAATAAGATGCGAGAACACCGCTTAAGGTGGTTTAACCATTTGCAAAAGAGGTTAGCCGATGCACCAGCTAGGAGATGCGAGTTTTGGGATGTTGAGTAGCTAGGAGAGGGCGAGAAAGGTCCAAGAAATGTCGGATTGAGACTATACGAAAGTATCTTATTTTTTTGGATCTAAGCCCGAAAATGATCCAAAATAATTATGAATGGAGACAATGAATCTTTGTAACTGGCCGTACTTAATGTGGGAAAAGATTTTGTTGTTATTGTTGTTGTTTGAAAAATCCCTCAAAATTTAACCCACGAGCTTATCGATTTTCAATCAGATTGATCTTTATAATTTTCCTTCACCTTCTTGCTGAAACATCTTTGTTCATTTTGTAATCATGAGAAGGTCACTCAATTGGTATCTACAAGTCCATTCACACGGTGCATGATTTTAACAAAATAACTAAATTGTCAAGAGAAACTTGTTATATTTTAACATACATACTAATTTTGGTTGTCACATGCTTCTTGTTTCCTTTTTTCCCAACAATTACATTTATCTCATGGATTATCAAAACCCTAGGGTCATCAATTCTGTGGGCCTCGGGTTTTTGACTTTTTTATTGATTTTCATCCCACAAGTCCATCTATATTCGAACCACTAGGTTGCCTTTAATTGATAATTGCTATGAATCGTGATTCTTTAGTATGAAAACTCACATGCTTTACCACCAGATCATTTAAATGGATATGTTTTCCTCTCTTGACTCAAACGCGATTCCGGTCATGCTCATGCAACGTGACGCTCGCTCCTGCTACGCCTCTCCCAATCTTGCTCATTGCATGATCGTTCCAAAATGACAAAAGCCATTGAAAGCAAGTTTCCAAACTCACGCATCCCCATCTTCTTTTGTATAGAAACACTCCCTCATTTCATGTTTTCCTCGCTAACTAGTGCATTGCATGAACTAAACAAGATAACCAAATCAAAACTCACAGCACGCCTCGTCTTCGACGCGACGAAAACAAAGCAAATTAGGAAGCTCTTACTTCCGCATATCATTTTTACAACGCGACACATACATTTCACATCGCTCTCCTAGATGCGTTCATCGTGTGGTATAAAAAACGATAACCACACCACAAAGAGCAAATTTGGGAACCCGCCCTTGTTCTTCTCGTTCTTCCCCACCTTCATGTCTCTCTACCAAGCTTGGCAAGATCAAAACAAGATAATTAAACCGTCACACTTCCACATCTTGTATGCATGATCTAATAATAAAAACTGCTAATTAAACTGCCACTCATTCTCTCAGTCCGTCCTACAATCATCAACAACATTATTAGTAGATTTAACTAAACAAATAACTTGATTCTGTTGTTGATCCTCTCTGTGCTTTTAGGGCAATGGAGAGTAAAAGGTACACGTCCATGAGATGGACGGTGAGGATGATGCAGGGAACGGCAAGGAGTGGCAGTGTTTTGCGTCTTCCCATGCACATACTATATCTGTATGCGTCCAGTCCTCTTTCGGCCGCAGCCTAACAGTTGTTGTGCTTTCAGCCCCCACAGTGTCCACCAAATCTCGAATAAGAGGAAGAGAAAACAATGCCATCATTATTTTAAAATCGTATGTAGCTTGGGAAACCCTGATGTGAAGCACGGTAGAATGGAACAGAGCACATGGCATGATGGTGGCCCTCTGCTGCTGAGCACATCACCCTCTCCTTCCTCCCAACGCCAGAAAAGGATGGCTCATGATCCCTTCCTCGATTTGGAGTAAGTGACAAAGGAGGGTAACAGTGCCAATGATGGCATGGTATTACAAGAAGCATGTCATCATCATCCTCTTCCAACCACTTTAATTGTTAACATCATCTTGCCAAATTCAGATCTCTGGTCCTCCACCACATTTTTTCTGATATTGTTCGTCAATGCTAAGGCTTTTGCTTGCTATTATTCCCTCCAATTATTTCCAATTTGTAAACCTAAAAGTGCAGACGAAAATCCCTAAATACTATTTTGAAACTTAATTGTAGCAATCATCGAGTATCAGGAGAAAGCAAACATGGAGAAAACGAAAACGAATAAAGGATTATGTATGTCACCTCTTGTTCAACAGAGATGCTGTAATCATTTTTGTTTTTGTTTTTTTGCAATTTCGATTCCAAGATCCAACCTTATAGACTGAATCTTTGATTAATGCTCACATTCCTCCAAAATTTGCTTAAATCCGAATTTATTTCCTATTTCATCTTAATGGTCAAAAAATCGGTCAACATCTAAGCTACTTAACTCCATTTAAAAAAGATCCGAACATTTAACCATTAAGATAAAAATAGCAAATAAGCTTGTATTTGAGTGAAATTTGGAGGACATATAGAGCATTAATCCAAGATTTTATCTATAAGGTTGGATTTTAGATTCGGAATAGAAAAAAAATAAAAACGATTACATCTTACAACAGAGGATTCCAGTCCTCAACCTTTATTATCAATACAAATGCATCTAAAATAGATAAATAAATAGAGGAAAATGAAGCTGCCCCGCCCCCATTTTCTCCTATTTTTATTTTTTTTTGAAAAAATTCATCATATATTTTTCGTTATTATTCTCTAATATGTCACTCCAATTTCATCAAAAATAGAGAATCATATGACCTTCATCCAGAACAAGTTGATTACAGTAATTCTAAGACCATTAAAATTACATGTTCTACATGAAGGGCATGAGTTTCTGTTTCTAGTGAAATTGAAATGATATATTAGAAGATATAGTGATAAAAATACATGATTAAAATTTTCAAAAAAAATAAAAAAATTAGGAGAAAAATGGAGTGAGTTGCCCATTTTTCTCAAATAAATAATAATATGTATGTATGTATTATTGAACTGCGACGAACCACCAAACATCGAGAATATAAATAACTAGGAGCGCTTGAACGTAAAATTTACAAAAAATGTTCAATATACAGTAAAATCCAACCCCCTACAACTAGGTCCTATCTTAATTCCAAGAAAAAGGCAGGGTCCCACCTGCAAAGAATACGCCCATCTCTATATGTAAGCAGAACAGAGGGAGACCACCCCACGTCTCCCACCCTTCGTAGCTGTGAAGCACCTCTCCTCGAACGTTCAAACAACCCAAACACCACATGGTCACTCCCCACCACTGAGACCACACCACCACTCCTCCCATACAACACCACCTCCGCCACCATCTCCTTAACAGCGCAGAAGAGATGCTCTCCGGTTTAAATGGCCCCCTCTGGTTGGACGATAACGATCCACAGGATCCCCCGGAGACCATGGCCGGGGACTGCAAGGACGAGCTCGGCCTCTCCACCACCTTCAAGTCTATGCTCGACGACGATTGGTACCTCGCTGCCACCTCCAGCGCCGACATCATCCCCACCCACATAGACCCACCTCACCACCATCATCAAATCTTCCATGAACCCCACCACAGCGGCCTCCTGCAGCTCCAGCAAACGGTGGACTCCTCCTCCTGCTCGCAGTCACCCGTGTTCAACATCGACCCTTCTTCCCTGATTTTCTACCCGCAGAAGAGCGCCATCTCCTCCGTCCTGAGCAACATATGCGGCAGCCAGTTTGATGGGTTTGACATGGCCGGATTCGATCCTTCGGGATTTCTTGCGGGGACCCATGTCTCGAATCCGCCTTATCTTGTGAACAGGAGCAGTGGTCTGATTGGTGGTGGTGGGTTCGGAGGGTTGGCGGGGCCAACTGGGTTGATGGGTGGCCCTGATCTGACCGCCCCACATCAGATCTCTAGTACCCATTTATCTTCAATGTGCTCCAGTGGGATTGGTTGCTCCGGGGCCGCTGCTGGGTTCGATAATCACCAGTTATTGAGCCGCTCGAAGCTCCTCCAGCCGCTGGACATGTTCGCGCCGGTGGGGGAGCAGCCAACTCTCTTCCAGAAGCGCGCCGCGGCGCTCCGCCAGGACTCGGAGTTGCCGGAGAAAGCTGGGGTGTACATGGGGACGGAGGGAGAGAGCGAGAAGAGGAAAAGGGGGAGTGAGGATGACGAGCTGGATGAGGTGAGCATTGATGGATCAGCTCTGAACTATGACTCGGAAGATGCGACCGCTGCCGCAGAGACCGTGCCGGTGGACGAGAGCACCGGGAATGGAGGTGGGAACAATTCGAATTCGAACAGTGCTGTGAGCGGCGGCGGGGCGGAGCGCAAGGGGAAGAAGAAGGGGATGCCTGCGAAGAACCTGATGGCGGAGAGGCGGCGGAGGAAGAAGCTCAATGACAGGCTCTACATGCTGAGATCTGTGGTGCCCAAGATTAGTAAGGTATCACTTCTTCTTTTTCTTATTCTCAACTTAAATTCTTCAATCGTACCTCAATTTCAATTGCCTGTGAATTATATGCTCTACTTAACCATGCGTACTGAATTGGGGAGTTGTTTGCTTTGAAGATGGATAGAGCTTCGATTCTTGGAGATGCGATCGAGTACTTGAAGGAGCTAATGCAAAGAATCAATGACCTCAACAATGAGCTCGAATCAGGGCCGTCTAGTTCTTCCTTGCCTGCTAGCAGCCACCCTTTGACGCCTACGGCTCCTACCCTGCCGTCACGCGTCAAGGAAGAGCTTTGCACAAGTTCGCTCCCTAGTCCTAATAACCAACCTGCAAGGGTATGATTTAGTATTCCATTCGAAATTTAAACTTGTCTCTTAATTCACAACTATACCTGCTCATTTGAATCATTGATCAAACACCTTTTAATTACAGAAACTGACTCTCTTCGATGTTTTTGTGGTTAGAAATCAATCAAGAGTAGTTTAAGATATATGTGATTTCGCAATAATTTCATGTCCCTGTCCCACTAAGGAATCTCTTGTATTTCGTGATTCCATTATGGCTTTAGCTGAATTAAGAGCAATATATACTGTAGTTGCTGCACATAGACACCGAGAATCATGGTTTATCGACTAGATATCACCTGCTATCGGTGCAATAGAGATGACCCATTATGCGGTCCGAGCTGCATTAATTTCCTCCATGGTTATTAAATCTTGCTCGCAATTCAGCAGATCACACTGTTCTTCTACCAATGGGATTAAGTTTTTTCTAAACCAAATTAAGCACATCAGGTGTTGTTACTTCATGCTTCTTTTCTGCATATAACAGCTCTTCCATTTCTGCAGCATATGCACAGAAAAAATTTAATTGCTCAGTAAATCAGTCTCATTCTCCTCTCGCAGGTGGAAGTCCGGTTGAGGGAAGGCCGAGCCGTCAATATCCACATGTTTTGCGCACGCAAACCCGGTCTACTGCTATCGACGGTAAGGGCCCTCGACAACATGGGCCTCGACATTCAGCAGGCTGTCATCAGCTGCTTCAATGGCTTCGCATTGGACATATTCCGCGCAGAGGTACAGCATTGTGGTCACTCTGATCTAAATCATACAAAGCTCTTGCACCTATCCTAGTTCTTGTTGAGTCATGTTACTTACGTCGCTCCTCTGTAATTGAACAGCAATGCAAGGACGGACCAGGTGCACTTCCAGAGGAGATCAAAGCCGTGCTCTTACACTCGGCCGGATTCCATGGCACGATATGAAATGGGAGCGGTCTTGCGGCGCAGGTTGGAGGAGGATCCTTGTGTTGTGTGATAGGTGAAATCCCCTTTGAGGTTGCCTTTGCAGCTCAGAGGAGGACTGTAGTTTTTTTCAAAAAAAATTAAAATAAGAGTTAATTTCTTCTTCTGCTCTTTACTTCTATCTTTTGGTTTTGGTATCTGAATGAGTTTGGTTTTTGTGGCTTGTTGTTGTTTGTTGCTGTCTCTCATCTGATCGAAACTATAGGCTTTTTCAGACCAATCTGCGATTTTGGGTCTCGGGAATCTCTGGGAATAGCGTCTATTACCTGCTGTTTTTTCCATCTCGCTGGAGGGGTTAAGAGTACTATGCTTACTTTTAAGTTGGCAGGGGTTGACTACTCGGATCTCCTAATCGGATTTAGATGGTAAGGTGAACTACATAAAGGTTCTAAAAGATTCAGGTTCTTACAAATGTGTATTGATCGAAAAACTTGACCTTTAGACCAAATTTACTGTAGCAAATCATTAGATGCAGGGGTGTTTATCAAGTTGAACGAGTTGAGCTAGTCGCAACTCGGACGCAAACTCGATAATCAAATTCGGGCTCGAGCTCGGACTCGATAATCTTCAAGCTCAAGTATGCATACTCAAAATTGAACTCATTGATACACGAGTTTTTTAACGAGCCTCTTGCAGTAGGTTGATTTTATATTCTCTGTCTGTGATATTAAGCCTCTTGCATTAGGTTGATTTTGTATTCTTTGTCTGTGATATTTCTTTGGAGAAGCCATAGAGATAGAGCTCACTATTAATCTCGTTAATAATAATAATATTTGGATTTTTTTGACGGAATGTATGTATGTATGTATTCATGTGCTTTAATGTATATGTTTCATACTTTTTTAATCATATTCATGCATATGGAATTAAATTCGGAAAGAAAGTTAAGAATTAAACATCATACAATGTCAAATAATAGGTTGGTGTTGCATTATTTCTTCTTCCTATTCATACATCATGTTTGCTCATGTAGAATAGAAAATTATTAAAAAGATTTAACAAATCGAGTTATCGAGCCGAGTGATCGAGTTCAGCACACCTCAACTCAACCTCGATTCGATAACCCTAACGAATCAATTATCCAACTCGAACTCGAATACAAACTTTCAAAGTATGGTTCATGATCTCTTATCGAATTGAGTCAAGCTTATCGAGTCCAAAGAGACATCTCTTTGGGAGAGGTGATAAATAATTGTCCATAAGTCAAGCACCTTATGTGATAGTTTTTCATGCAGGATTATCTTCTGTACTTTTTTAAGTGAAAATGGGGCTGTTCTTAGGGGTGCTATCACACCATTTTTATGTATTTTTTTATTTTTTTTGCAAAATAAAATCATGTATATTCTTCTATATATCTCTTAAATATGTCATTCGAAATCCGTTAGAAACAGATATTCATATACCCTCTATCTAGAACATGTAATTTTAATGGTCTAAACATTGTTATAATCCACTTATTCTAAATGGAGGACATAGGAGTCCCCATTTCTGATGAAATTCGAGTGACATATTGAAGGAGTATATAGATGAATATATATGATTTTATTTTGCAAAAGAACAAAAAAAATTCCAGAAAAATAGTGCAGTGACAGCCCCATCAAACTTTTTTTAAAACCCTCAGAATTCGCGCACCATCAGTCATTGATATAATGTGACAATGCAGCCGCAAATCTATGTTTTAGTGAATTAAAGTGGGATAAAAAACTCGCTTGATTTTATTTTTTATTAATGGTGACGTGCAAACATTTATTTAAATAGTTTATCAAACATGGCTCCTAAAATAATTAATGAGAGTGGAAGTCCTCATGCAAAGCAACACACGTCTTAGTTGGATGCAGGCGTTATTATATCCGTATCAATTGTAAAATTTAGATATGGATATGGAAACGGATATATTGTGTAATATTGAAAATCGTTAACCATATCTTCGTGGAAACGGATATGAAAACAGATATCATAATTTAGATATGAACATTTAATAAACGAATATGGACTGTCATATGGATAAAAAAGCTTATTTGCACCACATTCTAAAGAGAGATGTCTTGTAAAGTTGAATTTAATAGTTGATTAAATAAATAAACTAAAAATACAATAAAGTAAAAATAAATCAATATACTAGATTAAATAACTTGTCTAAAAAATAATTAAATAGTATAAAGATATAAACAATTTTCTTCTTGCAAATGAAAATGACTCTAAAAAATAATACATTATGATCAAACTCAATGAGAGGATGATAGCCCCATAATTATGTTTGATTGGGGCCCTTGCCTCACTCTGGCTGCCAACTCCAATCCCTTCATCTCCACTTTCTCCACCATGATGCCATCTTCACAACATCATCTCCTCCAACACGTTGTACCCACCGCCTTCATCTGGGTTGTCACCTCTGTCACTCCCACCCAAGATGTTGCTTCCCCTACCCCTCCATCGCCTCGTAATCCTAGCCACATACATAAAGCTCTTTGGGAGGACTTTAACTCCATCTTGGTGTAGTTCCTTCTGTGGAACTTTCTCGATCCTTCTACGGTGGGAGATCTTGCTTTATTTTGAGCGAGGTTTTCTAGTCTATTGGGCTTAAGAGTAGAGATTTTTGTTCGAATCTATTCGAAGAGTGATGAATATCTAAACACCTTATCTCTCAAGAGTGCAATTTTTCAAGGTGATGTTCACCTTGACACGAGGCGCTATTTTTTATTTTATTGTTGTCTTTGTTGTTCATTTCTCTTTTCTTTTTTCACTACAATAAGATGATGCACTCTCTTTATTTCCATCTCTTTGTACTCCCTTAATAAAGAGATTTACCCTGTACGTTTCTTTTCATGGTTAAATGCTTGTTACACATTAAATAAATGATTCTTATTACTCGTGCCCTTCTTAAATTCTGCAATATTAGTTATGCCCCTCCATTTTTTGAGAATATCAGTTGTGTCCCTAATAGACAGGTAATTTGTACCAATTTTGTAAATCTATGTATTTATTTATACTCATAAGTACTAATATAAATTATAGTAAAAATATACAATAATTCATTAAAATGTATTTTAAATAAATAAAATACGAAAATAAATAAACATATATTAAAATAACAAATAAAAACTATTGATATAGTGTAGACATGCCCAATATATCTATAATAAATAGTATTTATATCAAAACTTTGACATATTTAATCCAAATTAAGCACGCATAAATACTCTAAGTTATGTAGAAAAAAATTTCCTACAACTTCTATTTTATAAGTTTTAATTTAAAATCATTTATTGATTTTTTATTTTTTATTTTTATTTAGGTGTGTGACCGATCAAAGTTGATCAGTCGAGTGAGCAGTAGGCTGGTTGACTGGTCAAGTTTACCCTATTCTTTCTTCACTTTATCACCTCTTCTTCTCAAATTTCTCCCTCCTCGCTTTAACACCTTATCAAAGCTCTAACGCCACCGGACCTTAACTTAATGTCTGATCATTCTCGCCCATATTTGGTCCAGATTCAATGAATACGAACCTTCTTCTCCATCTAGATATCTCTTCTCGCCCACAAATATGGTGAGATCCGAGCCTTTCTCCAGTAGTTGACATGTCCTAGTAAGAGATTTTCATGGCAGCGAGTGTTTTGGTGAGGATTTGAGTGAGATCCGATGAGGATTTCTACCTCCATCGTTGCTCCACCACTTCGACGAGCGCTAGACTCCTCGTTCTACTGTGATTCAAGGCAATCACTCGTTGGAAAGCAACTCCGACATCTGAAGAGTCATCCCCGGCTGATTCCAGGTTAGTTCCCTCTCATCTCTTCCATTTCTCTTCTAATATCCCATCTATGTTCTTTCTCTCATTTTTATGTTTCTATATGTTCATCCAAAATGAGTTCTATGTCTTGATCTACATCACCACGCCTTCTTGATCTTTGTTTCTAGCTTTCCTCTCGTGATTTACCATCTCCATCCACGATCAGTGGCTGGAGCTAGGGTTTCATCTTCCATCTCCGACGAATCCTAACATCCAAAGTTTTTCTTATAATTATTTTGGCATATGACTTCCACCTTGAGGAGATTCTTAACATGCTGGTGATTAGGAACCAAGCTGAAGCATAAACTCGGATTCGATCATATATTCATCATACAATGAAGCACCTTTATGTAATAGATGCAACTTTTGATCCCCCCAGCATAGTTTCCTTATTCTCCAACATTTACCATCAAGACAAGAAAAAATGGAGGGACAATTAGAGGGATTTTAATATTAATTTATTGGGCATTATTGATCTATTTAATCCCTCCATTTGATGTCCATAAATTACCATTATACTCACCTCCCCTGCATCACCTTCCCATTGCAAAGTGAGAGAGATTGAGAAGGAAGAGAGAGAGAGAGAGAGAGAGAGAGAGAGAGAGGGAGGGAGAGAGAGATCTTATCGAGAATCCTTATTCATCGTAGGAGATGATGACAAAGGATTGAGGGAGTAAGTAGATTGACAGCGAGGATGGAGTCACAACTAAGCAACCATAACTTGGGGGTGCTTGATTCATATTTGAGGTTTGTATCAGTTTAGGATTATGTATGAGCAAAAATCAAATCTAAAATATGATATAAAATTGTATGTGTCAGCATAGAATTTCATATCAGTATTGATCATATCCGAATAAGGCCTTTATTGTATCTGCCAGCATAAGAATTTTTCTTATGATTAATGATCGTGTTTAGAATAAGACCCTTATTGTATGTATCGAATCTTTAGGTTAATAAGTATGTACAAACATTTGATTTAGAAGAGATCTCTCGATTTATGTGCCAGAATCGTAGAGTAACCTTAAGCGATATTTCAATGCATTGAAAGTAATTATTTAAGTATAATCACTTAGACCCATATGATCACCTTATGACATTCAAGTAATACGTACGGATAATATTTGTAGTTGAAAGAAACCTTCTTAATGTATTTGTCTATTTCCTAGATATTCTATTTCATTGGAAAAGATTTTAATATAGAAGTATGCAATTAAGCAACACTAATTGTCGACGTAAAAAAAATCTATTGTAATGTCTTTAAGAAGAAAAATAATCTGCCAGTTGATTTGTTCCTTCGTGAAAATAATATTATAAGATTGGTTTGGAAATATAATCATGATCGAACAATTACAACATTCTTAAGCTAATATTAATTGTGGCAAGTCTTATTTAGCATTTCATACAAATGTGGATCTCTTGCATATTTAAGATTGTGAATCCTAGAAACTTAATTACCATTGGTATAGTTGAAAGAAATTGTGTTTATTTAGATTATAGTGACAAAAAATAATGCATTATTGGTTTAGTGCATGGACTTAGCAAAATTAACGGATCTCGTTAAAACAATTATTAAATTTATATGACCTAACTCTTTCTCATTTTATTAATGAGTGTTTGATTTTCTTTTAATGGAAAACCCGTGGAGTAATTACTTATATTCGCTAGCTAAAAGCTTAAACATGCTTATTTTCTTAATTAAGTGAAGTTGGAGATCAAGTGATGATTCTGTATATAAGAGAGCCAAGAACACTAACAAATTTGAAATACATTTCTGTTAAAATATTAATGATGTATTAGAAGTTTTAACGGAAATTTGAATAGGAATATCTCATGTATGTGTGTATGAGTAGGAATATAATGTATATATGGTCCAAGGTATATCATGACTCATATATACAAAGCTAACGTAATAAATTGTTACAAGCTATATGTCATGTTAAGAAGATGTATGTTCTGAGGTACAAGTTATATAAAAAATAGCATAGCATATTTTACTCTAAAATTACACACTTATTCACTTAGGTATTTATATATGAACCATCGATTATGATATACCTAATTATAAAATTAGTAAATGTGTAATTCTTGACGAAGTCACTTTTGTTATCAAGAATACTAAGAAAATTTAATGTTCGTTGTACATCACTAATATGATGATTATAAAAATAATAAAATACTGAATAGTGATTACGAAGGTGATTAATTCATCAACATTTATATCAAGATTCAAGGCACATACTCATAAAGAGTCACATAGATGATCGCAAGGTGGTCGTGTTAACCCAAAGGGCAATGTCACTAGGGACGTATGGTTTTCAAGAAACCACAGAGGTAAAATCTGGGTTCTCTATAGTTGTAACTATATTGTCATGTCATGCCTAGACTGTAAGTGCCAACAGTCGAAAACGTAACAAGATAAGTACATGAAAAGTTATGCAAATAAATGATTTATAAAGGTAAACCATTATAACTATGCAAAGATATGGTTTATAAAGGTAAACCATTACATGTTATGAAAGAAATTGTTCATAAAGGCAAACCATTATTTCTTATGCAAGAAATTGATTTAATTAAAGATAAACCAATACATAATATGTAAAAAATGGTTAAATTAAAAATAGACCATTGTACGTTATATAAGGAAATGGTTTAATTAAAGATCAAACATTATATGTTACAAGGAAATGGGTATTAAGGTAGACTCGGAGGCTTTGTTCCGATCACGTTATTGCTTGCAACTATGAAGAGAAGCGAGGTTGAGTGTGGCTTTTGATTCCTGATGGAGGAGAGGGGAGGAACCTATCCTAATCTCGCTCAGCTGAGAGAGATTCAGGGGGTCAGACTGCGGGAGAAGGATGGCGATGGTACAAGGTCAGGATCAGTGCGCTGACCATAGTGGTCGGAGTCGAAGAGATGGCACATGGCTGATGATCTGAATAAAAAATGAACGACGAAAGGGGAGTGACTGAAGGTACCTGAGAGAGTGCATGAATGGAATACGGATTAAGGTGAAGGTGATGGCGAGGTTGTGGCCTCGATTTTGCAGTGGAAGGCAGAAGAGGCTTATCACAGTGGCATGCTCCGACCATGAGCTAATATACGTTGTATCATCCACCCAATCGAGATCCGAGAAGGCCAAACAAGATACTGTCACTATCCTACCAACAATGGTGGAGGAAGGGAGGCGCGAGGAACGAGCTACCGAGCTCAGGAGGCAGAGGAGATGCTTTATAGGGATGCCCAGTGTTCCAGAAAGATCATAGAGGTGCTCAAAATCCTAAGGTGATCCGGTTGCGCCTAGGGGTCTACGAGGATCATGGATCATTGTAGAATATTCAGGTGCAAAAAAGAGGCAATTGGTGATTGGACCTGATCGAAAAAAAATGGGAGAAATCTTGTCGGGCAAAGGGGGAGTTGTGTCAGGTCCTGGAGAGGAAGGGTTGACTGAGGTCAATAATCTAATGTGGACGAATCGGAATTCCAAGATTTACATAATTAGATAAAATTATAGTAAATGGTTTCAAAATTAAAAGTGAATAAAATAATTTTTTTATAATTTTTCAAACTATTTTCTATGATTTTTTTATTATTTTTATAAATGAATATATTATTGTATATATAGTATAATGTAATATGTACATGCATAGTATACCTATGTTTTATATACATGTATTTTTATTTTATTATTTTGACAAAAATATTTGATTTGTTATTTTATTTATTTATAACATAATTTAAGGAGTGTAAAAGAATTTTTATTTTTTTTTATAGATTACATAAAAGTGTTAAAGAAATAAGTATTATATACAATATTTATAGATGTGGCTAATGTACTATACAATTTTTTATTATTTCTTTGATGTTTTATATTTTTTATTTATTTTTATCTTATAAATAAAGTTATTTACAAATAAAATATTCACAAAGTGTAGGTATTTATTTGTGTAGGTATTATACAATATGCCCTACCTCCCTCTACTTATTCCTTGTCCATAAGGTCAATTATTAACCTTCACTCGGGGTTTTGGGTAGTCTGTATTTATTTCATAATTATTTCTTTATTTTTCTGTTCTCTTTATTCTTTTATTTTTGGAAAATATGTGTTAATTATGCAATATTAACAAGGACACACACAATGTTAATTTATTGTATTTACATCTATTTATATATGCTTTTGCTAAAAGATAAAACTTAAAATAAAAGAATAAAGAATGAGAATCATAGTTTCATCATTATGCTGTCAAAAATTAGCAAAGAATAAATCTTATATTATAGGAATATCTATAGTGTATGCATCAAAATTACCAAGGACTCCCTTAATTCGGGAGCTCTGAACTAAGGAAAGTTAATCTACATATCGTAATATAAACAAACCTTAAATCATGTACATGCATGTGTCGTATATACATGATTAAATAAGATATATGTATCTTACGATAATGCATATTAATCGGGCATTTAGCTCATTTAATTGATTCACTCCATTCCTAATAACCTTTGTGCACCTAAAATGTGACTATAGTGTATACAATTTCCCCTCCCTCCATGTCGATCTCTTAAAAAAATGTTTGGACATTAGATCCATTTGAGTTGGTTGAAATCTTAATTTTCAATTGTTCATACCCTTACCCATATGCATGCACATACCCATCCATACATGCTCATATCCCTCCATACACTCTTATACGCCCATATGCATGCACATACCCATCCATACATGCTCATATCCCTCCATACACTCTTATACGCCCATATGCATATCCATATTCCTTACACACTTGCATACATGCCCTAATACACACATAAACTCTTACATATATGTCCATACCCTTCCATACATTCCCATACCCATCCATACACTCTTACACACCTACATGCATTCCCATATTCCTCAGACTCTTGCATAAATGCCCAAATACACCCACACATGGTTCCTACTCTCTCCATAAACTCATGCACAACCATATGCATAGCCCTATTCCGCACACACTTGCATACATGCCAAAACACACTCATGCATTGCTCCATACACTCTTAAACACCTACATGTATACCCATGTTCCTCACACACTTTCATACATGACTAAACATACACATACATTGCTCCATGTACTTTTATACACCTACATGCATACCGAAATTCCTCACAAACTTGCATACATGCCCATACATATCCCCATACACTTTTACATTCATGCCCACATTGCACCATACATTCTTACACACCTATGTGCATGCCCACATTCCTCCACACTTGCATATATGCCCAGATACACCCATACATACATTCATGCTCACATTTCTCCATACACTTGTACACACTCACATGCATACCTATATTCTTCACACATTTGCATACATGCCCAAATAACCCATACACTCTTAAATCCATTGACACGTCCATACACTCTTATACTCTCATATGAATACTCATATTCCTCACACTCTTTCATAAATGTGTGCCCAAATACCTCGTACATGCTTAACTCCATATATGCCCAATGCTTACATACCCGACCAAATTCCTCAAATCATACTTGGCTACCAACATTCTACCATGGATTCCCACATATATAGCCTCCTGCCCATATGCATGCGCAATATGATAAATGATAGATACCCACATATCTAGCATCCTACCCATATGCATGCACATATATACTAAATGATAAATACCCACATACCTAGCCTCCTAATACATATCCACATTTGTTCACGTATCCTACCCCCCCCCCCCCACACACACCAATATATACCTCGTACACTTACATACATACCATATACATACATACATACATACATACATACATACATACATACATACATACATACATACATACATACATACATACATACATACATACATACATACAAACATACATACATACATACATACATACATACATACATACATACATACAAGTTTACCCTTGATCGACTGTTCGCAGTTTACTTTCTCCTTTTTATCGCATTTATTAGGTTGGTTAGTTATCTTGAGAATTTTTAAGATGTTGAACTATGCGAACGAGCGACACCACTCAAATGTAACAACACCTGGGAAAATTGGATTTCGATATGGGGCAATTGGGTATATTTTCCTAACATATCCTACCCCTACCTATGTACTTGCAAAACAGACGTCAAGAGTCGTATGGTGCCTTGAGGGGTATTTCTTATCTTGTAAAGCTAAGACCCCGACAGTTGTGAAAAAATAAAAATATATATAACACATGATGAGGGCATCACTCTCCAAAATGTGTTTCATACGTCCCTCATTGTGCAGGGACTACTTCACCTAGTGTGGTAGGATGCACGTGTGTGAATGAGGTTTTGTGCAATTTTGTGCAATACCTTAAATTACAATCTACATGATGGGCCTATCTAACAAACACAAAGTAGATCGAATCTAATTCACATGTATAATATCTAATTCACATGCATATCAACCTACAGTTATCAACATTAACACATACACATATATACACACACAATATTACCCACACTTCAGCACACACTCACATACAAAAAACATTTACAATTCACATATGAGAACAAAATCAAATATTACAGAAAAATCAAATTTTAAATTCTATTTAATTCATCATTCAAGAGGACAATATCTCTTAGGTATTCAACATACACCTATAATGCAATTTAAGATAACATACATACTCAAAATCAAAACAAAAACTAAAGTATATGACAAAATTAAAGGACAAGAGATATACCTGAGGAAGAGGAGGATGAGATAGAGGAGACACTTGTCAATGGCAGGAGATGGTTGAGGAAGAGCCTCTTTACAAGGATGAAGACTGTTCTTCTCCACATACAAGGGCTGAGGATGAGGCTGAAGAGAGGATGAGATGGTAGGAAGAGTAGGAGAGGAAAGGTCGGGAGTGGGGGGAGGAGGAGAGGCTATCAGAATGGGAGGAGATCAGGCGGAGAGGTAGGGGGATAGTGATGAATCTCCATTTCATCATCTTTATTCTGTCATTTTTACCTTAAAAACCCTAGTTCATGCATGTAAATAGTAATTCACACAAATTAACGTTCATTCTTTGATGTATAAGTAATGTATAAAAAGGTATTTTTAATGCCAAATTTATAGAATAAAGAAAAGAAAAGAAAAAAGAATAAAATACCAAAGTTATTTTATGACCCTAAACCCCATGACCTAGACATCTTAATGACTAGGTCGACAAGGAATAAAGTAGGGGGAGGTAAGGGCCAATAATTCATTAAAAATTTAATTTATTAATTCCTCAATAATGTATTTTTGGGACTTATTTTATTTTGTACTTTATATACCTCAAATAAAGAAACTTTGTACATGATTGTTGTATATAATAATATATAAAAAATTACAAAATTGAGTTCATACAAAAATAGTATATAGTGTAAAAGTTATACTCTAAATAAGATTCCAAAATCCCATATTCCTAGACTCGTATCTCTCAAATAAAAACTCAAAATATATGAAATCACCTTTAATTTCATATAACTTAATAAGATATTTAATGAAGGTGTGTTCATAATTTTTGGAGTTAAGGTGTGAAAGTTAGGTTTTGGATCCCTATTGTACAATATACCCGATTAGAATATTCATTTTATTATTCTTTATTATTTTTATAATTTTATAAATATTATTTGTAACATATGTACATACTAAAACTAAAATAAAAACCTCAATAAAACATTAAAACAAAATATGTGTACGTAATATATAGATGAAAATAAACTATACATACCTATATACTATACATCTATATTTATTTAAGTATAAATAATACAACATAAAAATATAACAAAAATATATTTAAGTATATAAGAATAAGTTATATTTATATATAATAATAAAATAAAATAATAAAATTAAAATTACAAAATAAGAATAAAATACTCTAAAACATAGGTAAATATACCTAAAATTAAACCCCTAAAATGTATCTTGTAATTAAATACCTCTAAAAAATAAATAAAAATCATAATAAAATAATACAAAATTTATTTTATAATGTAAAATTATTAAAATAATTTAGTATTTATTATTTAATTTCTAAATAATGTTGGCATGGTTTTTTTGTGGACCAACAAGGAGGCTCCGTCAGTTGACCTCGGTCAATTGACTCTATTGCTTTGACAACATGTTCTCCCTTTTTCCTTGATTTATGCAAGCATTGATTCGGGTTGATTCCTTCACCAACTTTCCTCCTTGATCCACTACCTATCACACCTTGGTCTCTCATTGATCCTTGGATCGGTGATGCATCAGTTCTTCTTCGATCTTTGGAGCCCTCCAGTTATCGTGTACATAAGCCCACCTGACTTTCCTTCTCCATTTTGAACCCCTTTTGACCATGCTTTGGCTTCATGGTAAGTGCTTTGGATTGAAGGTAATGACAGGGCGTTCTCCAGCCCTTCGCAGCGATTCTAAGCATCGTTGTCGGGTAGTTCCACCACCTCCGCTGCTCGTTGTCTTCGAGGCTAATCTCGTTGGATTCCCGGTCGACATGAGATTCGTTTTCTAGCTATTTCTAGCCTAGATTTAGTCCTAAGATTATCTTATGATTTCGTATATGTTTTAGTCACTTGCATTAGCATAATCTCTACATTCTTAGTTCGTCGGAGCACAGCTCCGACGAACCTCCCATAGTATACCTCCAGCGTCTTTCGCCCCGCTACTCGCCACCATTTCATTTCCCCTACGATTCTTCACCGTTCAATCAAGATACTCCACCCAGATCGTCCGGTGTCATCCAATCGCAAAGCGTCCGATCTTCGACGAGGATTTAATCCACGCCCTTCATCGTAAAGCGTCATCGCAACGTGCAGACATGACATTTGTCTAAGTTGGAAAAGATCAACAATCAGCTCGTGCACCAGACTGGGTATTTTGCATACTAAACCCAGCCGATTTTTTTTATTCATTAGTCTAAAATCATTCACTACCCTGTTATATTTTTGTAACTTTTGCAAAAAGATCCTGTAACTTTTGATATTTGCATTATGGTCCACGCCAGCTTACCTCACGTGGCTACTCACGTGAGATGGGAATTTTGCAAGACCTCACTATTTTATGTATTTCATTTCATCCCTATAACTTTTCAGGCATGTTATATTATTTTATGAAATTTACAGGAATGCCCTCAGGCTTTATTTTAATTACATATATGCCCTTACCTATTTAGTTTTTTTGCATTTGATAGATTTATTAAAATTAGCTATTGTGCTTATAAAATTCTCAAAAAATAAACTTAGGTTCCTCTTGCATTATACTTCCATGCCCATATATTATTTTGCGATTTTGGATCCTTTTATTATTTGTAAAAATAAAAAATAGCCGAACTACCCCCTGTTTAGCCTATAAAACCCATAAAAATATAAAATATTTTTTGTGTTTATTTATTTATTTTCCAACTCCAAGACTTGAAAAACCCAATGTAGAAAAGGAAACTATCAAAAAATTAAAAAGACCCAAAAACCTTTATAAAAATTTAAAAAAATTTTAACACCCAAAAAATAGTGTTTTCTATTTTCTAATTTTCTTTATATTATTATTTATAAGTTAAAATTAATTTGGAAAATTTTTAACTTAATTTTCTTTTTTTAATTTCCATTTAAATTTCAGCTATTTAATTAATTATTGATTTAGCTTTTTTACTTTAAAAACATATAAAAATTAGCAAATTCCTAAAAATTCACAAAAATATTAAAAAACTATTGAAGACCAAAACATTTTATTTTCTTTATTTTGACTATTTTTATTAGTTTTTATAATTACATTAGCTTACATTGTATATATACTATATATATAGCTATATTGTTTATCAAAAACAAAAAGAATTATAAAAATATGAAAATGTCAAAATATAGAATTAAAAATAAGATACAAAAATATAAAAAAATAACCAATAAATATAAAATAAAAACCCCACTAAAAGATCATATAGGCAAGAAGATAACAATCATATTTGTACATTAATTTGCCCGATCTATCTAGTTCGCTCCCTGTGTGCGACCTCTACACATACTTGCAAACTATATACATCTATTATGGAGTTATAATAAACTTTAACTCCAAAAATTTTGCTCTTTAATGCTTAATTCTTACTGTGGGTTAATTGTTGATTGACACAGGTTTCGTGAGCGGTCACTTCAGCGATATTGTAGTTCTCGCCTTGGGTAGCCTAATCTAGACCCTAATAAAATCCGTGTTATTAAAATTGTTGAATTGTCTAACCACTCTTCTTTTTTGGATTTGTTGTGAGGAGCACAAATCAAGGGAGGCACTCTATTCGAAGCGCATGTGCACCCACGTTAGGCTACTTTTTGACCTAGCATCAAAGGACTAGGAGAATTTTAAAGACAACACTCTTGGAGCATCTATTTTATTTTATTTGTGTAATTTAAAGTGAGAGAGAGACTTATTTATTGTAATAACTTAGACTCTTCAAGACGCTACACATTTCACGAGGTTCAGTGCTTGAGGGATTGTTCCCTTGGGGGCTTCGTCAGTTTTGTCACAATTTTCGACCCTTTTTTCCTTTGCTTTCCGATTTCTGATTTTAATTATTTTATGTGATTGAGCCCTAGTTGTAGGATTTATTGACGGTAGTATTAGATCCAAACACTTAATTATCATTGCATGTGCACATAGTATACGTTTGGATCTAGTCAAATCTTAATTGCTTCTCATTTAGACTTGAAATAGAGCGTCGAGAGGGACTCCACACAGTGCTTGTACGACTCACTGTGGTGAGCACCAAAGATCTCTCCAAGACCAGAATTTTGGATTCCATCTTTGAGTGATTAGCATTTGTGCTTCACGCTAATAGTAGTTTCTCATCTAGTGCGATTTCATCTGCTTGCATTTGCATATAGATAGGTTTCAATTTTGCTTAACATTCTTGAATGTAGAGAGCATGAGGCAAGATGAGGATTTACACTTTAACATTCATCATTGTTATAGCTTGCATTGCTTTTCCGACTCTCTCCCTCTGATTTTGATCACCTAGGTTGCTAAAGGAACTGATTTCTCAATAGGATTCATGCATTCTTATTAAAAACACAAAAAATGATAATCAATAAAATTGGGACTTTGAGTTTCACTCATCATTACCACCACCATTGCCTTCACATTTGGACAATCCACTTTTCCTAGACTACCTTGATCCGGAATGTAATTTTTGCCCACAACCACCACCCTCATTCCATACTCCCGATATTGAGATTTTGGAGTCACCTTTCAAGATATCCACAATTGAGACCTTAAACAAGATGATGGAGCATATGAATTCTAGGATTAACAATATATTTAGCATAAAAAGAGCTAAATTGATGCTCCACTATTTGAGGATATGGATTCACTTGAGTATCATTATGGGAGCATGCAATCGCCCAAAATTCACAAAAATGAGAAAAATACAAAAATCAAAAAAGAATTTAGGAGCCACATTTTTTATTCAGACTGCGAGGAGAGTGCCCACATGCCAGATCCTTTGACCACACAAATTCATAACTAGTCCCACCTTGACCCCAAGGACGACAATGTACAGACTGCTCTAAATCGTCATTGTGTATATGTTGATTCTAATCTCCTCCATTGTGTGGAGGAGATCCAAAATTCAAAAAAAATATTGATTGGAATCCGAAGTGGTGGCCACCATTTATGAGATCATTAAAGCCCTACTTCATCGGGCCATGACCCATTTATCTGCTCCTCAATCCAAGATGAGAAAGTAGAGGAGCAGATATGAGTGTCATATCTTGACCATGGCCACTACCCACGCCATCACCCACTGTCCATTCTCTAGGAAAGGGAACACTGCTACTGATGATCTCCCAAAATTGTCTCTTTAATTGTTGATAATTGTAGTATAAGAGATGAACTTTGATTCAACAAAAACCAACACCTTCAAATATGTGGACATTATTTTACTTAGCACTACCGAGGTCGAACACAGTAACACGAGCTCTTCATCTATTTACTAAAAATTTTTGATTTAATTGATGTGTAATTATATTCTCATTTTAGGTCTTCAAACAAATGCACAAAAAATACATATTAAATAATACCCCAAATGATGCATGTGATTTTTTATTTGATTGTTAAATGCAAGGAATTGTTATGCATATACTAAATTAAATGGATGCAAATAAATGTATACAGACAAAGATATACAAATATGCCTTAATTTAATCACATCTATGCGCAGTCGATTAAGGATAGATTTCAATGCAAATATAGCGTTAAAGATGAATAATGGTATTGAAATGAAAGGCCAATGGACACTAAAGATCACAAAATTTAGCTTAAATAATTTAGTGTCATAATTTATAAAGTTGAACTTGCCATTAGGTAGATAATGAAACAAGCTTCTAAAAGACACTAAAATCAATAAAAATAGATATCATATGCTCAAAATATGAAATAAATAGTGTAAAAGGTATAATTGGAATACAATGCATAAAATAAAGGATAAATAATTACAAATAGGTCCCTGGAAGGACCTATTTACAATGACCAGAAACTAGAGGGGCCCATGCATAATTTATCTTTGGCGCAGAGATCTTCTTGCAATTATTGAAACATGTGTAGACTTCGATGAAATTTACCTAGGCGCGCACGTGATGCACATACCCGGTGGAGCTTTCTACAATGTAAAGAAGTCTGGAGGGCTTGCATGTAGTTGACCCAACCTGCACATGCCTAGCATGCACGGGCTAGGTTTGGAGGTAGACCCATTCTTAGGTGGTGTAATATGCTTGGATGGAGGCATGTCAGTTTCTGAGGGCTTCAGTGAACGGTTTGGTTCTCCAAACCTGCAGGGTCCGACAGGGTCACGTGGCATGATCTAGGTCATTGGATGATCGTTGTAGGGCACCATCCAACAACAACTGCACTTTGTCACATCATAGGAGGTGGCGGAGTAGATGGAGCTCCAGTGAGGCCGCCAACACTAGAGGTTCAGAGACCTCCGTGGCCACCTGGAAAAGATGGCAGAGGGTGACAGAGTGGTAAAGGTAGCTATAGAGGCAGCTGATGTTTCGTCGCTGGTGACGGAGCTGGAGACTGACGTAGGTAGCGTATCTCCAACCAATGAAGCCCTACAAGGTGTTAGGAGATAGCCAAGGCGTGCTCGGTGCAGATGTGGGTGAAGTGTAGCGATATAGGGTCGTGGGGATGGGAGGCAGAGACCCTAATGGAGTTCTTCTCCGACGAGGGAAGAATAGGGGACGGACATGGTAGAGGCTGCAGAGAAGGGAGGAGGGTATCAAAAGGTACGACGAAGATGAGGGATGAGTTATGGATGTCCTTAGAGCTGTCAGATGGCGATGGGGATTGATGTAGGAGACTGAATAAAAAAAAGGATAAAACACAAGCAAAATGAGGCATACAAACCTGGAGGATTTGAGGAAGAAGAGGAGGAGTACGGTTTGGGCTGGGCTTCTATGAAGCCCTAGGGTCTTCGCTCATCGTGCTCAACCTAAGGCATGGAGCTCGGCAGTGCCTGGGGGCGGCTGCAATCGTGGTCAAGTTGACCATGGGTCAACACTGAGGTGAATATCCATTGTTGCCAATCCACCCCCCTTCGCCTGTCACAGGGAGGCGGAGGATGGCTAGGCTTCACCTTAGGAGTGGTGTACAGGGGCAGTGGTTGGCGGAGGTGTAGTTTTATAGGGCATGGTCTCTGGCCGTTTTGATGGTGATGAGGGGTTTCTGGATGGGTGTATTGAAGGCTGGAAGTGATGGCGAGGGACGATGGGGGTTACGTGAGGAAGGTGGTCTCGTGGCTATGGGGAGGAGCTATTAGGGAGCGAAGAGATGGAACATACATGTGGCTAGAAATGGAAGGGGGCGGGGCTGTTGGGTTGTAACGGACGGGGGAAGAGAGAGGCATTCGACGAGGAAGATGACAACTGACCCTTGTATCTCTCGATTTAACTGTCAAGGTAGGGTTGCGGATGTAGAGCTGAGATCAGATCATCAGATCTGGTTCTATGGTAGGGGTGTTATGGTGTTGAACGGTTGTGATGAAGAGGTTAGAGGAGGATCAACGGTTGTGGAGGACGTGTCATGGCTGCTTGTGAACCATCGGATGATGGTAAATTGAATGGATGAGAGGAAGGCAGAAATGGATGGCTGGGATCTGATCAGAGGTCATATCCAATGACTAAGGATGAGGGCATGCCTAGGCGACTAGGATGGGGGTGAGGGGAGATGATACAGGGGTGACAAAGGTGGCGCATGGCAGAAGGGGAATGGGCCACATTTGAGGCCTAGAGGGTGCCACGTGGCCCAATCAGAAAATTCAATAAATCATAAAATAAAGAAAAATAAAAAGAAATAAAAGGAGACCGAATTAGGAAAAGTCAAAACATGAAAGTTGTAGATCTCATCGAGATCTACAAGTTTCATGTTGGACAAACAACAAAATAGGTCATTTCAACAAAATTTATTTTTAGGTGTATTTTTAAGAGGATAAAGACACCATTTTTAGTCTTTATATTTTTTTATTTTTTCTCTCCTTTTAATGCCAAAACAATTATAGATAATAATTACTCTAATTTTTATGGGTTTTCAATGTAAAATAAAGATGAAATCAAATACAATAACTAGAGTTAGCTATTTAGAGGCATTTATAGGTTAATCATACACAATTTATATATAATATAATACAAGATAAAAATAATTAATTATCATTGATTTTTATAAAATAATTTAAGCAAGGAGATTAATATGTCGATTTTAATATGATGAATACGAGATTGATCATACTCTTATACTGAAACTATTTGATAAGGCTAAAAATCGGTTTCACGACTTTTTTAAAAGTAACGTGGTCGATGTAGAAAAAAGCCGCGAAAAATCACGATCTTCAGTCTATAAAACAAATTCGGTTTTCCGAAAAGAGAAAACCTATACTAATTATTTATCCAAGTGAGTGTGCCTGGGTCGAACTCAAGGAGGCAGAAAAAGAATGCTTTTGATTTTTCAAAAGATTGTTGTTGGCGATTTTATTTTATCTCTTCTTAAAATGATCAGAGTAAGAAAGCATTTTTTATTTATTTTTATTTCATTTATTTGATTTTATTCTTTTCAAATTTTATTTAATTTTCAAAAGGACTATTTTTCATAAAAGATTTATTTATTATATAATAGGTGGAAATTTGTAGATGGTAAAATATAGTAGGGTGAAGCGGGTAGAGCAGCGAGCTCGAACAACACAAGAAATCAAAACAAAACGAGTGCGGTTTTTGACAAATCAAACTCGACGAAAACACAACAAAAGCTCATGAAAACTTAATACTAAGTAGATGGGATAGTTGTGTAACTACCCTAAAGAAATCGTCGAGAAACAAGGTCAAACGAGGTCAAAAACAACCCCTACAGCCCGGGGGCATAAGCGTAAAAAGACTGTATAAAATGTTCTGCAAAAGGTCCTCAATGGACTGTTCTGTAAAAGAAATAAAGTGTTTTTACATTTAGGTCCCTGTGGAGCGACCTAAATGTAATTCTGGAAACCTTGTGGAGGCGGGAGTAAGTGTCTGGAAGTTCTCTGGATGTATGATGCAAAATTTCCACCGTTTCACTTCGGATGGCTGCGATTAGAACCCGTGATCGTGATCTGACATCTCTGCTCTTGCTAGGTGTCGCGAAACTGTAGCTCGTCGGTTCTTGAGCTGTTCTTGAGTTCGTTATAAGTCTGGCGATGAGCGTTCTTCTCCGACTTTCTCCGATCGATCGGTGACATCTTTGGCACTCCAGCGGGGCCAGAGGGGTGGCGCCTCCACCCCTCGAGCTCGCCCGCGGTAGGGGGCGGTCGGCGGCGACTCGAGTCGACGGCGGAGATGCTAAGAAGATCGCGGTCTCCTTCACCGGGAGGTTATTTCAGTTCTGGCGACCTTCCTTGGAGGTGGATTCTAATGAAGATGGGAAGCTTCCAGATCCGGGAAAGGGTTCCCAATTGAAGATGGGCATGCAGATGAAAGATCGATGTGCTCGATTCACGAAGAATCGGCCAATTTATTTGGTTTTGCAAGGTCACAAATTGACAAAAAATTCGTTTCCAGAAGACCTGAGGAACTGCGTGACAATGGCAATAAAATAGAACGCTAATCGAATGGATTCTACACGATTTTGAGAGAGAAAGTTATGAAGGGCGTCTAACCTAGATGATTAAGCGATCTAAATCGGGGATTAGCGTTGCTAATCAACGCACGAGAATCGAGAAATAAAACTAAGAAAATGAAGGAAAAGGTCTGTGGTTCCAAGGTGTATTACCTGGGAAAGGAGCTCGACGGTCGACCTTGCCGGAGCGTGACGCGCGCGGGGCGGCGATGCAAGGCGGCGACCTCCTTGGAACCTCCTCCGATGTGTCCTCCTCCACGCGAGCCTGCTTGTAGGTGCTTTCACCACCGGATCTAAGCGGAGCAAGATGAGGAAAATAGGGGATCGGGTAAACTGGAGCTGGAGCTCAGTTGGTTGGAGAGTTCGTTGTTAATGGTGGATCTTTGGGGTATTTATAGGTAGGTTTCGTGCATCCCAAGTCTAATCGAGTGGCTGGCGAGGAGAGGGTAGTTAGGAGGAAAGGATCTGTGGCTTAGATCGGCCAGAAGGGTTGAAATGCGTGCTGGAGAAATGGATGAACTTGGCTGATCAGAACAATCTCCAGTACTAGATTCTTGAGGAAGAAACACCAGGTGCTGACAAGTGTCAGCACCTGGTAGGCTAGATACGCATATTTCATTATAAAATCGATAATAAATAATAATTAAGGTTATTTTAAATAGGTATAAATACATAAATGAAGATAAATTAATTATCTAATTTATGACATAATTACTTTTTATAAATAATAAATATTATTTGAAATATAAAATATTATATTAATAAATATGTATTTATAAATAGATTTTTAATTAAATATTAATTTTATATTTTATTAATTATTATAACAATAAAATAAGGCTTGTAGAAATTTTTATGGATTTTAATAAGTTAATTTACATATTTTAATAAATAGAGGTATAGGTTATCTAGTTCATTTATACCTATAATTTAGAGTTTTTGATTTTATTAAAATAATAAATAAGGTCCAAAAATTACGAAATAATTTAGGGTGAAAATACAAGATCATGAAATAATTTAAAAATTATAAAATTAAGAAAAACTATAAATAATGTGTGTTACATAAAATAATAGCCCAGAAACCCCCGTTTGTCTTTTGGTCCCAAAACCGACTTTTTGCAAAACAGACTTCGAATTCAATGAAACCACCTTTATTAATTAGAGAATATTATTTTATGAACTTTAAAGGTGAGTAGAGTGAAATTGGAGTTCGTATGAGGAAGTTATGATGTTCGGAAGTTGAGATTTTGACAATTTACAGGCTGGGTTTCTTGGTATACATAAAGGGTAATATTTTTAACTTATTTTTATATTTTTATAAATATTTTTAGAAATAATTAGGATAAGAGTCTGGTGAAAAATATGTACATATGAATAAATTAAAAATATTTAAAGTTTTATATTTATTTGAAAGGTGTATATGGTGTGTGTCTTAATTTATTTTTAGGTTTTCTTTTCTTATCTCCCTCTACTTTTTGGTTTGTCGACCAATCCATGCTGACTTGGTCTCGGGGGTTAGGCTATAATTAAACCTTTCAGTTATATTTATATTTTAAGTCATATTGTATATATTTACATATATTCAATCTGTCTTTTCTTTCTCTTCTTGTTCTTTATTTATTTACATGATTTTGATGCTTAAAAATGACTTTTTATTCTTGAATGAAGATTTATTAAAAGATGGGAATTAATGAGTATTTACATGCATTTGTTAAGGGTTTTAAGACAAAATGCGACAAAAAAGTTAATGAATTATGGATTCATCAACCCCCTATACTTAAACTTTGCTAGTCCCTTAGCAAACACTTATTTGAAAAGTATGTGAAAAAGAAAGAAAATTAAAATGAATTTGTTTTCCTAAACCAATTCATGAGAATAGACAAAGGACAGAGCTCGATCGGGCCTGAAACTAGCATTTTGTCGGAGCCTTAACTAGTATTAGGATTTTTTCCTCAACAGTCCTCAAGTTTCGATAATCCTTATTTGAGATCACTTCATCGGCTATTTCAAACTCACTTATCCATACCACAAACTCTATCATCCTTGAAGTCAACTTGTACAGTGTGTGAATTGATTTAGCTCTTCCTGCTTAGAGAACCGAAGAAACCGTCAATCCCGGCTATATACTTCTATTGCTTCCTCATCTCGCTACTCTTTCCTCGGGGAGGGAGGTATTCCCTTCTGAGTTTAGTTCTGCTATATCCACAATCGAATATAGAGAGAAGATAGAAGAATGAGAAAATAAGTGGAGTGCGACCAGTGTAGACGCATCTCCTTGTGAAGCTCAACCGGTGTAGCTGAGTCTCCACTAAGATGTGCAGCCATTTTTGGTGGAAGCTTGGACCATTGTGGTCTTATTTGGTGGCTTCTTCTTTGCTTTGACTTTGTAATTTGCTTGCACTGCATTCATCCTTTTATGCCTCGACGGATATAGCATCTTTTGTTCCGTCCCTTTTTTGAGGTCTTAGAAAAATTGTGTCAGCAGATCCTTCCCTCATCCGAAGCAACTATCGCAACCCCAATCTCTCCTGTCTTTAGACTTCAATGCCGCAAAGATAAGGATAGAAACATACTACCAAGATGTACGCCTCTTCGGATCTCCATGCGGGTCGAGCTAAGTGCGGAGTGCATATGTTCAAGATTGGTTCACTGGTGTAGAGTTGTACGGATGACTCCAAATGGTCTACTTAAGCACATATGATTTGATTTCCCGAACATGTCTTATGGAACTCAAAGATTATAAGTCATATACCTGAAGAGTTTAAATTCCAGTTCCTAACTAGGCTCCTTACGACGGAAGTTAAAAGCCGTAATCAAGCTCCATCCTTTAGTCTAGACTCAATATTTAATTCCAGAAATCAAACTTATTCTGAAAAGTGCGAATGCAAATGCAACCATGTTTTTGTGAAGTATATTTTTTGGATTTTACTCGTTTTTATGACTTTTACGGCTTTTGCGGTTTTTATGATTTTTAGGGTTTTGTATTTTATGGATTTTCTGATTTTTATAAACAAGTTTTTTTATTTATTTACGGGTTTTACAAGATATATATTTTTTATTTGGGTTAAGTTTCTAATGAATTTTACGGTTTTTATCTACAGAAAATTTTTACATGGATTGAGTAACTTTTACACATGTTTTAATAAGTTTTTAAGTAAATATTATACGAATTTTAGATACATATTTTAGTTACGGCTTTTAAATACAAGTTTTAGAAATATTTTACTTATTTACAAGGATTTTATAAATAATAGATAAGTATATAAATGGATTTTAAATTAACCTGTACCCCCTTTTATGGATTTTATAGATATAGAAAATACATCAAAGTACGAGTTATGGATGAAAGTATATATACAATATATACGCACCCCCCTGTACTTAGCTTGAGCTATGTCCTCATAGCGTCAAAAGAGAAAAAAGAGAACATAACTCGTGCTAAGTAAAAGTGGGTGAAAAGAATATACGAGAAAAGTCTGTCAACCCTCCCCCTATACTTACGATCTGGTAATCGTAAGTATAACGAGAGAGAAAAAACGGGATGACCTAATGAAAAGAATAAATAACGAGAGTTCAAAAGGTATAAGTAATACGAACTCATCGCAATCACTTGGTCCCCCCTATACTTAGGATAAGTCATCCTAAGTATAGAAAGAGTGTAGCCAAAAATTGGAGACCAGTGATCTGTGGAGAAGAAAGGATATACAAAAGAATCAGAACAAAATATAAAACATGAATCAACGGTCAATCGATCCTCCCTATACTTAGGATCTGGTATCCTAAGTATAAAAGACGAGCAAAAAATGGGGACGATTGTGGTCTACGAAGAATATACAAGTGTTGTGAATCTCCAAAAACGAATGGCTCAAAAGAATTTGTATAGGATGAGATGAAGGGAAAGAATGATCATGATTCCTGTACAAAATAGATCACTTCCGTACGGGCCAGATGATCAGTAGTCTCGACGAAATGCTTCAGCATCTGCTCGTTAACCACGAACGGCTCTGCATCAGGTGACACATCCGATATTGCTATACTGCCATTGTCGTGCACCGTTCTGACTATGTACGGTCCTTCCCACTTGCTTTTTAATTTGCCAGGAAAAATTCTCAATCTCACATTAAACAACCAGACTTTCTGCCCTGGGATAAAGCTCTTGTGCCGAATATGTCTGTCATGCCATTTCTTCAGTTTGTCCTTATAGATGAGTGTGTTCTCGTATGTTTGATTTCGAATCTCTAACAGCTCATTCAGATCTATCTTTCTCTTGGCCCCTGCTTTCTGTGCATCCGTCACTATCTCTCGAATTGCCCATTCGGATTTATGTATGATCTCTACGGGCAAGTGGCACGGCTTTCCATAAACCAGTCTGAATGATGAAGTACCTAAGGGAGTTTTATAAGCAGTACGATATGCCCAAAGAACCTGATCTAGAAGCAGTGACCATTTCTTCCTATCCGGTCGTACTAGTTTCTGAAGAATTGATTTCACCTCCCTATTTGAGACTTCAGCCATGCCGTTCGTCTGTGGGTGGTAAGGAGAAGCTACTCTGTAATCAATGCCGTATTGCTTCACTAGCTTTTTCACCTCCTTATCAATGAAATGGCTACCCCCATCAGAAATAAGAATACGAGGGATCCCGAACCACGAAATAATATGTTCCCTTAGGAACTTGCAAACGGTTTTACTGTTTGCGGTTCATGCGGGTATAGCCTCCACCCATCTAATAACATAATCTACAGCAAGAAGTATGTACTCAAAGCCGCTGCTAGAAGGGAACGATCCCATAAAGTCTATGCCCCATGCGTCAAAGATCTCGCAAATAATGACGGGTCGCATCGGCATTGCATCTCTGGCACTGACTATCCCTACAGCTCTCTGACAATCTGGGCAACTCTTCACAAATGTGCAAGCATCTCTAGTAAGAGTCGGCCACCATAATCCGCTCTGTAGTACCTTCTGCGTTGTCCTCTTTCCTGAATGATGTCTCCTGATTCTAAAGAATGGCATAAGGTGAGAACACTATTATATTCCTCCTGAGGAATACAACGCATGTAAACGCAATCCGGTTCTTTGCGAAAAAGAATCGGATCCTCCCAATGGTAGTATCGTACCTCAGAAACTAATTTATCAACTCGGTTCTTAGGCCAACCTTGAGGACTTTTTTGTGTGACCAGAAGTTCACTATATCTGCATACCACGGAAGTTCGGTAGCCACAAAGATGCTCTCGTCAGGAAATCTCTATGCGATCTCTGGCGTGTACTCATCTGAAGGCTGTTCTAACTGTAATCGGGAGAGGTGATCAGCTACCACATTCTATACCCCAGGTTTATCTTTGATATCCAAATCGAATTCCTGAAGTAATAGAATCCATCTAAGAAGGCGTGCCTTAGCATCCTTCTTTTCCATCAGAAATCGGATAGCTGAGTGATCAGTGTAAACGGTGATTTTTGAGCCAAGCAGATATGATCGGAATTTATCTAGAGCTAACACTACTGCCAACTTCTCCTTTTCTGTCACTGTGTAATTTCTCTGAGCATCGTCTAAGGTTCTTCTGGCATAGTGAATAGCAACGGGAAGTCAATTCCTCCTCCGTCCTAATACAACCCCGACCGCAAAATCTGAAGCATCCGTCATGATCTCGAAGGGTAGAGACCAATCAGGTAGCTGTAGGACAGGAGCACTGATTATCTTATCTTTTAGAGTGAGGAAGGCATTAAGACATTTATCATTTAACACGAACTCGATGTCTTTGCCTAATAACTCAGTTAACGGTCGGGCAATCTTGGAGAAGTCTTGGATAAACCGTCGGTAAAAGCCGACGTGCCCCAGAAATGACCGTGACTGTTTAATATTGGATAGTGGCTCGAGTTTCTTGATGACATCCACCTTGGCAGGGTCAACCTCCATGCCTCGCTGGGAGATGACGTTCCCCAACACGATCCTGTGAGTAACCATAAAATGGCTCTTTTTCCAGGACAGAACGAGATCTACCTCACAACATTTCTGTAGCACCAGGTCTAGTTGCGCTAAACAATCGTCAAAGGACTCACCATAGATCGAAAAGTCGTCCATAAAGACCTCTAAAAAATCACCGACCATGTCCGCAAAAATAGCAAGCATGCACCTTTGGAAAGTAGCAGGAGCGTTGCACAGTCCAAAGGGCATCCGTCTAAAGGCATACGTGCCGAACGGACATGTGAAAGTGGTTTTCTCCTGGTCTTCAGGAGCAATTGATACCTGGTTGTATCCGGAGTAACCGTCAAGGAAACATAAGTACCCCTTCCCTGCCAACCGTTCTATGACCTGGTCTATAAAAGGCAAAGGGAAGTGGTCCTTCTTCTTCGCGGAGTTCAACTTTCTGTAATCAACGCATACTCGCCACGATGTGGTTACTCTCTTTGGAATCTCCTCTCCACTCTCGGTCTTAACCATCTGAATTCCCGACTTCTTCGGGACAACATGTAATGGGCAACCCATTCAGAGTTGGAGATAGGATAGATGAACCCCACGTCGTACCATTTCATAATCTCTTTCTTGACAACTTCTCGTAAAACCGGATTCAGCCTACACTGAAACTCTCTGGAGGGTTTGCTGTCATATTCGAGATAGATATGATGCGAACATAAAGCAGGATTAATCCCGCGGAGATCGGATACAGTCCACCCAATAGCCTTGCGGTTTCTTTCTAGAATCTCCATCAAACGAGATTCTTGATTGTCGGTCAAATATAAGCTGATAATGACCGAAAATCGTTGATGTGGATCCGCAAGGAAAACATATTTCATGTTTTGTGTCAAAGTTTTTAATTCAGGTAAGGTAGAATCTGGATCTGCCGAAACATCTTCCGTATGAGTAACGGGATCTGTATCAGTTGTGGATTTATCGGCTTTCTGATTATCCATCATATCAATGTGCTCGAGAGTCGGACTATAGAAGATGTTCAAGACATCATCCAACTCAACAGAGGAAAATAACTCAGCTAAATGAAACTCTGTCTCTGAATTATCTGAGATGGAGGAATCGTGTAACGTTTCTGACTCTGAGAAATCTGCAATAAACTCATCAGAATTCTGATCCCTTTGCTTCTCATCATCCAGAATAAAATATAAAGTTCTGTCCGAAGAATCTCCTCCTGTGGTCTCGGACCCGTCCTCTGTCAAACATTCTTGGGTCTCTACCTGATATCTTTCGAGGTCATCAAGACGGACCTCATCCATGTAATCGCAGGAAGCTAAAGAACTCAGAAAATCAGAAGATGCATCACTGGCTGTGTTCTAGTCTCTCACCATCTCGATATGTACCTTCTCGCCCTCGGTGCGAAAAGATACCTTCCCTATATCATAATCGAAGAGGGCCTTTGCGTTTTCCAGAAAAGGCCTCCCGAGAATAATCAGGGTAAGGTGTAACTGTGTGGGCAATCCATGTCTAGGACCGTAAAGTCCACTGGGAATTGCAGACCCTGCACGGTTACGATAACGTTCCTTAATATACCCTTAGGTCTCTTTACTGATCGATCAGCAAACTGAAGGATCGCGTGGGATTTGTAAAGAGGACCTAACTCGAGCCTATCGAGTAAGAAAGAGGGTATCAAGTTAATCGAGGAACCGTTATAGTGCGGTCGAACTCGGCTTTTGCGATCTCGCATCTGACATAATGTGCCCCTGAGTCTTTCTTCTTCTTTGGTAACTTATTCTGTATGGCACAAGATGTAGCCTTAGTGAAGACATGTTTCTTTGTTCGGGATCTCTTTTTCCTACGTGTGGTGCAGCGGTTTTTCAGTTGATTCTTGAGCATAGGAAAGTGATCCAAGGCATCATGAAGCGGGATCTTCAAAAAGATATGATCGTTGAGTAATTTTTCGATCTCTGGAGATGTAAGATTCTTTTTGGATTTTTTCTTTCCTTCTCCAAACAAAGCATCGGGAAAAGGAACAAAATCAGATGTCAGAAAATCAGAGTTTTTATTTACATTGGAATCAACTTGTACATCAAGAGTTTAAAAATTATTTACAAAACTCTCTAAGACAGGGGAAGAAAGATTTTCCTCGGGAATCTCTGCCTGAGCTGGCGTGATGTCATCGTCTGAGTCACCAGTATCCATATCTACGGTATCGGCATCGCTCTTAGCTTTTGAATCTACAGAGTGATCCTCATCATCTTGCGGTTTCTCCTCCTCGGCTTCAGAATCATGGTTCTGCTCTTGCTCCTCAAGTGCCTTCTCCTCTTCTCCAGCAGGTGTTTGTGGTGATCTACCGCTCCTGAGACGAATGAAGTTAGATAAAAATTCAGGATAAGAGATCGTACCTGTAGTGTCATCTAGCTGATCTGGATGCCTCCTCTTGTTGTTCGGGTTCATCTGAGGCTAGGCTGGAAGAGTGGTCTTCGGCGCGGTTAATTTGTCCAGACGACGGTTAACCTGCTCCATCTCGATTTGTGCGCGATCTGGAGCGTACTCAGCATGTCCATGATCTGGTTGAGTGCCTGGGCCTGTGAAGACATCTCTGGTTCGGTATGTTGGCCCTGACTTGCTCCTCTCTCCTGCCTTGGCATGAATTGCTGAGAGGTGGAAGGCTGGGAGTATCGCTGAGGTGTGGAAGACTGCTGCGGCTGCTGATAATGATAGTTCTGTGAATAGTTAGCAGGGTGCTGATAGTGCAGTCTCTGATGGTAAACATTCGGATGAGACTGCTGCGGCGTGAAGTTCTGGCGGTGCTGGAAATGTGGATGTCCATGCTGCGGATGACCGTACGGCTGCTGCTGCTGATTCGGTATACTCGGCTGCTGAATCGGAGTATACCAAATCCCGTTGATCTCGAAAGTGGGTTGCGGCTCCACCTTCATCTCTGCGGTACTGGTGATCAGGCCTGGATTGGTATGAGATTGGTCCTCATGCCAATCGATCTGCGGAATCTCGGACTCGCTCTGAACGTAGTTGATCTGACGGGTGGGTGGAGTGGGTGCGATCCTCCGTGCTGGTTGTGCGGTCGAAGAAGACTGGCTCTGCTGGTACTGGAGATGAAGATCGGAGACCTTCTTCGACAGATCACTCAGCTGCTGAGGTAGAGATGAGAGTTTCTCCAACTCTCGCAGCGGCTGTAGGTCCTGGACTTGTTTGTGAATCACATCCACCAACGTTAGCTTCTCGCTAATGAATCCCATGTTGGTGTTGGATTCGGAATCTAAGATGTTAGCCACCTTGTGATGTTCTCGGTGATGTAGTGGCTGCGGGGCTTTCTGAAATGCCCGGGTAGAGTCCACGACTCCCGAGTTCTCGGCCATCCCTTCGAAGATAGCTCAGACCGACTCGACATCTTTGTTCAAGTAGCGGCCGCCACATGCGGCACTTACAAGCCCCTAGATGTCCGGCTGGAGTCCTCCGAAGTAGTTCTGCACGAGCATCTTCATCGGGATATCATGATGCGGACATCTCTCCGTAAGGTCCTTGAATCGATCCCATGCCTCATGGAATGATTCGTGCGGTAGTTGCGTGAAGTTGGAGATCTGGCTCCTCATCATGTTTGTCCTTTCCAGAGGAAAATATTTGCGCAGGAAAGTGGACTTCAGGTCGTCCCATGTAGAAATTTCCCGTCCCAAGTGACTCAGTCAGTAAAGAGCCTTATCGGCTAAGGCAAAGGGAAAGGCCTTGAGGCGTACGACTTCCTACATCACACTTGGATAACAAGCCGTATTACAAATCATCTCAAACTGTTGCAAAAAAGTGAACATCTCCTCTGTAGCATTCCCAAAGAACTTGGGAAGCAATGAGATGAAGGACGGCTTTAGTTCGTACGACCCTTGATTTGGCGGTAGCTGAATCCAATGATGGAGCGTCCTTGCGCCCGGGTCGTACTCTTCCCGTAAAGTTGCGGGAACCATAGGCGGTAACTAGTTCCCGACCCCTGCTTGCAGCGCGGCTAATTGCACCTGTAATTCCGTCCGAACTCAGAATTGTTCTCGAATCTGTAAATTCATCTGCTGAAGTGTATCGAGAATCCCAGTAGTAACATCTGCAACTTCTGGTCTTCCGTCATCTTGCTCCTCAGCTGCTGCCCTCTCGTCTGCTGCTGGTGCTTTACCACGAGCCATCGGCTTTGTGTCTTCTGGAAAAGAAAAGCTCTCGTAAGAACTCAACAAAAACTCGGCTGGAGATGATTTATTGAGACGAGGTCCTGTCTCAATTTTCTAGCCAGGAGGCGAGGGAGTTTGGGTCTGACTCTCCTCGAGATCAGATGGGACCAGTTCGAGAAGAGGGTCATCCCGAACTTGTGAAGACATATGTTCGACGGTGAACGGTCGAAGGCTCACGGAGTCTGAGCAGAAAAGTCGTCGAGACGTCATCTTCGGTTCCAAGAGAAGGGAGGATCACGAATAGTAATTCAAGAGAGAGAGAGATAAATGCAAAAGCCGCGGAAACTCACGCCCCGCAGGCAAACACAAAGCAAACGTCGTTTTCACCAACTCAACCCGATGATGACCGTAAGAGTTCGGTCTTTTATTTTTTCGGTTTTAGGGTTGTAATTAGCAAACAAATTTTTACGATTTATCGTGCGCTGTGCGAGCTTATAGGTGCCCGATTTATCTCCCGCGATACTGTCCCGAGTCCTTACAGAGGATCACTTGTTTGCAGCCTGTATGGAGGCAAGTACGGACCGTTTCCGGCTACCCGTGTTGCTTGGGGACGGAGCCTTACGCGATGTCCTCTAAATCCCCCACTCTGCTAAGCAAACTCGGACCATTGCCGGCTACCCGAGCTTCCTCACTGACAAAGTAGTGATCAGGTGTATGAACTAAGTAGTATTTTGAAAGAAATCAGATTTTAGATTAAGTGTCGACTCTCACTCGCGCACTCTGAGAAATGGCGGGTATTACTCTCCCAAATCAATTGAATTTTTACGGTTTTTAGATCCGATATTTTTAGCAGTCTCGGTTTTATGGTTTTATAATTTTTTTAGTATTTTCAAACTAACGTCTAATTTTTTTTCTTAATCCTAAAATCATGCACCTAGGTTGCAAGTCCTAAAACTAGTTGCGTAAGCACAATCAGATAGAATAAAAAAAACTCCTAAAAACACATCTATTGAAAAAGCTGCGAAAAAACCAATAAGGCGAGAAAACTGCGGTGGGTGCCCTGATCCCCCGCATACACAGTATCCGGCGAATCAGACCCCGAAAAAAATGGGGGTTGTTTATTATTTTTTTACAATTTCTCTCCCTTTCTCTCTCTTTTACAAAAGTGTCCTAACTAAATCTGCCCTCTGCAGCCGACTCGTGAAGAAGAAGCCAGCCTCTACGCTTTCAACTGATTCGGCTTCCTAAGAAACCGACTGATCCTGCAAGCCCTACAAAATTGGTTAGTTGTACGAAAAACCGTATAAAAACGATCGAGAAAGAGTCGAGAAAACCGTATGAAAAATCGTACGAAAAACTACGAAAAACAATAAGAAGAGAGAAAATAAAATCACTAAGAGATAAATAAATCAAAAAATCTAACGCCTACCCGGTAACGGCTCCATTTTGATAAGGCTAAAAATCGGTTTCGTGACTTTTTTGAAAGTAACGTGGTCAATGTAGAAAAAGCTGCGAAAAATCACGATCTTCAGTCTATAAAACAAATTCGATTTTCCGAAAGAGAAAACCTACACTAATTATTTATCTAGGTGAGTGTGCCTGGGTCGAACTCAAGGAGGCAGAATAGAATGCTTTTGATTTTTCAAAAGATTGTTGTTGGCGATTTTATTTTATCTCTTCTTAAAATGATCAAAGTAAGAAAGCACTTTTTATTTTATTTTTATTTTATTTTTTCATTTGATATTATTCTTTTCAAATTTTTATTTAATTTTCAAAAAGGACTATTTTTCACAAAAGATTTATTTATTATATAATAGGTGGAAATATGTAGATGGTAAAATATAGCGGGGTGAAGCGGGTAGAGCAGCGAGCTCGAACAACACAAAGAATCAAACAAAACGAGTGCGGTTTTCGACAAATCAAAACTTAAAGAAAACACGACAAAGGCTCATGAAAAGTTAATACTAAGTAGATGGGGTAGTTGCGTAACTACCCTAAAGAAATCGTCGAGAAACAAGGTCAAACGTGGTCAAAACAACCCCTACACCCCAGAGGCGTAAGCGTAAAAAGACTATATAAAATGTTCTGTAAAAAGGTCCTCAAAGGACTGTTCTGTAAAAGAAATAAAGTGTTTTTACATTTAGGTCCCTACGGAGGGACCTAAATGTAATTCTGGAAACGTTGTGGAGGCGGGAGTAAATGTCTGGAAGTTCTTTGGATGTATGATGCAAAATTTCCACCGTTTCACTTCGGACGACTGCGATTAGAACCCGTTGACCGCGATCTGACATCTCTGCTCTTGCCACGTGTTGCGAAACTGTAGCTCGCCGGTTCTTGAGCTGTTCTTGAGTTCGTTAGAAGTCTGGCGACGAGCGTTCTTCTCCGACTTTCTCCGATCGACCGGTGACGTCTTTAGCACTCCGGCGGGGCCAGAGAGGTGGCGCCTCCACTCTCGAGCTCGCCCGCGGTAGGAGGCGGTCGGCGGCGACTCGAGTCGACGGCGGAGATGCTAAGAAGATCACGGTCTCGTTCACCTGGAGGTTATTTCAGTTCTGGCGACCTTCCTTGGAGGTGGATTCTGATGAAGATGGGAAGCTTACAGATCCGGGAAAGGGCTCCCAATTGAAGATGGGCCTGCAGATGAAAGATCGATGTGCTCGATTCACGAAGAATCGGCCAATTGATTTGGTTTTGCAAGGTCACAAATTGATAAAAAAAATTTGTTTCCAGAAGACATGAGGAACTGCATGACAATGTCGATAAAATAAAACGTTAATCGAATGGATTCTACATGATTTTGAGAGAGGAGTTACGAAGGGCATCTAACCTAGATGATTAAGCAATCTAAATTGGGAATTAGCGTTGCTAATCAATGCATGAGAATCGAGAAATAAAACTAAGAAAATGAAGGAAAAAGGTTTGTGGTTCCAAGGTGTATTACCTGGGAAAGGAGCTCGACGGTCGACCTTGGCCGGAGCATGACGCGCGCGGGGCGGCGATGCACAGCGGCAGACCTCCTTGGAACCTCCTCCGATGTGTCCTCCTCCACGTGAGCCTGCTTGTAGGTGCTGTCACCACCGGATCTAAGCGGAGCAAGACGAGGAAAATAGGGGATCGGGTAAACTGGAGCTGGAGCTCAGTTGGTTGGAGAGTTCGTTGTTAATGGTGGATTTTTGGGGGTATTTATAGGTAGGTTTCGTGCATCCCAAGTCTAATCGAGTGGCTGGCGAGGGAGAAGGTAGTTAGGAGGAAAGGATCTGTGTCTTAGATCGGTCAGAAGGGTTGAAATGCGTGCTGGAGAAATGGATGAAATTGGCTGATCAGAACAATCTCCAGTACCAGATTCTTGAGGAAGAAACACCAGGTGCTACTAGTCAGCACCTGGTAGGCCAGATATGCTTAATTCATTATAAAATCGATAAATAATAATAATTAAGGTTATTTTAAATAGGTATACATACAATAAATGTGAATAAATTAATTACCTAATTTATGACATAATTACTTTTTATAAATAACAAATATTATTTGAAATATAAATATTATATTAATAAATATGTATTTATAAATAGGTTTTAGATTTTTAATTTAATAGATAAATAATTAAAGATTAATTTTATATTTTATTAATTATTATAACAATAAATAAGGCTTGTAGAAATTTTTATGGATTTTAATAAGTTAATTTACATAATTTAATAAATAGAGGTATAGGTTATTTAGTTCATTTATACCTATAATTTAGAGTTTTTGATTTTATTAAAATAATAAATAAGGTCCAAAAATTATGGAATAATTTAGGGTGAAAATACAAGATCATGAAATAATTTAAAAATTATAAAATTAAGAAAACTATAAATAATGTGTGTTACATAAAATAAATAGCCCAGAAACCCCGTTGTCTTTTGGTCCCAAAACCGATTTTTTTTGCAAACGGACTCTGAATTCGATGAAACCACCTTTAATAATTAGAGAATATTATTTTATGAAGTTTAAGGTGAGTAGAGTGAAATTGGAGTTCGTATGAGGAAGTTATGATGTTCGGAAGTTGAGATTTTGACAATTTACGGGCTGGGTTTCTTGGTATACATAAAGGGTAATATTTTTAACTTATTTTCAAATTTTTATAAATATTTTTAGAAATAATTAGGAGAAGAGTCTGGTGAAAAATATATACATATGAATTAATTAAAAATATTTAAAGTTTTATATTTTTTTGAAAAGTGTATATGGTGTGTGTCTTAATTTATTTTTAGGTTTTCTTTTCTTATCTCCCCCTACTTTTTGGTTTGTCGACCAATCCATGCTGACTTGGTCTCGGGGGTTAGGCTATAAATATACCTTTCAATTATATTTATATTTTAAGTCATATTTTATATATATACATATATTCAATCTGTCTTTTCTTTCTCTTCTTGTTCTTTATTTATTTACATGATTTTGATGCTTAAAAATGACTTTTTATTCTTGAATGATGATTTATTAAAAGATGGGAATTAATGAGTATTTACATGTATTTGTTAATGATTTTAAGACAAAATGCGACAGAAAAGTTAATGAATCATGGATTTATCAACTATGCTCGTCCTTGAGCATCTAAAGAATGAAGGAGTCGGATTAATTCCTGACAGTGCATGTGAAAATTTCATGGCTCAATTCATCGAAGATCCTTAATTTGAGTGATCCTAAAATTTTCCGCTCAACCATGCTCTAATCAGAAGGAATCCAACTCCTCAGACTCTTTGTTTGTCCATAAAATATAAGGATATGACAATTAATGTACTGCATTCATGAGAGTCGAGTCGAGACATCACCCAAAGTTCTAGTCCATGAGATACTCCTCTAGACCTAATCCTCAATACTAGGGAATAAGTCTATTCTTGCTTGACTCAACCGTCTCATTAGTTCGTCAGACTTGAAAGTGTAGATAGATGACCAGATGATGGAGGGCATAGGATTGTGTATATTTTTCTCTCCCTCACATTGGAACAAGGGGTCTCTCGAGTGCGTCATTACTCAACACATGTATATTTTTATTTTGTTGATCAATGTGTTCGTTAAGAAAAATCGGAGTTGCATGCACTTGTTTTTCTGGGAGTACACTGGGGTGTGTCTCTTTTGAGTATCTAAGATACCTTCGACACCCAGACTTGTATCACTTTACAATGCAAATCCATATGATGCTAACCCGACTCCTTGGTCCTAATAGCGTTTGGACCAGTGAACACTTTGAAAATGATTGGGAGTTCTCACCATTGGTGGAAGCTCTTTTGAATTTGACTTTAAAGGATAGAGCTTTTCTTTGAATATTTCTTTCTTTTTCTTGTCCTTTTGTCTAGCTCCACTACTTTTACCCAAAGTTGGCACATATTGATCAACAGTTAATTATGTTGCATCACACCCTGGCACATAGGTAAATATCAAATGATAACATATGAACTTGTTCACATACTGGCTAGGGTTTTGCTGACTCTCAGGTTTCTTGAAGCATTTATTAAATTTATCCCATCCTCGAGTATTATTAGATCGGGTCTAGACTAAAATCACCAGTCCTAGTTCCTCATGTGATAACTCAACTCATGTCAACAATCATGTAGTTGTGAAAGTGATGTGCTGATCATATTCTTTAGAGGGTAGAGATGAAGAGTTCAATATAGTGCTCAAATCTTTCAAACTAGGGAAGTGTGGATTATTAAGTTCAAAACTCTAATGACTAAGGCTGGCTGACTCTGACTCTCAAGATCTCAGAAATCAAGTGTCCTCAAAATCCCCAAGACTTGAGTGATAGTGAATATGTTAGGAATACACCAACTCCTTGGTTAGTGAATTTTTATGATTTCTATCTTTTATCTTTGACAAGTTTTTATGAATTTTATTTTTGCCCATTTTTTTAATTCCTTTGAGAGATAACGACTGACCCAGGTTCATACGAATAGTTGCATCCACTTCCAACCAGTATGGGTGTAAGTATGGACCGTTTAGATGGACCTATGTCACTTAAGGATGGAGCCATATACACTGTCCTCTAAACCACCGACTTTGCTAAGGGAGACCGAAGTTGCCTTACTGAAGAGTAGCTACTCATTTTTAAGCCTAGTAGTCATAGTCTCTACAGAAAAAATTTTAATTTTTCAAAATTTATGAGTTTTTTTAACAAGATTAATTTTTATTACAAAAATTTAATCCCTCAATTTTTAAGGATTTTTGCAAGATTTTTTTACAAAAACTCAGTTCACTGGTCAACTTAAATCAAGCCCAAAAAGATTTTCAAAAATTTTAAAATACAAGCTGTGGCTAAAGTATATATATAGTATACCCCCCCTATACTTAACTTTTGTTATGTCCTCATAGCACAAATGATGTGAATCCATATCTCTGGTTAAATGTAGGGTGATTTAGAGGAATTGAGGAGGAGGGTCCCCCTATACTTAGGTCAAAAATGAGATAAGTATAAGAGGACATATATAGGAAAGGATGAATAAGTCGGGACCCCCCTATACTTAGGCAGAATATAACCAAAGTAAAAGATCTGGAATTAGGTTGGGGGTCCCATGGTTGTTGGGGTTAGAAAGGAATTTATACAGATGGACCTAAAGGAGATGGAATGGGGAGTGGGTGTGGAGAATTTTTACAAATTATGATGTGGGAGGGGATGGGTGATGAATCCATGATTCATTACATTTACTATTTTATTTTAGCTTTATTTTCTTAGTAAAATACCTATAAATGCCTACTAATTTCATGAAATTACCATTTTGCATGCATTTGTTAAATATGCATTTTTAACACCTTTTATATTCAAATAAAAGAATAAAGAAAAAAATAAAAAAATAAAGGATGTATTTATGAAATTAATTCAGACTGATCCAAACCTCGAGAGAAGGTTGTGACTTAACCGTGATCGACTAGGAATAAAGTAAGGGGAGATATGGTCTTCAATCCAAAAATCCAAAAATAATTTATAAATTTATTCTTTGTATATTTGTACAAACCTTCCACTATTTTATTTGTACATAAATTGACCTCAGATTAAATATTTTTCTAAATATAAATTGTAAATAAAAATATTTTGTAAATATAAAAATAATTGCAAAGTAAAACCATGTATAATATAAAAGTATCCATACTTAGAAAAAGCCATAAAAGTGACAATTAAAAGATCCATTCCAGCTCCATACGAACTCAAATTGAATCAAACTCACTTCCATTGTACTCTAAATTTTTCATAATTTTTGGAGTTATGATTGAAAAGTCGATTTTCGGGGGTAGTTTTTGCAATTTCACCATTTATTTATTGTTTATATTTAATCATATTTCTTTTTTTTATGCATAATGTAAATATTTGTAAATATTTTATCATTATTAAAAATAAAAAACTAAATTAAATTTAAAAAATATTCAGAAAATTAATTTCCTTATTTGTACATTTGTATATTGTACTATATGTATATATTACTTGTATATAACTATTTTCCTTATATAAAATATAACCACAAAATAATTTCTAACATTAACTAATTAAATAATATAATTACAAAAATTTGATTTTATTTATTTATCTTATTTAATTATTTGATTTGAAAACCTGCCACATATATAAGATTTGAATTTATACCTTAAATAACCAGCATTAAGGTGGCTAATTAAATTTTGTAAATTAATTATTTTCTTTAATTACGAATTTCATTTTTAATTTATTTATTATTTTATTATTTTATTTTATTTTTTTAATTAACCACTAAATACCTTCCTTTTTGTAATTTTTTCCTTTTTGATTTTTCTTCTTTTTATTGAGATCCTCCTCCCTCATTATCTCTTGATCATTCTTTGGTGGAGAGGAACCCGATCTCCGAGAGTTTCTTGTCGCAGAAGGGTGTCCTATCTCCAAGTCATTCGGTGACAGCGAGTCGGTCCTCGTCAAGACCATCACTGTGTGTTCAATTCCAAGGTGATATCCACTTTATTTTCTGTCATTCTTCTATATTAGTTTTAGATTTAATTTCATAGTCATTTCATTGATAACTTCTTAATCGTAGCTAATTCTCCATCCCGAGTTGACCAACCCCCGAATCCGATTTTTCATCTCACATCGAGATCCCTACATTTCACGTTCTATCTCTCACAACCTCTCACATCCGATCATGCACGGTGGTTGGATCCTTGGATCTATCTTCCATTTCTCCAGATCCGCATCCACTCACGTTCTTCTATGTTTGAATATCCCTAGATCAAGCCATCATTCTCGTATCCTCATTTATGTATAAAAAATAATAATAAATAAAAAACTAAAAACTAAAAAATATATGTTTCAAATTTTTCTCTAACATTTGTTTTGCAAGACAAAATAAAAAATTTAAAAAAATGTATATATAATTAAAATAAATATACATTTTTCTAATAAATCTTTTGCAAGTTTAATAAAAAATATTTTTTTAAAAAAATTGCAAAAATTAAAAATTAGGACTGCCAATTGAATTTGACCATAAAATCAAACGTAATTGATTCATACCCTTATTTTGGGAGAGCAATCCCCTCATTGTCATCGCTTTTAATTACTCACGCACACATAAGGAATAGTGCCCAAATCCCATTATGCTTCCTAAGTGTTTGTACAACTGTTGTCTGATCACCTAAACTCTAAAAATTGACAAGATAATTGACCAAGTCTTCGCAGTCTTCACATTGCGTTGAGTAGATGAATTGGGAGTTTGCATTGTGTTTGTATGTGATTGGTGTGAGTTGGTTATGATCATCTTCTCTTGATCATTAGCAGTCACCTTCTGTCTCCTTCACTCTTGTGTTCGTATGGAGCCGGAATTGAACTTTCAATTGTCACTTTACGGCTTTTTCTGAGTGTGGATACTTTTATACTATACATAGTTTTACTTTGCAATTATTTTTATTATTTATAAAAAAAATTATTTACAATTTTTGTCTAGAAAAATATTTAATCCAAGGTTAATTTATATAAAAATAAAACAGCGTAACTTTTATATAAATATATATAAATATTTTTTAGATTGAAGAGCCTATCTCCCTCTACTTTATTCCTGGTCGATCAGGTCAAGTCTCGATAACCTAAGTAAAAGATCTAGAATTTGGTTGGGGGTCCCTTGGTTGTTAGGGTGAGAAAGGAATTTATACAGATGAACCTAAAGGAGAAGGAAGAGGAGTGGGTGTGGAGAATTTTTACAAATTATGATGTGGGGGGGGGGGCATTGTGTGAAAATTACATAGATGATGCAAGGGGGGTGAGTGCATGTGTATGTGTGTGTGAATGGTGGGGGAGATCATCTAGTGATCTACTCTTTTTTTACACACGTGAGCTCTCGAACATGGGCCGCTAGAAATGCTCATGATACAAAATATATTTTTTTTAAGAAAATACACGAAGAGCTGACTAATGTTCCTTGAATTCCTCATCTTTTCTTTTGCGGCTACACGTAGCAGTAGCTTCCAACTCCACGCCTCCATGAAGATCAAGCATCCTTGGTCTTCACGAGCCCTGCCACGAAAGAAAAATGTTAGAAAAATAGCATGAAAAATAATCAACAGAAAATGATGCAAAAATGAATGATAAGAAGACCTACAAATTTTGAAAATATCCGCAACAAAAATATTTAAAAATTCAACAAATAAATAAAGGTGAGTCGTGTCCCCAGCAATGACACCATTTGATGATCTCGAAAATCATCTCTTTAATTGTCGATAATTGTAGTGTATGAGACGACTTTGATTCACCAAAACCACACCTTCAAATATGTGGACATTATTTTACTTTGCAAGTCTACCAAGATCGAATACATGGACATGAGCCTCTTCATCTATTTATCAAATATTTTCAATTTAATTGATGTGTGATTATTTTCTCATTTTAGGTCTTCAAGTAGATGCACAGAAAACGCACATTAAACAATACCCTGATTGATGCAAGTGATTTTTTATTTGATTTTTAAATGCAATGAATGATATGCATTTATTAAATTAAATGGATGCAAATAAATGTATGCATATAAAGATATACAAATATGCCTTAATTTAATCACATCTATGAGAAATCAATTAAGGAATAGATTTTAGTTCAAATCTAGCGTAAAAGATGAATAATATCATTGAAATGAAAGGTCAATAGACACTAAAGATAATAAAATTTAGCATAAACAATTCAGTGTTGAATCATAAAGTTGAACATGCCAATAAGTAGAAGATTAAATAAGCTTCAAAATGACATTAAAATCAATAAAAACATATTTCAAATGCTCAAAACAAGAAGTACAGAGTGCATGAGCATAATTGTAATAAAATGCATAAAAATAAAGGACAAATTTATACAAATATGTCCCTGGAAAGAACTATTTGCAATAGCCAGAAACTAGAGGAGCCCATGTGTAATTTTGCCTTTGGTACGGGGCTCTTCTTGCAATTATTGAAACCCGTCTAGACTTGATTTAAATTTACCCCAGGCACGCATGTGAGGCACATGCCTGGGTAGAGCTTTCTGCAATGTGCAGAAGTCTGGAGGGCCAGTATGTAATTGACCCAACCCGCACGTGCTTGGCATGCACGGGTTAGGTTCGAAGGTAGATGGAGGCTCGGATGGCATAATTGGCCCTGATGGATGTGTGGCAGATTCTAAGGGCTTCAGTGAACATCATGGTTTTCCAATCCTGCATGGTTTGGCAGGGTTGCATGGCATGATCAAGGTCGTTGGATGCTTGTCGTAGGGGCGCCATCCAACGATACCTGCACTTCATCACATTGGAGGAGGTGGAGAATGATTGACCCGTTGAAATCGCCCTTTTCAATTTAAATTAAAATGTGTGTCATTTTCATTGCAGTCAAGCATTCAGGATCGATAAAAAATTAACTGCATGGATCGATGAATTGAATCAACGAGTTAATTAATGTGTGGTTTGATGTTTTTTAACCTGGGCAAGCCCTAGGGTTGACTCAAGGAGGCAAATGAACAACTTCGGATCAAGTTAAATGAATTTGATCACGTCTTTCCAAGCGGATTTTTTTTATAATTTTTATGTGAAATAAAAATGCTAATGCAAAAATGTGGATGAACTAGATTATTAAGAAAATCAACAACTTATCTAAATTGATTTTAATGTGAAATTAATTCAAATTGCCGATTTATAAGTTTCGTGAAAACCTAATCTAACGATGAATGCAAAATATATATTTTTTTGGAATTTTTGGGGTTAAAATGCAATAACAAAAAATGCAAACTTTTTAGAGATTTTTATGCATTTTTTCTGCAATTAGAATGCAAAAGTTATGAAAATTTACTAGACTGTAAACATGATGAAATGAAGCTACACTATTTTTTTAATTTCTGAGGATATATGAAGTTTTTTATGATTTTTTAAGGAAAAAAATTGACTGTGAGTATTTTACTTTTCATAAATCTACAGAATGAAATTATCCAGAGAGCGATTTATCTCAAATAGATATTTAAATTCGAAATCTAGGAGAGTTGAAATTTAGCAAAAATGGTATTCGTGGATTTGATGAAAAATCAATTACAAAAATCACTCAACAATTTATTTTATGCGCAATACAACTCCAACTTATATAAAATCTAGATGGTAATTAAAGAGCATTTAGGCATCATCTAAATTTTTACACAATTTTTGGAGCAATATTCTAGTATATGCGAATCTCAAAGCAGAAATGGGTAAAATATCACTGAATTTCAAACTCTGATTTTTAATAAATAATTCGATGCTCACAAAAATTTAAATAAATAACCAAAATGTATAGAATTAAGTTCTCAACAAGATGCTATTTTTGATTAAATAAAATTATGCAAAAATATGTCCAAATAAATGAGTTAACGCATGGGTATCTTTGCGGTACTGAAAATAAAAGAACTTAGCAAAACAATATGTGCCTAAGGACACTTTTGTAATTATGAAAACCTGAGGGGTAAATTATGCACTATTCATAAAAATAAAAAGTGGACCTTTTCTACTACAGAAACATGGGTTCCAAAATGGAACCCACCTCCCTGCTAGGGCTCGAAGGTGGCGCGGGACGGATGGCGGTGGCGATGCTGAACCGCGCGGGCGGAGGCATGACGCATTGTGGATGGCGTTGGCGCGAGCGATGGCCGCAGGAGGGAAGGGGGCGTAGCCGCGCGTCGCGGCTGGAAGCACGGCGAGATCGACGGCCTGGTGCTGGAGCAGGGGAGAAGCGACAATTGGGTTGGTGGCGGCGGGGCGCGACCTCTGGCGGAGGGAGGTGCGGGTCACCGGAGGCTGCAGCTATGCGCTGGAGAAAGTGGAGGCACGACCCTCTGTTATCAACGAGGGTTGGGGTCGCTTGCTGCCACTAGAGGATGGTGGCAGTTGGCGTGCAACGGAGGGGTGGCCAGGGGAGGGCGAAGCTTGGTGGTCGACGGCGATGGCCAGAGAGAGATGGGGTAAGATGCGAAGGAAGGGGAGGGGGAAAGGTCATGTACTAAGCACGTAACCGGACGGATAAAGGATGCCATGTGGCACGCGTAGGAGCGGTGTTGAGTCTCTGATTCTTACTCTTTATCCTTTTATTTTAGCTATTTATCTTGGCAAGTCATCATGTAAATAGGTGTAAATACAATAACATCATGCATGCATTTGTTAATATTACATAATTCGCATGTATTTGTGCAAAAATAAAAGAATAAAGGAAAAGAAAAAGGAGGGAGGTATTTAGAATAAATACAGAGTGACCCGAACCCCAAGAGAAGGTCAAGCAATGACATGATCGTCAAATAAAATAAGTAGAGAGAGATAGGGACTACTCCATATTGTATGTATATCACTTATATGTGTAATTAATTATTTTTGAAAAAAAATAATGTATTCTTTTTAACTCCTTGTAATCATTCCTAAAATAAAACTACAACTAAAACAAAAATCAGAAAAATAAAAATAGGAATAAAATCATTCTTACTTGTACAAATACATGTATATAGATAATATCCCCTACTTATCTTAAAATTGTACATAACTCAAAAAAATAAAATAAAAATTATACTATACTCCAAAAATGATGTTGTAAATAAATAAAATACAAAATGGGGGTATTTGTGTAAAGATAACAAAATAAAAATAATTGTACAAAATACATAAGTATAATATACTTGTATATACGACTATATATTGTATATACCCTAATTTTTTTCGTAAAAATAATTGAAAATAACAGAAAAATTCCTTGAAAAATAACAAACATTTCTTATTTTGAAAACTTTTTGATTTTAAAATATTTATTATTTTTATTGAGTTTGTAAGTATTATGTAAATCCGTATTTTTTGATTTGTCCAAGAGCGTTTGTTGACCCAGATCAATGCCCCCTCCTTGCTCGTGTCAGGTCGAAAACTCATCGCCGGAGTCTCTTCTCTGATTTTTCCCACCTGAATCTGAGCTCCTCTCAACTTGATTCTTGGATCCATGATTCCTTGGACCTCCGTGGCCCTTGCGGATTCCTTGGGTGATCCGAATCATGCTCGGGTCTCGTGCATTTCACCGATCCCTCTAGACTTTCGAGCCGCCTATATAGCATTTCATCCGCCTATACAGAACTCTAGCTCATTTCTCGCCTCTTCTTCCAGCCCTAGAGACCTCAGATGGAGTGATAGCTACCAGAAGAACCCCTCGGATTGGAGTTTGGTGATCAAGAGACGTAGCTCAGCTACTTGGCCGGCAAGCACCGCCGCATTCAGCCTCCCCATCTTCCGCAGCGTGCTCGAGGCCATCATCTCATCGAACCCCTCCGTATGGAGCTCAGGAACATGTTCTCACCTCTAGGTACCCCACATTTCGTGTCCATTTTCATGTTTGATCCATTATGTCCATCTAGCACTGATGAATCCCCATTCATCACTCTTTATTCCTTTATTTTAGCTAGAAACCTTGGCAAAATACCATGTAAATACTGTAAATATCATAAATTATCAAAATGCATGCATCATGTAATTATTCATAATTAGCATGTTTTTGTGTAAAAATAAAGGAATAAAGAAATAAAAGAAAAAGAGGGAAATATTTAGAAAAAATATTGAGTGACCTAATCTCAAGGGAGGGCTCAGCATGGGCCTGACCACAAAAGAAATCAAGTAGAGGGAGATAGGGTCAATCATGGTGTATATAACCCTATGTATATAAATAATTTTATTTTCTTCAAAATAAAAATAAAAAGATGTTTCTCATATTTTGTATATATTTTTAAAAATAAAATAAAAATCAGAAAAAAAAATAAAAAGAAAAATAATAAAAGTCATTTCCCACCTTGTATATACCATGTACATATGTACATAGATCTATGTATTTAACTAATGTAAATAACTCATAAAAATAAAAAATATCTTTTTATTCCAAGATTTATGTTGTAAATAAATAAAATATAAAATTGGAATAATTATAAAAAAATAAACAATTAAAAATAAAAATAAAAACACATATGTACACATACCTATATAAAATAATAATATAATGTAAATACGTCATTTATTTCATTAAAAAAAATAAATAAAAATCACAAAAAATAATTTGAAAAATAAGAAACATTTTTCATGTTCAAACTTTTTTGAAATAAAATCATTTACTAATTTTAAATGAATTTATAAATAATAAAAAAATAGAATTTTCCTATTGGTCCACGGGGGATTGTTGACCCCCGGTCAACTCTCCCCCGCGGACCCCTTTCTCGCGAATCGGGTTTTTGACCCGACTTCTCCTAAATTTCCCAATTCGATCCGACCTCTATTTTTCCAAACCCCGAGCCCCGATTACAGCTCCCATATCCATGATTCACGCCCGGGCATATTTTTAGGGATCCGTGCATCGATCCGCGTTTCCCACTCCCATCTTCTCGGACCTGCACCTGTATATAACCTCAGCTTCGCCACGCTTTCACTCCATCTTTAGCCATCGTCTTCCTGTCCTAGGACCTCCATCATTCTCCCTAGAGTGGCAGCTATGGAGTGAGGGTGTTGCAGTGAGGAGTAGAGGGCCGCGACCACTGATTCAGCGAGCTTCGCCGCCGTGCTCCGCCACCGAGCGAGCTGAGCCTCTGGCCTTGACGAGCCATCGAGGCGATGATCCCAGGAGCTCCCTGACCTACAGCACAATTGATATCATCCATCAGGTACCCCGAGACCCCTTAGTTTAGGTTAATTTTCGATTTCCTCAATTTGCACTGCCGGCAGTCACTCGCTATTTCACTCCGATCAGTTCACCCATTCGATCATCTGACCTCGGATTCACCGTCACGAGACCTCGTTCCATCTTCTTCGCACCTCCGATCACCTTGGTTCGCCCCGAAACCAAGGCTCGGGTCTCCCCCGCCGTCGCTTCGCCGGAGACCCCCGCTCCGCCTCATTCCGACCCCCCCTTCGCCCGCTAACGGGTCGAGGCACTTTGCCCTCGACCCAGGTTCCTTTCTGTATAGCTTGCTGGTCAAATCGACCTCATCTGGATGTCGAGTCATTCGAGCACAGCAGCTCTGAGCCACCTTCGTCGCCGGAACTCTCCAGAGCTCCTTAGCCTCATCGGAGCCACCCACCAACTACGGACCAACCTAGGCGTTCTCTTCCCCGTCTCAGCAGCTTCATCGGAGCCCTCCACCGCGCAGATTGGGCCGGCGAACTTCACCAGCGGCCTGTTCTTGGAGGAGATCTAGATACCGTCCGATCGACCCCCACTGCCAGTTCTGATCGTGGCCATCCATTCGCGAAACGTTTCGAGCCGATCGATCCATATGAGGGTCGTTTCCAGCCGTCGGATCGAGTCCAAGCCTTCATCTGGAGCGTCAATCAATGAAGGGGTACCCTATATTCTCCACCGTCCGATCAACACGTGGATACCCCTCGTCCGTCGATCGTTAATAATAGGGGTAATTTCTCTTAGGCCCCCGTCCTTTTATTATTTCCATTTATTCCTGTAAATGTTTTAGGAAGTTGTTTTTATTTTATAATATTTACACCTTAGACCTTGTTGTTTTCTTTATTTGCATTATAGTCCCTGTTTATGTGAGACACATGCATCGACTTGTGAGGGTGTGGTTAATTTGCACTTTTAGTCCTGAACTCTCTGTTTGTTACTGATTGCATCCTTTTAAATAAGAATTACATTTATGCCCTTCCGTGTCTGAACCACGTGCAGCGCGCGTGAGGGTGTGGGCTATTTGCATTCTAGGACCTAGGCTTTTTATATTTGTTATTGTTTGGCCCTGGAAGTATGTTTCTTTGCACTTAGGTCCTTGTTTGCTGTGTGCTTTGTTTGTATTGAATAAAATATCAAATCAAACCCAAACTGAGTGAAATTTGGAAACATGGCTCCTGCCACTGTGTAAAAATTTCTCTACTTTTTCGGGACATTTTCCTTGCTTTTTGTTATTTTAAAAAATCAAAAACATGTATTTTTACTACTGTTTGGAAAAGAAAAATAAAGAAAAATATAAAATCTTTTCTAAACATTCTGTAAAAATTAGGGATAGTTTGCTTTGTTGTTTTCTACCTTTTTTTCCAATTTTGGCTAATTTGGATTTATAAAACCCATAAAAACTGAAAAACCCTAAAAATTTTATAAAAATAATAAAAATTCTATAAAACCCATAAATGCAAACTCTTTTTCTATAGTTTAGTTTTTGTATATATTTTTCATAAAAATTGTCTCCAGATTTTTATAGGCGACTTATATTTTTTAATTGGCCTTTCAAGTGTTGCTACACATTGACCCATTGTTTTCCCCTTTCTTTATTTTTAGAAAATCAACTAAAAATTATAAAATTCCCATAAAATCACCAAAAACACTTAAAAACATAAAAAACACAAAAATAATTTTATTTGAATTTTCTGAGCATTTTTGAGTGCTTAAATAAATTGTTGACTTTGCCTTTCTTACCATTTTCTTATATTTTCTTATATAATTAAAAACACAAAAAAATAAAACATTTAAAAAAACCACCAAAATATTTTTCTCTCATTTTTTTATTCTATTTGACTATTTCGTAGGCCGATTCGGCCATCCCGTGCTCCTTGGGTTCGACCGTGGTAGCTATACCAGGTAAAATAAAATAGCGAGACCACTATTTGTTTGACTTGTGTGATTTTTATATTTGGTGGTCTTGATTTTTCTTGATTGACCGAGTCTCTCTATTTGGGTCGCAATGACACCGAACACCTTTACCTTGGCCCAATAGTGAGATTATCTTCTCTTGTGGATTTTCCGGTCATCAAGCACCGCCAGACATCCTCCTGCTCAGACCAGTGGGTCAGAGCCCCGATATCCAAACCCATCCATTCAGATCGACGCACTGCATCGTCCTCCATATTTCCCCACAATCTAATCACCCATAGGATGGACCGTTAGGTCTAGATTGAGGCATTGATCTCCTCTACCTCCTTCGACAGAGATCGAACTTCGCCCCCCATCGCTTAGAACCCTGACTGTAGCTTTGCTCTGAGTCCAGCTTGTCTTCACAGGTGCTAACGTACAAGGGGAGCCCATGCCTCCAGAAAAATCCGTCGGAGTTGCTCTAGGCCCCTCTCCACCGCCACGTACATCTGGTCAGTAGCTTCTCCATCAGACCCGTCCATTCGACGCAAGGTTCGTCCACGACCTTGTCGGACCCTTCTGATTGATCATCGGAGTCAAGGATCCTATCTAAGACTCTGGTGAAGGTTGCCGGGGTCTTGTTCTTCCAAGCCTGCTATCCGCCATCGGATCAGCCCACCTCTACTAAACCTGATCAAAGCCGCTAATCGGAGCAACTTTTGGGTCGTTGGATCTGATGCCCTGACGCATCTGCACCTCACGTAGATGACGTTCCCTGGAGTGTCATATCTGACACAGAAGACGATCCACACCATACGTCCCCACTTCCATCAGAGCACGCCACGCGTCCCCCACACGCTCCGTACGTGCCTTGCGAGGGTATTTTGTGCTATCTTCCCTGCAATTTTTATGCTTTACTTCCTAGTCTACTAAATAAAGTTGTAGTTCAAACTTTTTGCTTATTAGTCCCTTATGTTTCCAGTATTACCACTTTAGTCCTCCGAGTTTGAACACACGTGCACCCTCACGTGCTTTTGTGGGTTATTTGCACACTATGTCTTGCATTTTCTAATTGTTACATCTTGAATGGAATGTTTATGATAATTGCAAAAATACCCCTGTACGTGATTTAATAAGCGTGTGCACTTATTTCATGGACTTTTTGCACTAGTGCCTTTGGACTTTTTGCATGCATTGTCGTTTGCCCTGGAAACTTTGGGATAATTGCTAATAGGTCCCTTTAACTTGTGTGCTTGGCTTTGCATGAAATAAATATCAATTTAATTCCTAAAATTTCACAAAAATTCCCATAAGTTCTTGTTACCTCATAATAGTTATTGTGATTTTTAGAAGTAATTTTATTTAGTATTTTATTTTCTAAAAACAAAAAATCCTTAAAAATGTGTTTGTCTATTTTATCAAAAATCAAAAAAATAAAAATAGTACCAAAAATTATAAAAAAATTATGGTCGTCTTGTCTTGTTGTGTTTTCATTCTAGGATAATTTAATTTCAAAATTCTTTATGAAAACCTTAAAAATCTAAAAATTATAAAAATACTATAAAATTCATTAAAAAATATAAAAAAAATAAAAAATGGGATTTTGGTTTCTGTAATTGGACCTTTTTATCTAATTTATCATAAAAATCACAACCAGGACATTTGGACACTTTTGATATTTTCAATTTTGCCTTACAGTCTAGGTTGTACATTGTCTTCCTGTTTTGTGTTTGTTTCATTTTTATGAAATCATATAAAAATGAGAAAAAATACCATAAAATCACCAAAAACATCTACATATGTGGAAAAAAATATTTTTATTTCTAAATTTTGTATATTTTAGTCTCAATAAAAATTGTGACAGCTTCCTTACGCCTTAGTGATCTTATTGCCTTGTTTGTTTGTTCTCTATTTTGAAAAATATAAAAATTGCAAAAAACAAAATTAAATAAAAATTGTATGTAGTGTTCTGATCTCGACTACTTTGTAGGTTTCACTCGTGCTCCTTGTGTTCGACCCTGGTCGCTATACCGGGTTAAATTAATAGCGGAGACCGCTAACATTCGATCGATTTTGTGCTTGCTTGTTTTATCGTAAGTGTATTGATTTTTCTTGATTGATTGCGCTTCGTGGTTTGGGTCGGAACGACCTCCTAAGATTTACATGAGACTATTGGACACACGAGCCCACAGTGATCCATTATGCAATAAATGTTATTGCAAATATCATTACCTGATCTGAAATGAAGAATAACTAATTTACATAATAGGTCCCTTAGTACAATTAAGGTTATGTACCGTGGCCATCTTAATGATCGTACAACTGTTGATTCAATTATTGAATCATAGATGACGGAGCTTGGATGAATATCTAATGGGTTAGATTGAGGACTCATCAAGCATCGTCAGATGATTGTTAAGAGAGGATCTCCATCCTAAGAAGTAGATGGCAATCTTTTCTCTAAAGGCTGATATCTAACAAACCTCTTGATGCAGGCCCTCTGCATAGGAATAGAGATTTGGAGGTGTTAGATAAGTTTGGTCAAAGAGTTGACTTAATGAGACCAAGATAACAAAAGTCCTATGTCGTATGCTATCACGATATAGGCATGCATCCTCTGACCGGAGACAGATGTGTTACTATATATCTGAGTATGTACATTTGGCAGACCAATAGGATGATGACCTAACCAAGGTTTATACACCGACGCGTTGGTATACATGCAAGAGCATATGAGTAATACAATCAAAGGGAACATATAGTTCATTACTGAACCGGAAGACATGAGCACACTCATGAGATATTGAGAAGAATCAAATTCCATGCACAGTTGTCTGGCTTTGGAAACTTCACTGAATTTGTAGGTTTGATATATACTTATGGAAAGTATATGATCAACACATGTGTATGATATATGCTTTTAAAAAGTATATGATCGATACCAACTCCCAATGACCGAATGACAAAACTTAATGATAAAACCCTAAAGGATATAGTCTAACTGAGATCGAATACTTCGAGTTTGTTCTTGGTCTTCCAGTATGCAGGATGTATAGGTATTGATAATATCTGAGGGTGATGTGATCATAAACGATTGTATAACCATGACGCTTCCATTCCAAGGGTGTGATGAAACAGGTCTGGATTTTAGTGGCTCCTCTCATAGAGAAGTGATCTAACCTTAGTCCAAATGTTGGACATTGATCTGAATGTGATTCATATACAATGAGAAGATTAGATCTACGACTTTGATTTAATCAAACATCTATGGGAGGTCCGCAAGATCCGGATTTAAGATGTGATCTTAATATCCAAGTTACTATACGTGGAACAATACAATTGCCTTGTCCTTATCTCCAAGTATTCGTGGATAAAGCGCATTATCTTGAAAGAGTTCATGGATAATTTCATTGTTGATATATGTATCTGAGCAATGAGAAAAATGATAATTAAATATGATTTAATAATCATGAATAATATGAATTTGATTCATATTATAAGAAGAGTTGTCTAAGATAATTAAATATGATTTAATTATCAAAGATGTAAATAATGTGAATGTGATTCATATTATTTGGGCATATGAGAATAGAGATCCAAGATGGTTAAATGTGATTTAATTATCTTTGATATGAATAATGTAGATAGCATTATCCATATTAATCATATATATTATAAATGTGATTTATAATGTATAAGAGAGAGCTATTTTTTATTTATATTTATTGATTAATTATTGATGTGAATTGGATTCACATTGCATAATTAATTGAAAATATAATTTACATTTTGTTTTGAGATATGAATGTGATTCACATTTTTTCAATGGCATGATTGCAATATTTCACAAGATAATTATGAACTATTCTTGTGAAATAATTTATAACAATTATTGTTTAAATATTGCAGATATCATGAGATAATGAGATCTCACGAGATAATGAGATCTCCTGAGATAGTGAGATCTCATGAGAAGAGTGGCCGTCCCCTAATTTTAGGGGATGTGGTTAGTCTCCTCATTATCTCCAAGACTAGCCAATTGATTTGATTTGAAATTAATTGTGTTGATTTATCAATATAAATTAATTTAAATTAAATCATTTGTTGTTTTGTTTTTTATAACAACATCATGGTCATTGAAAGAAACACAAATCAATCTCACCCATTAATTGTGTGTTGTCCATGGATTGAGATCCATGGACTCCCAAAACCCTATATAAGAAGAGGCACCCCTTGCTCTTCGAGACACAATACACAATTACGAATGTTCTCTCTCTCTCTCTCTCTCTCTCTCTCTCTCTTTCTCCACACGCCAAGCCTCTCTCTCTCTCATAGCAGCCATCCACCACGGAGCTCTTGTGAGAGTCGTCATCGCCACAACATCATCGTTATGCTGCCAGAGTATTTGTTCGTGAATCTCCATCTCCTTTGGTGCACCTCGCTCATGAAGAAGACGACGGATCTCATGTGTCGAGATCAGGAGATTTACCGCTTGGATCATAAACATGGATTGCGAGAAGGATGCGTCTCATCAACGTGCTCGCAAGCATCTCCTCCATTGGATCGGACTTGAGATAAGAGGTCTGTAGGTTTAGAGACTCGATCGCAACCAAGCTTCAAGAGATAACCTTAATACCTATTATGGTTTAGATGAAACAATTCGAGAAATGTTCTTGGATCATGTGGTTTTATCACATTTAAATTTTTTAAATTCCACTGCCTGGAGCAACTAGTGTGACTAGTCGCTCCCGGTCGCATTTGATGCGATCCTCATGCTTCCATGTTGCGCTTGAGGATTTTCCCATATCCTTCAGATACCTTATCCCGAGTCGCAAGTTGTTGGGGAGCACGGCTTAGTAATCGCTTTTCAGTCTTCTTCGGTTTATTTGTTTTTAACTCTATTTGTTATAACTACCTTCTGACCCATTTCTGTTTCACTTTTTGTGCGAGGAACCATGCGAGAACGCTTTAAAGGAGATTCACACCCAGGGAAAAGCAGAAGCCGGAGCAGAATTAGTTGTAGCCTATAGAGTAGCAGTAGAGTAGTTTTTCTTTCAGCAGACATATTATTGTTATAATAATACATGACCTCAGACTTTCTGTACTTGGCTTATATCAGGGTCTGTTTCGTCGAGCACCGGTGTGCTTGGGGGGACCTCACCGCGGTTTTTCTCCGATTTTGATTTATCGCCTTTTCTTCTCTTTGATTCTCAAAGAATTTGGCCCTTAGATTTAGGAATTTCTTGCTTACGACATAAATAATTAAGGCCTAATCCCTAATATATTGCTTGCACCTATAGATTCATAATAGGACCTTATTAATAAATTTATAATAAAAAGTTAGTTCAATTAGAATCGAGTCGACACGTCATGAGGAACCACATATAGCACTAGCAAAACCCGTTGTGGCGAGCACCGAGTGGTTACCAGCATCGGACATTTTCTACTTACATCATTTAGATTTGTTTAATTTCAATCTTTAAATTTATGTGTGGATCACCCAGCATGTAGAGTGCTGGCGACAGATACACATCTCTTACTTTGCATGCATCATAGTGTTTGATCACGCATCGGCATTTTCGACTTCTCCCTCTTGTTTTGACTATTAAATAACCAGGAGGTCAAAAAATTTATTAGGTGTTCGTTTGATTATTAAAAATATCTAAAAAGGAGATAACCATAAAATTGGGACTCCTAATCAAACTTGATCTTAAAAGACACTTTGCTTAAAAATCTATCTTGGGAGAGTCATCCCCTCATTAATTGGTTTGTTTGCGCGAGAGAGTGACCCGCACACTATGATAGAGCCACACCAGAACTCTTGTTAGACTACTGGTCTTAGGGTTAGTCGTTCTGTAGTGAGGATCGCTCCGGTTTCCGGTAAAGCAGGTCGCGATATCCTTACTAGAGCGAGTTGATCGGGTAGTTGGTAAACAGTCCGCAACTTGTACTGGCTGGGAAAGATCTAGCTTTGGGATTGGGCCACACTCTTTGTAGCATCGAGTTCCTAACAACGCACTTAATCTCTCTACAACACTGAATTATCACCTAAATAAAATTAACAAGATAAACGACCGAACCCTTATGGTCATTATCTCCGTGTTGCATAGGTGAATTGGGGGTTTGATTGCTGATCTTGTTTGTTTCAAGATCCCATTCGCCTTTCTCCATATCACGATGACAGGCCGGAGGTCCCTTTGGCAACCTTTGGCTGCACCACTCTCGAGCACTTCATCCCACTCATCTAGGCAGGTTCGTGAGAGCCTAGACCCTCTCTCCAAACCCGAGTTTGATTCCACCCTGTTCCCCCTCGACCACCCTTCTTCTAGTCCCGAGGTACTCAAGCAGAGACTAGAGCAGATATTTGTTCATTTGACTGCACCGGAGTTGGGGTCTTTTGCCTTTGTAAAGACCCCAGAGATGGCCATCAACGAAGAGCGCACCAATGGGCAGCCCCAGAGTACCACATATGTTCTAGATCAGGACGCCATCAACAACACATTGTTAGCCTCCCTATAGATGATGCAGAGACAAATTAGAGACCGGGGAGCCTTCATGGCAAAAGTGCGCAGAGAGATGGCACAGATGCGAGCTGATAGAGGAGAGAAGAACCGAGCAGGCAGTGGAGAGATTCCATAGTTTGGAGGAGGAGACAGACCATATCCAAAGGAGCCATAAGAGCCAGTCCGACCAGCTAGATCGATGAGGGAGTTACACAACCCTGGTGCAACCTTACACATTGTTAGATCCAGCTTCTGGCGATTCTGGAGATTTCAAGTTCCCCCCTCAGACTATCCAACTACTGCCCAAGTCCCATGGGCTTGACACCGAGGCATCGCATCCTCACCTATAGGAATTTGAGATGTTCTGCAGCATTGTCGATGATAGATATATGGACGAGGACACCATCAAGATGATGGCTTTTCCATTCTCCCTGGTTGACATACAAGCCTATTAGATGAAACATTTGGGGAGATATGTCACTTCGTGGGAGCAGCTCCAGATCGAGTACTTGAATAAGTATTATCCGCTCGGTTGGACGAATGCAGCACAAGCTCTGATCAACAACTTCTCCATGATCCCCAATAAGAAATTCCATGAGGCGTGGGATCGTTTCTGTGAGCTCATTGATTGGTGTCCACATCATGACATCTCCAAGCCCAACTTAGTACAATGTTTCTTTTGTGGGCTGACATTGGAGCTGCAGGGGCTTGTGAATGCTTCTTGTGGGGGGTCCTACTTCACCAAAGGCGAAGACCAGGTCTAGGCCATCTATGAGGAGATGTTCGAGAACTCCACAGTGATGTCTCAGACTCGCCTCTACACTCAGGGGAAGCCCTCACCCCATACCATGTCCTATTAGAGGATATAACAAGTCGATGCAGGTCCATCCACCTCTTCAGCAACCACAACACAGGTAGACTCGTCGGTTGTTGATATGGGCATCATCAGCAAGAAGCTGGACCGTATCGAGATTATTGAGAAGAAGCAGTTCATGGGCCTGACTCAGATCGATCAGTTGGCACAGCCTTTGAGTGACCTGAAGACCCAGATCATGTGTCTCCAGGAGGCACATACGACTTCTCAGCCCCGTCTCAGGTCACGAGCTAATCCTAGAAGCAACGACTCGTCCCAACACTCCGCTCAGTACAGACAGGCTCACCACATATAGGGGGAGGCGTACCAACAATTGCAGCACCAGTACTCCCAACTACCACCATCTCAGGACACTCAGATGGTGGTGCATAAGCAGGATCAACCACTAGCAGTTCTTCCTCCATCCCCCTATGAGCAGGAGCCGTTGATGGAAGTCAACAGGATTTGGTATGACTAAAAGCAGCTCGGGATCCACCAAGATCATCTCGGATTCAGGTGGTCGACCGGAGGTACCTCATCTTAGCAGCAGCCTCCTGCTCAGGGTGGGTAGTTCGATCAGCAGTTGCAGAAGTAGCTCTAGTTTTCCCACCAGCCACAACAACAGTTCCAGCTAGGTCCTCGTCCCTACCAGCAGGGACAACAGTGGAGGCAGCACCACCAGCAACCTCCACAACAGTATTCTCAGCCTTCCCGTCATCACTTCCAGCAACCCCCTCCCTTTCAGCGAGGCAACCCGTCCGGTTCTCATGGGCTAGCCTATGAGAATCCAGCTCTTAACGATCTAGCCTGCCTACTCAGAGATTAATGAATCCACATTTCATCATCTTTATTCTATCATTTTGGCCTCAAAAACCCTAGCAAATGCCTGTAAATAGCATTAAATCCATCAACTTAGCATTCATGCATGTGCATCCAAATAGTGTATAAAATACGGTAATTAGAGCCAAAATTATAGAATAAATAAAAGAAAAGAAAAAGAATAAAATATTGTAAATATTTTATGACCTGAAACCCCGAGACCTAGGTATCTTGATGAATAGGTCGACAAGGAATAAAATAGGGGGAGATAAGGGTCAAATACCTATTCATTGCATTCATTCTTTATTCATTTTGGGACCTATATTTGGTTCCACTTTTTATACATCAATAAAAGAAACTTTGTACATGAAAGTTGTAGATAATTAAATAAAGAAAAATACAAAATTGATTTCACTGAAAAATAATGTACAGATAAAAAGTTATGCTGTGAATAAAAATCTAGAATCCCAACTTCCTAGACTCGTAGCTCACAAATGAAGACTCCAAATACAACAAACTCACCTTTAATTGTATATAGTTAAAAATAAGCTATTTAATGGCAGCTTTCGCATTTGGCGGGGCCACGGTTTGAAAGTTGAGTTTTGAACCCCACTTGTATACTTGTACAAATTAAAATATTCATTTTATTATTTATTCATTATTTTTGTATTTTTATTTTTATAATGTTGTAAATATTATTTATAATGTATTTGTGTGTTAAAATTAGAATAAAACTCAGAAGAAATTCAAAATAAAATATATGTATATATATCATACATAGGTAAAATACCTATACCTATACCTGTATAAATTATACTTTCATTTTATTAAATATACAAACTACATCAGAAAAATAAAACAAAAACATAATTACATGTATAAAAGTATTTTATAATTATTTAAAATAAGAAACAAAAATAATAAAATTAAAAACACAAATTAAAAATAAATTAATAAAATACATAGGTATATATGCCTATATAGGGTATAAATAGTAACTTGTAAAACTATACCTCATAAAAATAAATAAAAATCACTATAAAATACTTCATAAAAAATAAAAAATTTTTAATTAAAAATTAGTAAAATCGTTTGCTATTTTTAAATGATTTTACAAAATAATTTTTAGAGTTTTTTCCTGGTTGGTCCACGTGGACCAACCAGGTGGTCTGGACTGTTGACCAAGGTCAACAGTCGGACCTTCACCTCTGGCTGTGTCAGAGAGGGGTTTTGTCCCATCTTCTTGGATTTCTCCAAGCCTCGTCTTTCACCGTTTAAGGTCGAAGCCTTCACAACTTTTCTTCCTCGTTGACTGGTGATTCACGCCCATGGATCATCTCGGGCCGCGAATCAACGATTCACCAAATAATTCTTGGTCTTTGGACCACCCCAGTCGCAGAGTCAAAGCCCTTAAAACTAAACCTCTGACTTCCTTTCAAAAATTGAACCCCATTCCTGGTCCCTCTCGTGCCCTTTTCGATCTCAATCGAGTCCTGGAGGTGACAGGTCCAAGATCACCTATTCAAGGAGGCGGAGCAGCGCTGACCTGGGCGTTCCATCACCTCCGGCCAACCCCCGTCGAGGTATCCTTAACCTCGGGCCCCATGTCCTTGAGGTGTGTTGTTTCTCCTCGTTTTCACTCGCTTTTTATTCTCCATCATCTTAGGATCATCTACCCATCGTCAGTGCCCATTTCCATCAGTCGATTTGCACAATCGACGATCCTCGCCGGAGCAAGCTCCGGCGGTCCCCCATCTTTACATCCAACCCTTGTGTGCCCCCCTTGGAGGTCGAGGCAATTTGCCCTCGCCTCCCTCATTTTTTTTGGCACGTGTAGGAGCTTAAAAGACCCACTGGAGGGGTTGATTTTGTAAAGCCCAAAGTACCTGGGCCGCCATTCTTCCCGAGCTTCGTCGCGGAGCGTCAGTGCCTCTCGAGCCGTTTTGGTTCCGCTGGTGGACTCAGGACTCTTCTTGGCCGCGTTTGGGACCTTTTGCGATGAAGACGAAGGCCGGTGCAGCCCCCCAGCATCGATCGAAGTTCGTCGGAGGTTGGGTTCTTCCCTGTTCTTGCAGGAAGGTCCCCAGTCGTCCGATCGAGCTCCATCCCCAGGAGCTACAACCTTCGTCGGATCTTTTGCGCCTCAGCCGTCCGATCAGCATCGCAGCATCTTATCTCGGCCGTTGGGCGCGAACCGTCATCGTGCGAGGAGAACGTGAAACGTGGACGAGTGAAGCTCCATCTGCCGTTCGTTCCCGCCTTAGCCTTGGGTATTTTGCGACTCAACCCCTGGCATTTTTTGTAATTTAGTTTGTAGGTCCTCTGCCACATCACCTCACGTGACCTGTTCACGTGAGGCGCGGGTTTTTTGCAACGAGGCCATCGGTCATTTGTTTATTTCGTTTAGGACCAGCAACAGTTGAATTAAGTGTAGAAGTTTTGGACATTTTGCATGTGAGCCCCCAGGGTTTTGAAAATTGTAGTTAGGTCCTTCCCAGGCGCGTGCAAGTCACGCGCCCTGGTGGACATTTTGCACCAGTGCCCATGCGGATTGGGAAATGTGATTTGTCCTTTAAATTGAATATTCAATGTTAATTTTTTTTGGAAACTTGTATGTATGCCCCTGGATGTTTTGATATTTGCATATATACCCCTACCAGGCTGATTATTTTTTGTGAGCTTGTTCCATTTATTTAAGGCATCATTTTAATTCAAAAAATTCCCAAAAATTTAACTTAAGCTCTTGTGTGCTTGTTTGTTCACGCTATATTTTTTCATTGCATTTTTATTGCATTTTCATATTTATTAAAAATAAAAAACATGCATTTTTCATACTGTTTGCATTAGAAAATCCATAAAAATTATAAAAACGTTTTGAAAAATTTCAAAAAAATTACATTTTGTGTTTTCTATCATCTATTAGTGTCAGTCCAAAATCACTAAAAAATTCAAAAGAAAAGCCTTAAAAATTTGAAAACCTCTAAAAACTTCATAAAAATCTAAAAAAATCTAGAAAATTCAGAAAAAATATAAACTCAGTTGCTATGTCTTCCTTATTTTATTGTCTATATTTTAAAATTAATTTGAGGAATTTTGGGTACTGTTTAGTAATTTTCACCCTCATTATATATATATATATATATATATATATATATATAATTAAAAACTCACAAAAAACATTTGCGTTGCATAGTGTAGACAATCACATCACATTCACACACCCACACACCCACACACACACACACACACTTGTTGATCTATCCTGCCTTGCTCCCTGTGTTTGAACTCTCTACATACTTGCATCTATACATCTTTTATGTAGAGTTAAAAATAAATTTTAACTTCACATTTGCTTGTCATTTCTTGATGTTTATAACAATTAGATCCGGATTTAGAGTGGTCAACACTTCGACTGTGTTCCCGCTTTGTGTGGAATACACGACCGCTCCATTTTAGGGTTTATCAAATGGCGCCGTTGCCGGGAAGCAACAGCGAATAGATCACATTTTTGACTGATTGTGTTCATTTTGTCTACATTATTGCTTGTTTTCTTGATCTCTCTAGTTTTGATATATCTTGTTGAGTTATCTGACCACCTATTTTCTTATCTTCTTGCGAGGGACCGCGGAGCGAGGCGGATCGCCTAGGAGATCCGGTGCAACTTTGGGAAGCGGAGTCGGCTTTCTTAGCCTAGCCGACAGGAGAGAGCAGGAGGAGTGAGAGAGATTAGTTAGATAGCTTTTATTTTCTTTGGTGAGAGAGAGATTTATTCGAATTTGTAATAATACAGGTACAGGGACACTCAGGACTTTCGGGCCCAATTTCCAGGTGTCTGTTCACCTGGGGGCTCACCGCAGATTTCATCGAGTTTCTCACTGTCATTTGCCGGTTTTGTTTTCTTTTTCATTTCTTTTGTGGATTGAGCCCTTAGTTCTAGGATTTTGCTTGATCGATTAGATTAGGTATAAACACACTAATAACCTTTTCATGCACCTATAGATCGTATTTGGACTTAGTTTAATTAAACAGTTGAATCCCCATTTTTCGATCCGCCGCGCCGCGAGCCCTCCCCATCAAGCGCTACTCCTGAACTCGATTTGTCGAGAAGAGGAGGGGGGGTCTAGACCGGACTTTTTGGATTAAGGATTGGCGACCAACTTGTGGTTCTTCATGCTAGCAATTGCTTGCTTAGGATGATTTCCATGTGCATATCGGCATGTAGTATAGGTTTATAAATTCCTGTTTTGCATCCCGCATGGAGAGAGCTGGGAGTCACTGTAAGTCTTCTGTCTTTGCATTCATCATTTAGGCACTAAGGTGAGATTTCGATCTTAGTGCCACTTGCACTGACTTTCCTGACTCTATTCTCCCTCTGTTTTTGGATCAAATAGGAATCAAGAAAAAAACAAAAACGTTAGGCGCTTGTTTGAATCTACTCAAAAGAAGCGATAACACCAAAATTTTTTTTAAAAGGGGACTGCTAAGAAAACTTTGACCTAAATAAAATTGGTAATTGGACTCATTGATTGGGGAGAGTTACACCCTCACTTGTCTTCAGGTTGCATGGGAAGGTCTCCTTCCAAGTGAGCAGAGTGCTTCGTAAGGATTAGACCCAAAATCCCAGCTTGTGGCTGCCTTGTGTATCGCCTAGATTTCTGAAGTATTGGCGCTTCTATCGTACGTGGACGAGTAGGGCTTGGTCAACATTGGTGACTCTCTATTGTGTAGAGCATCAACCTTGTCCGAAGTATGGAGCCTAGGTCACGCCTTCACGGGGGTGTCTGTCTCATCGTCTCGCGTCCGAGTAGGCTCTTGCACGATCACGGGTGATTCCGTTGCGAGCGAGTTCCGAAGTATCGGTTTCACCTATTGGCTTCCTTTCTCTATTTCTTTGGCTGAGTACGGATCCAGGAAAGGTTACAAGGACCTCAAAAAGCGCAAGCTACAGGTTACACAGGAGGAGGACAAGTACGAGATACTCTTCCGGCAATACTCTCTCTCCTATAGGCGTAGCGCTCTAAGGACTCGTTAAAAGATAAATGCCTGAATTCATTTAAAAGCTACAAAGATAAAAGCCAAACCCTTACTGCTTCACGTGTTGAGTTGGTGAATCCCCTTGTCTTGTATTTGATTGCTAGTTGAATCTAAGTCAAGATCAAAAATACCGCACAATCATGCGCAATTTTGCCACCTTCCTCTTTTCTCAACCTTCATCTCTCAAATAATCAAGATGATGGGACGGAGATCTCTTAGGCTGACCTTGTCGGCACTGCTATCCAACACTCCTCCCTATTCATCTAGGACAACCTCGGAGAGTCCACTCTCTGAGCCTGAGTTTACTTCCGCCTTGTTCCCCCTCGACCACCCGTCTCATTCTCCTTCCATCAGTCCAAGAGTTTCATAATTTAGTGCATCACAGAACTCAGAGCATTTGACGGCACCTGAGATGGGTTCTTTTGCATTTTCAGAGAATCTAGACATGGCAGACAGAGATCACCCAGATGAGCAGGAACAACCTCATTTCCTATTTGATCAAGCTGCCATCAACAATTCACTATTAGCCTCCTTGGAGACCATGTAGAGACAAATCAGAGACCAAGGAGCATTCATGGGTGATGTGATGCGAGAGCTGGCATAGATGAGAGCAGATCGAGAGAACAAAGCCGCAGGTGGTGGAGAAGATATACCTGTCACAGAAGGAGGAGATATAGAAGCTGAGAGACCACCGCAGACCATCATGAGGGAATTACACATTCCTACCGCATCCCTCACTCACCGATGGATCCGACTCCCTTCCATCCATGGAGATTTCGAGCTTCGGCCCCATACTATTCAGCTTCTACCCAAATTTCACGGGCTGCTGATGGAAGAGCCACACCTCCATTTCCAAGAATTCGAGATGATCTGCAGCACAATTCATGATAGGCAGATGACCGAGGATACTATCAAGATGATAGCCTTCCCCTTCTCTTTGGTTGACAGAGCCGCATACTGGCTCAAACACTTGGGGAGGTTCATAGATACTTGGGCAGATCTCCGGACCGCATACTTGAAGAAGTACTACCCTCTCAGCCGGACGAACGCAGCTAGAGCTATGATCAGCAATTTTACCATGATCCCTAATGAACAATTCCATGAAGCCTGGGATCGATTCAGAGAGGTCATCGACCGGTGTCCGCATCATGGCATATCCAAGCCCAATCTGGTGCAGAGTTTCTTCTGTGGGCTGACACCGGAGCTGCAGGGGCTTGTAAATGCCTCTTGTGGTGGATCATACTTCTCCAAGGGTGAAGACGACGTCTGGGCCATCTATGAAGGCATGGCAGAAAACTCAACTGTGATGACCCAAGCCAGAGTCTACACATAGCAAAAGCCACCCCAAGGAGGAGTATCATTTCATAGGATCGCCCGCATCGATGTCGGTCCCAACACTCCGTCGGTAGCCGCAGCCCAAGCTGAATCCGCCGCAGCCGACATGGGAATCATAAGTGAGAAGTTGGACCGCATGGAGATCCTTGAGAAGAAGCAGAACCAAGGTCTAGCCCAGATGGACCTTCTCACTAAAACCATGAGTGACCTGAAGACTCAAATTCTCTACATTCAAGAGGCACAAGCATACACTCAACAACCTCCCAGGTCACGGGCCGATCCGAGTAGTAGCAGCTCTACCCAACCCTGTGCCTCACACCGTCAGGTCAACCATATCCAGGCAAAGCCGGTTCCGCAGCTACCGTATTACCCTTCGCAGCCACCATCTCAGGACACTCAAATGGTGGTCTATCAGTCGGATCAGCCACTGGCAGTTCTGCCACCACCATCCTCTGAGCAGGACCCATTGATGGAAGTCAATGGGATTTGGTACGACCGGTACCCTCAGCTCGGGATTCGTCGTGACCACCTCGGATTCCGATGGGGTAATGGTGGCTCCTCATCCCAGCAGTAGCCTCCCGCTCAAGGGTATCAGAACAGCCAGCCATAGCAGCAGCAACCCCAATATGCCCAGCAGCAGAACCAAAATGGTCCTTGTCCCGCCTATCAGGGACAGCAGTGGAGGCAGCGTCAGCCGCCTCAGCAGTCATATTCTCATCCTCCCCAGTATCAGCAGCAACAACCTCATTTCCAGCAGGGGAATACATCCGGTTCTCAAGCACCAGCCTTTGAGAACCCCGCATTAGATGACCTCGCCCGACTACTCTCGGAGCATCGGGAGTCCTACCGACGAGACATGGATGAGTTCCGGCAGGAGGTGAGGGATTTGATAAAGGGAAAAGCCGCCATACCAGCTCAGATTGAGCCCAATCCGAACAGCTTGAAAAGAAAATCTGAGTAGGTACAGTTCACAGAGGATGCCTCTCCTAGTGATTATTTGAGTGACATGTCTTCTTCTTTGTATGATGCTGATTTTGTGACTACTAGGAGCGGTAGGATGCCAGCCGGCGGTGCCTCATCTGAGCGACAAGAGCACGAAGAATCCAGAGCGCCAGATGAGCCAGGTAGCAGTGTTGATGCCGCTAATGACGACGTTGATGACGGTGGTGGTGACGCCACCAATGATGGAGATCCCGACGACGGTACTGAGGCCGTTGTGATACCTGATGCAGACGGTGGTGCTGATGCCACCATTTTGGATGCAGAGCCAGAGCGCGGTGCTGATGCCGCGAAGACAGGTGCCGGTGGTGGTACTGAGGCCACCACATCTACTTTTGTTGAGATTCCTCCTGTGGTGTTACCACCTTTTGTATCTATGGACTGTGGTAACAACAAAAAGAACAAAAATATGAATAAAGGAAAGGTTTCTGTTCACATTTCAGATCCATATGTGTTGAATGATGATCATGGTATGGATTCTAATCCTTCACAGGCGCAGGAACCTCTTCCGAGTCCTTCATCTACGGAGGCCCCTACCATCCCCTTCCCTAAAGCACTCCGTTTGGCGAAGGGGAATAAAAGAGAAAATCCAAAAAAGGACCAACATGTAGAGTTCGGCAATCAGATGATTGATCGATTCCACATTCAGTTGACTCTACAGGAAGCACTTGAGCACATCCCCCTCTTCAAAAAGATGTTGAAAGAGAAAACTACAGTCTGCTGGAAGAGGAGGAACCACAGAGATCAAATCCATGTGCTCACTCATTCCACTTGCTGTACCATTCAGAACAAACTTCCAGCCAAGAAACCCGATGCAGGTGCTCCCTATGTCAGATGCGAGATTCAGGAGCAGTAGTTTGATCGTACTCTATTAGACAACGGCTCTTCAATCAACCTTCTTCCGGCTGCCTTACTCGACCGATTCGAGTTTGGTCCTCTTCTTAGGAGTAGGACAGTCCTTCAATTTGCTGACAGGTCAACTAAGAGGCCGAAGGGGTTATTGAAAGATGTGGTCGTTACCATTCAGGGCCTGAAATTCCCCGTGGACTTTGTTGTCTTGGACATGGAGATCCCTGAGTCGGTAACCGATGCCCCCATCATACTTGGACGCCCATTCTTGACCACAGCCAAGGCGGTGACCGATCATGATAGCGGGAAGGTGTGTTTTCACGTAGAGGGCGAAACCATACAAATAGAGACGATCGAGGAGACCGGAGCGAGAGAGTTAGAATGCCCAGAGCAGTAGCGAAGCCGTGCAGATGACAGAGGAAGAGCTAGACATCCACCAAGAGTGCGACTTTGTGATGACAGATGATGAATCCAATTGGACAGATCCCGTAGCACAGACCCTCGCCTTGCCTACAGATTCACCTTCTTTACAGCTTATGGCAGTTGAGAGTCTGGAGAGCACACACCTGGATGAGGATACTTTTGTTGCTGACAGTGTTGGGATGAGTGGTGCTGATGATTTTCAGTCCTGTTCATCTACGTCAGATCCCTCGGATTCAGACATTGATTGGGATGATTTTGATGATTATGTGCCATGTCTGATTCCATCCGAGCCGATAGCTAGGACAGAGTGCGAGCCAGTGCAGTTTATTGATGATTCTGCAGGCTCCCCTTCATCGGATATTCACGCAGAGAGAGAGTTTTCACATGCAGACCTGGTCGTCTTCACGCTGACATATCAGAAGCCAGATCTGCCACCTCCCAGTTGTCCAGAACTGAAACCTCTGCCGCAGTCGATGAAGTATAGATTCCTTGCGGGTGAGCCAGATATGCACCCAGTCATTATCTCAGCAGGTTTGACTAGACAACAAGAATCTCGTCTGATGGAGGTTCTTGAAAGAAACCGTAAAGCGATAGGATGGAATATAGCTGATCTCCAAGGGATTAGTCCGGCTCTGTGCTCCCACCACGTTTATCTAGAGGAGAACGCTATGCCGTCATGTGAGTTCCAGTGACGGCTGAACCCGAATCTTCGAGATGTGGTCATGAAAGAAATATCAAAATGGTGGAGCGTCGATTTTATCTACCCCATCTTCGACTCCAAGTGGGTTAGTCCGTTACATGTGGTACCCAAGAAGACGGGTATCACTACAGTTGTGAATGAGTCTGGAGAGGAGATCGCTACCCGAGTACCCACTTCTTGGAGGGTCTGTGTGGACTACAGACGTTTGAATGAGGCCACCAAGAAGGATCATTTCCCACTGCCATTCATTGATCAGATTATCGAGAGGCTAGCTGGGAAGAGTCATTATTGTTTCCTTAACGGGTACTCCGGATATAATCAAGTGGCCGTTGCGCCCGAAGACCAGGAGAAAACGACATTCACCTGTCCGTTTGGCACTTATGCTTTCAGAAGGATGCCCTTTGGTCTATGTAACGCCCCCGCGACATTCCAAAGGTGCATGTTGTCCATTTTCTCGGACATGGTGGGTGATTGTTTAGAGATCTTCATGGATGGCTTCTCGGTCTATGGCGATGGGTTTGATGCTTGTCTTGACTGCCTAGACCATGTGCTTCAGCGCTGCATAGAGGTCAATCTCATATTGTCTTGGGAGAAGAGTCACTTCATGGTGACTCAAGGGACGGTCCTTGGCCATATCATCTCCGACAGGGGCATGGAGGTTGATCCGGCCAAGGTGGATATCATTAGAAAACTCACTCCACCGTCCAATCTGCGTCAATTGCGGTCTTTTCTGGGGCATGTCGGTTTCTACCGACGGTTCATTCAGGACATCAGTCATATTGCCCGACCGCTTACTGATCTGCTGATGAAAGACACCGAGTTCATTGTAGATGATAAGTGTCTTGCGTCCTTTGAGACTCTCAAGAGTATGGTTGTTTCGGCTCCTGTCCTTCAGCCACCCGATTGGTCTCTTCCATTCGAGATCATGACGGACGCTTCAGATTTTGCCGTTGGGGCTGTGCTTGGACAGAGAAGGGATGGATTGCCGTTTGCCATTCACTACGCCAGTCGGACTTTGGATGCCGCTCAGCGGAATTATACTATGACTGAGAAAGAGATGCTGGCCGTAATCTTTGCTTTGGATAAGTACAGATCATATATTCTCGTATCTAGAGTGACAATTTACTCAGATCACACCACTATCCGATATTTAATGGCCAAGAAGGATGCCAAAGCTTGTCTTACCAGATGGATCCTTCTGCTCCAGGAGTTTGATATTGAGATTAAGGATAAGCCTGGAGTTAAGAATGTGGTGGCAGATCATCTCTCCCATTTGGAGAATCTTGAGGATTCTGAGCCCAGAGCACCTATCACGGAAACATTTCTAGATGAGGTGATCTTGGCTGTGACCTCACTCCCATGGTATGCCGACTTTGTAAATTATCTTGTTGCCAAGATGGTCCCTCAGGGTTGGTCCAGGCAGAAACTTGAGACCTTCCTAGCTAAGGCCAAGTTTTACCATTGGGAGGATCCCATCCTTTATCATGAAGGAGGGGATAGCATATGGAGAATGTGCATTCCTCAAGAAGAGCAGTATAGCGTCCTCACCTATTGCCACAAGCTTGAGGCAGGAGGACATCATTCTGGGAGAAGGACAACACAGAAGGTGCTTCAATCCGGCCTTTGGTGGCCTACCCTCTTCAAGGATTCAGATGAATTCGTGAAGAGGTGTACTGACTATCAGAAGATGGGTACTTGCGGACAGAGAGACATGATGCCCATGCAACCCATTCACTTTTGTGAGGTTTTTGATGCATGGGGGATTGATTTCATGGGCCCATTTCCTAAGAGTCAGGGATTTAATCACATTTTGCTCGTTGTAGATTATGTCAGCCGATGGGTTGAGGCCATTTCCACCCGAGCCGCAGATGCTAAAACAGTGTGCAGATTTTTGAGGAAAAATATCATTTCACGGTTCCATGTGCCTAGAGTTCTGATTTCAGACGGGGGGTCTCATTTCATTAATGATAAAGTCAGGGCCCTTGCAGATGAGTTCGACATTGACCATCGTGTTGCCACTCCGTATCACCCTCAGATTAATGGTCTTGCCGAAGTATCAAATAGAGAGATCAAGACGATCTTACAGAAGGTTATCCGCCCAGATCGAAAGGATTGGTCAAAGCTTTTGGACTCGATCTTGTGGGCCTATCGGACCTCCTTCAAAAATCCATTAGGGACATCTCCCTTTCGTCTTGTCTATGGCAAGCCGTGCCACTTGCTAGTGGAAATCAAGCACAAATCATTTTGGGCAGTGACTGAGTTACTTTTAGATCCTGAGAGTATAGGAGAACAGAGAAGAGCAGAGTTGGCAGCCCTGGAGGAATTGAGAGATACAACCTTTTCTAGCAGCCTACAATACAAGGAGAAAGAAAGACATGGCACGATTCCCGTATCAGCCATAAACAGTTTGAGCAAGATCAACGAGTATGGTTGTTTGATTCTAGGCTGAAATTATTTCCAAGGAAATTACAGAGCAAGTGGAAAGGTCCTTATGTGGTCAGGAAGGTACATGACAATGGCAGTATTGACGTATCCGAACCGTCATCTTCCTCTACCTTCCGTGTCAACGGTCAGCGCCTGAAGCTATATCTAGATCATGATCCGCCGACCGTTGGCGTTGCCCCCATTCTTCTGGTATGAGATGTGTTCTGTGACTCCAATCATTTGCATCTCGTACATGGTTATCACTTCCATCTTCTGCTGTATAGATCCATCTGTTGATATCTTTTCTTCTTTTCTTCTTTTCTTCTTTTCCTATTCTATCTTCTGTATCTATCAGAAAGGTGTCGCCCCTTGTAGACAGTTTTCTACACTTAGGACGTACTTTGTCCTAAGTATAGGGGGGTGCACCCCGAGGGATTCTATTCTTTTCGATCCTCTCAATTGTCTCCTCTTCTTGTCTATACTTAGGGGTATCTTACCCTAAGTATAGGGGGAGACAATCTGAGTACGATCTGTTCATTCCCAACCTTGACCCTCCCTGCTTTGTGTACAGTCTGCTATACTTAGGATTATTTGATCCTAAGTATAGGGGGGACGGTCGACTTCTCATTCTTTTGTTCATTCGATTCATCTCTTATTCATTTATTTGTTAGACTTTTCTATACTTAGTACGAGTTATGTCTTCTCTTTTCTCTTCGATCTATGAGGACATAGCTCAAGCTAAGTATAATGGGGGTCGTATATACTCTGTATATACTTTAGCCATAACTCGTACTTTCGTATTTTTATTAATAACTATGGCTAATAATTCTTTAAAATTCATTAAAAAATCTTAATAAAAAGATGTGATTAATCCTCAAATTCTATGTGTATTTACTGATTAATAAATCAGGTGAAAATATTTTTTGCAAAATGTTTGAAAAATAGTTTGAAAATCTCCGTGAAAAATCTTGTGAAAACTATTTTGAAAACATTCTGTTACATGTTTTCAACCTTTGTAAAAAAATTTTGATTGTAAAATTATTTTCTCTGTGTGAAATAAAATGTTTGAAAAATGATTTGCAAATGGTTTGCAAAATGTTTGCAAAAATATTTGAAAAATCTATATATACTGTTTTGAAAACCTTTGCAAAATGATTTTCAAATGTGTGTACATGTTTGTAAAAAAATTGTTTGTAAAAATTATTTTGGACTATAGTTTTCAAAATCGTTTGAAAAACTTGTGTCAAATAAGTTTGAGGAATACATACATCACACCAAAAATCCACAATATATATACCTATAAAATTGACCACTTACCCTTGTAAATTCTTAAAATCCACTTCTTGTATAAGAACCACTCCCGTGTACATATTTTTACCTAGCTTTGAGCCAAAAATCTTTTTGTTTTCAAAAATCCCAAAAACATTTGCAAAATTAAAATCCAAAAACATTTGAAAAACTTTTTCAAAAATCTAAAAAAAATAAATGAAAATGCATATGCATCATCTTTTCAAAAATCCATAAAAAGTTTAAAATCTTTGAAAACTGCATCACAAAAATATTTTCTGCATAGCATTGCATAGCATGAGCATTTTTTGGATCGAGTTTGATAGTTGAACAAGTCTAAGTAAAATCCGAAGATTGGAGCTTGGTTGGACCTTAAATCTACCTAATTAACAGGAACCTTATAGGAACTGGGATTGAGGTACTTCAGGTCTAGTTGACTTAATTCTTTGAGGATCGCAAGATTTGGTTCAATGGATTCTTGACTGCCTAAGTAGAGTATTTCGGAGCACACGCACGACTCTTGTTGATAATGAACTAACTTGGACATTTGCACCTTTCACATGGCTCAACTCAGTTGGAGTGGTGAGGGGGTTGGATTTGCTAGTATGAGACGCACACAGGTGGAAACATTTGTCCTCCTCTAGGGAGGGAAGTGCGCCCCAACCCGTCCAGTAATGATGAGTTTCGAGTATAGGAGATCATGGGTTGTGATAAGGCTTCAAAAGAGGGATAGTCTACTGGCTCAAGAGGAAAAACTCCCTATGTAAATGATGTTGTATATAATATTAAAAAATGTTCAAGCATGTACAAAAATAAAAAGCCAGCAAAGTTTGTACAAATGCATAAAGCCAATAAGCAATCTTGAGTTCCAAAGTCAAATATGTGAGCCTGCAGCTGGATGAATTGACTACACTGGTCTTGCATCCTAGGATAGGTAGCTACACTAGGTACCGTCCATTCTTCTCTTCACCCCCTCTTCTTGAGTTGGTTGCCACTTGAACTTAGAAGGGAATACCCCACTCCTCGAGGATGGAGTTATTGTATTGGGGAATCATTGGGTTGTCGTACTGTAGAAGTCATTTTCTTTGCCATTCTTGTTGGGAGAGCCACCATCACTTACACTGTACGAGTCAGATTCATAGTCGTAAGGGTTTGCGTATGAATTGAGATATTTCTGACCTGGCTATTGAGGAGACTTGAGCAGAGTTTTGGGATTCTTAAGGGCTGTTGGATTTCAAATCCGGCTCTCATTAAGGTTCCGTACACACTAAAATTCCAAAGGACCGACTTAAGCTACAAACTTTGATTTTGTGAAGACAAGTTTGATAATTAAACTAAATCCACTTTCTTCTTTTTCTTTTCTTTATTTTTCTTTTTGCACTTATTGCATAAATGTTTGCTAGGGACTAGCAAAGGTAAAGTATAGGGGGATGATGAATCCACATTTCATCATCTTTATTCTATCATTTTGGCCTCAAAGACCCTAGCAAATGCCTGTAAATAGCATTAAATCCATCAACTTAGCATTCATGCATGTGCATCCAAATAGTGTATAAAATACGGTAATTAGAGCCAAAATTATATAATAAATAAAAGAAAAAGAATAAAATATTGTAAATATTTTATGCCCCGAAACCCCGAGACCTAGGCATCTTGATGAATAGGTCGACAAGGAATAAAGTAGGGGGAGATAAGGGTCAAATACCTATTCATTGCATTCATTCTTTATTCATTTTGGGACCTATTTTTGATTCCACTTTTTATACATCAATAAAAGAAACTTTGTACATGAAAGTTGTAGATAATTAAATAAAGAAAAATACAAAATTGATTTCACTGAAAAATAATGTACAGATAAAAAGTTATGATCTGAATAAAAATCCAGAATCCCAACTTCCCAGACCCGTAGCTCACAAATGAAGACTCCAAATGCAGCAAACTCACCTTTAATTGTATATAGTTAAAAATAAGCTATCTAATGGCAGTGGTTTCGCATTTGGAGGGGCTACGGTTTGAAAGTTGAGTTTTGAACCCCACTTGTATACCTGTACAAATTAAAATATTCATTTTATCATTTATTCATTATTATTGTATTTTTATTTTTATAATGTTGTAAATATTATTTATAATGTATTTGTGTGTTAAAATCAGAATAAAACTCAAAAGAAATTCAAAATAAAATATATGTATATATCATACATAGGTAAAATACCTATACCTATACCTGTATAAATTATACTTTTATTTTATTAAATATACAAACTACATCAGAAAAATAAAACAAAAACATAATTACATGTATAAAAGTATTTTATAATTATTTAAAATAAGAAACAAAAATAATAAAAAAAAACACAAATTAAAAACAAATTAATAAAATACATAGGTATATATGCCTATATAGGGTATAAAAAGTAACTTGTAAAACTATACCTCATAAAAATAAATAAAAATCACTATAAAATACTTCATAAAAAATAAACACTTTTTAATTAAAAATTAATAAAATCGGTTGCTATTTTTAAATGATTTTACAAAATAATTTTTAGAGGTTTTTCCTGGTTGGTCCACGTGGACCAACCAGGTGGTCTGGACTGTTGACCAAGGTCAACAATCTGACTTTCACCTTTGGCTGTGTCAGAGAGGGGTTTTGTCCCATCTTCTTGGATTTCTCCAAGCCTCGTCTTTCACCGTTTAAGGTCAAAGCCTTCACAACTTTTCTTCCTCGTTGACTGGTGATTCACGCCCATGGATCATCTCGGGCCGCGAATCAACGATTCACCAAATAATTCTTGGTCTTTGGACCACCCCAGATGCAGAGGCAAAGCGCTTAAAACTAAACCTCTGACTTCCTTTCAAAAATTGAACCCCATTCTTGGTCCCTCCCGTGCCCCTTTCGATCCCAATCGAGTCCTGGAGGTGACAGCTCCAAGATCACCTATTCAAGGAGGCGGAGCAGACCTGGGCGTTCCATCACCTCCGGCCAACCCCCGTCGAGGTATCCTTAACCTCGGGCCCCAGGCCCTTGAGGTGTGTTATTTCTCCTCGTTTTCACTGGCTTTTTATTCTCCATCGTCTTAGGATCATCTAGCCATCGTCAGTGCCCATTTCCATCAGTCGATTTGCGCAATCGACGATCCTCACCGGAGCAAGCTCCGGCGAACCCCCATCTTTACGTCCAACCCTTGTGCCCCCTGGAGGTCGAGGCAGTTTTCCCTCGCCTCCCTCATTTTTTTGGCACGTGCAGGAGCTTAAAAGACCCACTGGTGGGGTCGATTTTGTAAAGCCCAAAGTACCTGGGCCGCCGTTCTTCCCGAGCTTCGCCGCGGAGCGTCAGTGCCTCTCGAGCCGTTTTGGTTCCGTCGGTGGACTCAGGTCTCTTCCAGGCTACGTTTGGGACTTTTTTGCGACGAAGACGAAGGCCGGAGCAGCCCCCCATCATCAATCGAAGGTCGTCGGAGGCTGGGTTCTTCCCTGTTCTTGTAGGAATGTCCCCAGCCGTCCGATCGAGCTCCATCCCCAGGAGCTACAGCCTTCTTTGGATCTTTTGCGCCTCAGCCGTCCGATCAGCATCACAAAATCTTATCTCGGCCGTTGGGCGCGAAACGTCATCGTGCGAGGAGAACGTGACATGTGGACGAGTGAAGCTCCAACCGCCGTTCGTTCCCGCCTTAGCCTTGGGTATTTTGCGACTCAACCCTTGGTATTTTTTGTAATTTAGTTTGAAACACTTAAACTTTCATATGATGTGTTAAAGTTTTGTAAAATTTAGCTTGAGACCCTAGAACTTTTAAGTATTTGCAACTAGGTCCTTTGCCACGTCATCTCACGTGACCTGTTCACGTGAGGCGCGGGTTTTTTTTGCAACGAGGCCCTCGACGGTTTGTTTTATTTCGTTTAGGACCAGGAACTGTTGAATTAAGTGTAGAAGTTTTGGACATTTTGCATGTGAGCCCCTGGGGTTTTGAAAATTGTAGTTATGTCCTTCCCAGGTGCGTGCAAGTCACGCACCCTGGTGGACATTTTGCACCCGTGCCCGTGCGGATTGGGAAATTTGTGATTGGTCCTTTAAATCGAATATTCAATGTTAATTTTTTTGGAAAATTGCATGTATGCCCCTGGATGTTTTGATATTTGCATATATACCCCTACTAGGCTGATTATTTTTTGTGAGCTTGTTCCACTTATTTAAGGCATCATTTTAATTCGAAAAATTCCCAAAAATTTAACTTAAGCTCCTATGTGCTTGTTTGTTCACATTATATTTTTGCATTGCATTTTTATTGCATTTTCATATTTATTAAAAATAAAAACATGCATTTTTCATACTGTTTGCATTAGAAAATCCATAAAAATTATAAAAATGTTTTGAAAAATTCCAAAAAAATTATATTTTGTATGTTTTATCATCTATTAGTGTCAATCCAAAAATCACTAAAAATTTCAAAAGAAAAACCTTAAAAATTTGAAAACCTCTAAAAACTTCATAAAAATCTAAAAAATTCTAGAAAATTCAGAAAAATATAAACTCAGTTGTTGTCTTCCTTATTTTATTGTCTATATTTTAAAATTAATTTAAGGAATTTTGGGTACTGTTTAGTATTTTTCACCCTCATTTTGATTTCGGCCAGCAACCTAGTCCACTGTTTTCCCTTATTTTGATATTTAAAAATACCGAAAACATTTTGAAAAACTCCCAAAAATCACAAAAATAGTAGAAAACTATAAAAAGACCAAAAAGATTTTATTTCCCAATTTTTGAGCATTTTTCACTATTTTTGTAAATACCTTATCCCCTCTTGTCTTATATTGTGTATATATATTCCTATATTGAAAAAAAAAGAAAATATAAAATATATAAAATATAAAAAGAAAATACAAAATTAGTAAAAAGAGAACCAAAATACAAAATTAAAAATTAAAAAAAGAAAATAAAAAATATATATAAAATTAAAAACCCACAAAAATATTTGCGTTGCATAGTGTAGACAATCACATCACATTCAAACACACACACACACACACACACACACACGCACACACACGCACACACACGCACACACACACACACACACACACACACACACACTTGTTGATCTATCCTGCCTTGCTCCCTGTGTTCAAACTCTCTCCGTACTTGTATCTATACATCTTTTATGTAGAGTTAAAAATAAATTTTAACTTCACATTTGCTTGTCATTTCTTGATGTTTATAGTATGGGTTAATTGTTGATTAGATCCGGATTTAGAGTGGTCAACACTTCGACTATGTTCCCGCTTTGTGTGGAATACACGACCGCTCCATTTTAGGGTTTATCAGAGACCAACAGGCATCTTTTAGGTGGGAGATGGACAAGTTTCGCTAGGAGATGAGGGAGATCATTAAGGGCAAGGCCGCCATACTAGCTCAGATTGAGCCCAATCCAAACAACCTGAAAGAAAAATCTGAGCAAGTATAGCTCACAAAGACCACCTCTCATAGTGATTTATGGGGTGACATTGCTTCTTATACATTTGATGATGATTTTGTGTCACATAGGAGCGGTAGGATGCCAACCGGCGGTGCCTCGTCTGAGCAATGACACCACGAGGGTGTAGGAGCGCCAGACGAGGAGGGTAGTGGTGCTGATGCCGCTAAGGATAATGATGATGACGGTGGTGCTGACGCCACCAAGGATGTTGATCCAGATGATGATACTGAGGCCGTCGCTTCTCCAGATTCATAGGGTGGTACTAATGCCACCAGATTTCAGGATGTTGAGCCAGAGTGCAGTGATGATGCCACAAAACCTAATGTCGTGGGTGGTACTGAGGCCACCCCTTCTATTCCAGCTGTGTTTTCTCCTGTTTTTGTACCCCGAGACATTATGAAAAACACCAAAAAAATTAATAAAGGAAAGGTTTCTTTATCTTCAAGTCCATATGTGATGATTGATGATACTTGTATGGATTCTATTCTTCCGCAGTAGCAGGAATCTCTTCTTAGCCCTCTATCTGAGGAGGTCCCTGCCATCCCCTTCTTTCAAGCACTCTGCTTGACAAAGGGGGATAAAAGAGAAAATCCAAAAAAAGATCAGCAGTTAGAGTTCAGCCTGCAGATGATTGATAGATTCCATATCCAGTTGACTCTACAGGAGGCACTTGAGCACATCCCTCTCTTCCAAAAGAACTTGAGAACGAAGACCGCCATCCATAGGAAGAAGAAGAACCATCAGGAAAAAATCCATTTGCTAACCCGTGACACTTGCTTCGCTATCTAGCCGTCTACCAACCAAGAGGCCAGATGCAGGAGCTCCCTATGTCAGATGTCACATTCATGAGAAGAGATTCGATTGTACTCTATTAGACATCGTCTCTTCTATCAACCTCCTTCCGACAGCCTTACTCGACCAATTCGAGTTTATCCCTCTTCAATAGAGCGGGACACTCCAGTTTGCTGATAGATCTGTCAAGAGGCTGAAGGGGTTTTTGAAAGATGTGATCATCACAATTTAGGGCCTGAAATTCCTTGTGGACTTCGTGGTGTTGGACATGGAGATCCCTGAATCTGTGACCGATACCCCCATCATTATTGGATGTCCATTCTTGGCACAACCAAGGCGGTGTCCGACCATGATAATGGGAAGGTGTACTTTCGCATCGAGGGCGAGAGTATACAAATAGAGATGATTGATGAGACCAGAGCGTGAGACTCAGCTTGCTCAGAGCAGTTCAACAATGCAGATCAGTCGATAGAGGTAGAGCGAGATGTCCACCAAGAGTGCGGCTTTGTGATCACTGATGATGAAGCCGCTTGGTCCGATCCTGTTTTACGAACCCTTCTCTCACCTTCAGATACTACAGATCCACAGTTTTCAATAGAGCAGAGTTCGGAAAACACACTTTTGGCCGAGGACACTGTTGAGGCTAACGACTACATTCAGGGCAGCGAAGCAGGTTTTGTATCTTGTGACTCTGATTCAGATCCCTTGGATTCAGACATTGATTGGGTAGCATTTGATGATTTATTACCTTGTCTGATTTCCACAGAGCCAGCAGCTAGGATGGATACCGTGCCAACACCGAGTACATATACACCAACAGGGTCGTCTTCGCTAGTTTTGCATGATCAGGGAGAGTTCTCTCATTCAGATCTGGTTACATTCACTCAGACTTTTTAGAGTCCAGATATGCCAGCTCCTAGTTTCCCAGAACTAAAGCCTTTACTGTAGTCGCAGAAGTATAGATTCCTTGTGGGTGAGCAGGAGATGTACCCACTCATTATCTCAGGAGATTTGACTGGAGAACAACAGTCTCGTCTGATAGAGATTCTTGAAAGGAACCGCAAGGCAATAGGATGGAATATAGCTGATATAAGTCCGTCTCTATGCTCCCACCATATCTTTACAAAAGAGGACACTAAGCCATCGTGTGAGTTCCAGCGACGGCTGAACCCGAATCTTCGAGAGGTAGTCATGAAGGAAATATCAAAATGGTGGTGCGAAGATTTTATCTACCCCATTTCTGACTCCAAATGGATTAGTTTGATACATGTGGTGCCCAAGAAGACGGACATCACTACAGTTGTGAGCGAGTCTAGAGAGGAGATAGCTACCTGCGTACCCCCTTCTTGGAGGGGTTCTGTAGATTACAGACGATTGAATCAGGCCACCAAGAAGGATCATTTCCTGCTGCCTTTTTTCGATCAGATTATAGGGAGGTTAGCTCGGAAGAGTAACTACTTCTTTCTTGACAGGTACTCTGGATACAAACAAGTGGCCATATATCCTGAGGACCAGGATAAAATGACATTCACCTGTCCATTTGGGACTTATGCTTTAAGACGGATTCCTTTTGTTCTATGTAACGTCCTGACGACATTCCAAAGGTGCATCTTGTCCATATTCTCAGACATGGTAGGTGACTGTTTAGAGGTCTTCATGGATGGCTTTCCGATCTACGGTGATAGGTTTGATGCTTGTTTTGACTGCCTAGACCGCATTCTTCAGTGCTGCATAGAGGTCCATCTCGTCTTATCTCGGGAGAAGAGTCACTTCATGGTGACTCAGGGGACGGTGCTTGGTCACATCATCTCTAACAGGGGCTTGGAGGTTGACCCGTCCAAGGTGGATATCATCAGGAAACTCAATCCACCGCCCAACTTGCGGTAGTAACGGTTTTTTCTGGGGCATGTCAGGTTCTACTGATGTTTCATTCACGACTTTAGCAATATTGCCCGACCTTGACTGATTTGCTGACAAAGGACACCGAGTTCTATGTAGATGATAAGTGTCTTAAGTCATTTGAGACTCTCAAGAGCTTAGTTTTTAAGGCTCCTGTCCTTCAGCCGTCTGATTGGTCTCTCCCATTTGAGATCATGATGGATGCCTCCAATTTTGCCGTAGGGGCGTGCTAGGAAAGAGGAGGGATGGAGTGCCATTTTCCATTCACTACGTTAGTTGTATAATGGATTCCACGCAACAGAATTATACTGTTACAGAGAAAGAGATGCTAGAAGTAGTTTTTACCTTGGACAAGTTCAGATCGTATATCCTTGGATTCAAAGTGACTATTTTCATCGATCATAACAACATCAAGTACCTTATAGCAAAGAAGGATACCAAAGTGAGACTGACTAGATGGATCCTTCTACTCCAAGAGTTTGATATTGAGATTAAGGATAAACCTGGAGTCAAGAATGTGGTGGAGGATCACTCTCTCGTTTGAAAAATCTTGAGGAAAATGAGCATATTGATCCTATCACAGAGACCTTCCCAGATGAGGCAATTCTTACTATCGTCTCGTTCCCATGGTATGCCAACATTGTGAACTATCTTGCCGCCAAGAGAGTTCCATAAGGTTGGCCTAGACAATTAAATGAGACTTTCCTTGTGAAGGACAAGTCTTACCATTGGGAGGATCCCATCCTTTATCATGAAAGAGGGGATAGCATCTGGCATTAGTGCATTAATCAATAGGAGCTCCAAAGCGTCCTCACATACTGCCACAAGCTTGAGGCAGGAGGACATCACTTTGGGAGGAGAACAACACAAAAGTGCTCTAATCCGGCCAATGGTCGCCTACCCTATTCAAGGATTCTGATGAGTTTGTGAAGAGGTGTACTGACTGTCAGAGGATGGGCACTTGTGGATCACGTGATATGATGCCGATGCAGCCCATTTACTTATGTGAGGTTTTTGACACATTGGACATCGATTTCATGGGTCCATTCCCTTAGAGTCAGGGATTCGAGTATATTATGTTGTCTGTTGACTATGTGAGTCGTTGGGTTGAGGTCATACCCGCCCGAATCGCAGATGCTGAGACTGTTTGCAAATTTTTGAGGAATAATATCATTTCACCGTTTGGGGTGCCTAGAGCATTGATATCTAGTGGGGGGGGGGTCTCACTTTATCAGCAACAAGGTAAAGTCCCTTTCTAACGAGTTCAACATAGACCATCATGTTGTCACGCCATATCATCCTCAGATTAATGGCCTTGCTGAAGTATCGAACATGGAGATTAAGATGGTACTGCAGAAGGTAGTCCGCCCAGACCGAAAGGATTATTCACAACTTTTGGACTCAATCTTATGAGCATATAGAACTTCCTTCAAGACTCGTTTGGGTACATCTCCCTTTCGTCTCGTTTATTGCAAGCCCTGCCATTTACCTGTTGAGATTAAGCATAAGTCACTATGGGTTGTCACTGATATATTATTGGATCCAGAGAGTATAGGAAATCAAAGAAAGGCAGAGTTGGAAGCCTTGGAGGAGCTTAGAGATACAACCCTATCAAGCAGCCTACAGTATAAGGAGCGAGTAAAGATATGGCATGATTCTCATTTTAGCCATAAGTAGTTTGAGCCAGATCAGAGAGTATGGTTGTTTGATGCAAGGCTTAGATTATTTCTAGGGAAATTTCAAAGTAAGTGGAAAGGATCATACCTGGTCCGAAAGGTGCAAGACAATGGTAGTATCGACATATTTGAGATGTCATCTGAGTCCACCTTTCGTTTAATGATCAACGCCTCAAACCATATCTAAATCATGAGCCGTTGATCATTGACATTGCCCCTATTCATTTTGCATGAGATATGGTATTTGACTCACATCATTTGTATCTCATGCCTGATTATCATTGTCTTCCACCCTGTATAGTCCCATATGTCCATATCACTTCATTCATTAGTCTAACACCCAATCTGCAAGTTGTGATTATGCTAAGGTGTACTTTACCTTAAGTATAAGGGGGTGTCATATTTTCAATTATTCTTTTGATTTTTTTACCTCTGTTTTGTTGCCCATGATTAGGGATATTTTGCCCTAATTATAGGGGAGGTAGAATTTGTACTTCCATTTACTCGATTTTCTCATTGTATACAGTCTACTATATTTAGGATTACTTGATCCTAAGAATAGGGGGATTACCAAGATCTATTCATTCCATTCTTTTATTCATCGTTGTACTACGATATTCCTTTTCACTTCCGTATATAAAGCACGAGTTATGCCTTCTTCGTCGCTCGTTGATTACTCTGAGGACATCGTTCGAGCTAAGTATAGGGGGGGGGGTATATTGTATATATACGTTAGCCAAAATTCGTACTTTGTGTGTGTGTTAAATAACTAAAATGGTTAAAATCCTTTAGTTAAAAACAACAAAAAAATTAAAATTTTTTGCTTGTACATAAATTTTTTTCTTGCACGTACATGGTTATTTATAAAAATTATTTTTGTACAAATGTTTATAAAAATGTTCTGCATGTAAAATCTGTGTAAATACCTGTGTATAAAAATTATGTATATGGTACAATTTTTGGTAAAATGTAAGAAAAATAAATTTTTCAAGAATCGGTGTAAATGTTTGTAAATAGTTTGCCAAACTTCTGTATTCATGCATGCATTCAAACATTTTCAAAATTTTACATATTTTCAAAAACTTTGCATAAAAAGATTTTTGTAAATAGGTATATTCTTCTGAATCATAGTTGACATTTAAACTAGTCTGAAATTAAATTATAAAATAGAGATTGGTTAAGTCCTTAATCCACCTAATTCTTAGAGGAACTGACGATTCCGAAGTTGCGCTATTTAAAAATATGTATGTCGTGTATTGTCGACTGTTAAAAATACATGTGTGTTGTTTCATTGTAAGCGGCAATCGGAATCGATCAAGAAAATATCACAAATATTTAATTAATTCTTAATCGTGTGGTTTTATGTTCATTTTACTTGGACAAGTCTCAAGATTGAAACAAGGAGGCAAAGGAACAAACTAGAATTTTGTCTATCAAAGTTTGTGCAAAGTTTTCGAGGTGATCTTTTTTTGAATTTTTATGCAATTAGAGACGCAAAATATAATTTTTGGCCTATTTTAGGGACTAAAATGTAAATATTGATCAAACAATGTCCGAAAGATATGAAACTTGGCCAAAATGATAATTATGACGAAATGAATCCATTGTATTTTGTTTGGAATTTTTGGATGCAAGATGAATTTTTTATGAATTTTTAAATGTAAACAAAGTGAATTTCATTATTTAATAATGATAAATATTAAACCTAATTATTTTCAAGTGATAAATTATCTAAGATCTGTTACTAGGTAATGGATCTCAAAAAAATCCTAAACCTAGAAAATGTAAGATTTAATAACTACTAAAAATCAAAAATCAAAATATAGAAAATGATTTTGACAAGGTAAATTATGCATGCAAATGTAATTCTTTTTGGGCACAATGTTGACCACAATAAATTCTACAACTCGTGATTTTTCGGGAATTTTTAGAGCAACGGTTAATCAATGATAAAAATCAGAGCGTAAAATGAGTAAAGTATGCAATTTTCCACCAATAAATTAATCATTAATTAACCATAAATCAAAAAAATATCAAACACATGCCATGATGTAGAGAATTAGTTGTAGAACACAGTGCCAATTTTTGATAACTAAAATAATGCAATTTAAAAGTCCACAATTGAGGGATAATACAGGGGTAATTATGCAATATTTAAATAAATAAGAAACTGCAATAAAAGGACTAAATTATAAATATCAATAAATAGGGGGTCTTTTCTACAAAATTTCCAAAGGACACGTGCCTTGGATGGAGTGATCAAACGACAATTTGGGAGAGCGTCGGGGGCCTTCTGCAAGTTTCTCCAGTGGGTCATGTGCGGAGTACGTGACCCAGGGGTGGCTTTGTAGTTTAGGACAATCTTAAGGGGTCTTCTGCACAGTTCCCCCAACGCACGTGTGAGGCACGTGCGCGGGGGCCTCGGTGTTCCACCTGGTGGCGAGGCGTGGATTCATCTGGTGGTCGTTGATGGGGATCCGACAGCGGTGCGTAGAGCGGAAGTTGTTGTTGATAAAGAAGACGCCGGGCACTAGATGCGGAGTGGGACAAAGCCGGTGGTGCCCGGGCTGCACTGTTGTATCCCTCAAGCTGGCAAGGGTCGTCGGCGCTCGTGGAGAAGGTGCTACTGGTCGATGATGATGGTGTGATCTTTGGCGAAGGAGAAGTCATTGGGTGTCGATGGAGCACGAAGACGATGTAGATGAAAAACGGCATCGTTGACGATGATGGATGTAGGTGCACGGTGATTGTCGGAGGTGGTAACGGTTGGAGGTTGGATCAATAGCGAGTCTCCGGAGAAAGGGCAGTAAGACGGAGGAGTGTTCTGCGACAAGGCGGGGGCGCGCCTTGGATCTCGTCGAAGGAGAGGAACCGATCTGTCACCCCGGAACTCTCAAGGTTCAGTCGGCTGATGCTAGCGAGTGGAGGCGTAGACGATCTTAAATAGGGAGATGGGGCAACCGGAGATGGAAAGGTTATGGAGGAGATCTGGGTTGGAAGAAATGCGACTTGATTGGGGATCTGAGATGGGCGGATGTATGACATACGCGGGGGCACGGCGGCGGCGAGAATCATGGGTCGGCGGAGAAATCGCGGGAGGTGCAAAAGGGGAAAGTGGGCGATCCTGGAAAAAGGACAGCGGTCGTCCGATCGGCCGAGATAGGACAACCGCGATCGTGCCACGTGGTAGTAGGGAGGGGCGCCTAGGGATGCACGTGTGTGGCACGTGCATGGGAGGCACGTGCAACACACGTGCAAGGAATTAATTTTTTTATTTTTATTGTTTTTAATAAAAATAATTAATAAATGCCTCAAATATGGTTGACACGTGGTGGCTCCAGGAGCTGCCACATGTTAACACCAAAAAAAATCGAAAAAAAAACTTTGTAAAATCCAAAAAAAATAGCAAATGACCTCAGATCAAAAATGTTTTCTCATAAAAATTGCTCATCTCGACGAGATTTAAAACTCTCTTGAAGACATCAAAATCAAAATTGATCAATTGCACAAAGTGATATTTTTTGGGTATCCCATGTTCATAGAATACCTTGATTTTTGGGTTTTATATTTTTGTAATTTTTAAACCAGGTTAAAAAATCCAAAAAAATTATGCTAAAATCAATGATAAATATTTACACATTAATCTAATTTTTTTTTGGATTTTTATTAATTAAGAAAAAGAAGAAATAAAATAAAATACGAAACGGATCAAATTTATACAAATAGTTAGTGAAGACTTGGACTCAATTTGTTTCTTTGAGTTCAAGCTCTGTTTGGATCTGGATTTTTTTCTTAATAAAACTTTTATCAAAGAAGAGAAATGATAAATAAATAAACTAAAGTAGGTTAATTATGTACATAAAATACTAGGTCAAAATCAACTAAAACACAAAATGTACAAAAGAGGCCCAAAACCCAACTTTCACATATGAGCTCTGATTCACTTGAACTTGGTCTTGTTTTGAAGGTAGTTGAATGTACATTAGTTAAAAAGTTAGTAGGATCAAAACAGCCTCTGGATGAGGAAGATATGAGGGTTTTAGTTCGGAAATCCTAGAACTAGGGTTTGGGTTTTTGGTCCACTTATTTGGGTTAGTGATTTTTTTATATTTTTTATTTATTCTTTTTAGTGATATGTACAAGGTGGAGGTGGTTTTCGGTCATTCGGAGTTACCATGAATTAGTTAAAAATCAGGGAAGTTAGGCTATTTACAGGACAATTTTGGCTGGGATTTTTTTGGCTTCTTATTTTGTGCAGAAATGAGTGTTAAAATGAAATTCTTATGAAAACATGATGAATGCTAATTATGCAGAATAAATGAGGAAATGTCAATGATTGTGAGGGATTTAAGCTTAATTAATGAGATTTAGAGTGATGAATCTGAGATTCATCATCCCCCTATACTTAAACCATGCTCGTCCCTGAGCATCAAAAAGAAATGCCATGAGGTGAAATGAGATTGGGTTCCATACCAAGGCCATGAGCTGAAGCTGAAAATGAAACTAGACTCAACCTTTGGATTATTAGTTTGGCGGATCTTCTGTGAGACTTAGAATTTTAAAATCAACAGCCTTCAAGTTCTACACATCATTGTCACAGTTTCGGCTCATAAGTCATCTTAGATAATTCCTCTCCCCAAAGAATACCATATGAACATTGAATAATTGACTCATGTGTGTGAAAGGTTTTATCTCTTCCCATATGGAATGCCAGACTACCATGCAAACCTCCTCTCCAGTAACTCGTCCTCGGCGAGTCAGGTATTTCCTTCTAAGGTCTGTCGCGTTGGTTCACAATCGAATTGGGGGGGGGGGAGTTAGAAGAAGGAGAAAAGAACTGGAGGGTGGCCAGTGTAGTCACCTCTCCTTATGAAGCTGACCAGTGTAACCGAGTCTCTACCAATATCAGCAGGTTTTCGTGAAGCTTGGACCTTTTTGGTCAGATATTTCTTTGGTAGTAGTTTCTTTGTATTTGGAATTTTGGTGGTTCTACTTAGATCTAGTTGTGCCCCTACGGATATAGAATCTTTTTATTTCCGTACATTTTTTGGGGTCTTAGAAAAAATTGTGCCCAACCATCCATCCCTTTTCAGAAGCTTTATTTCAACCCGTACTCCGGTCTTTAGTTTTCCACGCTACCAGAAAAGAAGCTCACACAGTTTTCCAACATCCCGTCTCAGTTGAGCTAAGTGCATAGTGCGAGAGTACAAATTAATTCCCTATTCTAGAGTTGTACCCAGAATGAAGAGACCAGGTTAGACACTAAGAGTCAAACGTTGCACATTGTCACGTGGAACTCAAAGAATTAAGTCAAAGACCTGAAATTTCTAAATTCCTATTTCTTGGTGAAGTTGCTCTGAAAATTAAGTGGATTAAGGTCAAGTCCAGTTTGATGATTTTTTTTATTTTTCATGCAAGGGATTTTTGTTGTTTTTTTGTTGTTTTTAATGCAAAAATGAATAAAAAGCTATTTTTCAAAAATTTTGGGTTGGACACATTCACTGCTAGTAGCAAAACTCTTTTTCTTTTCTTTTGTTTTTTCTCAAAATAATTACCCACCCCATAAATACATATAGACTTACGTGAAAGTACGATATATGGGTAAAATATATACAAAGTATATATACAGACCCCCCTATACTTAGCGAGTGTTGTGCCCTCAGAGCACGAAAAGCGTAAAGAAGACATAGCTCAGGCTAAGTGTAAGAGAGTGAAAAAGGAAAAGAACAAGATACACTGGTCTGCCCCCCTATACTTAGACTGTGAACAATCTAAGTACGGAAGAAGAGAGAAAGAATGAGGTAATCGAGGTATGTGAATGAGGAGAGTATATACAGATGGGCATCGGTTCCCCCTATACTTAGGCTCTGGTCAGCCTAAGTGTAGAAGAAGGGTGGAAATGAGGTGATCGGAACAAAGGAAGAATGGTATGTAGAGATGGCATCGGTCCCGTCCTATACTTAGGCCTTGGCCTATGTAAAGGAAGAATATGTACAAGGAGACCGATGTGGTCAGGAGGGAGAGTGGATATCCAATGCTAAGAATGGCTTTCTGAGGATAATTGGAAACTGGGTGAATTCTCCTTGATGCTCAATATCAATGATCGTGAATTTTACTTTGAACGGAGCACCTTGGAATGTCATGATGACAGAAATGGTTCCTCCCGGCCGCCTTATCGATTGGTCAGCCAATTGAATGATCCCTCGTATCTTCCTGATAGGTACGAGTTTAAGCTCATGAAATACAGATATCAGGAGGATATTTATTGATGAATCATCATCAATTCGAGCATGAGTGAAAATTGTGTCTTTAATTATACAGTCAAATCTGGGCAACCGCTTCACCATGCGACACTTGGTTTTTCTCCTCAACACCAAGGAGGAGGCCATTGACAAGATATGTCTTTCAGTCTTTGTTCTAATCCTGCCCAACTTTTTAATCATTAATTTGTCCATTACAAATCCTTTACGGTCGGGGAAGTGTTCAATGGTCTGTATAAAAGTAAGTTCAAAAATCAATCTTTTCTCCAGTGCTTCCAGAACATCAGGATCCAAATTCTTCAGATCTTCTTCATTTTCAAATTTTATGTAATTTTCTGGATTTTCGATTTTTTGGGTATTTTTGCATATTTCAATTTTTTGGTATTTTCTGTGTGGTGTGGTGATATGGTGGGTTCCTCAGATGAGCAGGGGTTTTGATGTTAAGAGTTAGAGTTAGAGGCATAGTCATTTCTAGGGGAATAATATGCAGAAGTGTCGCTGTCAGAATCATCCTTAAGATTCTGAATATCCTCAAAATTGTCAACATGAGATCCAATCTTTTCCTCATTTATTTTTATATCTGAGCTACCAGAGATTGAAGTTAATTGATCAGCAAACTTTCGAAATCTATTCTCCATTAAATCAAATTTGTTATTTATCCTCGAAATATCATCCTCCAAAATCTTTTCATGACCAATCATGGGAGCATTCAGGGTGTATTTTTGTATTTGAGATTCAATAATTTCATCTTCCATTTCACTGTATGTGCTAAGAGGAGAGTCTCCTGAAATATCCAATATGTGATCATTATTTTCTGAAAATTTCTCCTCAAAAATTATGGAATGAGGTTGCTCATGTGATCCAGGCATGTGGAGTTGGTTTGAGTAGAGTTCAATCCTTTGGTCATGATTGGTCGGACCTTGATGTTGTGGAGTCAACATACATGGGTTATGTGTTTCTATATTGTCAGTCCAGTCCTCTGTATGAGTATCATGTCTAAAGAGAGGGTTGTCATGGTCAATCCAAGATGATGGTTGTTCATTTGTGTTCAATGGTGGGGACAGGGGAAGATGTGAATAAGTGTTAAATTCGATCATATGGTTACAATCTCCCATGAATAAAGGATTGACATTTAGTGAATATGAAGGATTGATTGTATGATCAGAATAGAGAGGATTGACATATGAAAAAGTGGGGACATCAGTCAGTTGTTGATTTGTATGATCCGAATATAAAGGGTTGTCATTCATGAAGTAGGTCGGATTTGTTGAGAATGTTGGATCTATTGGTGGTTGAGAGTCTCTTGTGGAAGTTGGAAGGTGTGTAGTTGGAGGAGGTTTTGAAGTTTTGGGTCTAACTGATACAAATTCATTTTCATAGTATAGCTCTGATGGATTCTCGGATAAATGTTCCGCCATTTTTAAAAGAGCTGAAATGAATGATGGGTTGGGTTTGTTTGAGACGAATTGATTTTCATGATCTGGATGTAGAGAGTTCGTGGACAAAAGTTCCATGATTGGTTGACAAAAAGAGAGTAATGGCACAAGTGTTGGCTTTTGATTTTTGAAATCGGTTCATGCACGCAAAATCAAACACAAATCAAATCCCATGTTCACCAACTCACACAATGAAGCCATAAGAGTTCGGCAATTATCTTTTCAATTTTAAGTTGGTGATAAATCAAGCTTTGAAAGAATTTAACGAGCTATTAGGTGCCGAAGATTTTCTTAAAGACTGTCCCGAATTCCTATGACTTGTTGCATCTACTTGCATCCAGTATATATGTAAGTACGGACTGTAAAACGACTACCCGTGTTACTTAAGGATAGAGATTTACGCGGTGTCCTTTAAACCACCCACTATGCTAAGGAAATCCGGACCGTTTACCAGCTACCTGTATTCCTCACTGAGAAGTAGCTAATCGTTTCGAAAATCAGTAGTCTGAATGAAAATCGGGATTTGGGCTTTAGCCTTAAGTGTCGTCTCTTGATCACTGATGAGTCGCTAAATACGATGTTTAATTCGTGTTCGTTGTAATACGTGTACTTAGCGATTCGGTCAGAACCGAGAGAAGGATCTCCGTGAAGAGTGTCTCGGCTTTAATTTATATCCCGGGCAAGTCCGGGGTCGAACACGGGAAGGCAAAGGAACAACTTGAGGTTTAATTTTAAAATAAAGATCTAGATTTCCAAGTGGTATTTTTTAGATTTTTTTTATGCAAATAGAATGCAAATGCAAGTGAATTACAACACTAAGAAAACACACAACAAGGTCAAATTAATTTTAATGTCAAATTACTCCAATTCAGCCAAATTATATTTTTTCCTAGAGTCCTAATCCAGAGATGAATGCAAGGTACTTTTTTTGGAATTTTAGGGGTTAAAACGCAATAATGAAAAATGCACACTTTTTATGGGTTTTTTCGCAATTTATCACACAAACAGTAAGCAACAAATATGAAAAATTTACTGGAACTAAAACATAATGCAAGGAGACTACAGTAAATTTTTTGGATTTTTTTGACAAATTGTGAATTTTTTATGAATTTTTTAGTGAAAATAGAGTGACAGTGAGAAAATAATTCCTAATTAATCCACATTATCAAATTAATCAAAATGCAAATTATCTCAAGTAGATATTTAGATGAGCAATTCAGGAGACTTGAAATTTCGTGAAAAGGATGTCTGTGGATTTAATTAAAAATCAAATACGAAAATCACTCAATAATTTATTGTAGGCACAAGACAACTCCAATAGATGTGAAATTTGGACTGTACGTTCATCACATATCAAGGCATCATATATAATTTTTGTGGATCTTTTGGAGCAACCCTATGTGAAGTATAATTTTAAGAGTCCAGATTGGGTAAAATATGTAATATTTCAGTTAACTATTTTTAATTAATTACCCAACTAGCATAAAAATACAAATATATACTCACATGACAGAGGATAATTTGCTCAACATAAAAACATTTTTTATTGCATAAAATGATGCAAAAGAGAGGTCCAAATTAAAGCATGAAAACAGGGGTCTTTGTGCAAACTCAGAAAACTATCTACAACTTAAACTTATGCACAGGGACTAAACTGTAATTACAAAAACTAAAGAAATAAAAAAATGCAATTTTTACAATAAAAAAAATAAAGAAATGAATGACCTTCTTCTCCAAGTAGAACCCAACGGCAGGTGGGGGTTGACGGCGGCTGCGCCGCGCCAGCACGCGGAGGGGGGTCGGCGGCGGCTCGCGGCGGCGCCGCTGAGGAGGCGGCGAGGTGGAGGCGAGGCTCGCCGCTGGGCTGGGACCGGCGCGAGTAGGTCGGCGGAGGGCCGCGGGATTGGAGCCGCGGGTGGCAGCAGCCGGGAGGAGGGCGGTGGCAGCGCGGCAGTGGAGGAGAGGAGGGCGGCGCCTCCGGCGGAGCGCGGCCGCGCGCTGGGGGCGGTGGCCACCGGCGCGGTGGCCGTGGATGGGGAGAGGGGCGGCGGAGCCGCTGCCCTTGGGGAAGGGGGTGGCGGTTCTGCTGCTCCGGTTTTTTTTTTTGATTTTTTTTTGTAAATTTTTTTTTGAATTTCCTTTTTTTTCTGTTGTAATATAGCAAAAGGTTTTTTTTTGTTTTTAACTTTTTTATATTTTTTTTAAATTTTGATTTCTTAAACAGGGAAACAAAAGTGGATGTTTACAGAAAAAAAAGGAAAAAAAATTGGTTGAGGGGAATGGTGGAAAAGATGAAGATGGTGGTAATGGTGGTAAAAATGTGATGGGGAATGTGGTGATGATGAATAAAATGATGGTGGGTTGGATGTGGTGTGCTAAAAAATAAAAATAAAAATGATGAGACAACAATGAAACAAACTATTAGATAAGATAAAATAACAAGAAAAATAAGAAGAAATACTTACCTGATCTTCGCCGGATTGGCGGAGTAGCTACGCTAAACTCCTGTTGTCGCCTCGACCCGATTGGCGAGATAAAAATCGGAGAAGCTACGCGAGCTCGACGGGGAACTCGTGACGCGAAGCGGAGCTCCGCGGATCTCACCTGAAGGAGGTCGTCGCTTGAGGGCGATGCTTCGCAGCTGTCACCAACAAAACACTCCAAGCTCTCTCCTTATTCTATAAGAATGGTGGATGGGAAAAATGAGGATGTACAAATGAATATAAAGAGAAGAGAAAGGGAAGTTAGAATGGTGGTGGTGTTGAATGGGAGGTTAAATTAGTGATGGGGTTGAATGGGAAGTTAGATGAATAATGGTGTTGAATGGAGGTTGATGAAGACTTGGAGGTTATTGTAGAGAATGAGAAAATAAATAAATAATGATATAAAGTATGCTACTTTAAATACAACAAAAATAAAGAGGGAAAAAATGGTGAATTTACAAGTGAATACATACAACATGTACATATTTTTTTGTTTGCTTTTCTTTTTATATTTTTTTGTCTTTTTAATAGTAGCTATGTACAATAGGAAAATACAATAAAATAGTACAATCAAAATACAACACCACAATGATTTTTTTGGATTTTTAGTAATTAAGAAAGATAAAAATAAAAAATGAAGAAAGAAAGAATATATACATAGTATACAATGTACATCTAGGTCCCAAAACCCAACTTTTGCAAATGAGCTCCGATTTTAATGAAACCACTTCCGTTGGATAGATAATTTTCTAAATTGAACTTTAAAAGTGAGTTTGATGAATTTGGAGTTCATACGGAGCGGGAATTTGGCTTGGAAGTTGGTCTTTACGGATTTTTCCCTTTGGGATCTAGGAGCATTTGTTTGAGGTAAATTTTGTTTTATATTTTTGTATTTTTATATACATTGATATGAACATGTTGGAGAAAGAATTAGCCAAAAAGGAGTTGAAATGAAATTATTAAAAATATATAAAGTTTTGGGCTATTTACATGTGAAAAACTCCCTTGATTTTGCGGCTTTTGTTATTGTTAGTTTATTTTATACAATCTAATATATAATAATTAATGTATTTTATTTACAAGAGTCATTTTGTTAATTTATAGATTTTATATACATTTATTAGGGAATTTACTCATGCATTTTGCTAAGATCAAGATATTGAGATGATGAATCGTGGATTCATCACCCCCCTATACTTAAACTTTGCTAGTCCTCGAGCAAATAAAGAATGAATGAGTTAGGTTAACCCCTGACTCTGCATGTGTATACAAGACTTGATCCGTTCAAGAACTCTCGGTTTAGAGATCCTAAAATTCTAAGCTGAACCAAGCTCTAGTCAAAAGGTATCCAATTTCCCTAATCATCAGACTCTCTTTGTATACATATATAGTAGGGATATGACTTTAAGTGTTGACTGCAGTTACAAGAGTAGAGTCACAACGTCACCCAAGGTTCCAGTCCAAGAGATTCTCCTAAGGACCCGATCCTCAACACTAGGGAATAAATCATTTCTTGCATCCAATCCACCGTCTCTTTAGTTGTCAGACTTAAAAGTGTAGATGGAAGGCCAGTTGATGGAGGGCATAGGATTGTGTCATTTCTTCTCTCCCTCTCATTGGAACAAGGATCCTCTCGAGTGCCTTATTACTCAACGCATTTTTTTGGTGTTGATCAGTGTGTCCGTCAAGAGAAGTTGGAGCCGTCTGCACTTGTTTTCCTAGGAGTACACCGGGGTGTGTCTTTTTTGAGTATCTATTATACCTTCTACACCCAGACTTGTAGCATTTACGATGCAGAGCCCTTTTTTGGTGCAAGCCCGACTCCTGGTCCTAATAGCGGTGGTCCAAGTGGACACTTTTGAAATGGTTGGGAGCGCTCGCCTTTGGTGGAAGCTCTTTGATATTTGACTTTGTATGGAATGAGAGCTTTTCTTTGACATTTCATTGATTTGTAGTATATTTGGCTAGCTCCACTGCTTTTACCAAGAGTTGGCGCACACTGATCAACATTTTTTATTTTATCACACCCTGGCACATAGGTAGATGTCAAGAGATAGTACAAGAACCATGTTCTCATACTGGCTAAATGTGCTGACACTCAGGTTTCATGAAGCCTTCATTGATTTTATCCCATCCTCGAGCATCATCAAATCAAGTCCAAACTCAAATCCCTCATCCCAGATCCTCAAGTGAAATTTCAACTCATCTCATCATAATTGCAGTCGTGTATGTGAGGTGCTGATCATATTCTTTAAGGTAGAGACTAAGCATGCAATATAGCACACAAATCTTTCAAATTAGGGAAATGTGAATAATTAAGTCAAAGACCCTAATGACTAAGGCTGGTTAACTCAAAATCTCAAGAGCTCATAAATCAAGTGTTCTTGAACATCACTAGTCGTGTGAAAGTGAATGTGTCAGGGGTTAAACCAACTTATTAGTTAGTTTTTTTTTTCTAGTTTTTTTTATGATTTTTTTTAAGTTTTACAAAAAGTTTTTTTTTCAAAAAGTTTTTTTTGACAAAGGCAAAGAATTTTTTTTGTTAGAAAAGTTTTGCTCTTTTTTTCCAAGAGTTTTTTTTAAAGATAGGTAGATAAGAAAGGACTTTTTTTAAGAGGGTTTTTTTAAAGTTTTTTTTACGTTTTTTTATCTTTCTTTTTTTTTGAAAAAAATAGATAAATAAGAAAGGATACATTTTTTTGAAAAGATTTTTTTAGAGCAAATAAGAAAAGAGAACAAAAAACACATTTTTTAAAAAATTTTTTAAGAGAATTTTTTTGAAAAAGTTTTTTTACCCACCCATAATTATTGTATAATATATACAAAAATACGTGAAAGTACGAGCTATGGGTAAAGTATATATGTAATATATACACGCCCCCCTATACTTAGCATGTGCTATGTCCTCATGGCACAAGAAGCGAGAAAAAGACATAGCTCGTGCTAAGCGTAGGATGGCTAAAATAATAAACAGTATAGAAGTCGATCCGCCCCCCCTATACTTAGGCTCTGGACAGCCTAAGTGTAGAAGAAAAGCAAAATTGGGGCGGACGAGGTCAAGAGGAGAAATGGATGAGTATGTACACATGGCGGGCATCGGCTCCCCCTATACTTAGGCTCTTGGTAAGCCTAAATATAGGACAAGAGTAAGTGTGAGAATCGATGTGATCTGGAGAATATACAAAGAGGGGAGTATGTACAAGTGGAGTGAATCTATACAAGGATCAAGAAGGTTTGTGATGGACCTTCTTGTGGGAGCGAGGGGGTGGGTAGTATACATATGTGTCGCTGTCAGAATCGTTCGCAGAGGAATAATAGTGAGGTGTGGGGAACGTCCAACGAGGGTCGACACATGGTTGCTTGCTTAAATATGGCTTCAGATCAGCTGAACTGAGCTCACTCATATAGATCACCTCATCCGGACCTGATGAGGACCCCTCAGAAAGTTCCTTCTCTGGTAAGTCGAAGGCAACTTTCTTAGTCGGTTTTCTAGAACCTGAAGCATGAAGAGGAAGAGGAGAGTGACAAGTCTTGAGGGGTTCGGGGGAACACCTCAAGGAATCAATACTCTTCTTCTTCTCACCAGATGACCGACTAGAGGATGGAGCCATCGATTTATCAAGATTGGTCAATTTAGTCCCAGTTGTCTCCTTTTGTGTATGTCCTGGATGTGGTGTGTGTGAGGTTCTGACCAGAGGTTCATCATCAGATGAGTCTCCATATGCATTGTAATACTCCTGCAGGGTCAGCACACGTCTCTGATAAGGCACAGTGTTCTCAGTTGGCTTGACATTGTTGGGTTCTTGTGTCGGATCATCGAAATGATCAAGGCAATCCACAAAGGTCATGTCCGACTCAATGATAGCTTCTGGTCGTGAGTCCTCTCTAGAAGCTGTCGCGGTGGTGGTGCAAGCAGTAGGCAGTGTGTAGTTGTAGGGAGTCTCTAAACCAATGGTCGTCTGGACAGTCGGTATCTCAGGTGTAGTAGAGAGACGGGACTCAACTGTCTCTTGAAGGTCACGACTGTCTGCAACTTTACGGGTTACCTTGGAATATCGTGTGTCCTCAAAGATCGGGTGAGGTCGGAGTGCTCCCAATGCAGAGAAATCGATCTCCCGAGTCTCACAATCTATAGTTGCCTTAGCCAAGGCTAAGAACGGCTTCCCAAGAATGATTGGAGACTGGGTGAACTCTCCTCGGTGCTCAATGTCAATGATCGTGAAGTCTATCTCTAGTAGAGCACCTTGAAAAGTGACGATGACTGAAATGGTTCCTCTCGACCGTTTAATGGTCCGATCTGCCAACTGAATGATCTCTCTTGACTTCTTGGCAGATCCGAGTTTGAGCTTGGCAAACACGGAGGTCGGGAGGATATTAATCGGTAAGTCATCATCGATTCTTGCATGGGTGAATGTGATATCTTTGATTTCACAATCAAATCTAGGTAACCGCTTTATTCTGCGGCTCTTGGTTTTTCTCCCTATCATCAAAGATGTGGCCATAGACACTATATGTATCTCAGTCCTTGTTCTCTTATTTCCCAACCTTTTAGGCATCAATTTACTTCTCACAAATCTTTTAAGGTCGGGAAAGTGCTCAATAGCCATTATTAAGGGAAGCTCAAAAATCAACTTTCTATCCAATGCTTCCCTAACCGCAGGATCTAATTTTTTTAGATCTTTTCCTTTTTCAATTTTTATGGTATTTTCTGAATTTTCAATTTTTTTGATCTTTTTGGTAGGTGAAAGATGACTAGGAGAATGTACAGACTCTGGTTTGGAGGGAAAGTGGTTAGTAGAAGAGGAAGGTAGAAAGGACTCCAGCTGTACATGATGTGTGGTCAATCCGATGTCTTCCAGGTTTTCAAGATTCAATCCGCAAGATCCATGATCCACATTCCTACCTGGACTCTTAATCAATCTACCAATATCATCCTCCAATAAGTTCTCATGACACATCATGAGATAAGTCTGCTCAGTTGGAGGATACTGTTGAGAACTTGGGATCTTATACTCAACGCATCTTGACTCAGGCGTGTACTGCTGGGATGAGTATGACCCATTTGTGTGGAAAATGCTGGTCGGAGCCTCATAAGGTGGAGTCAGTAAACAGGGGGTCTGTAAATCGGTCTCATAAGTCCAATCCCCTGTATATGTCGGCTCTCCGAATGGGTGATATGAAGGTTGGTCAATGTGGTCTCTATCACTCAGGTCAATTAAGTCAGGAAGATCGTTTGATGTAGGCCTCTCCATTCGGTTAGTTTGATCGACCGTGTTGTACCCAAAGTTCAAGTCAGGATGTGTATAGGTCAATTCTTGTCCGGTCCCAACTCGAGATGAGAATGAGGTATGTGGGGTCAACTGATTCTGCCAATCATTCATCTCAGCAGTGGCTTGCTCTTTGTTTTGTTCCTTAATTTCAGCAAGCGGACGAGAATATGGTGAGTCAATCCAAGGTGATTGTGGGGCAGGGGTGTAGGAATATGGGTTAGGTGAGAGGGATGAAGAAGTGGGAAAGTCAGTCGAAGTTCTGACTTCGTGATCAGGATGTGGGTATGAAGAGGGATAAGAGGGTGGAGATGGTCGAAATATGGTCGAAGAAGAGTGACGTGGATATGATGACCAATATTCTGACATCTTGGAAGGGAGATGGGAGAATGAAGCGGATCAAGGAAGAAAGCGTGCAAGTGCACCGAATAACACACAAAACAAACAAACACAAGAGCAAACCCTGAGTTCACCTACTCAACACAATGATGGTCGCAAAAGTCCGACCGTTTATCTTTTCAGTTTTAATTAGGTGATAAATCAAGATATAAATCCAATTACGCAAGGCTCAAAAGTAGGTTTTGGGCACTATCCTAGGGATACGTCCTCACCTCTCAACAATCACAATTAGCCAAGCATACAATGAGGGTTTTACTATCCCAAAACAATTGTTAGTTTTAGTCAATTTTTTTGATCAACTCTGATTAGCAGTCCTGATTTTAAGTTTGATTATCACTTGATTAGTCCACCAAACAAAGCACGCCTAACGATCAGTCCCGATTTCCTTTTAACCTAAGTTTCAAAAACCAAGGGAAGGGAGTCGATAAAAACCGATGCAAATAATGAAATCAATGATGCATGCCCAGTTCAGAAGACTTACAGTGATCCTCGCGCTCTACATGCGGGATGCAATGCAGAATTGAAATTTTATACTAAATGAATGCAAACGAGAAAACCGTTCCTAGACAGGCAGTTCTATTAGCGAGTGATGAACAAGTTAAATTTGACTAATAGTCCAGCGGTCTAAGTGCGTCTCGTTAAATGTGATGTGTGGTCCTAAAAGTTACGAGCACAAGTAATAAAGATATTCTAATAAAATGCTCTAAGAGCCGCGAGTGCAAGTCCTATTCTACGTCAATCAACCACACGACCACGAGCGGGTCCAAAGTCCAGTCCAGATACAAACGCGAGCTCTCAAACAAGAGCTGCTGGAAAGAGCGAATTACCTAAGTTATTACAACACAATAATTACAAAAATTTATAAAAATTCTCTCGAAAATAAATTGATTTTCTTGCTCTTTAGCAGTCGGCGCGCGTTGCGTCCGTCAACCTCCGATGTACTCCAAGTCCACCGGGCCCTCGCAAGGAAAATGAGATTTATATTAGAGAGATAAACAACAAGATATATACAAGAATATGAAAAAAAATAATTGAAAGGACAATGGAATAATTACAAGTGGGCTCGGGGGTCAGACTACCCGAGTAAATGAAAATCTAAATCCGAATTTTTAAATTAATCCCTAAGCCGTTTGCCTCCCCGGCAACGGCGCCATCTGACGAGTCGCTAAATACGATGTTTAATTCGTGTTCGTTGTAATACGTGTACTTAGCGATTCGGTCAGAATCGAGAGAAGGATCTCCGTGAAGAGTGTCTCGGCTTTAATTTATATCCCGAGCAAGTCCGGGGTCGAACACAGGAAGGCAAAGGAACAACTTGAGGTTTAATTTTAAAATAAAGATCTAGATTTCCAAGTGGTATTTTTTAGATTTTTTATGCAAATAGAATGCAAATGCAAGTGAATTACAACACTAAGAAAACACACAACAAGGTCAAATTAATTTTAATGTCAAATTAATCCAATTCAGCCAAATTATATTTTTTCCTAGAGTCCTAATCCAGAGATGAATGCAAGGTACTTTTTTTGGAATTTTAGGGGTTAAAACGCAATAATGAAAAATGCGCACTTTTTATGGGTTTTTTCGCAATTTATCACACAAACAGTAAGAAAAAATATGAAAAATTTACTGGAACTAAAACATAATGCAAGGAGACTACAGTAAATTTTTTGGATTTTTTTGACAAATTGTGAATTTTTTATGAATTTTTTAGTGAAAATAGAGTGACAGTGAGTAAATAATTCCTAATTAATCCACATTATCAAATTAATCAAAATGCAAATTATCTCAAGTAGATATTTAGACGAGCAATTCAGGAGACTTGAAATTTCGTGAAAAGGATGTCTGTGGATTTAATTAAAAATCAAATACGAAAATCACTCAATAATTTATTGTAGGCACAAGACAACTCCAATAGATGTGAAATTTGGACTGTACGTTCATCACATATCAAGGCATCATATATAATTTTTGTGGATCTTTTGGAGCAACCCTATGTGAAGTATAATTTTAAGAGTCCAGATTGGGTAAAATATGTAATATTTCAGTTAACTATTTTTAATTAATTACCCAACTAGCATAAAAATACAAATATATACTCACATGACAGAGGATACGTTGCTCAACATAAAAACATTTTTTATTGCATAAAATGATGCAAAAGAGAGGTCTAAATTAAAGCATGAAAACAGGGGTCTTTGTGCAAACTCAGAAAACTATCTACAACTTAAACTTATGCACAGGGACTAAATTGTAATTACAAAAACTAAAGAAATAAAAAAACACAATTTTTACAATAAAAAAAATAAAGAAATGAATGACCTTCTTCTCCAAGTAGAACCCAACGGCAGGTGGGGGTTGACGGCGGCTGCGCCGCGCCAGCACGCGGAGGGGGGTCGTCGGCGGCTCGCGGCGGCGCCGCTGAGGAGGCGGCGAGGTGGAGGCGAGGCTCGCCGCTGGGCTGGGACCGACGCGAGTAGGTCGGCGGAGGGCCGCGGGATTGGAGCCGCGGGTGGCAGCAGCCGGGAGGAGGGCGGTGGCAGCGCGGCGGTGGAGGAGAGGAGGGCGGCGCCTCCGGCGGAGCGCGACCGCGCGCGCTGGGGGCGGTGGCCACCGGCGCGGTGGCCGTGGATGGGGAGAGGGGCGGCGGAGCCGCTGCCCTTGGGGAAGGGGGCGGCGGTTCTGCTGCTCCGGTTTTTTTTTTTTGATTTTTTTTGTAAATTTTTTTTTGAATTTCCTTTTTTTCTGTTGTAAAAAAGCAAAAGTTTTTTTTGTTTTTAACCTTTTTATATTTTTTTTTAAATTTTGATTTCTTAAACAGGGAAACAAAAGTGGATGTTTACAGAAAAAAAAGGAAAAAAATTGGTAGAGGGGAATGGTGGAAAAGATGAAGATGTTGGTAATGGTGGTAAAAATGTGATGCGGAATGTGGTGATGATGAATAAAATGATGGTGGGTTGGATGTGGTGTGCTAAAAAAATAAAAATAAAAATGATGAGACAACAATGAAACAAACTATTAGATAAGATAAAATAACAAGAAAAATAAGAAGAAATACTTACCTGATCTTCGCCGGATTGGCGGAGTAGCTACGCTAAACTCCTGTTGTCGCCTCGACCCGATTGGCGAGATAAAAATCGGAGAAGCTACGCGAGCTCGACGGGGAACTCGTGACGCGGAGCGGAGCTCCGCGGATCTCACCTGAAGGAGGTCGTCGCTTGAGGACGATGCTTCGCAGCTGTCACCAACAAAACACTCCAAGCTCTCTCCTTATTCTATAAGAATGGTGGATGGGAAAAAATGAGGATGTACAAATGAATATAAAGAGAAGAGAAAGGGAAGTTAGAATGGTGGTGGTGTTGAATAGGAGGTTAAATTAGTGATGGGGTTGAATGGGAAGTTAGATGAATAATGGTGTTGAATGGAGGTTGATGAAGACTTGGAGGTTATTGTAGAGAATGGGAAAATAAATTAATAATGATATAAAGTATGCTACTTTAAATACAACAAAAATAAAGAGGGAAAAAATGGTGAATTTACAAGTGAATACATACAACATGTACATATTTTTTTGTTTGCTTTTCTTTTTATATTTTTTGTCTTTTTAATAGTAGCTATGTACAATAGGAAAATACAATAAAATAGTACAATCAAAATACAACACCACAATGATTTTTTTGGATTTTTAGTAATTAAGGAAGATAAAAATAAAAAATGAAGAAAGAAAGAATATATACATAGTATACAATGTACATCTAGGTCCCAAAACCCAACTTTCGCAAATGAGCTCCGATTTTAATGAAACCACTTCCGTCGGATAGATAATTTTCTAAATTGAACTTTAAAAGTGAGTTTGATGAATTTGGAGTTCATACGGAGCGGGAATTTGGCTTGGAAGTTGGTCTTTACGGCTTTTTCCCTTTGGGATCTAGGAGCATTTGTTTGAGGTAAATTTTGTTTTATATTTTTGTATTTTTATATACATTGATATGAACATGTTGGAGAAAGAATTAGCCAAAAAGGAGTTGAAATGAAATTATTAAAAATATATAAAGTTTTGGGCTATTTACATGTGAAAAACTCCCTTGATTTTGCGGCTTTTGTTATTGTTAGTTTATTTTATACAATCTAATATATAATAATTAATGTATTTTATTTACAAGAGTCATTTTGTTAATTTATAGATTTTATATACATTTATTAGGGAATTTACTCGTGGATTTTGCTAAGATCAAGATATTGATATGATGAATCGTGGATTCATCAATCACTCATAAAAAGTAAAAGAATCCAAGGTCGGGGTTGCTCTCCCGCAAAAATTCTTGATTTTATGAGCTTTTCAAAGTCGGTTATATTTAGCAGTCTCAATTTTAATTAGTCAAACAATGAGAAATTAAATGAGCACAAATACACGTCTAATGTCCAGTCCCAATTTCCTTTTAAAATTATGTGACAAAATAAGAGGGAGAAGTTTGGGAAAAGCCGATGCACGTGAAAACAATGATGTATGCTCAATTAGAAGACTTACAGTGAATCCTCTCAATCTCCACATGGGATGCAATATAGAAATTGAAAATTAATCTAGATGAATGGAAGACGATGAAAAACCGCTCCTAACATAAAATTCTATTAGAGGGGAAGAATTGAATTGAATTTGGCTAAATTGAACGATCTAAGGTGCGTCTCAATTAAAGTTAAGTATGGCCTTAAGTCCTACGAGCAAAATCAAAATTAAAAATGCTTTAAAATCCGTATATGTAGGTCTATCCTAAGCGCCACTCAAGTTGGGTCCCACCCTCACTGGAGAGTGAAACATGCCACGACACACCACAGAAAAAGTTTAAAGTCTTCTACACACGTGAGAGTCCAAACGGACACCGCAATAAATGAGCAATTAATTACAGAATTTAAAATTGCATAAAATAAAATCCTAAACTCTATGCTCTCTCACGACTCAACTCGATCTTAACTTTAATGCGGCTTTTCCGAATTCAGTGAAGATGTGTCGGTTCTTGAAACACTGCTCACGTACGCCGGATACCTCACAAGAAAAATAAGAGAGAAAATGTAAGAGAATGACTCAAAAAATAATAAAAACTAAAACAAGAAAAATAAATACTGGAAAACAAAATTAAACAAATGTAGAAAAAATGGGATTTACAGTGAAAAGTTCAGGGGTCATACTACCCGAATGTGAAAAATGGAAAAAAATATAGACAAAAAACTAAGTTGTTTGCCTCCCCGGCAACGACGTCATCTGACGATTCCGAAGTTGTGCTATTTAAAAATATTTATGTCGTGTATTGTCGTGCGTTAAAATAAATGTGTATTGTTTCGTTGTAAGCGGCAATCGGAATCAGTCCAGAAAATAACCACAAATATTTAGTCAATTTTTAATCGCGTTGTTATATGTTTATTTTACTTGGGCAAGTCCCAAGGTCGAACACAAGGAGGCAAAGGAACAACATAGAATTTGTTCTATCAAAGTTCATGTACGGTTTTCGAGGCGGTCTTTTTTTGTATTTTTTATGCAATTAGAGATGCAAAATGCAATTTTTGGCCTATTTTAGGGACTAAAATGTAAATATCGAATAAACAATGTCTATAAAATATGAGATTTGGTCAAAATGATAATTATGACGAAATGAATGCATTGTAATTTTTTTGGAATTTTTAGATGCAAGATGAGTTTTTTATGAATTTTTAAATGCAATCAAAGTGAATTTAAATATTAAACCTAATTATTTTCAAGGGATAAAATTATCTAAGATATGTTACTAATTAAGAATCTCACAAAAATCCTAAACCTAGAAAATGTGAGATTTATTAACTATTAAAAATCCAATATCAAAAAATACAAAATAATTTTTACAAGGCAAACTGTGCATGCAAATGTAATTATTTTTGGGCACGATGTTGATCACAATCAATTCTACAATATGTGATTTTTTGGGAATTTTTAGAGCAACAGTTAATCAATGATAAAAATCAGAGCATAAAATAAGTATAGTATGCAATTTTCCATCAATAAATTAATCATTAATTGACCATAAATCACAAAAATATCAAACACATGCCATGATGTAGATAATTAGTTGTAGAACACAGTGCTAATTTTTTATAACTAAAATATTCAATTTAGAAGTCTAAAACTAAGGGAGAATACAAGGGTAATTGTGCAATATTTAAATAAATAAGAAACTGTAGTAAAAAGATTAAAATATAAATACCTGTAAATAAGGTGTCTTTTCTGCAAAATTTCGAAGAGACACGTGCTACGCACGTGTCCTTGGATGGAATCATGAAACGATAATTTGGGAGAGCGTCAGGGGCCTTCTGCAAGTTTTTCCAGGGGTCAAGTGCGTAGCACGTGACCCAGGGGTGGCTTTGTAGTTTAGGCCAATCTCAAGGGGGCTTCTGCACAGTTCCCCCAACGCACGTGCGAGGCACGTGCGCGGGGGCCTTAGGTGTTCCAACCGGTGGCGAGGAGTTGGCTTCAGCTAGTGGTCGTCGATGGGGATCCAGCAGTGAGGCATAGAGCGGAAGTTGCCGTGGACGAAGAAGACGTCGGGCACTGGATGCGAAGGAGTGGGACGAGGCCAGAGGTGCCAGGGATATGTTGTTGTATCCCTCGAGCTTGAAAGGGTCGTCGGCGCTCGTGGAGAAGGAGCTACCGGTCGATGATGATGGTGTGATCTTTGGCGAAGGAGAAGGCGTTGGGTGTCGATGGAGCTCGAAGACGATGTAGATGAAGAACGGCGTCGTTGACGATGATGGACGTAGGTGTACGGTGGTTGTCGGAGGTGGTAACAGTTGGATGTTGGCTCAACGGCGAGTCGCCGAAGCAAGGGCAGTGGCACGGAGGAGCATTCTACAACAAGGCAGGGGCACGCCTTGAATCTCGTCGAAGGAGAGGAACCGAGCTGTCACCCCGGACCTCTCAAGGTTCAGTCGACGGATGCTGACGAGTGGAGGTGGAGGTGATCTTAAATAGGGAGATGGGGCTGTAGGAGATGGAAAGGTTATGGAGGAGATCTCAGTTTGACGAGATGCGGCTTGATTGAGGATCTGAGGTGGGCGGAGGTACAAGATACGCGGGGGCATGGCAGCGACGAGAATCATGGGCCAACGGAGAAATCACGGGAGGCATGAAAGGCAAAAGTGGGTCATCCGGGAATAAGGCTAGCGGCCGGCCGATCGGTCGAGATCGGACGGATGCGATCGTGCCACTGGCGGCAGGGAGGGGTGCCTAGGGATGCACGTGTGTAGCAAGTGCATGGGAGGCACATGTTGCGCACATGCGAGGAATTAATTTTTTATTTTATTTATAGAAACAAGTTAATAAAATCCTAAAAAATGGCTGACACATGGCAGCTCCAGGAGCTGCCATGTGTTAGTACAAAAAATCGAAAAATAAATACTTTGTAAAATCCAAAATAAATAGCAAACGACCTCAGATAGAAAAAGTTTCCTCACGAAAATTTCTCATCTCGACGAGATCTAAAACTTTCATGAAGACATAAAAACCAAAATCGATCAATTGCAGAAAGTGATATTTTTGAGGTATCTCATGTTCATAAAATACATTGATTTTTGGGTTTTATATTTTTTGTCATTTTTAAACCTGATTAAAAAATTCCAGAAAAATATGGTAAAATCAAAGATAAATATTTACACATTAATCTATTTTTTTTGGATTTTTATTAATTAAGAAAAAGCAGAAATAAAATACAATACGAAAAGGACCAAATTTGTACAGACAGTTAGTGAAGACTTGGACTCAATTTGTTTCTTTGATTTCAAGCTCTGTTTGGATCTGGATTTTTATATATTTTAATAAAAATTGTATCAAAGAAGACAAATGATAAATAAATAAACTAAAATAGGTTAATTATGTACATAAAATACTAGGTCAAAATCAGTTAAAATGCAAAATGTACAAAAGAGGCCCAAAATTCAACTTTCATATATGAGTTCCGATTCACTTGAACTTGGTCTTGTTTTGAAGGTAACTGAATGTACATTAGTTCAAAAGTGAGTAGGATCAAAATGGACATTGGATGAGGAAGATATGAGGGTTTTAGTCTGAAAATCCTAGAACTAGGGTTTGGGTTTTTGGTCCACTTATTTGGGTTAGTGATTTTTTTTGTATTTTTCATTTATTCTTGTTAGTGATATGTATACAGTGGAGGTGATTTGGGTCATTCGGAATTAGCATGAATTAGTTAAAATCTGGGGAAGTTAGGTTATTTACAGGACAATTTTGGCTGGGATTTTTTTGGCTTCTTATTTTGTGCAGAAATGAGTGATAAAATGATATTCTTATGAAAACATGCATGAATGCTAATTACGAAGAATAAATGAGGAAATGCCAATGATTTTGAGGGATTTTAGCTTAATTAATGAGATTTGGAGTGATGAATCTGAGATTCATCAGAAACCTTGTAGGATTTGGGGTTAAGACTTTTCAGGTCCATTTGCGACTTAATTCTTTGATTCCACACGGCTATGATCACATGTCATCTTGATAAGCCTAAGTAGAACACTTAACAACACACACATGACTCTCACAGACAATGGCTTTACTTGCACCAACACCTTACACATAACTCTCTACGGATGAGGTGGTGAGGAGGCAATTTCCTATGGCTTGGGGTAGCATACGAGGGTAGTAATTCTAGGCACAACCTCTTGTCTTCCTTTAGGGAAGGAAGTGCGCCTCAATTTGGTCTGGCGGTGTAGAGATATAAAGACAGGAGTTGTGGGGTGCAATAATGCTTCAAAAGAGGGATAGTCTACTGGCTCAAGAGGAAAAAGTCCTTATGTATATATGCTTCACCGTGTAGATATGTTGTACATATGCACATCAAAAAAAAGTACAAAAGAAAGAAAAACTCCAAAAAAGTGGCCAGGCCTGACTGAAAATAAATGCCTATCGGAGTGTATAGAGCAAATCTTATGTTACACCTTCTCATCTCATGAAGCTTGCAGCGGGAGACTTAGCTACACTGGTCAGGCTCCCAGGGATACATGGCTACGCTGATCATGGTCCATTCTCTTCTTTCCCCTCTTATTGAGCCGGTTGAACTTGAACTTAGAAGGGAATACCTCGCTCCTCGAGGAAAGAGCTACTAGACTAGGGCATTAGTGTTACCTTGTTAAAGGGGGTTGTTTCTTTGTCATTTTTGAGGTGGGGAGCTACATATTATTTACATCATACAAGGAAAGATTCATGGTCATTAGTGTTTGTGTATGTAGACTTGTTCTAATCTGGATTATCGAGGAGTCCTGACCATAGATTGGTGGAACTTAGAGGCTGTCGAGTCTTAAACCAAGGACCAAATAAGGTTCCGAGAAACTAATAATCCAAAGGTCTGACTGAGCTCCATACTTCAATTTAATGAAGACGAGTTTAATGATCAACATTGATTCTCTCTTTTTTCTTTTATTTTCTTTTTCACTTCTTTTTCAAATAAATGTTTGCTAAGGGACTATCAAAGGTAAAGTATACGAATATCTGATTCTCACTCTTTATTTTTTTATTTTAGCTATTTATCTTGGCAAATCATCATGTAAATAGGTGTAAATACAATAAGTTGGCAATATGCATGCATTTGTTAATATGGCATAACTAGCATATATTTGCAAAAATAAAAGAATAAAGGAAAAGGAAAAGGAGGGAGGTATTTAGAATAAATACAGAGTGACACGAACCTTAAGAGAAGGTCAGGTAGTGACCTGGTTGACAAATAAAATAAGTAGAGAGAGATAGGGCATATTCCATAATGTATGTATATCACTTGTATGTGTAATTAATTGTTTTTGATAAAATAAAAATAAAGTATTATTTTTACCTCCTTGTATTCATCCCTAAAATAATAATACAAATAAAACAAAAATTAGAAAATAACAATAAACAAGAATAAAATCCTTCTTACTTGTACAAATACATGTATATAGATAATATCCCCTATTTATCTTAAAATTATACATAACTCACAAAAAGAAAATAAAAATTATTCTATACTCCAAAAATGATGTTGTAAATTATTAAAATACAAAATCAGAGTACTTGTGTAAAAATAACAAAATAAAAATAATTGTACAAAATACATAGGTATAGTATACCTGTATATACTACTATATATGGTAAATACCCTTATTTATTTTTCATAAAAATAATTAAAAATAACATAAACATTCCTTGAAAAATAACAAACATTGCTTATTTTGAAAACTTTGGATTTAAAACTATTGATTATTTTTTATTGAAGTTGCAAGTATTGTGTAAATCCCTATTTTCTGATTGGTCTAGGAGGGTTTGTTGACCCCGGTCAACGCCCCTCTTAGCTTGGGTCAGGTCGAAAACCCGTCATCGGAGTCTCTTCTCCGATTTTTCCCACATGAATCTGAGATCCTCTCACCTCAATTCATGGACCCATGATTCCTCGGACCTCTGCGATCCTCGCAGATTCCTTGGGTGATCCGAATCGCTCTCGGGTCTCGCACTTTTCGCCGATCCTGCTAGACCTTCAAGCTGCCTATATAGCATCTCATCCGCCTCCACAGAGCCCTAGCTTGTTCCTCACCTCTTCTTCCTGCCCTAGAGACCTTAGGTGGAGTGACAGCAATCGGAGGAACCCCTCGGATTGGAGTTTGGTGGTCAAGAGACGTAGCTCAACTATGTGGCCAGTGAGTGTCGTCACATTCAGCCTCCCCATCTTCTGCAGCATGGTCGAGGCCATCATCTCATTGAACTCCTCCGTCTGGCGCTCAGGAACACGTTCTCACCTTCAGGTACCCCTCATTTCCTGTCCATTTCCATGTTTAATCCATTCGCTCCATCTAACGCCATCGTACATCCATCTGCTCCGACCAGTGGGCGGAGCCCCGATATCCAAACCCATCCGTTCATATCGACGCACCCCCACAATATGATCACCATTAGGATCGACCGTTAGGTCGAGATTGAGGCACGAATCTCCTCTACCACCTTCACTGGAGATCGAACATTGCCCCCCCCATCGCTTCTTCCCTTTCGTGCTCCAATAACCCCGACCGGAGCTTCTCCCCAAGTCCAGCTTGCCATAGCAGGTGCTAACGCACACGGGGAGCCCAGTTCATGCCTCTAGGGGATCTGTCGGAGCTGCTCAAGGTCCCTCTCCACCGCCATGCACATCCGGCCGGTAGCTTCTCCATGTGACCCGTCCATTCGACGTTGGGTTCTTCCACGACCTTGCTGGACCCTTTTGATCGATCATCACAGTCGAGGATCCCATTTGAGATTCTGGTGAAGGTTATCGTGGTTTTATTCTTTTAGGCTTGTCTGTCGTTGGATTGGCTCACCTCAGCAAGACCTGATTAGAGTCGCTAGCCGGAGCAGCTTTTGGGTCGTTGGATCTGACGTACTGACGCATCTGCGCCTCACGTAGTCGACATTCTCTAGTGTGTTAGATCTGATACAATAGACAATTCGCATCGCACGTCCTCGCTTCAATCAGTGCATGCCATACGTCCCCACGCGCTCTACATGCACCCTGCGATGGTATTTTGTGCTATCTTCCCTGTAGTTTTTATGATTTACTTCCTAGTCTATTAAATAAAGTTATAGTTCAATCTTTTTGCTTATTAGGCCCTTATGTTTCCAGTATTGGCACTTTAGTCCTCCGAGTCTGAACACACGTGCATGCTCACGTGCTTTTATGGGATATTTGCACACTATGTCCTGCATTTTCTGACTGTTATGTCTTGAACGGAATGTTATGATAATTACAAAAATACCCCTATGCGTGATTTAATGAGCATGTACGCTTATTTCATGGACTTTTTGCACGAGTGCCCTTGTACTTTTTTCATGCGTTATTGTTTGCCCCAGAAACTTTGGGACAATTGCAAATAGGTCCCTACAACTGGTGTGCTTGGCTTTGCATGAAATAAATAACAATTTAATTCTAATTTTTTTCAAAAAATCCTGTGAGTTCATTTTATCTTAGAGTAATTATTGTGATTTTTGGAATTAATTTTGTTTAGTATTTTATTTTATAAAAATAAAAACCCTTAAAAATGTATCCGTCTATTTTATAAAATATCAAAAAATAAAAATAAAAAAATAGTTTCAAAAATTATAAAAATTAGTGTTGTCTTATCTTATTGTGTTTTCATTCCAGGACAATTTTATTTCAAAATTATTTAAAACCTTAAAAAGCCAAAAACTCTAAAAATCTTTAAAAAACATTAAAAACTCTACAAAAAGAAAAAAAATGGGATTACAGTTTCCGTAATTGGATCTTTTTATTTACTTTATCATAAAAATCACAACCAGGATGTTTGGGCACTTTTGATATTTGAAATTTGCCTTATAGTTTATATTGTACATTGTCTTCTTGTTTTATGTTTGTTTCATTTTTATAAAATCATATAAAAATAAAAAAATACCATAAAATCATCAAAAACATCTGCATATTTGAAGAAAAAAATATTTTATTTCGGAATTTTTATATTCTTAGTCTCAATAAAAATTGTGAAGGCTTCCTTGTGCCTTAGTGTCTTATTGCCTTCTTCGTTTGTTCTCTATTTTGAAAAATATAAAAATTTGAAAAAAATCAAAATTAAATAAAAATTGTATGTAGTGTTCTGATCTCGACTACTTCGTGGGTTTTACTCGTGCTCCTTGTGTTCGACCCTGGTCTCTATACTAGGTTAAATAAAGCGGAGACCGCTAACATTGGATTGATTTTGTGCTTGCTTGTTTTATCTTAGTGGTCTTTATTTTTCTTGATTGAATGTGCTTTGCAGTTTGGGTTGCAATGACCTCCTGAGATTTATCTGATACCTTAACCCGAGTCGTGAGGCGCTCATCAAGCGGCCACGTGGGCAGTTATTTAATTATTTAAAATAATAATTATTCTAATTATAATAAATAAATTATTTAAATAATTAAAATAAATAAATGAAAATAATTATAATAATTAAAAATAAAATAAGAAATGATTAAAAAATGGGTGACATGTGGCGGCTTCAGGAGCTGTACTTGTCGCTCTTAGAAAAATCACGAGCTAAATCAAAAGAAAAATCAATAAGAAATATCAAAAGAGGTCAAATCAAAAAGTGGTCAACATGAAAGTTGCTCGTCTAGGTAAAATCTACAATTTTTTTGAAGGTCCAAAAATCAAAATGAAATAATATGTACAAAGTGTATTTTTGGGTGGTACCTTGAAGGTATAAAATACCACATTTTTATCTTTTGCAATTTTTTAAATAAGAGAATAATAAAAATAAAAGTAGAGAAAATTTGAAAAGAATATTTACAATTTAATCTATTTTTTTGGATTTTTAATAATTAAGAAAATACAAGGATAAAATACAAGGGCAAAAAGTTCAATATGTGCAACATACAATAGGGGCCCAAAATCCAAGTTTCACATACGATCTCCGATTTTAATAATTTTGGCCTTGTTTTAAAGGTCTTTGAATGTATATTATTTTAAAAGTAAGTAGGCCTCAATCAGACACTATATGAGAGAGATATGTGTGTTTTAAGGCTCAAAGTTTCAATCTTAGACTAGACAAGTTAGTATTTTTTATAGCTTTCTTTAATTAATGTTAGTAATATATACACTAGAGAGTTGATTTATTGGTTTTGGGGATAGTATAAAATATATACAAATAGGTTATTTTAGATAATATACAGGTGAATATTTACAAGTGAATTTGGCTCTTATTTATTGCAAATATGAATGCTAAAATGCAAATAATATTTACACATGCACGAATGCTAATTACGCAATATAAGTGATGAAATGCAGCTAATTATTCGGGAACAAAGCTCTATTTTTAACTTTTAGAGTGATGAATGACATATTCATCAGCCCCCTATACTTAAACCTTTCTCACCCCCAGCAACTAAAATGGAATGCAAAAGTGAAATGATTTTGGGTTCTATAAAATGGAGCTTGACTTAAACTTTGGATTAATATTGTGGCAGAACCTTATTGGGATCTGAATTTAAGTCCTAACAGTCTTTAAGTTCCACAAGTCTTCTATTCAAGACGGCTCAACAGTCAGGTCAGAACCGATCTTCATACGTAAATTCTGATGACTATGAATCTTACTCGTACTGTGTAAGTGAAATATAGCTCTCCACATCAGAAATGGCAAAGAAACGACCTCCTCTAACAAGGTAAATCTAATTCTCTGATCCAGAGCTCTTTTCTCGAGGAGCGGGGTATTCCCTTCTAAGTTCAAGTGCAACCGGCTCAAAAAGTGGGGTGGAGAGAAGAATGGATGGTAGCCAATGTAGCTACCTATCCTAGGATGCTTGACCAATGTAGCCAAGTCTTCCAGCTGCAGGATTTGAAGCTCTTATTTTTCTATCCATGTATATACACTCCGACAAGCATTTTACTTTTCAATCAGGCCTGTCTACTTTTGAGTATTCTGCATTTTTTCTTTTTCTTTTTTTTTGAAATATATACAAAGCGCAACATGTACATAAGAAGTTTTTCTTCTTGAGCCAGTAAAATATCCCTCTTTTGAAGCTTTATCGCAACCCACAACATCCCATCCTTAGACGTCAACACCATCAGACTAGGTTGAGATGCACTACCCTCCCTAGAGGAGGACGAATGTTTACACCTGTGTGCTACTCCATGCCAAAGGATTCTACCTCCTCACCATCTCATCAATGAAGAGCTACATGCATGGTGCTTGTCCAAGTTAGGTCACTATCTAAAAAGAATCGTGTGTGTGCATGAAATATTCTAGTTAGACCAATCAAGATGACATGTGAACATAGACTTGCGGAATCAAAGAATTAAGTCGCTCGACCTAAAAAATCTTAACTCATGTTCCTATAAGGTTCCTCTGAAATTAGGTAGATTAAGGTCAAATCAAATCCATCCTCGACATCTATTCATAACTTGGTTCAGAACCCACTAACTTTTCACTTTGCATATGCTAGATATGCAAATGAGATGCAGATGACATGCTATAGAGATGAATGGAGTGCACGACAATTTTTTTTGAAATGCAAGGATGATATGCATAAGTAAATAAGAAGCCTTTATTTTCATTTTTTTCATTTTCCGGTATACAACAGATTTTACAAGAATATTATTTACAAGAATTTTACAACTTGTTATACAAGTATTATACACATTATAAAATATAAATACTAGTATACATGTATTTTATAATTTTTTTCAATTTTTACCCATCCTATAATTATTTCATAATATATACAAAAATACGTAAAAGTACGAGTTATGGGTAAAGTATATGTAATGTATTACACTCCTCCCTATACTTAGTGTGTGCTATGTCCTCAAAGCATGAAAAGCGAGGAAAAAGACACAGCTTGTGCTAAGCGTAGGAGAGCTTAAATAACAAAAATGTATAGAAATCGGCCCACCACCCTATACATAGGCTCTGACAATCTAAATGTAGAAGAAGATCAAAATGAGGCAGACGAGGCTGAGGGGAAATGGATGAGTATATACACATCGCGGACATCTGTCCCCCCTATACTTAGGCTCTGGTCTGCCTAACTTTGGGATAGGAATGAGTGTGAGAACTGATGAGATCTCGAGGACGTACATTGAATGGTGAATAGACTCGAGTCACTTCCCCCCTATACTTAGGATCTGGTCATCCTAAGTATTAAAATGAAACGTTATGGAGCCGAGGTGAGTGATTTGAATCACGGGGATGGGAGAGATAGAAAGTATATACAATAAGGAGTGCGTATGTATAGATAGATCATGATCTGAATCTTTTTGATGCTATAATGGCCAGAGATTCATGTTACAAGGCCTCATGCGCAGCTCTATGTGTGTCTTATGAGTCTTCTTCACGCATGAAAACAATCTCCTCAACACGGACTAACTGTTCATTAGGTTCGGCAAAGTATTTCAGCAGTTGTCCATTAACTAGGGATGCTTGTGCTCCATCTTAAGATCTGAGATCTCTACACATCCATTGTCATGCATTGTACAGACAATGAACGGGCCCATCCACTTGGATTTAAGCTTCCCTTAGAAAACCTTCGGCCTCGCATTGAACAACCATACCTTCTGTCTAGGAACAAAGGTCTTTGGTCTGATAAATCTTTCGTGCCAACGTTTACGTTGTCCTTGTACACCAAACTATTGTCGTATGCTCAGTTTCTGATCTCCACACATTCATTCAGATCCATCTCTCTCTGATTCTATCCTAGGTGTGTGTTCCAATTGACCTTCTTGATTGCCCATTCGGATTTATGCACTAACTCTGTGGGCAAAAGGAATGGCTTCTTAAATACCATTCTGAATGGGGTGGTTCCTAATGGTGTCTTGTAGGCTGTCTTGTAAGCCCAAAGGACTTGATCCAAGATCTGAGACCAGTCCTTCCTGTCTGGATGGACAAGCTTATACAATATGGTCTTAACCTCCCTATTCGACACTCTGCCATGTCATTGGTCTATGGGTTGTAAGGACTAGCAACACGGTGTTCGATGCCATAATCCTTTACGAGTTTCTTCACGTCTCTGTTCACAAAATGGCTAGCCCAATCAGATATCAATACTTTGGGGATCCCGAACCTAGAAATGATGTGATCTCTGATAAATGTATAGACAGTCTTGCTGTCTATGGCTTGGGTCAGGATAGCCTCCACCCACCTTGACAAATAATCCACTGCAAGAAGGATATATTCAAGACCATGGCTAACCGGGAATGGTCCCATGAAGTAGATACCCCAAGCATCAAAGACATCACAAATTATGACATGCTGCATTGGCATCTCATTTTGGAACCAACAATTCCTCCCATTCGCTGGCATACTGGGCACAACTTCACAAAGGTGAGAGCATCGCGAAATAGAGTCGGCCACTATAAGCAATATTATAATACCTTCCATGTGATCCTCTTCCCGGAATGGTGTTGTCCTGACTCTAGACTATGGCAGAAAGTAAGGACACTATGATATTCTTTTTGAGAAATACACCTCCTCCAGACACAATCCGGTCCCAAAGAAAAGGATCGGATCCTCCCGATGGTAATGTCTTGCATCCGACTTGAGTCGGTCTATGCATCTCTTGGGCCAGTCTTCAGGAACTTTCTTGGAGATAAGATAGTTCACTATATTGGCGTAACATGGGATTGAGTTGATAACAAAAACTGACTCGTCTGGAAAGGAGTCTCGAATAGGTGTATTATTAGAAGTATCAAGAATTTCGAGATGGGAGAGGTGATCAGCCACTACGTTCTTCTTTACAGGTTTATCTATAATGTCCACGTCAAATTCCTGGATAAGTAAAATCCACCTAAGAAGATGTGACTTTGTGTCCATTTTTTCCATTAAGTATTGTAGTGTTGTATGATCTGTGAACACAATCAACTTAGATCCAATGAGATAAGATCTAAACTTATCTAAGGTGAACACTTCTGCAAGCATCTCTTTTTTGATAATTGTATAGTTATGTTGAGTAAGATCAAGCACTTTGCTTACGTAGTGTAAAGCAAACAGGACACCATCCCACCTTTGTCCTAACATAGCTCCAATAGCAAAATCTGAGGCGCCCGTCATGATCTCGAAAGGAAGAGACCAATATGGGGCTTGTAGGATCGGGGCATCCATGATCATCCCTTGAAGCTGCTTTAAGGCATCAAGACATTTGTGACCTACAATAAACTCCACGTCTTTGCCCAGAAGCTCAGTTAGCGGTCAGGCGATCTTCGAAAAATCTTTGATACATCTCCTGTAAAATCCAACATGTCTGAGGAATGACCACAACCTTTTAACGTTGATTGGTGGCTGGAGTCGTCTGATCACGTCCACCTTTGCAGGGTCAACCTCCATTCTTCTCTTAGAGATGACATGCCCCAACACAATGCCCTCCGTCACCATGAAGTGACTTTCCTCCCAGGAGAGCACCTGATTGACCTCACAACATCTTTTAAGGGCTCGGTCTAGATTTCTAAGACAAGAATCGAAGGAATCACCATGGACCGAGAAGTCATCCATGAAGACTTCTAGGAATTCACCGACAATCTTGGTGAATACTACAATCATGCACCTTTGAAATGTACAGGGAGCATTGCATAACCCACATGGCATGCGCCTGAAAGAATAGGTACCAAAGGGGCATGTGAATGTGGCTTTCTCTAGGTCCTCAAGAGCGATAGCTACTTAGTTGTAGCCTAAGAACCCATCTAATAAGTAGAAGAATTCCTTTCCCGCTAATATTTATAAGATATAATCGATAAAGGGTAGGAGAAAATGATCCTTCTTCATCACGGCATTCAAGCATCTGTAATCCACACAGACACGCCATGACGTGGGTACTCGTGTCATGATCTCCTCTTCGTCCTCATTGCTGGTTGTCTGAATTCTCAAATTTTTCGGGACAACATGGATAGGTGCCACCCACTTGGAATCAAAGATGGGATAAATAAAACCCACGTCGCACCATTTCTCAATTTCTTTTTTCACTACCTCACGTAAATTTGGATTCAACCTGTATTGGAATTCACGAGGGGGTTTAGCCTCATTCTCAAGGTAGATATGGTGCGAACACAGAGCGAGATTTATCCCGTGGATATCGGAGATGCTCCAGCCTATCGCCTTACGGTTTTTCTCCAGGATCTCTAGCAAGCGAGATTCCTGCTCCTCGATCAATCGTAAACTAATGATTACTGGAAATTTCCTCTCTTTTCCTGCATGGTAGGTATATTTCAAGGTTGTGGGTGAGGGTTTGAGCTCAGGTAAAGTGTGGTCATCAAGAAAATCTGGATCAATCAGTTCTAGCTCTGTCATGGTAGTGGTTGGATCTATTTCTGAAGTACTGCCACCAACTCATTCAGCTCTGGAGTCGGATCGTTAAAAGTATCCAAGAAATCGGCGAAAGCCACGTACGACTCATCGTCCTCATCTTCAGATTGTCCTAAAGAGGGGAGGACTGATAGGCCCAGCTGGGCCTCTGTGTCATCGAAGATGTAGGGGGATGCATTCTCTGCATGATCTGCATTGTTTCGTTCCTAAGGATCTCGCAAATTATCTCTTGTACAAGATTCTCTCCAGCGGAGAGAGAATCATCGGTGCTAGTTGGGTTATGTCTCCATGACCCAACGGTGTCTACATGAACACAATCAACTTCTAATGAGGCGTGCTCGATGCTTGATTCGGAATCTGGCCTCTACCACCTTGTCTGCTTCATCTCGAGTTCCTCATCTCTGCCTGGTGTTTGGAACTAAATTTTGCTGATTTTATAATCAAATAAGGCCCATGTTGTTCTAAGGAAGGGCCTTCCAAGAATGGTATGGGAATCTCTCCACTTTCGAGGGATCTCCATATCAAGGATTGTAAAGTACACCATGTAATCCCGACCCTCGACATTGATGATAATGTTCCTCAATTCTCCCTTAGACCTCGTGGTTGATTTGTCTACGAACTGGAGTAAGGCTCCAAATTTCCTAAGAGGTCCTAGATTTAGTCTCTCACAGAGGGTTGTGGGCGTCAGATTAATTGAGGATCCATTATCCAGGAGAGTGCGTTCAAATGCAGTGTCATCGATATGACTCACCACATAATGGGCACCCATGTCCCTTTGCTTCCTTGGAAACACATTCTTGATGGCGTAAGTAGTGGTTACTAACAAAACGTGCTTCTAAACACAACTTCTAGTTTTCCTGCTAACCCTAATAGGTGTGCATCTCACCTTACAGTACTTTTGAAATGTGGGTGTTATATCCACATACTTATTAAAGGGGATTGTGACCTTGATATATTTGTTGCAAAACTCTACCATATTAGGGTCATCTTGTCGGATTTTTGGATTTCTTCTTTCCACCCTTAAGGGCACGGGGGGAAGGGATTATTGATGACAACTCAGATTCTGAAACTAAAATGTTCTCATTCAAATGGGAAACTGAGTTCTATACAGGACTGGGACTCTTACTCTGACTCTAACACTGACTGGAAAGAAATTCGTGAAATGAAACATGTGATGCATCTACTGCTACTCCTAGTGCATCCTCCTCAGATGGAGGTATGAGCTCTTCATCAAGCTCACTTGATTCATTGTTGGTACTCCTCTCCTTCTTCTTGCCATGGTGTTTTGAGGACTTGGAAATTCTCTTGTTCCGTTGATGTCGGTGATGTTGGTGGTGATGCTACTCCTCTGCTTCCATGTTCTCTTTAGGTAAAGGCTTGGTAGTGTCTTCCTCATATCACTATACTCGATCAGGTATGGTCACAGTCCTTCTGCTCCTGAGGGACATATGATTAACATTATCGAACGAAAGGATCTCATATTTAGATAGAGAATAATCTAAATAATATACCCGATCTCGTAGTTGGTGCTGACCCTAATTCAGGCTATTGGGGTTGGCCTGAACCTGGGTAGGAATGGGGGTCTTGGGTACAATCTGTTGATCCTGGTGGTGTGAGACACAGTTCAAATCCGTTCTTATATCAAGGTAATAGTTCTGTATCTGATGAACCCTATCACTAAAAGTCTGAATGGCCAAGGTCAGGGACTCCAACTCAGTAGTGGGTGGGGCCTGCTGTTGCTGACTAGAGGATGAGTGATTCTACTGTTTATATTGGCCTTGTTGGCCTGATCGGTGCTGTTGTGAGTGGGATTGTGAGGTGGAAGGTGGTGGAGGGCCATGTTGACCCGAGTGGAATGTGCATTGCTGTTGGTGCTATTGAGGCTGGTATCCTTGACCAGACCGGGACTGTACAAAGCTCGGTGTGGGGACGGAGCTGGTTTCCTGGTAAGATAGGGATGGACGGTGTGGCTGACCATTTCCCATCCCTGACTGTCTGTTGACGGGTCATGGCTGTACCACATCCCGTTGATCTCAAACACCTGCGGAGGCTCTTCGTAGACTGACTTTCCCAGTGGAGGTGCATGCTGCTCCTACAGAGTGTACAACTGCTCCTCAACCCAGCTACCCTGAGGCCCCTGTACATGCTCCTGTACTAGATGAACTCGATGTACAGGTACATGTGGTGTAGAAGGGACAGATAGTCGTATCTTGTCTACCTTTTCAGTCAATTCCTCCACTTGTTTCGGTAATCGCAAAAGCACATCAAGGTCAGTAACCCTCTTGTGGATCTGTTCTACCATGGTGAGCTTATCAGCTATTATCTCCATGATAGGTATTAGGTCATCTGTCAGATCTACTACAGTCCTCGTAGATGTCTCATTAGATAGGCTTGAGGGAGACAAGTGATAGGCCCTGGTGGCCTGAGAACTGCTTGTTTCTGCCATCTGCTCTAGGATATTACACATGACATCTTTGTTCTTATTGAGATAGATACCTTCACAGGCTGTACTCACTAACCCCTCCATTTCGGGGGTCATACCATAGAACAAGGTCTCGACTAAGTTCGCATTGGTAATGCCATGGCAGGGGTATTTTTGTGTCAAGTCATTGAATCTATCCCAGGCTTCATGGAATGGTTTGTGGGGACCCTGGGAAAAGATAGCGATCTTTATCCTCATCTGGTTAGTCCTACTGAGTGGGTAGAACTTCTTCAAAAACAAATCTTTGAATTGCATCGAGGTCGTACATCTAACCCCGAGGTTCTTCAGCCAATGGTCAACCTTATCTCCTAAGGCAAACGGGATAGCCTTAAGCCTGATGTAATCTTTTCCAACCCTAGAGTGACTAAGGTTGTTACATACCAGCTCGAAGTCTCTCAGGAAAGCATATGGTTCTTCGATGGTATTTCCATTAAACTTTCGTAGCAGACCAAGGAAATGGTGCTTCAGCTCAAATGCTTCTGAGGGTACCTCAGGTACGAGCCAACGATGCATCTCATTCTCAGCTGGGTTGTAGGCATCTACCATTGGTCTATCCATTTTACATGCCTCAATCACCTGTCCCATCCTAGCCATAAGATCTGCATTCAGCTACTTGACTTTAGCTAAACAGACAAGGGCTTGATTCATAGGATCATCTCTGTGTTCCTCTTCGTTTGGGTTTTTCTTAGGAGGCATCTTAGTTTTTGGTTGATCTTGTTCATCTGATACAACAATATGGTCTATACTAGAAGAAGATTTAGTAATGAAGATATGCTCCCCGAGGAGAAGGTCATCCTTTGAGAGATGAGATGAGAGGAAAGTAATGCTTTGAGAGTAACCATCCTGAGAGTGGGAGATCCCAAACTCAAGAGGGTCATGAGTTCGGGTTGGCCCAAGTTGCGTTTGGGATGATGAATACGCACTTCGTGAGGGGTTCAATGAGATATTTGCGATGCTTGAGAAAATATCCCCTAGTCAGTCATCTTTGATGGCAAAAATAAGAATCGGAAGCACAAGTGTGTGAAGATAGGATTTGAATCCTACCTAAAGCAAGCAAATGAATCACAAACTCTAAGTTCACACTCAACACGGTGAAGAACATGTAGCCTGGTCCAATTAATCTGGTTGATTTTAAGTGTGAATTTTCAAGCAAATAACAAGGATTACGTGGCCTAAAGGGAAGTCGACTCAAAGCCTGATGCGTCTCCCCTCTTTAACACGTCGCCTAAGATACCAACAACCTTCCTTTCTTCGCTCCTATCACCAGCTGAGAAGCTCAAGGACCTACCCCTATCTACCAACTGAAGTAGGCGAAGACTGATAAGGCTTTTAACTTCACCCCGAAGGGTTACTAGCAAGTTGTCGCGATGCACCACTGCTTCACCCCTATGTACCTACCGAAACAGACGGGGGCTACTGGGCATTGGTCAATTGATAGGAATTTAGCCTGTGATATTTTCTAAGATAGGGGTATGTAATATGAAAGGCGGGGATTTTATCTCTACCTTAGGGTGTGCACACATACTCTGTACCCTCGCACAACCTGAAATCAAGGTCAGGATTATTCTTCTGCAAATAAAATTTCTGATTTTATGTTGATTTTTTGGTCAATTTGTTTAGCAGTCCCGATTTTAAGTTAGATGACACTTTATTAGTCCAACACACAAAGCACGCCTATCGTCCAGTCCCAATTTCCTTTAATCCTAAGTTAGAAAACCAAGGGAGAAGGAGTTGAGAAAAGCTGATGCACGATAAAACGAGAATGTATGCCAAGTTCAGAAGACTTACAGTGATCCTCGCGCTCTACATGCGGGATGCAAAATAGAATTAAAATTGTATCTAAATGAATGCAATCTATAAAAAATATGCTCGTAGACAAGCAGTTATATTAATGAGTGAAGAACAAGTTTATGTTTGGCTAAGTTCTGCGGTCTAAGTGTGTTCTTTAATGGTGAAGTGTGGTCCTAGATATAACGAGCACAGACAGTCCAAAGAAAGCTCTAAGAGTCGCGAGTGCAGGTCCTATCCTACATTAAGCAACCATACAACATAGGGGGTCTTTTTGTTATTCACTTACACACGCGAGAACCCAAACGGGAACCGCTGTAAATGCAAACTTTTTTATTACAAATTCTCTCAAAGCCACTCAGTTCAAATCGATGCTGGCTCTTCGGCTCGCCTGGCGAATCGCCTTCGATGCCTCATGTTCCTCGTACAAAAATAAAAAATGGTTAGAGAGAACGACATAGAATAAACAAATTCTGAAAATAAATGGAGAAATATTCAAAAGAAAAACCGAGAATCAGACTACCTAGGGATGGAAAATCTAAAATCAAGATTTTCTAGAAATTAACCTAAGATGTGCCTCCCTGACAACGACGCCATTTGATTGACCCGCTAGAATCACCCTTTTCAATTTAAATTAAAATGTGTGTCGTTTTCATTGTAGTCGGGCAATCAGGATCGAATAAAAATTAACAGCATGGATCGATGAATCGATGAGTTAATTAATGTGCGGTTTGATGTTTTTTAACCTGGGCAAGCCCCAGGGTCAACTCAAGGTGGCAAAGGAACAACTTAGGATCAAGTTAGATGAATTAGATCACATCTATCCAAGCAGATTTTTTGGAAATTTTTATGCGAAATAAAAATGCCAGTGCAAAAATGCAAATGAAGTAGATTATTAAAAATATCAACAACGTAGCTAGATTGATTTTAATATGAAATTAATTCAAATTAGCCAATTTATAATTTTCCTGAAAACCTAATCCAACGATGAATGCAAAATGTGTTTTTTTGGAATTTTGGGGGTTAAAATGCAACGATGAAAAATGTAAACCTTTAGGGGTTTTTATGCAATTTTTCATGCGAAAAGAGTGCAAAATTTATGAAAACTTTACTGGAACTTAAACATGATGAAATAAAACTACATTAATTTTTTTTTGAAATTTTCTGAGGAAATATGAATTTTTTAAGGAAAACTAAGTGACTGTGAGTATTTTATTTTTAATAAATCCACAAAATCAAATTATTTAGAGAGTGGTTTATCTCAAATAGATATTTAAATTTGAAATCCAAGAGAGTTGAAATTTTGCAAAAATTTATTTGTGGATTTATTAAAAATCAATTACAATATTCAACAAACTATTCATTTTATATGCAAGACAACTCCAATTTATATGAAATTTGGGTAGTAATTAAAGAGCACTTACTAGCGTCATCTACAATTTTTGCATAATTTTTTGGAGGAATATTTAAGTATATGCGAATTTCAGATCATAAATGGGTAAAATATCACTAAATTTCAAACTCTGATTTTTAATAAATAATTTGGTGCTCACAAAAATATAAATAAATAGAGAAAATGCACAGAATTAAGTTCTCAATAAGATGCTATTTTTGATTAAATAAAATGATGCAAAAAGATGTCCAAATAAATGCATTAATGCAGGGGTATATTTGTACCTAACTTAACAAAATAATTATGAAAACTTGTGCCTAAGGGCATTTTTGTAATTATGAAAACTTGTGGGGTAAATTATGAAATATTTATAAAAAAAAGTGGACCTTCTCTACTAAAGAAGCGTGGGTTCCAAAAATGGAACCCACCTCCCCGCTAGTGGTTGAAGGCAGCGCGGGTCACGGGAGGCGGTGACCGTGCACGAAAGAAGGTAGAGACGCAAACCTCTACTGGCAGCGAGGATTCGGGGCGCGTGCTGCCACTATATGATGATGGAAGTTGGCGTGCAGCAGAGTGGCGGCCAGGGGAGAGCGAAGCACAGCGGCTGACGGGGGTGGCTGGGGAGAGAGACGGCATAAGATGCGGAGGAAGGGTAGGGGAAAGGTCGTAGGGGGAAAGGTCACGTGCTAAGCACGTGACTGGGCGGATAGAGGGTGCCACGTGGCACGTGTAGGAGCTGCTACATGGCCGGTTATTTAATTATTTAAAATTATTATTATTATAATAAAATGAATGAATGAATGAATTAACTAACTAATTAAAATAAAATAATTAAAATAATTAAAATAATTAAAATAAATTAAAATAAGTAAAAATGACAAAAAATGGGTGACACGTGGCAGCTCCAAGAGCTGCCACGTGTCACTCCCAGAAAATCATAAGTTACATCGAAAGAAAAATCAAGAAGAAATATCAAAAGGGGTCAAATCAAAAAGTGGTCAACGTAAACGTTACTTGTCTCGACGATTACAAATTTTGTGAGGGGCCAAGAATCAATTGAAATCATCTGTACAAAATGTATTTTTGGGTGGTACCTTATAGGTATAAAATACCATATTTTTATCTTTTGCAATTTTTTTAAATAGGGGGATAATCAAAATAAAAGTAAAGAAAATGTGAAAAGAATATTTACAATTTAATCTATTTTTTATTTTTAATAATTAAGAAAATACAAGGATAAAATACAAGGGTAAAAAGGTCAATATGTACAATATACAATAGGGGTCCAAACCCCAAGTTTAACGTAGGATCTCCGATTTTAATAAAATTAGCCTTGTTTTGAAAGTCTTTGAATGTATATTACTTTAAAAGTGTATAGACCTCAATCGGACACTATATGAGAGAGATATGCATGTTTTAAGGCTCATAGTTTCAAAATTGGACTGAGGTTTTATTGGTCAATTTTACAAGTTATTATTTTTTGATGTTTTTCTTTAATTAGTGTTAGTAATATATACACTATAGAGTTGATTTTATTGGTTTAGGAGTTACTATAAAATATATAAAAATAGGTGATTTTAGATAATATACATGTGAATATTTACAAGTGAATTTGCCTCGTTATTGAATGTAAATATGAATGCTAAAATGCAGATATTATCTACATATGCATGAATTCTAATTATGCAATATAAGTGATGAAATGTAGCTAATTACTCAAGAACAAAACTCTATTTTCAACTTTTAGAGTAATGAATAACATATTCATCAACGGAGGAGATGGAGCTCCGGCGAGGACACGAAAGCTCCTCCATGCTCCTCTGTGAATGCTAGTGGTCGACAGACCTTCGTGGCCACCTGGCGAAGATGGCGGATGGTTGACGGAGTGTCCACGGTAGATGTAGACGCAGCTGACGTTTCATCGCCGACAGAGCTGGAGACTGGCAAGGGTGGCATAGCTCCGATAAATGAAGCCCTGCAGGGTGTTAGGAGATAGTCGAGGCGTACACAGTGCAGATGTGGGTGAAGTGTAGCGAATGGAGGGATGTGGGGCGACGGGAGGTGGAGACCCTGTTGACGTTCTTCTCGACGAGGGGAATAACATGAGACGTACATGGTAGAGGATGCAGATAAGGGAGGATGGTGATGGGAAGGTGCATCGAAGATGATGGATGAGTGGTGGATGTCTTAGTGTGGTCAGATGGCGATGGGGATTGATCTAGATGACTGAATAAAAGGATAAAACATAAGCAAAACGAGGCATACATACCTGGAGGATTCGAGGAATAAGAAGAGGCGGAGCGGGGCTTGGGTTGGGCTTCTGTGATGGCCAGGGTCTTCGCTCATCGTGATCAGCCTAAGGCACGGAGCTTAGCAGTACTCGTGGGTGGTCGCAATCATGGTCAAGTTGACCATGTGTCAACAACGGGGTGAATGGCCATTATTACCAATCCGCCTATCTCTCTCTCACACAGGGAGGCAGAGGATGGCTAGGTTGCACCATAAGAATGGTAGACAAGGGTTGTGGTCAGCAGATGTGGAGTTTTATAGGGCAGGGTCTTCGGCCATTTCAGCGATGATGAGTAGTTTTTGGACAGGTGTCTTGAAGGCTGGGAGTGATGGTGAGAGACTCGGTTACGCAAGGAAGGTGGGTCTCGTGGCTATGGAGAGGAGCCATTAGGGAGCGGAGAGATGGATCAGAGATGTGTCCAGAAATGGAAAGGGGTGGGGTTGTTGGGTTGTAACGGACATGGGAAGAGAGAGGCGTTCAAAAAGGAAGATGATAGATGACCATTGGATCTCTCGATCCAACGGTTAAGGTAGGGGCATGGATGTAGAACTGAGATCATATCATTAGATCTAATCCAGTGATGGGGGCGTTGTGGTGTTGAACGATTGTGATTAAGAGGTTAGAGGAGGATGAACAGTTGAGGAGGAGTGGGTGTCGTGGCTGCTTGTGAACCACCAGATGTTGGTAAATCGAATGGATGAGAGGAATGCGGAAATGGATGGCTGGGATCTCATCAGAGATTAGATCCAATGGCTTAGGATAAGGGAACGCTTGGGCAGCTAGGATGGGGGTGGGGAGAGATGATTCAAGGGCGGACAGAGGTGGAGGGTAGTAGAAGGGGAATGAGCCCACATGGGCAGCCCAGAGGGTGCCATGTGGCCCAATTAGAAAATTCAATCAATCATAGAATAAAGGAAAAATAAAAAAGAAATAAAAGGAGGTTGAACTAGGAAAAAGTCAAAACATGAAAGATGTATATCTCGATGAGATCTACAAGTTTTATGTTGGACAAAAAGCCAAAAGTAATCATTTATACAAAAGTGTATTTTGGGGGTATTTTTAAGGAGATAAAAACACTATTTTTAGTTTTGATATTTTTGTATTTTTATTTGTTTTTAGCTCAAAACAATTATAGACAATAATTACTCTAATTTTAATGGGTTTTTAATATAAAAATAAAGAAGAAATTAATTACTATAAATAGAGTTAGCTACTTAGAGGTATTTATAGGTTATTATACACAGTTTATATACAATATAATACAAGATAATTTTAATGAATTATCAGTGATTTTTATTGAATTATTTAAGAAAGGAGACTAATATGTTGATTTTAACGTGATGAATACGAAATTCATCAGCTACCCCATTCATTAGTTGCATTATTTCTAACTATTCATATGATTACACTCTCCTTGATGGCGGTGCTTCAATTAACGTCATACCCTTCTCGTTAGTACAATCTCTTCATTAGGGCCTCTTAAGAAAACTATGATGATCATTCAATTTGCTGATGGTTCTATCAAGATGATGAAGGTACTCTTGAGAATGTTGTCATTTGGATGCAAGACATGAGTATACTGTTGATTTTGTCATATTTCCTACGGAGACTTCCACTAGGGAACACTCTCCAATCATCTTGGGATGACCCTTTCTCTCCTCTACGAGAGTCGTTATTGATTATGGATCAGGAGAGATTCACTTTCGTCCTATTGATGAGAGCGGTTGTGATCATCATTGCACCTACTACCGACTAGAGACCTGCATCTGATGTGACTTCACCTATCTTAGCCGACCCCAAGGACTTTGACCTTGATGAGACCATCAGAGACTTTTGTTGAGTGTTGGATTCTACTGAGACCCAAGAATTCCTCTCCCAATAGGAAGACTCAGAAAGCATAGACCTTGGAGTTCCCACTTCTGGTATTTGGTGATGCATTAATGAAATCCGCGGAATTTACATGATTGACACCTTTGAGCGGAGGACAGACTTGGATGAGACTGACAAGGTCGAATTTGATTAGATTGCTTTTGTTAATGAATTCATCCCTCTTGATGAAAACGATTATCCGATTGAGACTTTAGAGGACGAACATGACTCGACTACTTCTACGGATGAGTTCATTTCTTTTTTGTTTTGACCTAGGAGAGACTCGCCGTCTAAACTTGACTTTACTTCTTCCGATGATGAGTTCGAGCCTTTTCAATTTGATGGCATCTGCGAGACACCCAAGGCCAGACCTAGCCATACTTCTTCCCACTGACCCATCTGTGCCTTCTCACCCTAGGACCACTGAGGATCTTCACCAGGTCGATCTTGATATCGACCACCACCTTATCAAATCCATTCCTCACCACTCCTGCAAGAAGGTTCACTTTCTACTTTTCTTAATCTTTGTATTTCCATTCCTCACCTTTTTGTCAGTCTTCTATACTTAGGACGTACTTTGTCCTAAGAATATCAGTTGTGCACCCAAGTTTTTCATTCTTTGATCCTCTCTACTGTCTCCTCTTCTTGTGTATACTTAGGGATTTCTTACCCTAAGTATAGGGGGGACAGTCTGAGTACGATATATTCATTCCCACCCTTGACCCTCCCTTCCTTGTGTGCAATTTGCTACACGTAAGATTATTTGATCCTAATTATAGGGGGCATGATCAACTTCTTCATTCGTTCATTCATTTTGTATTCATTATTTTTCAGACTTTTCTATACTTAGTACAAGTTATGTCTTCTCTTTTTCTCTCTGATATATGAGGACATAGCTCAAGCTAAGTATAGAGGGGTCATATATACTGCGTATATATTGTTTAACCCCGAAATCTAGCGGTCTTATGTTCCACACAATGTAGGAACACAGTCGTCGAATCTATCACACGAAATCCAGATTAAAACAACAATTAACTAACAATAATGATCAAACAATGAAAAGCAAGATTTGGAGTTAAAATTTATTATAACTCTACAACAAATATGTGTATTGTGAGCAAGTATGTGTAGAGTGTCGAACACAGGGAACAAGCAGGATAGATCGAGGCAACGAATGCATAAAAGTATGAATGTGATATATTTGTCTATATATGCTCTTTTTGAGGGTTTTAAATATTATATTTTTTATTATATTTTTGATTTTATATAGTAATATTTTTATTTTCATTTTTCTGGTTTTGTATTTTTCTTTTTTCTTTTATATTTTATGTTTTCTTTTTCTTTTAAAATATATAAAGCTATATAGTATACATACAACAAAGTCTAGTGTTAATATAAAAATTAACAAAAATAAGAAAAACAAAACACTTTTAGGTTTTACATATATATTTACTGTTTTTTGTCAATTTGATGATATTTTCTAAATTTTAGATATTTTTAAAGCAAAAATACCCAAAATAGGGTTTTAAAAAAATTCAAAATTAAAGTGGAGATGGAAATTATAAAATAGTATCAAAAATTCTTTAAATTAATTTTATATAAATATAATAATATAGAGAAAATTTAGAAACAGAAAAAAGATTTTTGGTATTTTTAAGAATTTTTATATTTTTATAAAGTCTTTAAGGGTTTTTGAATTTTTATGATTTTTTTATATTTTTTAGTCTGAAGTTGTAAAATACTTAAATAAATATAATATTTATTTTTTATTTTTCAAAATATTATATATTTTTTACGTATTTTTTTAGTGCAATTTTACAAAAATATTATAACTGGAATAAAAAATTAGAGTACTAATCCGAAATAACAAAATCCTTGAAGGCCCTAGCGCAAAATGGCCACGTGAGGTGTGCGACGGGGACCAAAACATAAATAGAAAAAACTTTTGAGGCCTCAATGCAAATGATACAAAAACATTACAACTTCATTTAATATTTCCTGGACCAATCAGATATACCCGAAAATACAGGGGATCCGCTGCAAAACGCCACCCCTCACGCACGTCAGTCAAGTGAGTGACACAGATGGGGACTTATGCGTAATAATGCGAAGTCCATAAAGGTTTTTGTAAATATTACAAAAATATTAAAATGCATAGGAATGTTTATAAACTAATATTTAAATACAAAAATGATCAAGGAGGAATATGTAAAAAAACCAAGTCAATGGGCGATCAGACGGCTGGTAAGCAATCACTTACCATGTGGCGTGCTGAGGGAGCCCGATAACGCTTCAGTTGCAATGGAACGGATCAGATTGTCGGCTAGAGATCAGTGATGGGATCTTGGCATCATTCAACGGCTTTTGTATGACTCCAAGAACAGGACTTCATCCAATGGTAGAGGAGGCATGATGAAGAATCGGGAAGAACTCCATCGAGGCGAAGTTCCACCAGCCAGATCGCGCCTCTCTAATGGTCGTTGATGCTTCAAAATGTCTAGGAAGCTTCCTGGAGTGACCCTCTATCGATCGGCGGCCTAAAATGGTGTGGAGATTGCCGGATGGCCGTCACGACATGAAGGAACGGGGGCTGCTCCAGGTAGCTCCTTCTTTAGTAAAAAATGACTCCAGGAGGAGTCTTTTGGCACCAAGGACCTTCATATAAAGCTCACGAACAACAGTAGAAGGCTCCCAAGGCAAGCGAGGGTGGAGTGGATGGTGGATAGCGCTAATAGAAGGTTCACCTGAGCGGAACTCCGGCGAACTTTAAATGAAGGTGGTAGGCAACTAATTATGGATTTGAAGGCGTGAAATTGTTCCTACAGCTAATAAGACATTATAAATACAAGGAAAAATCATATAAATGGACCTTTCGGCCTGGAAGCAAGGATATGGTACCTCGACGGTGGCTTCACCGGAGATGGGTGGAGCCGGCCTATGCTCGCTCCTCCGACTAATCTAAAGGCGTGGCGAGGGTGTTGTCTCCACCCTCGAGACAACAGACACGTCAGGAGGAGGGAAAGATGAGTAGAAGGGGTTCAAAATTGAAATGGAAAGTCAAGGTGCATTTTGTATAAGAGGTTGGGCGGCTCCAAAGAACGATGTAGATCTGGCGAATCGGTGTTGCAATCCTCGAGATAAACATAGGGTGTGTAAAATCGTTCTAAGAGGAGAAAAGGTTGTGAAGAAGGTATCGAGAAATGGTGTAAGGAATGTCATCTAAAAAATCAAGAAAATGGGTGAAAACCAATGTTTGACAAGAGGCAGAGGGGAGGGTCAGAGAGTTGACCCACGGTCAACTCTCGGACGCACTTGGTTGGTCCCTGGAAAATTATTTAGAAAATCAATAAAAATAATAAACAATTTTATTAATTTTAGGTTATAAATGAAAAATATTTATTTTTTCTGAATTATGTTATCATTATTTTTTTAGTTTTTCGAGGTCTAGAATTACAATTTACTTTTTGGGGGTTATATATAGGTATATTCATCTATGTATTTTAATCTTTTATTTTTATTTTGTATATTCATTTTATTAATTTAGTTTATTATTTTATATATTTATAAATTAATTTTATACACTTACATATATTTTTATTTTATTTTTCTGATATAATATATACACTTAAATAAATAGAAGTATTATTTATATAGGTATAAGTATAGGTAATTTACCTATGTATTTTGCACAAGTATTTTATTTTAACGACTTTTTTTATTTTTTTTTTGTTCCTATTTTAATATACACATATATTATAAATAATATTTACAAAAATACAAAATTATAAAAGTATAAAATAATGAATAATAAATAAAAGGAATATTTTAATCGATATATCTATACAATAGGGGTCCAAAACCTAACTTTCACATAGTAACTCCAAAAAATATGAAACCACCTTCATTAAAACTTATTATAAATTATATACAATTAAAGATAATTTTGATATATTTTGAGTTTTTGTTTGATAGATATGGGTCTGAGAAGTGGGGATTTTGGAAAGTTATTTAGAGTATATTTTGTACGCAGTATATTATTTTTATATGAAATCAATTTCCTATTTTTCTTTACATTATTATCTAAAACTTTCATGTACACAATTTCTTTATTTGAGGTATAAAAAGTGGAACTAAAAATATATCTCAAAAATTTATAAAAATGAATTAAAATAAAAGGTTTTTATTGGATTTTGGCCCTTATCTCCCCCTACTTTATTCCTTGTCAACCTAGTCATCGAGATGCCTAGGTCTCGAGGTTTAGGGTCATAATATATTTTCAATATTTTATCTTTTTCTTTTCTTTATTCTATAATTTTGGTTTTAAAAACCATATTTTATTCACTTTTTACACAATAATGCATGAATAATAATATGCATGAATTAAGGCTATTTACACGCATCTACTAGGATTTTAAGGCAAAAATGATAGAATAACGATGATGAAATGAAGATTCATCATCCCCCTATACTTGCCTTTGATAGTTCCTAGCAAACACTTATGCTATAAGTGCAGAAGGAGAAAATCAAAGAAAAGAGAATGAAGAAAGATGGATTAAATTTATTATCAAACTTGTCTTTACAAAATCAAAGTTTGGAGCTTAAGTCGGACCTTTGGAATTTTAGTGCAGATGGAACCTTAATGGAAATCACATTTAAAATCCAACAGCCTTCGAGAATCCCAAAACTCTGCTCAAGTCTCCTCAATAGATAGGTCAGAATACTTCAACTCGTACGCAAACATTTATGACTACGAATCTCACTCGTACAATGTAAGTGAAGGTGGCTCTTCCCAACTGAAATGACAAAGAGACTGAATTCTCCAACATGACAACCCAATGCTTTCCCAATCCAATAACTCCTTCTCGAGAAGTAGAGTATTCCCGTCTAAGTTCAAGTATCAACCGGCTCAAGAGGAGGGGGTAAAGAGAAGAATGGATGGTAGCTAGTGTAGCTACCTATCTTAGGGTGCAAGACCAGTGTAGTCAAGTCATCCAGCCGCAGGCTCACATGATTTGACTTTAAATCTCAATCTTTCTTATTGACCATACAAATATATACACTCCGACGGGCATTTTATTTTTATACAGGCATGTCCACTTTTTTGGAGTTTTTGCTTTTTGCTCCCTTTTTTTGATATACTATTCGCAACATCATTTACATAAGGAGTTTTTCCTATGTATTTTAAATCCATACATATATTTTTATTTTATTTTTTTATATAATATATACACTTAAAAAATAGAAGTATTATTTATATAGGTATAAGTATAGGTATTTTACCTATGTATTGTATACAAGTATTTTATTTTAATAACTTCCTTTATGTTTTTATTCCTATTTTAATATGCACATATATTATATATAATATTTACAAAATTATAAAAATGAAAAATTATAAAAATAGTGAATAATAAATAAAATGAATATTTTAATCGGTATATCTACACAATAGGGGTGCAAAACCTAACTTTCACACCGTAACTCCAAAAAATATGAAACCACCTTCATTAAAAAGCTCATTAGAAGTTATATAGAATTAAAGACGATTTTGATATATTTTTAGTTTTTATTTGATAGATGTGGGTTTGGGAATTTGGGATTTTGGAAAATTATTTAGAGTATATTTTTTACGCGGTATATTAGTTTTATATGAAATCAATTTTGTATTTATATATGTTATTATCTAAAACTTTCATGTACAAAGTTTCTTTATTTGAGGTATAAAAAGTGGAACTAAAAATAGATCCCAAAAATGAATAAAAATGAATTAAAATAAAAGGTGTTTTCATTGGATTTCGACCCTTATCTCCCCCCTACTTTATTCCTTGTCAACCTAGTCATTTAGATGCCTAGGTCTCGGGGTTTAGGGTCATAAAATATTTTCAATATTTTTTCTTTTTCTTTTCTTTATTCTATAATTTTGACTTTAAAAATCATATTTTATACACTTTTTACACAATGATGCATGAATGATAATATGCATGATTTAAGGGTATTTACACGCATCTACTAGGGTTTTTAAGGCCAAAATGATGAATAAAGATGATGAAATGGAGATTCATCATCCCTGTATTCTAGCCTTTGCAAGTCCCTAGCAAACACTTATGTTATAAGTGCAGAAAGAGAAAATAAAAGAAAAAAAAAGAAGAAAGATGGATTAAATTTAATCATTAAACTTGTCTTCACAAAATTTAAGTTTGGAGCTTAAGTCGGACCTTTGGAATTTTAGTGCGGACAAAACCTTTATGGGAATCAGATTTAAAATCCAACAGCCTTTCGAGAATCTCAAAACTTTGTTGAAGTCTACTCAATATCCAGGTCAGAATACTTCAACTCATACGTAAACACTTATGACTATGAATCTCACTCGTACAATGTAAGTGATGGTGGCTCTCCCCAACTGAAATGACAAAGAGACTGACTTCTCCAACATGACAACCCAATGATTTCCCAATCCAATAACTCCTTCCTTGAGGGGCAGGGAATTCCCTTCTAAGTTCAAGTATCAACCAGCTCAAGAGGAGGTGGTGAAGAGAAGAATGCATGGTAGCCAATGTAGCTACCTATCATAGGATGTTAGACCAGTGTAGTCAAGTCATCCACTTGCAGGCTCACATGATTTGACTTTAATGCCCAAGCTTGCTTATTAACTATACAAATATATACACTCTGGCAGGCATTTTATTTTTATACAGGCATGTCCACTTTTTTGGAGTTTTTGCTTTTTCCTCCCTTTTTTTAAATACTATTCACAACATCATTTACATAAGGAGTTTTTCCTCTTGAGCTAGTAGAATATCCCTCTTTTGAAGCACTATTACAACCCACACTCTCCTTACTTCAAAATTCATCATCACTAGACCGGTTGTGGTGCACCTCCATTCCTAGAGGAGGACAAATGTTTCCACTTTTGTGCGTCTCATACCGGCAAATCCAATCCCCTAACCACTCCAAGTGAGTTGATCCAAGTGAAGGTGCAGGTGTCCAAGTTAGGTCATTATAGACAAGAGCCATGCATGTGCTTCGCAAATACTCTAGTTAGGCAATCAAGAATCCATTGAACCAAGTCTCGTGATCCTCAAAGAATTAATTCAACTAGACATGAAGTACCTCAATTCTAGATCCTATAAGGTTCCGGTTAATTAGGCAGATTTTAAGGTCCAACCAAGCTCCAGTCTTCGAATTTTACATAGACTTGTTCAATTATCAAACTCAGTCTGAAAAATGCTAATGATATGCAAATGCTATGCATAAAATATTTATGTGATGCAATTTTTGAAAGTTTTGAAATTTTTATGGATTTTTGAAAAAGATGATGCATATGCATTTTTTGTTATTTTTCAAAAAGTTTTTCAAATGTTTTTTTGTATATTTTATTTCGCAAATGTTTTTAGGAATTTTTGAAAACAAAAGTCTTTTAACTAAAAATTAGGTACAAATATTTACAAGGAGATGCATCTTATAATTACAAGAATTAGATTTCAGAATTTACAAGGGTTAAGTGGTCAATTTCATGGTGATACATACATACATACATACATATATACATATATATATATATAACTATGTAAATAAATTTAGCGCGATGCATATATTCCTCAAACATATTTGAAATAAGTTTTTTCATCAATATTGAAAACTAAAAAGTCCAAAATAATTTTTACAAACATGTACACACATTTGAAAATTATTTTGCAAAGTTTTTTCAAACAGTAGATATAGATTTTCACAATATTTTTGCAACCATTTTCCAAACCATTTGCAAATAGTTTTCCAAATATTTTATTTTACATGAATAAAATAAAATTTTCAAACAAAATAGTTTTATAAAGGTTAAAAATATTGAACAAAATGTTTTCCAAATAATTTTCTATGGGTTTTTCACAAAGATTTTCCAACTATTTTTCAAACATTTTGCAAAGAACATTTTTACCCGATTTATTAATCGATAAATACAAAAAGAATATGAGGAATAATCAACATCTTCTTATTAAGTGTTTTTAATGAATTTAATAGTATAATTAGCTATATTTATTAATAAAAATATGGAAGTACAATTTATGGATAAAGTATATACGATGTATATACGATGTATATACAACCCCCTTATACTTAGCTTGAGCTATGTCCTCATAGATCAGTGACAAAAAGAGGAGACATAATTTATACGAAGTATAGACAAGTCTAAAGAATAATCAAATGGAGAAATGAATGAACCAATGAGAAGTTGATTGTCCCTCCTATACTTAGGGTCAAATAATCTTAAGTTTAGCAGATTGTATGCTAAGCGGGGAGGGTCAAGGGTGGGAATGGACAGACGTACTCAGACTGTCTCCCCCTATACTTACGATAAGATATCCCTAAGTATAAACATGAAAAGGAGACAGTGGAGGGGATTAAAGAATAGAAGAAATCGAGGTGCACACCCCCCATACTTAGGACAAAGTACGTCCTAAGTATAGAAGACTGACAAAAAGGGGCGACACCTTTTTCGGTAGAAAAAGAAAATAGAACAGGAAAAGAAGAAAAGAAGAAAAGAGATGAGAAGATGTAAAAAGATATAAAAGGATGTAGACATCACTCTCCCTATACTTAGGGTTTAAGAAGCCCTAAGTATAGGAAAGAACAGGAGTGATGAAACAGAATGACAAATGAACATTCAGCTCATCCACCCCTATACTTAGAACAAAGTACATCCTAAGCAAGGCACACACGAGAATGGGGTAGATGAGAAATACGGTAGAGGGACGGAGGTAAACAAAAGCGAATATATAATAGAGTGGATGTACAGAGTGTCAAGAAGGCTGAAAGAGAACCTTCTGGCGGGACCGCTGAGGAATATATCTGATATGGTGCAGGTCGACATCAGTGTCCTCAGATGACACAAACTGATCAGGGCGACAGGGTGAGTGTCCTCAGTGTCCCTAGGGTGAGGAGGTACAGACAAGGAAGTGGAAGAAGTATAGTTAGGTCCAACCTTGGGAGTCTCACTGATATCAAAGTAGAATGTGACAAAGTCATCATTAGAAGAAGTAATGTCAGTGTCATCCTGTGAGGTCTCATCTAGGTCAAAACCAAAAGGCACGAAATCATCAGTGGAAGTAGTCAAATTATGCTCATCCTCTACAGTCTCAACCAGATCATCATTCTCATTAAAAGTTCTGAATTCCTAAATGAAAGCAACAAGATCAAATTCGACCTTGGTCTCATCAAAACCTGCCCTCCGCTCAATGGTATCAATCGTATAAATCTCAGGGATGTCATCAACGCATTGCCAATCATAGGAAGAGGATACACCAAGGTCTACGCTTTCCGACTTCCTCTTTGGAGAGGAATTCTCAGGTCTCATCATCGGTCATAAATAAATTCTCTATAATATTTGCATATAGATCATAGTCCTCGAGGTCGGCTAACACAGGCACACTCTTGTAAGATGCGGGTCTCTAATCGGTAGTAGGTGTAGTGATCAACACATTGCTCCTGATATTAGAATGGAAGCGAATCTCTCCTAATCTGTAGTTGATAATGGCTCTCGCACGGGCGAGAAAGAGCCATCCCAAGATGATTGGAGGATGCTCACAGGGGTGGAGGTCTCCATTGATAAAACAACGAAGTTTGTCGTGAAGCTCATGCCCTCAAGAATACCATTCGGCTTCTTTATTGATCCATCAACGAATTGTATGATCATCCTGTTTTCTTGAGAAGCCCAAGATGAATAGAATGTACCAACGAGAAGAGTATTCTATTGATCGAAGCACCACCGTCAAGGAGAGTGTTATCACATAAATGGTTAGAGATGGTGCAACTCACAAGATGTGTGGCAGTGTTCCTTGTCCTAGAAGATGGAAGATGGGTGATGGCGTGGGCAGTGGCCATGGTCAAAATATGATGCTCGGATTTGCTCCTCTGCTTTCTCTTCTTATGATGAGGAGCATATAGTTGGGTCATGGCCTAACGAAGTGGGGCATCAATGATCTCATGAATAGAGGCCAACACTTCCGGTCCAGTCAACATTTTTTTGAATTTTTGGACCTCCTCCATACAAGGGAGGAAGTCGTAATCACCATATACATGAGGAATGCCAGGAGCAGTCCCTACAGCGGCATCCTTAGGGTCAAAGGTGGGACAGGTTGTGAATGGTTTTGTGGTCAAAGAATCTGGCAAGTGGGACTCTCCTCACAGTCTGACTCAACCGAAGGTCTCCTTAACTCTTTTTGGATTTTTAAATGTTTCTTATTTTTTTGTATTTTAGGCAATTGCAAGCTCTCATGGAAATCCTCGAGTGAACCCATATCATCAAATGGTGAAGTACCATGGTCTCTCTTATTTATACTAGTGAGGTCGTCAATCCTCTGTCTCATATGCTTCATCATCCGGGTCAAGTGATCAAGGGTGGAGGGAATGTGAAGGGAAATGTAAAGGTGGAGGCATGTAAAAATTCAAGGTATGAATCTGAGGATGAGGTGGATATGTACAAAAGTCAGGAGAAAAGTCTTCTCGGAAAAATGGAGGTGGACTGGCTAGAGTGAATGAGGGATCTGCAAAATCCGGATAAATTACGCTCCAGTCGGCCATCTCGAAACAAAAGGAAATGATTGGGAAAGCATGAAGGTCAAATTAGGACAAGTGAGGAAAAAGATGCAAATGCATATAATCAATCTAGAATGCACACAAGCAAATAGAAACAAACGCAAACAAGACAAACCCTCAATTCACCTACTCAACCTGGTAGAGACCGTGAAAGAACGGTATTTTTATCTTGTTTGTTTTAGAGTTAGGTGAAAAGTCAAAATGTTGGGCAAACACTTAGGAGGTTGAATGGGATTTGGGCACTAGTCCTTAGGGTGTGCGCGAGCAAGTAAAAGCAAAGACAATGAGGGGATTACTCGCCTCAAGACAAGATTTTTCTTTTCGGTCTTTTTTAGGGTCAAGTAGTATTAGCAGTCTCAATTTTATTTGTTATCACTTTTTTGTATTTTTAATAAGAATGCACGAGCCTATCAGGAGTCAATTTTACTTAGCACATAGGTTGGCAAAATCAGAGGCAGAGAGGCAGAAAAGCAATGCAAGCAGCAAAAACGATGATGTATGCTAAAATGTGAATGCTCACCTTGCCTCTAGTACTCTACCTGCAAAAATGATTAACAAAATTGAAACCTATACTATATGCAAATGCAAGCCGATGAAATCACCCTAAATATTAGAAATTGCTATTATTGCGAAGAACTGATGCTAATGACGTAGAATGGAATCTAGCTATCCGGTCTTGGAGTCTCCTCGATGCCCACAACAATGGGTCTTGCAAGCATTGTATGGAGAATTCTCGCGGTGCGGGGTTTCGAGACTGAATGAGAAGCAATTTAATCTTTGACTAGATCCAAACGTCACTATAGGCACATGCAAATATAATTAGGTGTTTGGACCTACTCTATCGTCAAGCAACTCCTAAAGCTAAGGGCTCGATCACACAAAATAAAGAAAACAAAATCGTGATAAAAAGGAAAAAATGAGAAAACATGAGAAAACCACGGTGAGCCCCCAAGTGAACAAACACTTGGAAATTGGGCCCGAATGTCCAGAGTCCATAGATTATGTATTGTTACAATTTATGATCTCTCTCATTCTCTCACATTAAAATTACACAAATAAATGCTACAACTAAATACAAGGAAATTGTTTTCAAAATTCTCTCCAAGTCCACCTTAGTGTTAGGTTCAAGTCGCATCACGTGGGTGCACAGGAGCCCCAAGAAGAGAGCACCTCCCCCATCCGTGTTCCTCACAAAAAGTCAAACAAGAGAGGGGATTAGATAATTTAGAATAAATATCAAATTAATGAGAAAATAGATAAAGCTATAAAAAATAGTCAGATAATCACAATCAATTAAAAAACTGATCTATACGGTGTTCTCCCCGACAATGGCACCATTTGTTTAACCCAAAAAATCTAGCGATCCTATGTTCCACACAAGGCGAGAACACAGTCGTCGAATCGACTACACGAAATCCGGATTAAAACAACAATTAATCGACAATAATGATTAAACAATGAAAAGAAAAATGTGGAGTTAAAACTTATTATAACTCTACAACAAAGATGTGTATATTCTGCAAGTATGTGTATAATGTCCAATACAAGGAACAACCAGGATATATCAAGGCAATGAATGCACAAAAGTGTGAATGTGATGTATTTGTATATATATGTTCTTTTTGTGGGATTTTTTTTATTTTTTTTATTTTATATTTGATATTTAAATTTTTAATTTTATGATTTTGTATTTTCTTTTTATTTAATATTTTTATATTTTATTCTTTTAAAATATATAAAGTTATACAGTATATATATATAATAAATGTTAGGGTTAATAAAAAAATTAACAAATATAATAAAATAAGGAAAAAATAATTTTGGGTTTTAGATAATATGTTAATATTTTTGTGATTTTTACGATATTTTACTTATTTTTATATATTTTTAATATCAAAAATACCCAAAACAAGGTTTAAAATATAAATCCGAAATTAAAATGGAGATGAAAATAATAAAAAAGTATCTAAAATTATCCAGATTAATTTTTATATAAATATAATATTATAGAGAAAATTTAAGAATATAAAATAGATTTTTTAAGATTTTTTTATATAGGTTTTAAGGGTTTTCAATTTTTATGAGTTTTCTTTTAGAATTTTAAATGATTTTGGTATAAAGTTGTAAATATTTAAGTGAATATAAAATATATCTTTTCTAATTTTTCAAAAAGATTTTATAATTTTTATGTATTTTTCGTTCAAATAGATATGAAATTAGATGTTTTTGATTTTTAGTAAATAATAAAATGCTTCTAAATGCAAAATAAAAAATATGACGTGAAAGAGCAATGAAACATGAAGCTATGTCCATTTTGTCAGGATTTTTTGAAGTTATATAGATGTATGAAATAAATAGAGGCAACAAAGAGAAACTATACTACTAGCAAGGGTATAATTGTAAATATCAAGAAATCCAGGGTCCAAAGTGCAATTTCACCAAAATATTATAACTAGAATAAAATTTTAGAGTACTAATCTGAAATAATCAAAGCCCCCAGGGCCCGGGCGTAAAATGCGTGCGTCACGTGGATGGCCACGTGAGGTGCGCGACGGGGACCGAAATGTAAATAGCAGAAACTTTTGGGGACTTGATGCAAATGTTACAAAAACATTACAACTTCATTAAATAATTCCTGGAACAATCATATATACCCAAAAATTTGGAGGACCTACTGCAAAATGCACCCCTCACATGCGCCAGTCACATGAGGTGACATGGTCGGGGACCTATGCGTAATAATGCAAAGTCTAGGGAGGTTCTTATAAACCATACAAAAATATTAAACTGCAGAGGAATGTTTATAAACTAATATTTAAATACAAAAATGACTAGGGAGAAATATGCAAAATACCCATTCAATGGGTGATCGGACGACTGGTAGGCAATCACTTGCCACGTGGCATGTTGAGGAAGCTCGATAATGCTTCGGCTGCAAGGGCACAGATTAGATCGTCGACTGGAGATCAACGGTGGAAGACTGGCATCATCCGACAACTTTTGTACGTCTCCAAGAACATGCCTTCATCCAACGACGGAGGAGGCAGGAGTAAGAACCGGGAAGAATTCCGTCGAGGCGCAGTTCCACCGGCCAGATCGCGCCTCTCCGGTGGTCGTTGATACTTCAAAATGGCCAAGAAGCTTCCTAGAGTGACCCTCTATCAATCGACGGCCGCAAAATGACGTGGAGGGTACCGAAGGGCTGATAACTAGGGAAATCGAGGGTCGTACGGTTTCACAAGGCGAAACCACAGTCGGTGTGTTGACCGCTCAAAAATCACTAATTAATCAACAATGAACCCACAATATATAAATCAAACAATGAAAAACAAATGTGGAGTCAAATTTATTTTAACACTACAAATATGTGTATAGTGTGCAAGTATGTGTAGAGTGTCGAACTCAGGGAGCAAACAAGATAGATCGGGCAATAATGCACAAAAATGTGATGTGATTAAGTGTCTACAAAGATGCAAATTTTTGTAGGTTTTAATTTTTAATATTTTTATATTTTTAATTTTTTTTAATTTTGTATTTTGGTTTTTACTTTTCTGAATTTTATATTTTCTTTTTGTATTTTATAATTTATTATTTTCTTTTTCTATAATAGAATATATATACAATATAAGAAAAGAGGGGATAAGGTATTTATAAAATTAGGTAGAAATAGTCAAAATTCAGGGAATAAAATATTTTTGGTCTTTTTATAATTTTCTACTATTTTTGTGATTTTTGGGGATTTTTCAGAATATTCTTGGTATAAGTGAGAATACAAGAAAACAGTGAACTACACTACTGGCCGAAATCAAAATGAGGATGAAAAATACTAAACAGTACCCAAAATTTCTCAAATTAATTTTAAAATAAAGCTAATATAATAAGTAAGCTACAGAAATTGACTTTATATTTTTAGGATTTTTCTAGAATTTTTTAGATTTTTAGAAGTTTTTAAGAGTTTTCTAATTTTTATGGTTTTTGTTTTGAAATTTTTAATGATTTTTGGATTGACACTAAAGTATGATAAAACAATCAAAATATAATTTTTCTGGAATTTTTCAAAACGTTTTTATAATTTTTATGGATTTTCTAATGCAAACAGTGCTGAAAATGCATGTTTTTTATTTTTAATAAATATGAGAATGCAATAAAAATGCAATGTAAAAATATGGCGTGAATGAGCAATGTAACAAGAGATTAAACTATTTTTTGTGGATTTTTTATGGTTTTATCGATGCATGAAATAAATAGAGACAACATCAAGAAACTACACTACTGACAAGGGCATAAGTGCAAATAAGCAAACATCCAGGGGTTAAAGTGCAATTTTTACGCAAAATATAATACTGCAATTAAACTTTTATGGACTAAAAGTAAATCACAAGACCTGCAGGGGTATCGCTACAAAAATGCCAAGCCCCACGTGCGTACGCACGCGCCTGGCAAGGGCACAAGTGTGAATATCAGATAGTTTAAGGACCTGTATGCAATTGTTCCACAAAATGTATAACTAATTAAGAAGTTTGCTGGACTAAAATGAAATAACCAACTAAGCAAGCCCTTGTCCGCAAAATAGCCACGCGCACGTGCTCGCGCACGTGCGCCTAGCTGGCAAGGGCTGGAATATTAATACGAAAATCGCAGGGGGTTTTTTAGCAAATATTACAAACACTAAAACACAGCAGATGAATGTTTCTGTAATAATATTTAAAACAAAAAATGCTCGAGTTGAGAACGCAAAATACCCAAGCGAGGGCGCATCCGACGGTTGCCCTTCGTCACTTATACGCGTGTCAAGCTCACAACGCGTGATGCCCCTTCGTAGCGAACAGCTAGGATTAGATCTCGATGGGCGATCGGACGGTTGAGGCTCTTGAGGATCTAACGGCTGCTGCTAGATAGATCTGGACGGATCTGACGGCCGATGATGGTGGAGATCCTACGGCTATTATACCACCTGGGAGCCCTTCACGATCCAACGGCGGATGAGCGACGACGACGAACAGGGAGGAACTCCGCCGGGGCAAAATTCCTCCCGCCTTTCCGTGCCTCTCGGGTGGTCTTCTACGCCCCAAAATGGCCCCCGGATCTCCTGTGGTGGCCCTCTACTCGCTGGTGGCGGCAAAAGGGGCCGACACCCCCCGGAGCTTCCCCACGATGTCGAGGAAGAGGGAGAGCTCTAGGCTGGTCCGACGACCTTCAAAATCGCTTCCAGACAAGCCCTTCAGGCACCTGGCAAATTTCCACACACCTCCTGGCGGTGGAAGAGGGTGAACGGGCGGAAACAAAGCTAGCCGGAGCAAGCTCCGACGAGGCGGTGGCGCAGGTGATTAGATGGGGCGAATCGAAAGCAAGAGGGGGAGAGGAATGCTAGCGCTACAGGGAATAAAAATAAAAATAGTGAAGAAAAATTAAGGAAAATGGACCTCAAAGGTTTGGAAACCCAAGGTGGGAACCTCACGGCGGTGCAGCCGCCGGAGATGGTGGAACACGCTTCAGCGCCCGAGTTACCCCTCAACGAGGTGCTGGGATAAACCTCTGTCACCGGGGATCCATTAGCATTCCCTCGGAGGTCTCAGCTCTGGTCAAAGGCGGTTCGAAAATGGAAGGGAAGATGGGCTAGGTTTTTGACGAGATGGCTCTGGCGACCGCAAGAACGAGGCTTCTGGAGAAACGCAGCGACGCGCGGCCCAAGGAGAGTTGCTGGTGTGCATCCTCGATCCATGGTGAACAAAAGTCAAGAAGGAATCTACCTGAGATAGTGCAAGATGAAGCCTCGAAAAATCCGCGAAGTAGAGCCGAAAATGAGTTCTGACACACAACATGGGGTGGGTCAGAGAGTTGACCTGAGGTCAACTCTCGGACCCTCCTGGTTGGTCCACGTGGACGAACCAGGAGAAACCCTGGAAAAACTCTTTATAAATTCGCCTAAAAATAGTAAATGATTTATTTAATTTTAGGTTATTAACTAAAAAATATTTATTATTTTATAAGTTATTTTGTGGTGATTTTTAATTATTTTTATGAGGTATAATTTTACAAGTTCCCTTTTATACCCTTTATAGGTATATTATCTATGTGTTTTATTATTTTATTTTTATTTTGTTTATTTGATTTATTTATTTTTGGTTATTATTTTATGAATTTATAAAATACTTTTATACACCTAAATATATTTTTATTTTATTTTTCTGAAGTATTTTGTATGCTTAATAAAATAAAAGTATTAATACTATAGGTATGTATACAGGTATTATACATGTGTATATGATATATATAAGTATTTTATTTTTGTATTTCTTTTGGGTTTTTATTCTGATTTTAATGTACAAATATATTATAAATACTATTTACAAAATTATTAAAATATAAAAGTATAAAAATAATGAATAAATAATAAATTGAATATTTTAATATGTACAAGTATACGAGAGGGGTCCAAAACTCAACTTTCAAACCGTAACTCCGAAAAATGTGAACCACCTTCATTAAATAGATTATTTTAAGCTATATACAATTAAAGGTGAGTTTAGTACATTTCAAGTTTTTATTTGCAAGATACATGTCTGGGAAGTTGGAGTTCTGGAATCGTATTCAGATCATAACTTTTTATCTGTACATTATTTTTGAGTGAAATCAATTTTGTATTTTTCTTTATTTAATTATTTACAACTTTCATGACCAAATTTTATTTATTTGAGGTATAAAAAGTGGAACCAAAAATAGGTCCCAAAATGAATTAAAGAATGAAGGAAAATAAAAGGTATTTTTCTTGTATTTTGACCCTTATCTCCCCCTACTATTTTCCTTGTCGACCTATTCATCAAGATGCCTAGGTCTCAGGATTTCGGGTCATAAAATATTTACAATATTTTATTCTTTTTTATTTTCTTTTATTTATTCTATAATTTTGGCTTTAAAAACAGTATTTTATACACTATTTACATGTACATGCATGAATGCTAAGATGCGGTATTAAGGGTATTTACACGCATTTGCTAGGGTTTTTGTGGCCAAAATGATAGAATAAAAGATGATGAGATGTGGATTCATCAAGGGTCGTCACAACGTGAAGGAACGGGGGCTGCTCCAGGTAGCTCCTTCTTCTGCAAAAAACGACTCCATGAGTCTTTTAGTGCTTGGGACCTGCAAGTTAAGCTCAAGAACAACATGAGAGTGCTCCCAGGGAAAGCGAGGGTGGAGTGGAAGGTGGATAGAGCTAATATAAGTTTCTCCGAAGTGGAGCTCCAATGAACTTCAAGTGAAGTTGGTAGGCGACTAATTGTGGATTCGAAGGCACGAAATTGTTCCAACGGCTAAGAAGACATTAGAAATACATGGAAAAAACAAATAAATGAACCTCACCGGCCTGGAAGCAGGGAGATGGTACCTTGACGGTGGCTTCGTCGGAGATGGGTGGAGCCGACCTAAGCTTGCTCCTCCGACCAACCTAAAGGCGTGGCGAGGGTGCTGTCATCACCCTCAAGCCAACAGACATCTCAGGTGGAGAAAAGATAAGCAAAAGGGATTCAAAATTGAAATGGAAAGTCAAGTTGCAATTTGTAAAAGAGGTTGAGCGGCTCCAAAGAACGATGTAGATCTGGCAAATCGGTGATGCAATCCTTGAGATAAAACACAGGGTGTGTAAGAGCGTTCTACGAGTAGAAAAGTCATGAAGAAGGTATCAGAAATGGTGTAAGGAATGTCCTCAAAAAATCGAGAAAACGGGTGAAAAGCAATGTCTGATAAGAGGCAGAGGGGCAGGTCAGAGAGTTGAACGCAGTCAACTCTCATATGCTCCCGGTTGGTCCACGTGGACCAACCAGGAAAAAGACCTGAATAATTATTTCGAATATTGATTAAAAATAATAAACGGTTTTTTAAATTTTAGGTTATAAATGAAAAATATTTATTATTTTCTGAATTATTTTATCATTATTTTATTTATTTTTTCAAGGTCCAGAATTACAATTTACTTTTTGAGGGATATATATAGGTATATTCATCTATGTATTTAAATCTTTTATTTGTATTTTCAATTTTATTAATTTAGTTTTCTATTTTATATATTTATAACTTAATTTTATACACTTAAATATATTTTTATTTTACTTTTCTTATATATTATGTGCACTTAAATAAATAGAAGTATTATTTATATTGGTATAAGTATAGGTATTTTACCTATGTATTTTATACTGGTATTTTATTTTAGTGACTTTTTTATGTTTTTATTCCTGATTAATATGCACAAATATGATAAATAATATTTCAAAAATGTAAAAATATAAAATTATAAAAAAAATAATAAATAAAATGAAAATTTTAATCTGTATATCTATATAATAGGGGTCCAAAACCTAACTTTCACACCGTAACTCCAAAAAATATGAAACAACCTTTATTAAATAGCTTACAAAAAGTTATATACAATTAAAGATAATTTTTATATATTTTAAGTTTTTATTTGATAGATACGTTCCTAGGAAATTAGGATTTAGGAAATGTATTTAGAGTATATTTTGTACATAGTATATTATTTTTCTATGAAACCAATTTTGTATTTTCTATATATTATCAGCTGCAACTTTCATGTACAAACTTTATTTATTTGAGGTATAAAAAGTGGAATTTAAATAGATCTTAAAACTGAATAAAAATGAATTAAAATAAAATGTGTTTTTATTAGATTTTGACCCTTACCTCCCCCTACTTTATTCCTTGTCGACCTAGTCATCGAGATACCTAGGTTTCTGGGTTTAAGGTCATATAATATGTTCAATATTTTATTGTTTTTCTTTCTTTTATTTATTATAAATTTTGGCTTTAAACCCGTATTTTATGCACTTTTTACACAATGACGCGTGAAGGATAAAATGCATGAATTAAGAATATTTACACGCATTTACTAGGATTTTTAAGGCCAAAATGTAAAATAAAGATGATAAAATGGAGATTCATCATATACTTTAGCCATAACACATACTTTTGTATTTTGAATAAATATGGCTAAAATTCTGTATAAAATACTATATATACTCTATAAATTCATAAAAATCGCTTAATAAAAAGATGCATATTATTAATCAAATTCCATTCGTATTTACTGGTTAATAAATCAGGTAAAAATATTTTTTACAAAATGTTTGAAAAATAGTTCAAAAATATTTTTGAAATATCTTTTGAAAACTATTCGGAAAATGTTTTGTTAAATATTTTCAACCTTTGTAAAAATATTTTTCTTCTAAAATTTCTTTTCGTTGTGTGAATGAAAAATTTTTGAAAAATGATTTGCAAATGGTTGAAAAAGGTTGCAAAATATTTTGATATATATATATATACTTTTTGAAAAATCTTTGCAAAATGATTTTTAAATGCATGTAAATGTTTGTAAACATTTTTTGCAATAATATTTTGAACTTCGGTTTTCAAAATTGTTTGTAAAATCTTTTTCAAATAAGTTTGAGGAATATATACATAACTCTAAAATTATTTACTAATTGTATATATGTTTCTATAAAAATGATCGCATATCCCTTGTAAATTCTTAAAAACCGAACTCCTGTAAATAAAAGATGCATCCCTGTATAAATATTTGTACCTATTTTTAGCTAAAATCTTTTATTTTCAAAAATCACAAAAACATTTGCAATACCAAAAATATCAAAAAATATTTGCAAAAACCTTTTTGAAAAAAATAACAAAAATTTTCAAAACCTTTTTTTTAAATCCATAAAAAGTTCAGAACTTTGAAAATTGCATCCCAAAAATATTTCGTTGCATTGTACGTAGCATTTGCATAGAATTTACATTTTTCGAATTGAATTTGATAATTGAACTAGTCTAAGTAAAATCTGAAGATTGGAGCTTAGTTGGACCTTAAATCTACTTAATTACAGGACCTTATAGGAGCTGGAATTGAGGTACTTCAGGTCTAGCTGACTTAATTCTTTGAGAATTGTGAGACTTGGTTCAATGGATTCTTGACTGCCTAGGTAGAGTATTTTGGAGCGCACACACAGCTCTTGTCGATAATCACCTAGCTTGGACACCTACACCTTTCACTTTAGCTCAACTAAGTTGGAACAGTGAGGGGATTGGAATTGTCAGTATGAGACACACACAAGAGGAAACATTTGTCCTCATCTTGGAGGAAGTGCACTCCAACCTGTCCAGTAGTAAAGATGTCTAAAGACAGGAGAGTGTGGGTTTCAATGATGCTTCAAAAGAGGGAAGTCTATTGGCTCAAGAGGTAAAACTCCTTATGTAAATGTTGTTGTATATAGTATTTCAAATAAAAACTCCAAAAAAGATGGACATTCCTAATTGAAAATAAAATGCATGCCGGAGTGTACATTTTTGTAAGTCAATAAGCAAGCTTGAGCTTCCAAGTCATATCATGTGATCTTGCAGCTAGATGACTTAACTACACCGGTCATGCATCCTAGGATAGGTAGCTACACTAGCTACCATCCATTCTTCACCCCCTCTCCTCTTGAGCTAATTGTCACTTGAACTTAGAAGGGAATACCCCGATCATTATTGAAGGAGTAGCTGGATTGAGGAATCATTGGGTTATCGTACTAGGGAAGTCAGTATCTTTTTCAGTTAAGTTGAGGGGTGCCACTTTCTGATATATTGTACAAGTCAGATTCATAGTCATATGGGTTCTCGTATGAGTTGAAGTATTCTTACCTGACTATTGAGGAGACTTGAGCAGAGCTTTGGGATATTAGAAGGTTATTGTATTTCAAATCCAATTCCCAATAAGGTTCCGATCGCACTAAAATTACAAAGATCCGACTTAAACTCCAAACTTTGATTTTGTGAAGACAAATTCGACAATTAAACTTAATCCATTTTCTTTCTTATTATTTTCTTTGTTTTTCATTTTCTGCACTTAATGCATAAGTGTTTCTCGGGGACTAGCAAAGGCAAGTATATGGAGGTGATGAATCTCCATTTCATCACCTTTATTCTATCATTTTGTCCTTAAAAATCCTAGTTTAAGCATGTAAATATCCTTAATTGACACAAATTAGAATTCAATCATTGATGTATAAATACTGTATAAAAGACTGTTTTTAGGGCCAAAATTATAGACTAAAGAAATTAAAATAAAAGGAATAAAATACCAAAAGTATTTTATGACCCTAGACCCCAAGACCTAGACATCTTGATGACTAGACCGACAAGGAATAAAGTAGGGGGACATAAGGGCCAATAATTCATTTAAAATTCCATTTATTAGTTCCTTAATAATGCATTCTTGAGACCTATTTTATTTTCCATTTTTATACCTCAATAAAGAAAATTTTTACATGAAAGACAAGACGGTCCTTTGGGTTGGGTTGGGTTATAGGTCGCATCTCCCTTGGCTTCAATGGTTTGGGGATCAAGAAGCGATCCATGGTGGAAAAAGAATACTGGCCAAGCATTAAGGCATACAGCTAGCTTTTCAATTCTCAAACCCGGGGGCGAGACCCCTTCTTTTGAGTCCATTCCCCAATCATGTCGATGATCACGGCTTGGTTTATATTCAAACTGGTAGAAGTACTATAGGTACTCTTACTGAAAACCAAACAACTCATTTTCTTTGTGTAAACTACTCTTCGACGCCCTACATGCATGTGTTAAGCCACCTTCCTACTATATATATAGTTGGTTTTCTTTCTGATTTCTTGATATTAGTGTCATAGAATAGAATAGATAGAGACTCTTTATTGATGTTGGTGAGCTCGGGCAAGCTTATTCCGTAGAAAAGGCGAGTGAAGCAGAGACGAGATCAGACCTACAGAGCAGACCCCTTTAATGACGCACCTTGCACCTGAAGAGTCTTTCACCCACACTAGTTATTAATTCATCGCTAGTTTTCACCTACCACGCACCTTTCATCTGAAGAGCGGAACTATCAAAAAGCACTCTACTCTTAACCAAATACCCGGATTAGCCTACATCTTCTAGAGGTAGTACATCCCAAAGGCTAAGGTGGGGAGAGGTCAGTGGTGTAGAGGCAAGCTGAGAGAAGAGTGGAGAGGGGAAGTATGAGATAGTTGACTCAAAGGTAGAATTTCGTTGGCCCAAGAACTTATTTGTTCAAGAGAGACTGGTTTAATTCAAAGTTGTTGATGTTTATACCGAACGATCATAGAATAGAAGTTATGATTCATTCGGATCAAGCTTCCTTCCTATTAATCTGAAAGTTCTTCTCAGATACAAGGAAATGGTTCAGTTCCAGAGCTAAAGATCATAGTTCTTGAACGAGCAATCGAAATGATTCTGGAGCAACCTTAGGGCTAGGTATGGTTCCTCCAACAATAGTAGTACCAAGTACTTCTTAGCGAGCTCTAATATGATCATGAATGTGGACAAAATTACGCGAATTCAAGGGAAGTCTACAAGGGAGATATCAAAAGGAAACTCCGACCAGGGATGGACATAAACTCGGGAGACCTCGAGGGTAGGGATAATCGTCCAGGTTTTATTGTGAAAAAAAGCCTCTAAGTCCTACTATATCACTATACCTCTGGAAGGCTACCTAGTGAGCCTCTTCCAAGTGAGCTATACCTAGTCCGAGCTATGTCTATTGTAGATAATAAAATATAAAAAGTGCAAAATTGATTTCATAAAAAAACAATGTACAATGTAAAAGATATACTCTAAATAATATCTAAATAAGATTCCAAAATCCCAACTTCTCAAACCCATATTTCTCATATAAAACTTAAAATATATCAAAATCACCTTTAATTATATATAACTTTTAATAATTTATTTAATGAAGGTGGTTTCATATTTTTTGGAGTTAAGGTGTGAAAGTTAGGTTTTGGACACGTATTGTACAATATACCTGATTAAAATATTCATTTTATTAATTCTTAATTTTTTTATAATTTTATATTCTTATAGTTTTGTAAATATTATCTGTAACATATGTACATATTAAAACTAAAATAAAACACTCAATAAAAAACTAAAATAAAATATGTGTACATAAGATATAGATATGAAAATACAATATACAAACCTATATATTATACGTCTATATTTGTTTAAGTATAAATAATACATCAAAAAATACAATAAAATTATATTTAAGTATATAAAAATAAGTTATAATTATATAAATAACAAAAAATAATAAAACTAAAATACAAAATAAAAAAGAAAATAATATAAAACATAAGTAAATATACCTAAAATTAAACCCCTAAAAATAACTTGTACTTAAATACCTCTAAAAAATAAAAATCATAATAAAATAAATATAGAAAATAACAAACAATTTTTATTTTTCAACTTAAAATTAATAAAATCATTTAGTATGTGTTATTTAATTTCTAAATAATTTTAGCTTGATTTTTTCCTGGTTGGTCCACGTGGACCAACCAGGAGGCTCTGTTAGTTGACCTCGGTCAACTGACTAACCTACACCTGCACCTTTGACACCTATAGCTTTGACCCCATGTTCTCCTTTTTTCCCTGATCGATGCAAGCTTCGATTCAGGTTGATTCCTTCACCAATTTTCCTCCTCGATCCATTGTTTATCACGCCTTGGTGTGTCTCATCAATCCTTGGATTGTTGATGTGTCATTCTTCTTCGATCTTTGAAGCTCTCCGGTCACCGTGTACATAAGAAAACCCAACCTTCCTTCTCCATTTTGAACCCCTTTCGACCCTGCCTTGAGTCCCTAGTAGGTGCTCTAGATTGAAGGAAGTGGCAGGGTGTTCTCCGACCCTTCACAGTGAGTCCTGACATCATCGTCGAGCAGTTCCACCACCTCCGCCACTCGTCAGCATTGAGGTCAATCTTGTTGGCTTCCCGACAGACTTGAGGTTCATTTTCTTGCATTTTCTAGCCTAGATTTAATCCTAAGATTATCTCCTACATTTTATTTATGTTTTAATCATTTAAATTAGTGTAATCTCCACTTCATTCGCTGGAGCTAAACCTCCCACAGTACACCTCCATCGTCCTTCACCCTGCTACTCGCCACAATTTTATTTCCACTACGATTATTCGTCATTTGATCAAGATCCTCCGCCCAGATTCACCAAGTGGCATCCGATTGAGATTCGCCAACACCATCCGATATTTGACGAGGATTTAGTCCTCATCCTTCACCGCGAAGCATCATCACAGCGTTCGGACATGACACGTGTCTAAGTGGGAAAATATCAACTGTCGGCTCATGCGTAGGACTGGGTATTTTGCGTACTAAACCCAACCAATTTTTGTATTTATTCTTAGTCTAAAATCATTCGTCTGCAGTGTTATATGTTTGTAAATTTTGCAAAAAGACATTACAACTTGCACTCTGGTCAACGCTAGCTCAGCTGCCCACTTGAGGTGGGCATTTTGCAGGAAGACGCTCACTATTTTATGTATTTTGTTTCAACTTAATAAATTTTTAGGTATGCTATATTATTTTGTGAAAATTGTAGGAAATCCCTCAGACATTATTTTAATTACATATATACCCCTCATAGTTTAGTGTTTTTGTACATTTAATTGATTTATTAACATTAGCTATTGTTCTAAGAAAATTCTCAAAAAATAGACTTAGGTTCCTGCGGCATTATACTTCCAAGCTCATATTTTATTTTGCAATTTTGGTCCTTTTTATTTTTTCAAAAAAATAAAAAAGAGCCCAATTATTCCCTATTTATCCTATAAAACCCATAAAAAATACAACCTCTTTGAAAAATTCCAAAAAAATATTATTTATTTTTTTTGCAACTCCAGGACATGAAAAATCAAAAAATAGAAAAAGAAAATACCTAAAAATTAAAAGACCAAAAAACCTTTATAAAAATCTAAAAAATTATAAAAGAATCCAAAAATAATGTTGTCTGTTTTTTTATTTTCTATATATTATTATTTATAAGTTAAAATTGATTTGAAAAACTTTGAACTTAATTTTTATTTTTAATTCCCATTTTAATTTCTACTATTTAATTAATCCTTTATTTATAATACTTTTTACTTTAAAAATATATAAAAAATAGCAAAATTCATAAAAATTACAAAATAGAAAAAATATTAAAAACCCGCAAACATTTTATTTTCTTTATTTTGAGTATTTTTATTAGTTTTTATAATTACATTAGCTTACATTGTACTTATACTCTATATATAGCTATATTATTTATCAATAAGAAAAAGAATTATAAAAATCTAAAAAATATAAAAGGAAATATAAAATTATAAAAATAAAGCAAAATACAATTTTATAAAAAATATAAAACTATAAAATTATAAAATTAAAATAAAATACAATTTTATAAAATAGAAAAATAAAAAATAAAAAGACCAAGTAAAAGATCATATATATAATAAGCTCACAATCATTTTTGTGCATTAGTTTGCCCAATCTATCTAGTTTGCTCCCTATGTTCGAATTCTATACATACTTGCACACTGTACATATCTATTGTATAGTAATAATAAATTTTAACTGTATAAATTTTTCTCTTTATTGCTTAATTCTTATTGTGGGTTAATTATTGATTGACCTTGGTTTCCTGAGCGGTCGCTTCAGCAAAATTGTATTCTCCTTGTGTAGACTACTTTAGACACTCGCAAAATCTGTGTTATCAGATAGCTAGGGTAAGAGGTAGAATGGAAATGAGATATTACTGGTTATATCATTCTGTTTAGCGGAATATGCGACTACAATATGTGACCACAATGTGGTCACATAATGATGCGCTAAATCGTCCACCTCAAATTTGTGGCCGCATATTTACTTATACGACCACTAATTGTGGGAATGTGCTTGCATTAGCTATTATGATCACAAATCCACTACTAATGGTTGTAAATAGGTGCTATTAAAACAACACATTTCTTGTAGTGCTCTAGCATAAAAATTACAATTTTGAATTTATAAAAAAAGACACATTATCAAAAATATATACCATCATAAAACATAAAAACCAGTTGAAAACATCATCATCTATTTAGATAAAACTTAAATAAATAAAAATGAATGTAAAAACATAAATCACTAACTAAAATAGTAAGGAGATATTGAACTCGGGAAGGACGTTGACGACTAAGAGAGTATGAGAGGTCACCGGTGACTAAGGGAGGACGTTGGCAACTAGGGGAGGAGGCGAGCAACAATCGAGAGGGGGAGGGTAGAGGAAGGAGAGAGAGTAAAAAGTGAATAACATGTATCGCGTTGACTATATTTATAAAGCATTACTTGACTAAATTGCCATGGATATTGGCAAAAACCGTCGTGGTAGACGTCGTCGAAAGCTTTAAAACCGTAGATATGTATCCATGATGCCAATAGTTTTTATATATCATCATGGTTCACGAACCTTGATATTCATTCTGATAGCATTTAGCAAACCACGGTCAATGATGGTGTTAGCTAATAGCCAGCATAGGTTGTCTCTGCTGACCTAAAATTCAAATTACATCCATGAATGCCGATTGACCCATGGATATGGTGATTTTGCGAACCGGCGAGAAAGCTTTGACAAAATCCAGAGTGTGAAGGGGAGAGAGACTTCCAATATAGATACTTGTTTCGTCAACCATCGACGTTTGTAAAGAATATCAGCAGCGGTTGTTTGTGGAACCTTCGATAATAGCTTGTTTAGTCGGTGATTTTTATTTACCTATCGAGGATGAGCCATCGTTACTTCATGTTTTGCTAGTAGTGAAACAAACCAAAAAAACCTAAAAATTCAAAATACATTAAACTTTTAATAATCATAAAATTCTATGAAGTCATAAAGTATGTGCAATACATCATTTCAAAGCAAAACAAGTTCACTACAATATAAAAATAAAATAAAATTATTTACATTTATTATTATTCTAAATTTAATAGAATTTTGTATGTAAAATTTCAATTCATTATTTTTTACTTTATATTCATTTTAAAAACTTTAAATTATTTTTTAAAAATCTATAAAAATATCATAAAAATTCATAAAAATGATAAAGGATAATTACAACATAAAATGTATTATTTTCTTATTTTTATTTTCCTACTATAGTTTAAAAATATAAAAGTCTTATTTCTCACTTACATATATTTTTATAAATAAATCAATTTCCAATATTAAAATAAATAAAAATAAAAATAAAATATTAAACAAAAAATAAAATTAAAAAAATTATAAAATAATAGAAATAAATAGAAAAAATTAATATATTAATAAAACAACGTGCATATATACATAGTTCTACTGTAAATACATATATACGCTTATATATTGTACTACATATCCACGTACATATTATATATATACTATCACGACCCCGATTCTCGGGCCGTCGGATCCTCCCATAATCGAATCTCGTTACTCAGCAATAAGTTATTCAACAATCACAACTAACATTCAAAAACAGACTGCAAAAAAAGTATATTCGGAAGAAAGTATTTGAACACTTTTCCATTCACAAAATAAAGTTCAGATAATACATTGTCCCACTATAACCATTTACATGTACATCAGCTTGAAAGGAAAATACACAAAAAGATTACTAACTACCTTTCAAAGTAAAGCTATTGTGGTTGGTTGGATGTCTACTAAGGTCCTTGCGATGGCTCATCGACACCTGCTGGGTTTTCCATAAATCATAGTATAACAATTAGCGAATGCTAAGTAACGAAGAAGAGAAAAACAAACAAATTGTGTAATTTTTCAAAAAGTTGTTATCACAAAAGTTTCATTCCTTCTCATTAATTTAAGTCATATTCCTTTCTATTCCATGCAAGGGATTAGTCCAGACCCACTCTTCTTGGACTCTGAAGTTGTGGACACTTCGGAATTGGAAATTGCGTTGATCTGATGAGCTTATGCTGCCGCACATCGTCTCAACCAATCCTCCAATACTACCCAGACAATTTCCTTTACTTTTATTAATCAGGATCTCAAACCCTCAGCCTGGAAAATAAAGGAGCACACCGTCCTTGAGGAATCCGTTGCTTAAACCTCAGGCTAACATTTAATCATGTAACCTAGCAACTTTAAAAACATATTATCGTGACCCAGCCCCTATTGAACCACCCCTGCCTCCACATGGTAAGACCACATCTTCCATCGTTCAACCCGAAGATATTGGCTCCTTGTACCACGCGTTGCAAATCATTTATTTCATGCGCACTTATCATAACAGGACAACCGTGTACCACCTAGGTAGGGAAACGCTAATACGGGTTCCTTCCGACAAACCTACATGTTGCATGCCCGACCTGTAGTTGTACTCCAAGTCATCCTTAACGTGACAAACGATCCTTTTCAGGATCCAACTCAAAACACATCAATTCCCATAATGTATTTCTTTCGTTAAGTCGTCGGTTTGCATAATCATCAACCCTTAGTATAGACTTACATATATATTATTCATATGCATATATACTCGTATTTATACTTATTTCAACTCCCAAACCCTAAATTTCCAAACCACTATATCAATTCGATGCTTAAACCTTATTTTAGTGAGAATCACAAAGTAACTTTTCATACTTTCTCAAAAATAGCCAAAATTAGGGTTCTTCATATCAAAGGACATAAAATCATAAATTTTAACGATCTCATATGAAAACCCAACAGCAAAAGGAAGGATTTCGTTACCTAATCGAGCTCTCTCACACGTATTCAGTGCTTTATCGTGATTCTTTTTCAAAAAGAAAGATTGATAGCTCCTGAAATGATCAAATTTCATTTTCGTATAAAAAACACTAAGCATGTGCCAAGAACACGAAGAACAAACGAAGAACACGAAGAATGTGAAGAGCGTATTTTTCTCTTAAAACTTCGGCAAAACTTCCCCTTATATACGGTGATATTTCTAGGAAAATTTCGGCAGAGTTTCCCTTTATATCAGGACATATTTCAAAAGAAAAACGGAAAGAGTTTCCTCTATAAAATCACCGAGAGGAAAACAATAACAAAAATGAAAGAATGTACTTAAACAACAAGAGACGAAGAATCGGTAGACACCACGCGTCTTAGGTGAGTGAATGTGTGATGAATCACAGTGTTCACTGACGTGCATAGTCGCCCGCACCTAAGCAGGGTATTATACAGATTTCTCCATCAAAATAACTATAAAAGCAGAATTGAAAGAATAGAAACATAAGCGATGGAGAATTAGTAGACACCACACGTCTTAGATGAGTGAATGTGTAACGAATCACAGGGTTCACTGATGTGCATAGCCGCCCGCACCTAAGTAAGGTATTACACATATTTCTCCATCAAAATAACTACAAAAGCAGACTGAATGAATAGAAACATAAGCGATAGGGAATCGGTAGACACTACGCGTCTTAAATGAGTGAATGTGTGACAAATCATAGGGTTCATTGACATGCATAGCCGCCCGCACCTAAGTAGGGTATTACACGGATTTCTCCTCAAACCACAACAGAAAATAAATCAGAAAGAAAGATGAATCAAGAACAAAGCATGGAAGAAAAGAGATTGAATTAAAATCCTATCTTACAAAGCAAACTAAGAGAAGATCATACCTTTATCCTCCTCGTTATCCCAACAGCACTTCGCTAGCGCTCTTTCCCCGCCTCCCACTCCTCCTCCCGACCTCTCAACCCTAGCCCTTGGGGTGGTGATGGTAGTGGAAATCGTAGAGAATAAATGGGTGGGGGTATTTATAGGCTCCAGAAAACCCTAACCATAGTTAGTAAACCATAGTTTAGCCCTTAACCGTAGTTAGCGGCCTATGATTTTGGCCCATGGTTTTGGCTAAAACTTATTCAAAACTTAGGGCTTAAGTTGGAACATTCCAGAGGATTCTAGATTCGCTAATGACGTTTAATTAATACTAATCGTGATTAACTTTCACTAATCATGATTTAACTTTCGCAGCTTATGCTTATTTTTTGCTAACTCTTGATTAGTGATCACTAATGGTCATTAGTGATTTCCAATCTATCATTACTTTCTTTAATCATTTTTAATTAGTCTTATTAACGGTCTTTATGGGCTAATGATGTCTTAAACCTCTTTACTTCTCTTTCTTATGAAAATCATAACAATTCCAAACGAAGTCCGATTCTTACGAAACAAATTCCGTTGGTTTCTTCTTGAGGAGTCGGATCTTATGATATAGGATCCAAGAGGGATCAAGTTCAAGGATTTACAATTATAACAACCTTAAAGGAAATCTCGTCCTTGAGACTAGAAATGCATGCATAACAACTTTAAAGAGGATTGAAATCATAACAACCTTAAAGAGAATGAACACCATTTCATTTATAAAGAAGATATACATCACATAGTATTATCACTCAAACAAGTAGGGATATTTCTCTCTCATTTCCACGTCAGGTTCCCATGTGGCTTCTTCAAACTCTTGGTTTCACCTCAATACTTTAACTAGAGGCACCTCTTTATGCCTCGACTTCTTGATATCTCTACTTAATACTTCCGCAGGCATTTCTTGGTATGTCAGGTCTGGCTCAACATGTAAATCATCATAACTTATCTTATGCTCTGGATCCCTAATGTACTTTCTCAGATTTGATACATGAAAAGCATAATGTATTACCGAAAGATGTGGAGGAAGCGCATGTATATATGCAACTTTTTCAATCCTTTGAATGATTTCAAAGGAACCCACGAACCTGGATGTCAACTTTCCACGCAAGCCAAACCTCTGAACTCCCTTCATAGGTGATACTTTGAGAAATTCAAAGTCGCCTAACTCAAACTCAAGGTCTCTTCGTCTGGTATCACTATAGTTTTTCTGGAAACTTTAAGCAGTCAACAGTCTTTTTCGAGCAAGCTCTACAACTTCTCGGGTCTCTTGGAGTTTATCTAAATCATAAAGGTTCTTTATCTTGGCCTCTTGCCAACACAAAGGAGTAGTACACCTAAGCCCATAAAGTGCTTCAAATGGTGCCATGCCAATACTTGTATGGTAACTGTTGTTGTATGTGAATTCTGCAAAGGTAAATGTTTAATCCATTATCCTTTCCATTCTAAGGCACATGCTCGTATCATATCTTCTAAAGTCTGAATAGTACATTCTGATTGACCATCTGTTTGTGGAGGATATGCTATGCTCAAGCATAGTTGTGTGCCTAAGAATTTCATGACTCCCAATAACGTGAGGTGAATCTTGAATCTCGATCGGAAACTACTTCCTTTGGAATGCCATGGAGACGAATCACATGTGTAATATATAACTTGGCAAGGTAGTCTGGAGTGAAAGATAAGCTTATTGGAATAAAGTGTGCTACCTTCGACAGACTATCTATTACAACCCAGATATTATCTGTACTACTAGTCTCTGAGGTAAGCCAGTAACGAAGTCCATAGAAATGCTTTCCTATTTTCATTTAGGTATAGGGAGGGGTTGCAATAATCCTGGTGGATTTTGGTGTGAAGCCTTTACCTGTTGGCAAGTGAAACATTAATTCACAAACTCAACAAGATCCTTCTTCATTCCCGGCCACCAAAAGTATGAATGAAGATCCTTATACATCTTTGTAATTCCTGGATGAATAGATAACCTTGAGCAGTACGTTTCACGTAAAATGTATTTCCTTAGTTCAAGTGTGTTTGGTACACAAACTCTATGATGGTTTTAACAGTAACCAATCTTGTATCTGGAAACCTCTATCTCATTCTTTTCGTTGTTATTTCAAGTCTTTAAGGATTGGATCATCCTCTTGTCCTTTCTTTATTCTATCCCGGATCTCTGATTTGTATCGGTGAGGAATAGTCATAGTATCAGCACTACTATCAAATGGTTTTCATTCACTTAACGTTGATAGTAAACCCCATAAGTAGATAACACTCACCAGCCCAGGTGAATAAGTTCTTCTTCTAAGGGCAACTGCTACGACGTTCCCCTTACCAATGTGGTAGGAGATAGTGCAATCATAGTCTTTCAACAACTCTAGCCACCGTCTTTGTCTCATATTGAGTTCCTTCTGATCAAATAGATATTTCAAGCTTTTATGATTAGTCAAGATTTCAAAAGTAATACCATAGAGGTAATGTCTCCATATCTTTAAAGCAAAAACTACAGCAGGTAATTCAAGGTCATGTGTTGGGTAGTTCTTTTCATGTGTCCTGAGCTGGCGTGATGCATACGCAACTACCTTATCATGTTGCATGAGAACTACCCCAAGTCCTTCTTTAGACGCATCAGTGTACACCGTAAACCCTTCACTCCTAGAGTATAAAGTAAGGATAGGTGCATATGTTAATCATTCTTTCAGTATCTGAAAACTAGCTTCACATGTGTTAGACCATATGAATGAGACTTCCATCTGAGTTAGTCTAGTCACTGACAATGCTATTCGTGAAAAGTCCTTCACGAATCTTCTATAATATCCAGCTAATCCTAGAAAAGATTGTATTTATGTGACAGTCTTCGGGCGTTCCCAACTCATCACCGCACTAACCTTTGTAGGATCAATTGATATACCTTCTACAGAAATAACATGGCCTAAGAAAGATACTTCAGATAACCAAAAGTCACATTTGCTATATTTAGCATCCAATTTGTTCTTCCTTAATGTTTCAAGTGCCCGCCTGAGATGGTATTCATGCAAATACTTATCCTTAGAGTAAATAAGCACATCACCAATAAAGACTACTACAAAGTGATCTAAGAACTCCTTGAATACTCCATTCATGAGATCCATGAAAGCTGCTGGGGCATTTGTCAGTCCAAAAGGCATAACTAAGAATTCATAATGTCCATATCTAGTTTGAAAGGTTGTCTTGAGGATATCTGCACCTTTTATCTTCAACCGATGGTATCCAGATCTTAAGATAATCTTGGAATACACAGTCAAACATTGTAACTGGTTAAAGAGATCATCTATCCTAGGTATAGGATACTTATTCTTTATTGCCCTCTTCTTTAACTGCCAATAGTCAATGCATAACTGCATTGACCCATCCTTTTTTCTGATAAATAAGACAGGTGCTCCCCATGGTGAAGTACTAGGATGAATGAATCCTTTATCTAACAGTTCTTGCAATTGTATATTTAACTCTCGTAATTCAGCTGGTGCCATCATATATGTAGAGATAGAGATAGGCTGAATATCAGGTATAAGATACATACATACATATATATATATACACACACACGGGGTTGCCCCGCCCCATTTTTGGAAAAATTTTTTTTTATTTTTTTGAAAAATGTCATCATGTATATTCATCCCTATATCCCTCCTATATGTCATTCGAATTTCGTCAGAAACAGAGACTCCTACGGCCTCCATCCAGACATGGTCAATTTAAAAAATCCTAAGACCGTTAGAAAAATGACGTCTGGATGGAGGCTGTAAGAGTCTCTGTTTCTGACGAAATTCGAATGACATATGGGAGGGATATAGGGATGAATATACATTGTGATATTTTTTCCAAAAAAATTAAAAAATTTGTGAAAAAATGGGTGGGGGCAGCCATGTTGGCTGCCCCTAGGGGACAGCCCCATTTTTTCCCTCTCTCTCTCTCTCTCTCTCTCTCTATATATATATATATATATATAGAGAGAGAGAGAGAGAGAGCACTTGAATTGAGGTGGTACATTTCTTTGATTATGGAAAGATGCCTTCTTAGACCGTTGGATGATCACTGTACGAGTGAGATTGGACCCATTAGGTGGTTTTCGTGCCAACTAGCATTCATAATATGTAGGTGGATTAAATTAGTCTTAATTTGTTAAAATACGCGTCATTAATCTTTCTATATTTAGATATATGTCGCATGATGTGCATAATTTTCTAGAATTATCCGAATGAATAAAGGTTCGTGTTTTGAAATAATTGTTAACAATTTACAAACAATAGAGATATTTTACAATTCCATGTTATAAATTACAAAAGCATAACCGTTGTTGTTTGCAAAAAAATCCAAATTTGATGAAATTTCGATTTTTTGTATAGATGTATTTGTTAAAATATAGGATGCTTTGATGTTGTGTTAACTAATTGATGTACACGTGAAAATGATTCCTAAATCATGGGATTTTTGTTACAACTATATTTCCTAATTTATTAGATGGGATAAATTGTGAACACGTTAAATATTACATGTCATATGCCATATTAGTTTTAGATGATATTAAACATGCGGTGTAATAAATGAATCCATATTAAATAAATAGTCCATATTTCACATTCATCGATCTTATTTAGCATTCCATGTATGGAGTTTACGTCCATCCAATGTCATGTCCGACATTCTAACAAATGAAGGCTTACAATAAATGAATCCATCATTTCATTAACATATATTACAATTGTAATTCGTATTTTACATTTTCCTCATTTTTTTTACACTCGTCTCCTTTTTTCTACAGTCAATTTCAAATTGATGACATCCGCAAGATCTTGTTGTCTCAATCTCTATCCTTCTTCCTCTCATTGAAAGTTATCCAAGTGACCTACATAATGTAAAAATAGAATAAGATATTGAATATTTTATGGAAGCGTAAAATGACTCTAGATAATATAAAAATAACTGGAATGTGTTTGTACATGTAGTGCAGCAGTCATTTGAATGTAAAATACAGTATGACGTTGTGAAAATGAAACAGAAAAATGTAAAATGATCATATGTATTGTAATTCGGTGTAATGTATTATAAAACGATGTAATCAACACCACTAAACTTAAAACCTGATGCGTATATATGGATCATGCAATCAAAAGCACTGAACTTGAAATTAAACAATGAAGACAGAAGACATGGATTGAAAAATGAAAAAGATAATGAAGACTGGAGACATGGATTGCAATATGAAATAGATGAGAAACAATGATCTCTGATCGAAGATAATCGAGGATTGGATCGAGATGGAATCAAAATGAAACATGGAAACATGATCAAATCAAATCAAACTAACTGGAACTTTTTACGGATGAATATAAAGAAAATGAAAAAATGATTACGAATACGCAGCCTCCATGCGCAACCATCTCATGTCGCTCCATTCATGGTCTTCTTCATCGTCATGCACTACCAACGCCATTGTCATACACCTCCATCGTCGTGGTCTCCATTCCTCCGTTGAAAACCTTTTCTCGTCTTTTTCCCTCTCATTCGAATGAGATGCTAAATTTAGATAGTAATTTCTCACAATCAATATTTAGCAATATAATCGGGATTGAAACAGAAGAAAGAGATTTGTTTCTAAAAATAGCGAATCGGATCTAGTTTTAACAGTGATTTTCGTGGAAAATGGTGGTTTTGTCGAGAACCGTTGATCAATATCGGACGGTTGATCGCTAAATTTAGATAGTAATTTCTCACAATCAATATTTAGCAATATAATCGGGATTGAAACAGAAGAAAGAGATTTGTTTCTAAAAATAGCGAATCGGATCTAGTTTTAACAGTGATTTTCGTGTAAAATGGTGGTTTTGTCGAGAACCGTTGATCAATATCGGACGGTTGATCGGGGTTGTCGTATCATATGTATGATAAGGTGTCACTTCAATTCAAGTTCTCTCTATATAAAGAGAGAGAGACATACATATTCTAGTATCTATAGTAATAATAAAATCCTGATTCTTAAAGAAATCTACTATCAGCCATAATTTTAACAGATTGCCTCCTGAAGATCGACATTCCTTGTATTTAGTAATGTACACGATAGTTTTAGGAGTATAAATAAAATAAATTAAATTTTTTGATCGATTAGTCACTTTAGCAACACTATTTTGCTCCTAGGGTAGTAGATCAAGGTGATTCATCATATCCCAACAAACCTCCTATTAACGAAAAAACTTTAAGAATACTTTTTCTTATCAATATTCGATCTAAACATTGCCCATTTTTAGGATTTAGTAAGACAAATTTCATATATATATATATATGTATATATATATATATGTATATATATATATATGGAAAAAATGGGGCTGCCCCCACCCCATTTTTCGGTGTTTTTTTTATTTTTTTGAAAAATAAAATCATGTATATTCATCCATATATCCCTCCTATATGCCATTCGAATTTCGTCAGAAACAGAGACTCCTACGGCCTCCATCTCGATGGTATCGATTTAAAAAAATCCTGTTACCGTTAAAAAATTACTGTCCGGATCGAGGCCGTAGAAGTCTCTGTTTCTGACGAAATTCGAATGGTATATAGGAGGGATATAGGGATGAATGTACATGTGTTATTTTTCAAAAAAATAAAAAAATTTGCCCAAATAAGGCGGGGGCAGCCATGTTGGCTGCCCCTAGGGGGCAGCCACATATGACCATTCATATATATATATATATATATATATATATATATATATATATATATATATATATATGAGGTAAATGGGGCTGCCCCCAGGGAGTAGCCAACTTGGCTACTCCCACCCCTATTTTCCCTCATTTTTTTATTTTTTTGGAAAATAAAAATTTGTATATTCATCATTATATCCCTCTCACATTCTATTAAAATTTCGTCAGAAACAGAGACTCCTACGGCCTCCATCCAAACATGGTCGATTTAAAAAATCCTGCGACCGTTAAAAAAATGACGTATGGATGAAGGCCGTAGGAGTCTCTGTTTCTGATGAAATTTTAATACAATGTGAGAGGGATATAATGATGAATATACAAATTTTTATTTTCCAAAAAAATAAAAAAATGAGGGAAAAATATGGGTGGGAGTAGCCAAGTTGGCTACTCCCTGGGGGCAGCCCCATTTTACCCTATATATATATATGGGTAAAATGGGGCTGCCCCCAGGGAGTAGCCAACTTGGCTACTCCCACCCCTATTTTTCCCTCATTTTTTTATTTTTTTGGAAAATAAAAATTTATATATTCATCATTATATCCCTCTCACATTCTTTTAAAATTTCATCAGAAACAGAGACTCCTAAGCCCTCCATCCAGACGTCATTTTTTTAACGGTCGCAGGATTTTTTAAATCGACCATGTTTGGATGGAGGCCGTAGGAGTCTCTGTTTCTGACGAAATTTTAATAGAATGTGAGAGGGATATAATGATGAATATACAATTTTTATTTTCCAAAAAAATAAAAAAATGAGGGAAAAATAGGGGTGGGAGTAGCCAAGTTGGCTACTCCCTGAGGGCAGCCCCATTTACCTATATATATATATATATATATATATATATATATATATAGAGAGAGAGAGAGAGAGAGAGAGAGAGAGAGAGATCTGCATCCATATTTTAAACATGTTGGTAACACCGATATCCTTGTATGTGTCAAATCATTTACATCCTCATTTTGTTATCTTCTAGTCTATATTTGATTATTACAATACGAAATAAATACATTATGGCTAAGAATATCTGGTTTATGGAAAGGAAATGCCTATTTCCAAAAGGCAACAAATATTGTTGTAACGAAAACTTTTATACAAGTAAGTTGAATATAGATTGAATCATCTTTATATATGAGGTACAAATACATCTATTTAAGATAATATTATTGACCAATAAATAAAGCATAAAAGAGTAAAATAAGAAGCTGCATTAATATTGCAAAAATATGTTGTATCAAAGACTTGCGGCATTGGATTTAAAATTGTATAATATATAGGCCAAAAGTAAGTAAAAATTTATTGCAAAAAAAAAATTATCCACAACTAAACTAATTTGATGTAGTGTTAATTAATATGCTACCTTATAGGAGCGGTGATTGGTATTTAGTGACGGTGTTTCAAATAGTATAAATTCATTTTATGTACAACATATAGATTTTAGAATTAAATGTACGTCTTTCAGTTTATCTGAAACGGTAATGTACGAAATTTAGTTCTCGGCTTATTATCGAGGAAAATTGGCTCTAATAACTTGTTAGACTCGTGTTCAAGTGGACTCATTTACAACCTCCTCCACTTATATTCACAACATCATCATAGTGACATGGATCATAACTTATTCTCAGTGATAATGGCAATGACACGATCCGAATAGTCTTTTCTCAATATCTCTTCGTAGGGATGACTCCACCTCTCGGACAGTCCCTTCCACGCCCCTACTCTGATACCATTTGTAACGTCTCGAACTTGGGTCCATGATCCATTGTCGAGGATAACTGACCCTAATAACTTGTTGGACTCGATCCCAAGTGTACTCGTTGACGACCACCCAAAATGCTTAAGCTCAACTTGTAAAGTAGTAATCTCCGCTCTTCTAATACACTCTCTCACTTTGAGAGTTTCCGATGTGAAACTATGTTTGTGTTACAAATATCATATGTATTAAAAACTTGGAAGATTTGAAGGAGCCAAGTCCACTCCCCGCCCCCTATCTTCATGCCTAAAGAAGACGATCTTTCGAGTATTCCGAAGGTGAGTGGTTAGATACTTATAGTAAATTTATGGTTTAAATTATGTTTTAAGTTATTTTCCATCTTATACATTTATGTCGATAATTGAATGTAAATAAGTATGTTTTATGTTGGTTTCCATTCAAGAAAGTTATGCTCTCATTGCATTATGTTGCAAGACGTTAAGCATATGCGAAAATCATGTTGTATGGCCTTGTTGCTCTTCTAATGGTTTATGTTGCAAGATATTATGCATATAATCAAGACGTTAAGTATATGCTGGGAATGGTGATAATTATGCATTACTTGAAAACATGTCTATGTCATTCTTTTATAAATCTTGCAAGTACTTTTCATTTCACTTGCTCGGAAAAAATATGTTTGGTTTCACTTTTCTTTTAAACAAAATTTCGCTAGACAAGTTTATTCGTTCGACCGTTGTATACTTTTATGAAAAGCAGGTATATAAGTTTTCCTTTTATATAATTTTTTTACAATATTGCATTTTCATTTTAAAGTTTGAACCATTCACTATGTCTATGTTTTTTACTTGGTTTAGACTCATCATTCTATTGGCTAATACTATACAAACTAGCTTGAGAATGAGTCATTGGAGGAAACATATATCACTACTTTGGAGGTTATATAGCCATCATAGTATGTAGATATTTTAGTAATTATTTTATATAGAGTTATGATAAAAGGAAATATGACATTTTGGACAATATGAAGGATCTTTTTATATGGTATATCTTTGTATATGAGAACAGTTTGATACATGTTTTGAGTATTTCAAATATGACTGTTCAAGATGGATAATATTTTGTAAAGAACCATAAAGTTGACCCTTCTAATAATCGTTTTTGAGTTTGCGATTTAACATGTTTCAGATATTTGTTCAAGTCTATTGACGGGAGGATTCATATTATGGATAAAAACAGTACACTGCCAATAACTTTTTTCTGGATATCTAGTTATAGGCCCTCCATCATGTTCCACATTAGCGAAACTACAATAATCTATTCTTTATACTAAAGTTAGATTTTTTACCCAGCTATAGACACATGTTTCACTCTCAATCCTTTCTCACACAACTTCGTCTCCTCTCCATTCGAATATCGCTTGGGCCCACTCTCCACCTACCTACAGTTATCTTGAAACTTCCATGCTTGATGGAAAAGAAGCGAACAAAGGCTCGCTTGCTCTCTCTGCCGCGGATCGGGATCTATCGCCATCCTGGTATATTGATTTTGAAGTGATATGAAAGTCGGAATTCTCTGAGAACATATTACCCATCTAAGGGACAAGGGGTAGAACGACCTCTCGTTCTATTTATTGCAGTGCAGGATGGGTCTCGTTGTCTAGGCATGCCCTCTTATCTCCCCTATGCCTAGGACCTTGTCTGGGCCAAGAGCCATAGTTAGTTGTTGTTTCCATTAGGCTTGATTCTCGTTGTTGATACCGACAAGACCCAGCTAGAGTCTTCTGGTTGATAGTGGAGGACTCTTAGACACAGAAAAGGAAAAGGGGTTCAATTTCTTTCCTTTCTTGCTCTCCCTTAGCAGTGGGAAAGAAGTCTATCTATCTGCCTTGGTAGATTTCCCCCGTTGCAATCCACAAAGGGAAATTCCATGAATCCTGTTGGTGGATAAAACCGATAGTGACATATCTCAACCCTTTTGGCTCATGGTGGATGGTTGTAATGGTTATATGGCTAGTGTCACCACAACCCAAGATGGGTGAGTGAGTTTGAACTCAACCTACTCTACAAAAACTGCCTTCCATAGTGCCACAATCGTGGAACCTCGTTGCCCTTCCTCCCCTTCGCTTCCTCTGGGTTCCCAGGATGGATGCCCAGAGTCGCAAGGTTAGCCCTTTCCAGTTATCATAGTAGGTCAAAATAGGTTGATGAGACGTGAACTATCCTGGAAGGAAGATAACTAGATCAACGGGCCCTTAAGTCTTACCTAGTCAATTTCCTTTTATATAAAACAGAAGAAAGAAAAGAAGATGCTTACAGTCAAAGCTGAAACCAAAGACCCCAGTACCACGAAGCCTTCTTCCTTAGGGAGGAGTGGAGCCTCAGGGGGGGGGGGGGTTAGGTCTATGTCCACCTTTAGAAGAAAGCGAGCAGAGATAGAAAAGAATAACCATGATGAATAATTTGAGGATTTTTTGCTATAACTTCCGATGTTAGAATCATATTGACGATCCTTAATCATCATGTTTGGATGTGGGATACATCCATTTATTCTGGTATAAAAAGACTTTATAGCATAATAAATTGTCTCAAGATAAGTGGTTACATTATGATTATATCATGTATTATGTTTAATTCTATAATATGTATCAATTCCTTATCTCCCAAACTGACTAAACAAAAAATAGATAAACCTCACTTACCCCTTATCCTACCCTATTTCTTATCCGTCACTCGAATATTTGTTGATAAAATTTTCCTCGAATTGGTATCAACCTAAAACGATTGATACAGATACAGGGGAAAGGTAAAGGGATTATTTTCATCATGATATGTACCATTTGTATTGAATATAGCATTTTTTTATTTTCAAGAGTGAAAGATAATTATACAATGAATAATATATAAAATGATGCATATAAAATAGAAGATATTATAATAAATCATATTATTTGTTCTTATAACTTAGGGTTGGGTATCGGATCAGGTCATATTTGAGTTGGCCCAACTCAAGCCCATTTAAGTATATGAGTTAATGGGTCAGGTCTAGGCCCATTTTATTTTCAAATTCCAGGCTCAAGTCCAAACCCGATCCAAATAAAATGGGTAGGGTTCGGGTCGGGCCGGCTCAATTTAACATCTATGTACACCAATATCATGTGTTCCATTTTTCTCTTATTTATGTGATTGTTTCTTATGCATGTGTGCTTGTTTAATACTTTAAGTATGCCAACTAATTCGTATTTTTGACATTAATTGTATGTTGGAAATAAAAATCTGGTAAAAAAATATGGCTACTTAAACCATCATTCAATTCACCATTATATATTCTGTTGTAGATGCGGGAACTATGATCCAATACAGATTGGTTATTTACAGTTGTACGTGCTCAACACTTGAGAATTCATTCTTGCACATTAATGTAATAATCTTGCATATTAATTTAATAATGTACTCAATTCAAGCTAATGGATATGAATATTAATAGGTTTAAGTATTTATTCTAAATTAGAAATAAGGATTTGAAAGTTAGAACATGGTATTTGGATCAAACATGAATATACTGGATATAATTATATCATATAGGTCGGCTATCGAGTTTGCCGATAATCAATACGGGTTCATTTTGAGGCCTACGGTCTGCCCACTAAATTTCGGATTCAGATTTAGGTCAGGTTATGCGGATCGGGTTTTGGGCCGGATCGGACCGCCCAGCCCAATACCCAACCCTATTATAGCTTCGTTTTGTTGTGGTGCAAGTAAGTCCAATTTTCTGAATTACACCATTCATCTTGATATACGCCTTCTTTTATAAATTCTTTATTTAGTATTTATATATTTTTTATTTTATTTTTTTTTGAGAAAAGATCGACATTTCATTCATAAAAAGATTTCCAACATGCAACCGCAATAAGTACCAAAAGAATCAAGAAAAAGTAGAGAGAGAAAAAACCCAGACCCCGGAATTTAGTACAACTGATGAGTACCCCAAGGTAGTCAAAAATTGGAGCAAGTTCGTTTAGGACAATAAACATACCAAAAAGAAAATAAAATGAGGTATGGTTGATGGTAGGGAACTGGCGCATTGGAGAGGGGGAGGTGGGAGGTTGGCCTCAATTTTTTGAGTCTTTTGATGCTAGTTGACGCATGATGCGTAGTTGAGGTTTAAGTCTCAACCTCATAAAAGAGTATGAATAATTTTAAGCTTTGAGAATTAAGGGGTTGAAGCTTAGCGAGTGACTTGTAGGAAATTAAAATGACTGTTTGAAAATGAACGGGGTGTCTTTACCATACTAGAGTGGGGTTGAGAGGTATCTTGGTACATCCTTGAACATCATTCCCTCCTAGTCAACCACCAGATCGATGTTTAGAAAGCATCTATCTACCAATTGGATAAAGGTCAAGGGATGATATTATGTAGCTCAAAAAAATTCTCAATGGTCACTCGTATAGGTAAAATATGTAAAGTGCTAAAAACTGTAATTGTAGAAGGACAATGGAGAAGCATGTGGGTGATGGTTTCTTCGTTGCCAAGATGAAGGGGGCAGGGATTTATGGTCGAGATAGAGGTATTCATGGGTTTATCTTGGGTTCGCAATTTATGGTGGCTAAAGGTCCAGTGGAACATGGATGCTTTTGGTGGGAAGGGTTTTGTTAGAATTTATGATTAGGTCCCAAGCTACCATGGGATAGGAGATGTAAAGGTCATTGTTAATTTGAAAAATATTCTTCCTGCGATAAATATTGAGTCTTCAATTGTTGGACAAGGGGAGAAGTTTGATAAGAATTGGGTGAGCTACAAGATTTCCTATTAGTCGTTACACCTCGTGATAACTGCCTTGGGAAAATTTTGTTTGGAAGCAAGGTGGATAGGGATTTGTCGAGGCTACAGTTTCCATTGCGTGCAGACGACCAAAGTGTGGGAAGGAGTGTACGAAGGGATGGAAGGTCATTTATGCTATCAATTCATAGAAGAGAGTTTGATCACAAACCAACTAATCTTGAAGAGAATTTTCTAATATGCCATGATCCATTCTTGATCGCCCACCAGCATGGAGAATCCTTGGGGTTAGGTGCCTCAAGCAAAGGGGTAGGGCAACCTCTGTGGTAATGACAACTAATCATCCTAGATAGAAGAGAGTCGTGATATGTTTGAACCTTAAACAGTCATAGCCTCGTTGAAGAGATGTAAGTTTTGGATTCCCCACCCGTCATTTGTTTTCAGCCTAGAGGAAATGTCTCATGATTTTGGTAAAAAGAGGGAAGAGAGGATGTGGTTTATTTGTGGAGTAAGGGATGTGTTAAGGAGGAAGATCCTAGAGGGGAGGGTGAACATTCCAGACTTCTAACCCAAAAGTTTTTTTCATGAACTTTTGGATAAGAGATAGCCATTCATTTCGCTTTAAAGGTTTCGACGATAGTGACACCCCAAGGTAGCTTATAGGGAACTCGTCATCAGTCTGGCCAAATAAGTCAGTTGCAAACTTCCGTTCCTCGGTGCTTAGGTTAAGATAATGGATGGTGAATTTGTCTTCATTTATGTATAATCCAATGATCTTGGAGAAGATCTTGAGGTTAAAGTTCATGCATTTAAGGGCTTCCGGTATGAATTTGATAAATAAGAGGACATACATCTGGGAAAAGCATGTTGTAATGCAATTGGCTGGCTAGTCGAAGTTGCACCTTGATGTGCCTGCATGAATGCATTAAAAATTGCCATTGCTGTCGCAAATCCTAAATCTCCATATTCATACTAGACACTTGACTCTCTAATTCCCTCTCCCTTTGTGTCTTCTGAGAGGAAGATGAGGAGTCGCTCCCTATTCCATACCAATTCCGTAAGGTGGCACCACGACCACCACAAAGGACTCAACCTTGATACTCCGGACCTGTCTCCTGAAGGAAGGCCGCATCAGGAGTAAGAGGCGGTTGACTCATTCCACTACTGTCTAGAGAGCCAATGGTCGTGAGTCTGATCATCTCCTCCTGATAATTTATCTAAGTAAATTCAAAATTCATTTAAATTATAAAAAAGACAAAATTGTTACGAAATAACTTATATGAATTGGACCATAGGCAGGATCTACCCTATGAACCTCCCCGCCCACATCGCGACTCTTAGACTTCTTAAAGACTTCCATCCGGCTGGGCATACGATTGTTCTCCACTGCCTAATATGAAAAGATAACTAAAACTTACGATACCATTTTAATATATATTAATGGATGGAATTTAAACATAATTCATACAGTAGATTACTTACAAAGTTATCCTTCAGTTGATTTCTATTCCTTCTCCCCATTCAATGGGTAGACTTGAAACCTTTCCTCCGATTTTGAGCATTACGCCTTGAGATGCCATATACAAAGGTAATAATGTCAATAATGGAATTCGAAATAATTGATAATACCACATATGTATCATACCGCATGTTTCTTCTCCCATCCAAATATATACCAACGCCCTCCAGTGTTCAGCGGGTACATTTGAAGGACAATTTGCCAAAAGTATCTCCAATGGAAGCTCCGGGTCGAAGTACTGAATTTTTTTAAGAAAATTACTTGCATACATAAATGATGAAAAATCAAGTTATTTTACTTACTCGGACCTTCAGACGACCTCGATATTTACGCAGCAATTCCATGTCATGTCCTAAAATTAGAGCATTCATGGCTGGGTCATGATCCCATGAAAACTAGACTGTAAAGAAAAGGAAGCAAAAAAATTTAAGTTAAGTTTATAGACTGAACAACAATTTTGCTTTGATATTAGTTTTAAATACATCCAAATCATGAAGAATGGCATGTTTTATTGATTGCTCCACTAAACGCAAGTATGTAATGTGGATAGGAACCCTGCCTCTGCACACCTGCCCAAGTAACTCTGAAACACATACGAGTTCTCCCCTACTGCATCACCTCCAACTATCCGCACTCTAAGTGTCTCACCGGGGCACAACCGGTCCAACACTCGGCACTCTGATGGGCCTCTACGTCTGGCTGAGCCACTGGATCCGTCAGGATCGGAGGTCCCACTCCCTGCACGTGGTGCAGGCGGTGCATCTCGAATGCGTTTAGGACGTGTAGGCATATTTGCATATATAATGAAACATTTAAATGACATAACAAGAACTGTATATTTCACATATTAAATCAAACAATTGGAAAAAAATTAATGGTGAACTTACAATTTAAACATCTGCATCTACAAAATACTTTGGATGTTCTTGTATCTTGGCTTGATATACGTCGTTTATATTTAACAACTCATCATCATCATTGACATCAAAAAAATCTCTTGGTATTGTCCTCGGTATGATCACCCATCACTTAAGTTGTATGGAATGTAGAATACTTGTTTTACCAGACTGACAAGTGTAAAGGGCTCATTTGTTTGCAATTTCTCAGATAATTTTAATCACATGTATCTCTTCGATATCCTATCTCCTCGCGACCGACATCAAACCAATTGCACATAAAAGAACACATCGACATTCATGAGTGAAGATGATCTCTATTATGTCAACTATTTCCCCATAGTAGTCGTCTAAACCTGAAGGTAAATCTGTTTTTACCATAACACGGACAGTTGCGTTGATTTCATCTCGTCGGCGGACTTTGTTCTAAATCTGTAGTCATTCACAATATAACCCTTGTATGAAATAACTTGTGAATATGGTATACGTCCAAGATTGTCAAGGTTAAAGTTCCACCTATCATCCATTTCCTTTAAATATTTCACATGTGAACGGAACCAATTGATGAATTGAGATTTATTGTGAGTATCATTAAACAATGAATTGTACTCATCAAAAAATTCATCAATCTCTGATAACTGCATCAAAATATAGTATTGTATGAGATCTCTATCCTCGTCGGATATTACACGATGAATACCACTGAACATATGCCTACCACATGATTGAAAGACCCGTAATTTGGATTCGTCATCTTCCACCATGACATCGCCTTCATCATTTCGTTCAAATCGGTTGAAATGTACGCTTTCACCTTCCATATACATTTCACATAAATTAATATACTCTTCACAAAGATAACCTTCAGCAATACATCCTTCAGGTTGTGCCTTATTAAAGACCATATTTTTTAATTTTCGAAGGTATCTTTCTATTGGATACATCCAACGATATTGAACCGGTCCACCGATCCTTGCTGCACCTACTAGATGAACTGTTAAGTGAACCACTACATCAAAAAATAGGTGGGAATATCTGCTCTAATTTGCATAATGTGATAACAATGTCTTCTTTGAGTCTTTTTAAGATCAACGGATCTAAAACCTTCGAACACAATACTCTGAAAAATCCACTCAATTCTGTTAAGGATTGTAGGACAACATCCTCAACAATCCCACGAATAGCGAATGGAAGTAATACTTCCATGTAAACATGACAGTCATAACTTTTCAATCTGGTTATCTTACGTTCTCTTTCATTTACACACCTCGACAACTGTGACGAGAAACCATCAGACACCTTTAAATTTTTAAGGAACATAAGAATTTTATCACGCTCACCAATGGCTAATGTATATACTACTGCAGGTATAGTAACTTGTCCATTGTCTAAGTCAAGTGGATGTAGTTCCTCGCGTATACGAAGTTGAACTAAATCGCATCTCGTCCTTAAATTATCTTTTGATTGATCCAAAAGATTTAAAATTCCCAAAATATTTTACAAAACATTCTTCTCAATATGCATGACATCCAAATTATGATGAATTTGTAAATGTTTTCAGTATAGTAACTCTCTGAAAAAAACACTTTGTTTCTTCCATCCACCGGCTATATTTTTCTTTGATGTCCATCCTAAACAACTACTGTGTACAAGTAATTATTGTTCTCAAATAATGCTGCCATTCACATGAGCTAAGTCAAGTCGGCGTCCAAATGGTAAGCTGTCAAATTTCTTATTACTATCTGTCCTTTGCCATCTATGCTTCGGTGGCAGGAAACGACGATGACCCAAATAGCAATGCTTCATACTTCCAGTAAGTCAAGTTGAATGTGTTTTTCAGAACAGACAGGACACGCGATTTTTCCCTTTGTACTCCAACCAGACAAATTTGTATACGCAGGAAAATCATTTATAGTCCACAGCAGTGCAACATGCAATGTAAATATTTCTTTCCTACATGCATCATATGTAGGTATTCCTATGGTCCATAATAGTGTTTTAGTTCATCCATTAATGGTTGTAAGTACACATCAATTGCGTTAGCAGGACCTTTAGGATCAGGAATCAGCAGCGGCATCATCATAAATGAAGAACTCATTGACATCCATGGTAGTAGATTGTAGACCATCAAAATCACGGGCCAAATGTTGTCACGCAAACTCATATTACCAAACGGATTGAAACCATTTGAAGCTAATCCCAACCGAATATTTCTCTCATCTTGAGAGAAATGAGGATATCTCTGATCAAATTTTATCCATTCTTCTGCATCAGATGGATGTCTCATAATTCCATTAGCATCTCGTTTATTTGAACGAGAATGCCACATCATCCACTTTACGGTTTTTTCTGACATAAAGAAACGTTTCAGTCTTGGAATTAATGGGAAGTAACGCAATATCTTCACCGACTTCTTCTTCCTCTTTAAATTAGTTTTTTCTTCTTTATACCTGGGAGCCTCACAATAGGGATAAAGTACTAAATCTGAATTTTCTCCTCGGAAAAGTACACAATCATTAACACAAATATCGATTCTCATATTTCAGACTTAGCAATCGGAATCGTTGCTTCGCCTCTTTCCAATCTTTTGGATAATTCTGAGGATTATTCAATAACTTCCGGATTAATGCCAGTACATCTGTCATCATTGCAGCGGTTTCTCCGTTCCTTACTTTCATCTTAAACAACTCTAATAAAAACTGTAAACGCGTCATTTCCATCCCAGGAGCCAACATGGCTTCTGCATCTGGCAAACTGCTCTCAAACTTATCATCTAAACCAATGTCTTCTGTCTCAGGTCTTCTTAAATCGTCCATTAATTCAAATAACTCGTGATCAATGTTATTCAAGGAAGGTGTAGTGGCTCCTACACCTACATCCATATCCTCATCCATTCGCAAATGATCTATAACCTCTCCATGTGCAGTTCACATTGAGTAATGCAACCAAAATCCGTTGAGTATAAGATGGTTATAAACTTCCACTCTAACATTACATTTAATATTCTTACATCTCACACATGTACAATAAATCTTAAAACCACCAAATTTCTTATCAACTCTTTCTAATTGAAATGCCTAATCCAAGAACGTGATCACTCCTCTGTTATATCGCTGAAAATCATCGTATCTCTTATCCATCCATGTTTTATCCATTTCGCTGCACAATCTGAATAATAATCACCATGATGTTTTAGTTATTTGGAGACAAGTTAAACGTGGGTCAAACGAGTTATATGAAGATAAGCTACATGGAAAAAGTTATATGTAACAAGTTTTGTGAATTAATTAGGACAAAGTTAACCACAACAAGCTATACTCAATGGAAATGATCATATCGACTCAAGTTAAACATGGGGTAAAATGCAAAAAAATGAAAAGAAATAAACATGCCATACATCTTTTCTATCTTAATCTTATAGATATGAGGAAAGACACCCATACATATTTCAATGAGTAAAATGAAGAACAAAGAACTCAATGGATAAGATGATCATATGGATTCAAGTTAAACATGGGGTAAAATGTAAAAAAATGAAGAGAAATAAACATGCTATACATCTTCTCTATATTAATCTTATATATATGGGGGAAAACACACATACCTATTTCAATGAGCAAAATGAAGAACAATGGACGCAAAGGAGTGTTGATAATCACCACAAAACTAAGATGGAAGAGATCGACAACCACGAGGGGCTTTGGGGTGGCGAAGGGGACTATGGGCGGGGGCGGCGGGGATGTGGCATAAAGCGAAATGGGAAAGAACGTAGTTCGAAGGGCCTAACCATCGGGGACGGTCGTCTTGACCGTCCCCTTTAGTGAGAATCAGGGACGGTCACTAACAACCATCTTCTTTGACCCTCTTATGTCAGTCGTGACGCCAACAGAAGCGCAATGGGGACGTTCAGGACCGTCCCCAAAGGCCCCTCCGGGGGTGAAAGCAGACCAGTGCCTTGGTCAGGGTATCGGGGACGGTCACTGACGACCGTCCCCTCTTGTCCGGCCATCGGGGATGGTCACTAATGGTCGTCCCCTTTGGCCCCAATGGGCCAGTCGCGACACCAACAGAAACGCATTGGGGACGGTCAGAACCGTCTTCAAAGGCCCCCTGGTGGGTGAAAATAAACCAGTGGATTGGTCAGGGTATAGAGGACAGACACTAACGACCGTCCCCTCTGGTCCACCACCCATGTCCCTGGATCGGTCGCGACGCCAACAAAAGCGTATTGGGGACGGTCAGAACTGTCCCCAAAGGCCCCCCGGTGGGTGAAAATAGACCAGTGGCTTGGTCAGGGTATAGGGGACGGTCACTAACGACCGTCCCCTCTGGTCCACCACCCATGTCCCTGGACCGGTCGTGACGCCAATAGAAGTGCATTGGGGACGGTCAGAACCGTCCTCAAAGGCCCCCTGGTGAGTGAAAATATACCAGTGGCTTGGTCAGGGCATAGGGGACGGTCACTAACGACCGTCCCCGCTGGTCCACAACCCATGTCCTTGGACCGGTCACGACGCCAACATAAGCGCATTGGGGACGGTCAAAACCGTCCCCAAAGGCTCCCCGGTTGCTGAAAATAGACCACTGGCTTGGTCAAGGTATAGGGGACGGTCACTAATGACCGTCTCTATTACTTTATTATAAAAGGAGACGATAGCCCAAAGACCGTCTCCCAGTATTGGGGTATTGGGGACGGTTGTCGTTTGACCGTCCCAAAAAGTATCAATAGGGACGGTCGTCATATAATCGTCGCCTGTTGTCGTCTCGAAAGGCTAAATTCTTGTAGTGGATTTAGCCATCACGATTTTTAAAGTTAGTTGTATTTTGATCATTCTTAGCATGCCTAAATCAATTTCAATGAATGATACCACTGCTTCTCTAAAGCGACAAAAATTGTCCTTGTTCAAATAAGGATAAAAACATGCCATCCATCTCGATTCAATGATTTTTAATTCATGCAACTCTTATATCTCTGCTAGTAATAATTCCCTTTAATTTGTGCTGTTGTGAATCACAAAAGTACGCACAAACATGATCAATCATGCAAGAAGGAAAACACGCAGATTAACAAGGTTCACCCGTAACTAGAGTAAGATCTTGGACGACAACGACGATTTCACTATGTAGACAAGAGGGAAATATAGAGGATACAGAGAACATTGACCCTAGATGAGTTTATATACTAGTCACTTACAAATGAATCCCTAATACAAAGGGATCCATATTGTAATAGTCCAGATCTTAGATGACTAGGGAAACATACCAATTGCCATTAGATCCGAGTGTTACTCATTAACATCAATAATATCCGAAATAACAATAAAGAATCATCTTAAATTTTCTTTATCCATAAAACATTACATTTTTAATATAGAATCAAGATCTCTTGTTCTAGTGGGCACAATAATATCCTTCCATCGTAACTCACAACGAGTCTTGAACTGTAATTAAATTTGTTTTCATCTTAACATGCAATAAAAATACAATACTACATGGTATGAACCAATGCCACGTATGTGCTGAGTTAGGGCTAAACCGTTTAGCATGGAAATTAGGTATCCATTAGGCGGAACCACCATATATATTCATAACAGAAGTACTTCATATTTATTCTTACTTTCCCTTTTTTAGATAATATTCGCATACATTGTCCACATGAGTACATTTATTAACCTATATTGTTGATCAAGAAAAAGAAGTGCACGTGAAAATTAAACATGAGTTACCATAAAAATACTAAATCTCATATAAATAAATATCTTACATCTATCATTATCAATATTCACAACCCTTATTTTAATATATAAAAATGATATTTGCATTTGTTATATAACTTACTCATAATTGTTATCATGCATAAAAAGGTATTCGTATTGTATCTATTCATAAAATATTGTATTCCGCAAACACTTGCACATGCACTTTGTTTTCACTTATACCACATAATCATACTATATTTTCACATATACACTTAGATTTCACATAAGCATTTAGATTTCGACGACCTATATGCAATGGATATAGATGCTTAATAGTTCATAATGTATCTCTAGATTCTCCAACAATGAAAAATGATATGTTTTACTTGATATTAAAATAATTCGTAAAATGTATGCATGTGATAGTAAAATATAAGACATGTTTTACTTATGTTATAATACGATATGGTTGGGTACAAATATACAATCATCGGATTCTTGCACGTAAAGTTTATGATTGTTATACATGTGATTTCTGTGGACTATTTGGTACAGTGTTATACTTATAAGTATCATATGTAGAGTAGATCTTATTTTATGAATGATATTATTAATTAATTCATATAAAATACATGCATGATAAGGTAGCTACAAGTTAATGTTGACGATATATTAACTTTCATGATTACATCTGTTAGATTGTATAAAACAATCTTGGGAAATTTGAAGAGACAAAAAGTTAAATGGGTGAATGATGTTAATTAACATGAGTTAATATATTCAATACTAACTGTGTTTACCTAAAATGTGCATGTGATGCGCGTGTTATAGTTATTTTATATTCTTTCTGCGTGTATTTATATTCGAATTCATAATAACCCATGTGATCGACTTATTGAGCACCTTTATCTTCATGCCATCTATAGTCACTACGGTAGAAGTCTGTAATCCCTTAAACCTTCTATCGATGTAATATTAAATATGCCCAAAAAATGCTCTATATATACATAATGTTGGCAGATTTATAGTAACTTATGCCACCAACAATTCACTACTGTTGTTGGAAAGAAGTAAAATATGCACCAGAGAGGATAGTCTTCTGTAGCCCATGTTGCATCAGACTCTGTTGTAGGAGTTACAACCGTTCGATCACCTATACTCCGCCTCAAGATGCGAACCCACTATCCTTGAACGCCTAGGAGGGTCGTCAGATCCTCATCCGACGTTCGTCATGCATTAAAGCCCCTGTTGTAAATGTCATTAACAACAGACGATTGGTTTCCAAATATGCACATCTAATATGGCTATTATCATCGCTATGAAATCACCTTCAAAGAGTATATAATTGAATAGTATATGGTTAGTTCTCAAGCGTTGGTATGTAGTAGTTATGCACGATACTACGGTGGAGCATTGGTTGGATCGGACCCGATCCTGATCCGACCCTCGAAAGCTTGAACCCAACTTTGATCCGACCCGCAAAAGTCCGGACTAGATGTGGACCCGATATACATGTGGGTCGGGCCCAAACTTTGATATTGACAAAATTCCAAACTCGTCGTGCTGACCCACGTGAGCCTGACCTGGTCAACTCTACACCTTCAAGGGTTCTGCATGGGTTTAGCATTTTACATGCACCGGTCCCACAATGCCCCATTTAGATCCCAGGCTTCAATGATTAACGACTCCACACCCCCTCCCCCAATCCCCATAGGACCTCTCCCATGTGTCCTCCCTGCGAACCCCTCCCAGACAACCCCCAATCTCATCCCTCATGCGGCTTTGTCGGCATCTTTGGCATCATGACATTGATGCACATAATCTTTATCTCGTCTACTGCATTGCCGGCATCTTGGGCATCATGACTGACCTTCTCTCTTCTCTTGATCGGTGACTAATTGGCTCAGTTCTTTTGTTCTTTGCTTCAGGTGGGCACATCAACCACGTAGTGACCTTTGGGTTGTTCCTATCGAGGAAGGAGTCCCTCATGCATGATGTGCTCTCATGGAGGTGCAGAGCCTCAGCACCATTTGCGAGGTCGATCTCATGAAGCTCGTCGTGAAGCAATCCTTGTATAGCTGGGGTGGAGACGCCAAGTTCATGCAGCCTGGAGGCACCAAAGGGACTGCTCTTGGAGATGAGATGACCAGGTAAATGATGGGATGGTTAAATTGATAGGCAAACGAAAGAAAGGAAGATGCTCGTGAGGAGGAAGGTACATACGTACCATCAATGTGGATAAACATTGCCCGATTAGCATCGTGGTTCTTTTGTTTGTTTAAATATAATGCGGTATATTATATTTTGGAGGTTCCCTATCCAGCTCAGGATGTAATTGAGGGGTTTGATCCCCCATTGAACCGTAGTTTCAATAATGGGGTGGGATTAAATTACATGTTTATTTGTACAGACTCGAAGTTTTGAGCTTTGCTGCCATGGAATCAAAGTGGGGGTGAGCTCAGCCCCGCCCGAAACCAGGCTGGACCCCGGGGGTCTAGGGACGAACATGGATCCTCTATTTAACCAATAACAAAGATCTTGACCCGACCCAAAGCCTGGGGAATTTATCAGCTGAGCTTTTTCAGAGGATGGATCGAGCCCCATGTTCATCTTACACGAGCCTTCTGATTGATGTGAGATATACCGATCTTAATTTATAACATATATGACACAATTATTGTCCTTTGTTTATATTTAGTACGTGTACCAAAAGTTCTTGGATAATGGTTGGATAATACAAATTTAATGGATTATGCGTTTGAAAAGATGTATTATTATGAATGATGTATGATTGACTATTCAATCAATTCTTTTATAGTTTATGTTAGATATTATGTTTGAAAACTGTGATTGTAATTGAATGATTACTCGAAAATAAATAGATATTATCCGAGAAACTAATCGATTGTGATAAGATGGAATACTGAATAACGATATATATCTTATTGATTATGTACTTTGTAAGATAAAGACCATCTGAATGATGGAACTAAAAGATTCGCTATTGTATTAAGATGTATTATTAAAAATGAATAGTGGAATTGTAATGATTTGTGGAGTTAAGTTCTACCCTAAGGTGAGAACCACCTCTAAAGTCCATTCACTAGGGATGTTATATACATATCTGGTTTGAAGGGCAAGATCTTCCGGGGGTGTCGGGTTCAATGAACATCATGGAAGGTCTATAATTGACTCACATGTATCATCATGTTATGTGAATTGATTGATAAATTGTTTGTGCCGACGATAAAGCCACTAAAGCCACCTAATGACTTAAGAAATAAGATACTTCATACAATGAATAAGTTAAATGCTTCTTAGAAACCTAAGTGCTTATGTGAAAGTTAAGTGTTTATGTGAAATCTAGTGCCAATGTAAAAGCTAAGTGTATATGTGAAAATGTAAAATGATTATGTGGCATATGTGAAAATAATGTGCATATGTAAGTATATATATTGAAATAAAGGTATAATTGTGAATATTATAATGATAGGTATATTGATGCAAGACATTTACTTATATGAGATTTGTTGTTTTTATGCTAACTCACGTGATAAGTGTTCATGAGCATGCACGTTGCAGGTGGTATCAGGTCTAATTTCTCTTTGAAATTAGAAAGGGGATACCCGAGAGGTGGAGCGATCCCTACAAAGAGATAGTAGGAAAAGGTTACCTGTAACGTGCAGTCGCCACTATCACTAAGAGTATGTGATGGGTCATATCGCAATGAGCATGTTGCAAATAAAAGTGAGAAAGCCGATGCAAGTGTTAAATCAATGATTCATGCTGAAAAGAAGACTTACAATGATACCTTGCATTCTTCATGTGGTATTCAATAAAAGGGAATTAAAATCTATACTAAATGATATGTACGGATGAAAATAACCTAAGCAGACTGTTCTATTAGCGGGAAGAATTTTGAATTTAATTTGGCGAAGTCCGAACGATCTAGTAGTGCATCTTGTTAGTGAAAATGTGTGACCTAAAAATTACGAGCACAATAAAAAATAAATAACTTAAGCTAGTGCATGTGCACCTAATTTCTACACCACCAAAGTAGGGTCTCAACTGCTTAGAAGGAGTTGATACAAACCCGATACATCACCGAAAGTTCTGTCCAAGTTATTATAGAGATTAGGATTCAAAGTGACCCTAAAAATATTGTAGAAGTTAAACCTATTCTATTTCTCTCTCACAGAAATAAAAATTAAAGTCTTCTTCACAAGTTCTTGAATTTTATCCAAAAAGATGCTCCAAGATATCTGCGAAGAGAAAAGATGTAGTTAATAACTTTTGAGAGAGAAATGCAAATAAAATGCAAAACAAGAAGAAAAAATGACATCGAAATTAACTCAAAATAATTAATTACAGGAATTAATCTAAAAACCTAACAATATGTTGTTCCATAACAACAACACCATTTGATGATCATGAAATACACTTCTTTAATAGTGGATAATTGTAGTACATGATGTGGAAAATGATTCGTATAAAAATCACAATTTTTGAATATTTAGAACAAGTTTACTTGGTGAGTATGCCAAGGTTGAACACAGAGGATGGTGATTTTTAGTTGTGCGGTTCTAAATTAATTTGAAAAGTAATTATTTGCTAAGTTGACCTCTATGTCATATACAAAAGTGAAAAATAAAAAAATGAAATATGAAATGCAAAGCTATGGAGCCCATTATTAGTGATTTTTCTTTCTTTCAATCCTCAATTATATTAACCAATCAAACCTCAAAATAAATTCACAGATCTATAGAGATAAATTCAAGAAATATTCATCAAGATAAAATCTACACTGCAAGCGAGAAGATTAATCAATGAAATAAGAATCTAACAAATGAAGAAATAAAAAATTATCCTCAAGAAAATATGACCTCGCAATTCTCTGTAATTTAATCATCAAATACAATAAATTTTTTATATCATAAAATATTAGGGAAATTAATGCCTCCCTGATTATGCTTCTACACGGATGAATATGATTAAAATACTCTTAATGGAGCTCCTGCAAGGATTAATTCCTGAAGAATTATTAACAATAATCAATAAGGACTTAATCAAGTTAAACCGTCTCCATCAAGATTAATAGATGGCCAATAAATCCAAAGCAATAAATCAATTGATTCTCCTTAAATAAGTCCTTGCAAATATTAAATCCTCAAAGAATGATCAATCACAAGAAGATTAATCAAATTGAATCTTCTACATCAAGTCCCAACAGATTAAGTCAAACTTCTCTAATTTTAATTCATAAAATTATCATCAAGAAGTATGCAAGTCAAATTAAGAGCACAAACATAAATCAATAAATTCAAGCTTCAATCTGTCAACAAATGATATAATAAGATAGGGCGTAGAAATAGCTTCAAAATGACTTATTGTGCATAAACGTTGGAGTTCAAATGTGAAAGATATGATAAAATGAAGTTTTAGAGATTTAAATACAATAAAAATTATTAGTTTTCTTCTCAATTTGATCCCTAAAGGACTTATCTGCAAATAATAAAAGATGTCAGGGTTTTTATGTAATTTACTTGGGGGCATGTGCTCCTCACATACGGCTGGGTGGTGGGGACCTTGATGTAAATAGTTGAACTAATGGGGGTAGAGCATAAATTCCCCATTGGCTCATGTGTGTTGCACATGCGCAATGAGGATCGGAGGAGGAGGCCTAGGCTCGGGGACCTGAGCCCAGGTGGCAGGCAAGGGAGGCTCGATGGCAGCCCCGAGTCCATGACTGAGGTATGTCACCCGAGGCACCACGTGGAAGGCAGTGGGTGCTTCAGATAGCTCAATCCTCGTGGCATGGGCTGAGGCTCGGGGCTATGGTGTGGAAGCTTCATAGTTGTTGGATCAAGGGCTATAAACCTGATTCAATGATGGTGATGGTGAGGTGGTGGCAGAGGGTGACGACAGCGCAGAGCTAGGTCTGGACCTCTGGGGGGCGACGGTGAAGTGGTAGCAGAGCAAAAGCTCCGCTGACACACGGTCGAGCTGCTGGAGGTAGTAGAGGCAGAGCGGTAATGAGAGTGACATAGTCTGTGGGGCTCGTGGCAATGAGGTGCTTGGTGGTGGCAAGGGTGCGACAGAGCATGGTAGGGTGGATCCAAGGTGGGAAGGTGAAGGTGGTGGCAAGGGTGGTGCTATGTTGATGGAGCAACGGTAGGGCGAAGGAAGGAAGACAACGTGGAAAATAAAAAAGAAGAAGAAGAAATAATGGTCATATGGAAGATGGAGGAGCTGTGAAGATCAACTCCGCTCGTGACCTTGAGAGTTACGACAACTGGGCACCTCAAAGCTGAGCAACCCAGTTGGAGTCACAACATGAATGAGATCCGTGGATCTTGCCTAGAGGATTTCATTAGCGACGGCCTTGTTGTCACCAAGACGGATGGAATCTCCTCCTAGTGGCGGATGATCCACGATAGTGAGGGAGACGATGATTTTATAAGAGGAGGGTGAGGGGTAATGGTTGCGGGAGTGGGACGGCAGTTGTTATGAGGAGGAGGAGGAGGAGGTTATGGTAGCAGGCGTTGTGGGAGGAGGAGGGCGACGAACAGTTGGCTGGAGAGGAAGGGGGTCACGTACGCAGCAGGTGGCGGGGGAGGGAGGAGATGGCATGTGTTGTGCACGTGCCAGGAGAGAGGGAAGGTTGGGAGAGTTCACGTGATGTGCATGTGACCTGGAAAAGTGAAGAGAGAGAGAGAGAGAGAGAGAGAGAGAAAGAGAGATGGAGAGGAGAGAGAAGTGAGAGGAAAGAAGAGGGAAAATGGGAAAGGAAAAATGAAGAGATAGATAAAAGAAAAAAAACTAAATTAGATAATGTAAAACAATAGAAATAAAAATAAATAATAATAAGATGGATGAAATAAATAAAAGTAAAATAAAATAATAAAGGAGAAGAAAAATAAAAAATAAATAGTAGATGAAGTCAAATAAAAAAGTGATCAACACGAAAGTTGTTCATCTTGAGATCTACAACTTTCGTGAAAAACTCAATTAAAAAGAGATCAACTATAGAAAATATATTTTTGAAGGTACTCTATAGATAATAAAATACCACATTTTTTCAAATTGTGAACTTTTTGTATTTTTAATTTGATTTTAATTAGTGAATTAGTTTATATACAATATATACATATCTAAATTTTATGTATTTTTATAGATTACAAAAAAGGTAATATAAAATCGATAAAGATAAAATATGTACAAAATATACAATGTCATATGTTGTGTATTTTCTTCTGATTTTCTAATTTTTGTGGATTTTATTTCTTCTTCTAAGTTAATAATTAATAAATTAAAGAATATAAAAGAAAAAGAATTATGTCAAAATACTTTTTTTTGTACATAAAATAATAGGCTCAATTCATGTTAAAAACAAGGTTATTTAATTACATATTTTAATCTTAATTTAAGCACGATCAGTGAATGTTAATAAATAATTTTATGAGATTTAATTAGTGAATTTTGTAAGGAGATTCTTCTAAAATCATTGTATAAAGTAGATGAATCATAGATTCATCACACCATTATTCTTATCTCTATTCTACCTTACCTATCTTTATTTCACATTATTCTCCTTATTCATATCTTTCCAACTGAACAGAGAATAGACCCTTATTCTCCTTATTCCCATCTGCGTTCCTGCTTATTCTCAAATCAAACGTCCCTCAAAGATATCTCTCAAAGAAGAAAACTAGAGAGAGAGAGGATGAAAAGAGAGATCATTATATGGTATATTTGTGTACCAAGTTGATCCATCATTTATATTTAAACCTATGTTTTTGGATGCTAACAAAAACGCAAAGAGAAGTAAACGTTGCAAGAAATGTATTCTCCAAGAATTGTAGTTGTTCTAAAATTGGAAACATGTGGTCAGCAGAACAAACTCCCAAGGTTCGAAGTATGTGCCAATGTTTTGAAAACCGAACAAGGGTTTCATCGGTTTGATTAACCGATTCTTTATGGTTCGGCTCGAATGTTTAAATTTTAATCAACAAGTCGCTTCAACCTATTATTTTTAACCTGGTTTAACCAAGTTTAAATGAAGTTGAATCACATTTAATTTTTAATCTACTTAAAAATAATGCTAGTAGCGGGAGTTGAACACATGGCATTTGATTATCTATTTCAAACTCCTAACAACTACTCTAACACAGCTTTCTACTTATAATGAATTTTAAATATAATTAAACTATTATTATATTATAGAGCATCTAGTCCACATAATATATGTGTGTGTATGTATGACATTTGATGGTGCATACGAAAATATATTTTATGTATAATGTGAAATACATAAATTGTCTATGTATGTTATTTCTATTTCAAGTATATTTAAGTATATATTTATCTGTTTTAGTTCATTTCAATTTGATCAGCCGATTCAACCTTTTTTTCTCATCGATCCAATTTAATCTGATTTTAAATAATGATGATATCATCATCCAATTGAACCGGTTTCATTACATGTTCAATCCAATCCGACCATTTCGATAAGATTTCCAGTTCCATGTCTGGTTTCAAAAACATTGGTGTGCGCGCACATACATGTGCACGTGTATTCATGTTTCCAACAATATATCTTAAGGCTTCTGACACTTACCGAATTCAACACATCATATAATGTCCCCAATTTTTCAGTGTTCCAAGAATTGGGAATGAGCGACATCTAATAAATAATAGATACTGACTTACAATGTTGAATTTTGCTATACTAGTATTCCAAATCCCCCTTATCAATCGGAGTCTCGTCAAATTCCATAAGAACTATTGAAATCGCATCGTCCAGGTGTTGCAATGATGTGTAAGAGCGAGCACAAGCACCGTCCAGTAGTGGCATGCCTCCACCATTTGCAAAGCGTGTTAGCACAAATGTCAGGGAACATACATTACATGCAGGAATGAGCATGGGTCGGATCCTAAAGAGTTCAGGTTCAAACTCATTTAAAACATTTGGACCTTAGTTTGGACTTAGATCTGTAAATTTTTTGTTCGGTTCAAGTTCAAGTCCAGCCCAATTCCTTTATGTGTCGGACTGACCTATCTCCATTCATTAGAGATTATTAACTTTGAATTTTTTCTTTCAAGTTAATCTCAACTCAAGTTACACAAGCTAAAATTGTTTAAAACATGTACCATAATACTTGTGAAACAACTAAAATTCAATTCTAACAAATCCGAATATTTCTCATTTTACACAAGTGCACTCAATGCTAGAAACCATGAATGTCTCTCATGTATAGAAATTGAAAGAGTGAACTAAACTTACCAAGTTAACAACAACAAGCGCACAAGACCCTACATGTTAAAAATAGGTATAAGGCTCATACTAGGTAAAAGTTTAATGATAGAAATTGTTCTAATTGAAAAAAATAAATACTAACAAATTCCAGAATAACCAACATAATCGAAATCAAATACCGATTAAGGACAATTAATTCTAAAATGAAATACAGTGATCATCAACTCATATGTCACACGATATAAACATTGTATGAAGACATGATACAAGAAGAGAGTATACATGAAATAGGTGGGAGCTTCCATGTGTGTAGGATGTAGGAAATGATTCGGACCCTCTTCGGACTGAGCCCTTGGGACAGACGGGCTGGACCGAGCCAAGCTCGAACCCAACCCCAAAAAAATAAAACCTAAATATTAGATCCGAGCACGACCTGGTGTTCAGACCTGAGTCGAACCGAGTTTTTTGGGTTGAATTTCGAGCTGAACCGGGTCAATCCAATGCTCATTTCTAATTACATGTACTAGGTTAAATAAAAAAAGGTTTGTTGACGAAGGAGACAAACTTGAATGAAAGGTGCCATATGGTTTATTATACTATAAGCTAAGCACATGGTCGACGAAGATGAGGACGTGACACATATATGCCGATTGGAAGAATCTCAAGCCCTAATTAAAAAAGCTGAGAAATGCTATTACCTTCCCCATGCAATGCCTTTCTTGTAAAAAACCTGACCACGAAATCCTGCTGATGAGAGCATCTTCCTAGCTTTAACAATCATAGTATATTAATACAGAAAGTGGACGATCAAAGTCTAGTAGTTTGTGCAATGTTGGCTATGATCAAAAGTTGTGCAGAAATGACCTCTAGTGTTTGGAGGCATACGATAGAATAGACTTTGCATGGATCGTGACATTGACCCTCTTAAACAAATCCATGCGTTACATCACATATACAGAGAGCATTCCTCGTGAAAGTTATCTTTATGACATCAACAAAATCACATTTTGATACCTATAGTTTATTTTTTCAGTGAAGTGTGGAATTATAGCGGTCGGATTTTACTCATTCCAGACTTCTTTACCCTGGTTAATTAAATACTGTGATTTTAAAGAAAAGTTTATTAGTAAAGGTTAACAAGTAACAACTTTAGATAGATATTCAAATAAATGCGACGTAATCACATCATTGTATATTTGGACACTGTACTAACACATGCCGTACTTCAGGAAAAGCTCGAACGAATTTCAACAAAGGATGTGTATAACCGAAACGGTCACGTGCGGGTGTTAGACAAATGTTTGTAAGGAACTCATACAATATAGGTGTGTAACTTTAGGAGAAGATGTGCCTCCTCACAAAGGATGTTGAAATGACCAAGCACAAGCACTACTTACCAAAAACACAGGTTTATGAAATGGGATTGATGCATGCTCAGTGTCAAAAGGTCAAGGAAGTCGGTAGCCTGATTAGAGGGGAGTCCACAACCAAAGCCCTGATGAACGGGGACGGTCCCAAGGTATTGAAATTCCTTGTCATGTAAAGAATAATTTTCTCTCTGAAAGTCTCGGTTGTTATTTTAGTAATAGATAAATAGAAAGAGAGTAAATAAAGTGGAGATGCCACTTCCGGATAAAGTTGAAATTGCAAATCAAAGTTTGAATTGTCATTCCCAATCTCAAAGGACGGGTCAACTCATCTCTCCAAATATCTCATTTAAGAAAATACGACATGCCAAAATCTTTTACTGGATATTATCAATCCTAGGTTCGTATTGTGATCCAAATTGAGTGAATTGATTGGTGTCTCCCTTTATGCAAACTAGTGTGATGCCCCTCCCTTTATGCAAACTAGTGTGATGTTTAAATATGGAGAAATCGTATTTTAAAATTATATGATTATAAGTACAAAAAATCCAGGCTTTTTATCAGTTGTGCCCTTCTTGAGATATTACAATATCAGTTGTGCTCCTTCCTTTTTTAGAATATCAAATGCGTCCCTGACTTCTTATTGGTCTATCACTTGTGCCTATCTGTTATGTTTGCGTCAATAAGTTGAACTTAACCATGATTTCTTCAAACCATTGTGAGGTTAAGAGAAACACAACTGTTCAAACACTCCTCCACCCCATCCTTCTCCTCCATCCCATCCTCCTTCGTTGCACATGACCTCTGACCTCCTCCTTCGTCATCCTCATCGATGCATGGGACTTCATTGATTTCAGCTGCAAATGAGGGTCGAATTCTCACTGGTTAGTGGACTGGTAGAGAGTATTTGTGTATTTGTGGCTTCGATGCCGAGGGGCACTGTGGAGTGATAGATGCGGTAGAGGAGCATGGGATGGAGGAAGAGAAGCAGTGGGCAGTGTAGGAGGGGAGGCTAGAGGAGGGTGCGAAGCTAGAAGAGGGAAGCGTAGGAGGAGGAGGAGGGGGTGATGGAGAAGTGATCGGAAAAGGAGAATGGAACGGATGAGGAAGGGGAGAGGGGGGAGGAGGTGTGGAGGAGGAGCAGAGGGTGGTGGAGGAGTAGGGAGGATGCGATGGAGGAGGGGACACTGGAGGAGGGGCGGAGGAGCAAGGACGAATCCAAGGGGGGCATGGAGGGGCACATGCCCCTCTTAAATTTTTGGAGAGAATATAATACATATCGTGCACCTTGGAGTTTCAAAAATCAAATAGTCTTCCATGTATATATGTACTCATATTTTGGGATTCTTGGAGATAAAAACTATCATACATGCCTCCTCTTGGATTATTTACTCAAATAACAAATTTATTAACATTAAGTTATCACCAAATTCTAGTATATTTTATCTGTATCGACTTTTATTAGTAATTTCATATACAAATAAATATGTAATAGATATTATACGATGATTATCTTATTGTTATTCACATAAATGTAAAGAATTATACAAAATTAATCAACTATTTGTCACACTACAATAGATTGTGTTTATGTGATATTTTTTCTAAAAATTACAACTATATTATATGTTATTATATATAATGACAATATAATTCTTTCAAAAAAATATTTTTTTATTATTGAAAGTAACAACAAATGTCATATTTATTTCTATATCAATTGCAATGATCCATATAATGATGCTTATGTATTGTTACTTTTCAAAAAATTGCATATTCAGTAATTTAACTAAAAAATAGTGATGGTTAGGTAAAATTTAGAATAATAAACAACAAATAACTGTGATTATCGCACTGTTGCTAATGACATAACAACATATATGACACCTGTCATTGGTTTCAAGTATAAAATATAATTCGACGATATATAATATCATCATTCTATATTAAACATTGGATGATATAGTGACGGATTAATATCACAAGTAATTTGTAAAGAAAAAAGGATACAAAATATCATTAAAAAAATCTTGACACCTTGATCAGATATATAAAAAAGGAGTTTGAAATAATTACTAATATTTATCTGGAAAAATACGTACAACATAATCTACCCTTTTTAGTGTCATCTTTATAAAGTTACCATGATAGTATTGAAACTGATAAGTAATTTTTTTAGCTTGTGCCCCCTCCTCAAAATTGTTTTGGCTCCGTCCCTGCGGAGGAGGATGAGGAGTTGAAGTTGGAGAAAGGGGGCAGAGAAGGAGGAGGTTGGGGCGGAGGATGGGAGGTGGAGGAGACTGGGGCAGGGAAGGAGGAAGGGGACTCGAAGGAGGTCTATGGTGGAGGAGGGGAGGAATAGGAGGAGGCTGGGGCGAAGGAGGAGAAAAGGGAGGAGCAAGCTGGAGCGAATGAATAAGGAGGGGGAGGGTGAGGGGAGGACAACTGATATTCCAAAAAAGAGAGGGGATATTGCATTATCTCATGGAGGCAAAACTGAAAAAAAAACAAAAATTACATGCAAGAAATGTGGTTATGAATATCTTTTATTAGTTTATTTTTATAAGTTGGCGTAGTTATATGTATCGCATTTATGATATTTCATGCATATATGTTTAACATAAAATGCTAACGGATCATGTATTTTATAATAAAGGAATGATGCAGAATGAAAAAAGTAATGTATACACATGGAGAGGGAGAATGTTTGTGCGCTCGCTTGCGTACACGTGTAAATTTTTCATTGGTTTTGAAGAAATGTGGTTATGAATATCTTTTATTAATTTATTTTTATAAGTTGGCGTAGTTATATGTATCGTCTTTGTAAAATTTCATGCATATAATATATGTAATATTATATGTTTAACATAAAATGCTAATGAATCATGTATTTTATAATAAAGAAAGGATGTGTTGGCTGATGCTATTTGTTGATGGTGGCTGATGCGTTGGCAGTCATGTTCAAGCAAGCAGTAGATGAGGGGTGGTGCGAAGGCTTCCATCTTGAAGAGATCTCTATACCGTTATTGCAATATGCAGATGACACGGTGCTTTTCCTGAGAGGATCGGATGAGATGATAGATCGTGTAGCTCAGTTGCTAGACATCTTCAGCAGTCTACCAGGGCTCGAAAAGAATATGCAGAAATCGGTGGCGGTCTCTTTTGGCCTACAAGATAGTGAACGGATTAGGCTAGCAGAGAGACTTGGTTGCCCATTGGGTGAACTGCCGATTACCTACCTGAGTCTTCCTTTGGTGGCTGGCAAATTGAGAGCAACAGATTGGGAGGTAGTTATCCAGAAGATAGAACTCAGATTAGCAGGTTGGAATGCAATTACCTTATCAAAAGGTGGAAAGTTGATCCATTTGAAGCACGTCCTCTCAGCCATCCCTATTTTCTTCTTCTCAACTAGGTTGATGCATGTGGGAGTAAGAAAGAGGATTAAAAACTGTTGAGAAGGTTTTTTTGGTCGGACGGAAAACAACATAAATCAGGAATACATTTAGTGGCATGGGACGAAATAACGAGACCCCGCGAGCAGGAGGGTTCAGGGGTGAGAGACTTGGAGTGCATGAATAAGGCATTATTAGCAAAGTGGGTGCTACGCATTTGGGGAGCCTCGATGGATTTGGCTTCAAGATTGTTGAGGAAGATTTATGGAGTTAAAGGAAATTTAGAGGTAGGATCTATTCATTTTGAATCATCCCTGTGGAAAGGCATACGGGTGGTGTTGAGCACTGTATCTGACAGATTAGTGCCGAAGTTAGGAGATGGGGAAGGTTTTAGATTCTGGAGGGACAACTGGCTGGGGGAGGGCCTGCTGGAGGGTCTCTTCCCGAGACTCTTTGCACTGTCAGAATCAAAGGAGGCAAAGGTGAAGGAGATGGCGCATATGGGGGAATGGAGATTGAATTTATCGACGGGCCTTTCGACTAGAAGGCAGGAAGAGAAACAAAGCTTAATGGATGTAGCTACATTTCCAGATAGCTATTCACGAACCAGGGATCATTTTGAATGGTCGGGTAGTAGGTTCTCCGTTAAGCAACTCTATAGGGAGCTACGTATTGCCACTGAAGGTCAAGATCAGGACTTGTGCAAAAATATTAAGATAATCTAGGCAAGCAGGATCCCGAATAGGATAAAAGTCTTCCTTTGGTGCATGAGGAGGAATAAGCTTCTAGACAAAGACATGAGGGTGAGGTTGCTAGGCCTCCAGGACGCAACATGTGACAGATGTGGGGAACAGCCAGAGACCTTGGAGCATCTCTTTCTCACCTGCGCTTCTCGGTGAAGGTCTGGTGTGTATTGGCAATCCCGTGGGTGGATGCAAGTGGTCTACTGAATTTTTGGGAAGGGGTGAGAAGGATAGGAGGCAACTCAACTGACGATGCTGCAAGACCCTTCAGCGCGCTGTAGGCAATATGGCTCGCAAGAAATGACCTTCTTTTTAATAATCAGAGATTTTACCCAGAGAATGTTGTTGCTCACTGTAAGGCATTGATAAGCCTTTGGAATTCAAGGTAAATTTCTGTGTAAAGTTTTAGTAATATAATGTTTTTGTGGTGACTCACACCTTGGGAGGACACCCTCTTTTTCATCAAAAAATAAATAAATAAAGGATGCAGAATGAAAAAAGTAATGTATATACATGGAGAGGGAGACTATGTACGTGTGCACGCATGCGTACACGTGTAAATTTTTCATTGTCTTTTGACATATACATACCATTTTTCACCGTATTAAAAATAAAAAATATATTAAAAGCATGCAAAACAAGTATCAGTAACGTGGCATAACCACCACGACACTATAAATCCTGAATAATAAAAACGTGTTTATGTATAAGTTTGATACATAGGCACTGCAGCCACATTAGCAGCATATACCACGTCCTATTATATATAGTACTAGGGTACATTCCCGCACGTTGTAGTTGATAATTTTTATTATAAAATTTCAAAAATATATATAATATCTAAAAACATATTTTTGAGCATGATGAATGAAAATGGAACAGTACACGCTCTCCCGGTTAGGGGCAAGGGTAAGAGGACAAATCTTTTCTTTCCCAAGCGAAGAAAGGACTCTCCCCCCCTCTGACCCACCCGCCCAGCGAGTCAGTTGCATGCGTTCAACAACAATAACACTACGTGGGAGATAAACTATCTTAAATCCCCAACAACAATAACAAAAGTTCAAAACATAAATAATTTGACCATAAAAATACATGAAAGACTAATAAAGAAAATTCAAACATATAACAGTTATCATTGCATCTCTAAACATTGTCACGTCTCTAAATAAGAAGAGAAATATTAAATTTTGGCATAAGTTATTGTAAGTTTGTAAATAACTCTCTTCTTTTGAACTCTCAAACTGTAAGGAGTCAAGTACATATGGATTTGAAAGCACAATTATGGGTAAGTCTCAAATAATAATAAAATTCTGAATTAATTTTAACTAAAGGGCCTAGATGTGCACACTTTTTAAAAAATTGGTTAAGATTTGTGTGCCAATTAATTGAGAAAGATAAGAGAGTAAGCAATGATGACTTTTAAATTTAATATAAGGATTGAAAAATAAAGTACTTGAATATTGCATGTTATGACCATCATCGTTCATGCATGCTTTGATGTGTATATTTGTCTCCCGACTGAATAGAAGCAAAGATAAGACATGTTTACAAAACATACTTTTCTAAATTTAGGTTAAAATAAGGGACTTGCTTGCATCCAAATATTTCAATAAAGCAAGCATTTATACTTAATTCATTCTAAAGAGTAAAGGTATATATTAAAGGATTTATTCATGTTGATTTATAAAGAATAAGTTGAAAAAAACTAAAAATAAACTTAATATGTCAAATGCATTTCGGTGAATTGTGAGCTCATGGATTTGAACCTACTTGTCTATAAAGATGAAAAGCTCACAATCAAAGAGAATAGAAGAATATATAACATAAAACAATAAAAAATTTGTTGAAGCCAGAGGCAGTGCCTCGAGGCGAGTAATAGTGACATGTGCCCTCTCAATGATGTAGTAGTAGAGTCTACTGATAATTATTCTTTACATGTGAGAAGACAGAGGTTGTTTAACAGGAGCTAAGGGTTGGACGGGTGATTTATAGCGACCTCGTGCAAGACTCGATTTTCAATGCGAGACACCAACCCCACTGAAACCCTCCTTTTGATTGTAGCTCTCAGAGTAATTTGGACTTTGCAAATTGGTGTTATTTTTACCTCTGATTATTTTCTATATTGAGAATTTAATCTTCCATGCCATGACTCTCCTCGAGTCATGGCTCATGGTATTTCTCCATTAATTTAATATATTTAGGGCAGATACCTTTGCGTGCTTCCCCTTCTTTTTTCCTAAAAAATATATGTGAAAATAAATAAATTTATATGTATGAGTCCATATATGTGTCTACATATACTTTGTATTTGTATGTGTAAATGTAAATAAATTTGCGTATGTATGGATAAAAATAATAAAAAGTGAAAAGAAATCCATAAATTTTCCATAGGCACCCATATCCTCAAAGCTAGGTGTGTCGCCTGGTGACCGAGCAAAAATCATGCCTGGAGGGAGGAAAGGCTCTACGATCACACTTAGCCTCGCTTGAGTGCCCAGACGAGTGCTCGTGGGGCTTTTGACATCTCAGTATTATTTAACTCTGAATTGGAAATATCACCCGTCACCTGATTCCTCCACCCCTACCACCCTTCTTGTAACTTGAAGGATACAGTTTGAGCAATCAAGCCACTATCCAATGAGCCTATAAATGCTCACCCATATCTCATTATGCTACCTTCATAGGATCTTTGTTTCAACCCATAGATCGAACATAACAAGATAGAAAACTTGAGGTTGTCCATACATGATTCTATATAAAGGGATTGCCACTTGGAACTGAGTGTTCGCATGGTGGGTAAGTCGACCCCCCTAAAAAAGGAATAGTTAAGGTAGCATCTTTGGGGTATTGACGAATAGTCATTCATCTACCTTTATTCTTACATGTTGTATTTAAATCCTATCGAAACACATGTAAATACAGCTAGCTTGTACAAACTAACAATGTTTATTCATCTGTAAATACTATATAAATAAATGTATTTAAATCCAAAATAAAAGAATAAAGAGAGGAAACAATCAATGAAGTATCAAAGATATTGAATGACCCTAAACCCAAGACCAGGTTAATATTGATGTGGTCGACAAGGAATAAAGTAGGGGGAGATAAAGGTCTACAATGTATATAGAAATCCTAATTTTCATTTTTTTTAAATAATCATTTTCTGTATTTTACTCTTCATTTTATACACCTCGAATAATAAAATATTCTACATGAAATGTGCACTTAAAAATATAGAGAAATTTATAAAAGGAATCGCACATTAAAATAATACACAGTGCAACTGGGACACACAGATGAAAAAGTCATAAACAAAAGGTCGCCGATCAATATCTTCTTCATATAAGCTCAAAATCCACCAAACTAACCTCCATTGTATTCTAAATCAAATTGCCTATTTAATGAAGGCAACTTCATCTAAAATGGAGTTGAGGCAAAAACTGGCTTTCTAGGGTCTCATTATACTATATACATGTATATTTTATTCATATAATTTATTCTTAATATTTTCACTATTTTATTTAAATAATTGTAAATGTTATTGAAACATATTAAAAATATAAAGATAAAATAAAATCATTCAAAATACACTAAAATATATAGCATATTAAAATATATAGGTATATTATACCTATAGTGTATATATATGTATTTATTTATATATGTAAGTAAAATCAATAGAATAAAAAGAAAAAATATCTATTTAAATATATTATAAATACGTAAAATATGTGAATATGATAATAAAATTAAAAGGCAAAATAAAAATAAAAAGGCAAAACATAGGTAAATATACCTATAAGTGCACATGTAAAAATTAACACCTATCAAATAAGATTGTAAAAAATATATAGAAAATAGTTTTTATTAAATTACAAATATTTTCTATGCTTTAAATTTTATTTAATAATATACTTAGCTAATATATTTTGATTTATTCTTTATTTTCTTCCTATTTTGTCTTCTATCAGGTGGACGTGTCCAAGGTGGACCAATCAACATCACTTGATTGTTGATCTCCTAGTCAACTGGTCCTCTCTCCATTCCTCATCCCCAGTCATGTTAGAGCTCCATGTTTTTGCACTTTTTCCCATTTGATACAATGATTATTTTGCTTGGCTCTTTAAACAAAAATTGTTGATTAGATTCCCCTAAATCACGCCCAAGCCTAAGATCTGATCGACCTTCATCAAGAACCTCTTCATAAAATTGCCCCTCGCCTCTGTTATTTAAATCCTCCTCCATCCTTCAATTAAAGGTTAATCTCTTTAGCATATGTAAACCCTTCAAATCAAGCTCTGGAGTAGCCCTTCGTGACAGGAAGGAATCATAATTGATCCAAGGTGAAGACAGAGGTCTTCTAAAATGATTCAGACCCATCATCAAAGCCACTTCCGGTGATTATGCTTCTTTGGATTCCCAGTGATTGTAAGGCCTTATTTATTTTCCTTTTATCTTCGCATTTTAATTCTTAGCATAGTTCCATCATTCATTTTGTTTTATTTCATCTAAAACTTAAAAAATCCCCTAAAATCGGTTCGCTAGAGCTCTTGAGCTCTAGCTATCTATTCATCAGTAAACACCATTGTTCTGACCCTAATCTCACTCCCATTTCCTTCCCCTAATGTTTCTCCATCTAATCATCATCCACTCACCCTCGATTCTGTCCCAATCAAGGGGATCATATTTACTCCATCACCTTCACTTGAGATCTGCCCGTTCCACTCCATCTTCGTTGTAATGCACTCAATCGTAGGTCGAGGGTTATCGCCTTCAAGCCCCAACGTTTTTTGTGCAGGTTCCAATAGAGCAGGATCCCATCTGAGGGGTCTTGGTACCCTAAAAAGCACACCCAGGTGTGCCCCAGTTTGAGACAGAGATCCAGGCCCCCATCGATGGGGTTCGGACATTTTTGAAGGCATCTAGAGTTGCAGAAGAATAGCAGGATCGGTTTGCCCAACTCAGCAGCTTGAAATACCACATGGACATGGAGATAGAGCAAATCGGACGAGATCCCGGCAGTGTTCTTCATGTGTTCGTCCAGATAGATCCATCACATTTGGATGAAGAACACTAGTCAAGTCTAATCATAATCCTTCATTGCAAGGGAAGAGTTACATGCTCTCAACTGTCGATGTGGATAAGTGATTGAATTTGAACAGTTGATCAACATGTAGAGGGGTATTTTGCACTCTTAACCCCCTCGCCTTTTGTTATTTTTATTTAATATTTGTTACTAGACCCTCGGACTTATCGTTTACTCCTATTTGGTCTATTTTGCAAGGATATCCCTCCAAGTCCCTTTACTCCTATTTTGCGTATTTTTTCGTAGATTAAGTGAAACTTTTGTGAAAATTGCATCTGTAATCCTAGAAGTTATTTCATTTGCAAAAATATCCCTCTTAGAATGTATTTAATTTGATATATTTAGATTATTTACATGAATGGTCCTGAACTTTGCTACAATGTTATGAAATGAAATTAAACTTCCTAAAAATTACATTTGGGTCCTTTATTCCATGAATTATTATATTATATGTATTTTGTGTGTTTTAAATAGTATTTTTAGGTCTTAAAATTGGAGAAAAATACCTTAAATTCCTGGAACCTTATTTTATCACATATATTTTTCTTGCAATAATTAAATTTGTTTTCTAATTACAAAAAAAACCAAAACATGTCATACTTTCCTATTTTGGCTTAGAAAATTTATAAAAATTTCAAAACATTCCCAGACATTCCTAAATATAAATATAAACTATATTCTATGGTATTCTAACACATATCTAAAACCACAAAAAATATAAAACCAAAACTCTAAAAATTACAAAATCCTGAAAATCTTATAAAATCAAAGAAGAATCTTCAGAAATCACAAATTTGTTTTAAATTCCTGAATTTTCCTTGTTTCTTCTGTTTTCCAGAAAAATTAACTTAGGGCCCTATATGATCTATTAGATATTTATTAAGCCCATTTCAATCCATTGATTTTTTATTTTGCCATGTTTTATTCTATTTTTCAAAATTCCATAAAAATTTTCAAAATAAAATCCCAAAAATCACCAAAAATAGAGAAAATCTAAAAATTACATAATATTTTACTTTAAATATTCTGAATTTTTTTATATTTTAAACTTTCAAAAAAGGCAAGTTTCTTTTATTTGATATTTATATCTTTATTCCATATTATCTATTTCTATATTTATATGGTATTAGATCTATATTATTAAGTTCAAAAATCAATAAAAAAACATTAGAAAAACAAAAAAAGAAAAACACCTAAGTAGGTTATTCATTTTTGTCTCTATTCCCCTATGATCTTAGTAGTTCGACTTTCTACTCACTTTCCTTATACACATACTTTGTTGTGTTATACTAAATTTTGATGCATACATTTGTGTTGCTTATTTTTATTTGTGGACTGATTGTTGTTGATCTGCCTGAGATTGTGTGTTGCATGCCATGAGAGCAATTGATATAATGGTTGTTGGATCTGACATGTCAAACACCGCATGCCCTACAAGACCAGACCTTGGTACCCATTTCCTATCTATTCAACAAATGGCATCGTTGATGGGTATCAATGGTTAAGTAGAGTAGAGTAGCCTGCTTAGTTTTATTTCCATTATCTATTATACGGTTAGTTTTCTTCTCTTTATTATTATATTTACTATATATTTTCTTTTCTGGCCATGTTTCTTATTTGAATTTATTATGAGGGCCCTCTTATTGAGGGAGAGTTTCTTTGGAGGTTCAAGGCACCTGGGTGTAAAGCCTTGAACTTGGTATATCTCGGATCCTATATAATAAGATCCGGCTCGTCAAGAGAAAACCAACGAAATTTGTTTCGTGTGAATCGGACTTCGTTTCGAATTGTTATGATTTTCCGAAGAAAGAGAAGTCATTAATCCATAATGACTGTCATTAATACTAATTAAACATGATTAAAGAAATTAATAACGATTGAAAGCCGCTAATGATCATTAGTAAACACTAATCAATATTTAACAAAAGATAAGCGTAAGCTGCGAAAGTTAAATCGCGATTAGTGAAAGTTAATCATGATTAGTGTTAATTAAGCATCATTAGCGAATCTAGAATCCTCTAGAATGTTCTAACTTAGGCTCCAAGTTTGGGATAAGTTTTGGCTAAAACCATAGGCCGCTAAACCATGGTTAAGGTCTAAACCATGGTTTTCTAACCATGGTTAGTGGTTTTCTGGGGCCTATAAATAGACCCCCCTACCCATTCATTCTCTACAACTTCCACTACCACCACCACCCCAAGGGCTAGGGTCGAGAGGTTGGGAAGAGGAGTGGGAGGCGAGGGAGGAGCGCTAGCGAAGCGCTACCGGGAAAACGAGGAGGAGAAAGGTATGATCCTCTCTTAGTTGCTTCGTAAGCTAGGCTTTCAATTCATACTCTTGTTCTTCAAAGTTTTGTTTTTTATTCATATTTCTTTCCGATTCGTTTTCCTGTTGTATTTCGAGGAGAAATCTGTGTAACACCCTACTTAGGTGAGGGCGGCTATGCACGTCAGTGACCCTGTGATTCGTCACACGTTCACTCATCTAAGACGCGTGGTGTCTACCGATTCTCCATCGTTTATGTTTCTATTCTTCGTATTATGCTTTTATAGTTATTTTGATGGAGAAATCTGTGTAATACCCTACTTAGGTGCGGGCGGCTATGCACGTCAGTGACCTTGTGATTCGTCACACGTTCACTCACCTAAGATGTGTGGTGTCTACCGGTTCTTCATCTCTTGTAGTTGAGTATATTTTTTCAGTTTCGTTGTTATTTTTCTCTCGATTGATTTTATAGAGGAAACTCTTTTCGTTTTTATTTTGAAATATTTCCCGATATAAGGGGAAACTCTGCTGAAATTTTCTGAGAAATATGTCCCGATATAAGGGGAAACTCTGCCGAAATTTTCCGAGAAATATGTCCCGATATAAGGGGAAACTCTGCCGAAATTTTAAGAGAAAATATATTCTTGACGTTCTTCGTGTTCTTCGCGTTCCTCGCGTTCTTCGTTCATTCTTCGCGTTCTTAACATGTTCTTAGCGTTTTGATACGAAAAATGAAATTCGATCTTTTCATGAGCCTTAAAATAGCCTTTCTAAAAACGAAACTCGATAAAGCCTTGCATACACGAGAGAGAGCTCGATTAGGTAATGAAATCCTTCCTTTTGCTGTTGGGTTGTCATATGAAATTATTGAAATTCTTGATTTTGTGTTCTTTACTACGAAGAACCCTAATTTTGGTTATTTTTGAAAAAGTCTGAAGAATTGCTTTGTGATTCCCACTAAAATAAGATTTACGCATCAAATTGATGCGTTGGCTCTGAAAGTTAGGGTTTGGGAGTTAAAATAGGCATAAATAGGAGTATACATATGGTTATGAATAATATATATGTGAGTCGATACTAAGTATTGCGGTTTATGCAAATCAAAGACTTAACGAAAGAATTACATCATGTGAATTGGTGTGATTTGAGATGGATCCTGAAAAGGATCATGTGTCACGTTAAGGATGACTGGGAGTATAACTACAAGTCGGGCATGCAACCTGTAGGTTTGTCGGGAGGAACCCGTATTGGTGTTTCCCTACCTAGGTGGTACACGGTTGCCCTGTTATGATAAGTGTGCACGAAATGAAGATTTTACAACGCGTGGTACTGGGAGCCAATATATTCGGGTTGGAACGACGGAAGATGTGGTCATGCCATGTGGAGGCACGGGTGGTTCAATAGTGGCTGGATCACGATAACATGTATTTAAAGCCGCTAGGTTATATGATTAAATGTTAGCCTGAGGTTTTAAGTAACCGATTCCTCGAGGACGGTGTGCTCTTTTGTTTTCCAGGCTAAGAGTTGAGACCATGTTTAATAAATGAAAAGGAAATTGTCAGGGTAGTATTGGAGGATTGGTTGAGGCGACGTGCGGCAGCATAATCTTACCAAGATCAACACAATCTCCAATCTTGAAGCATCCACAGCTTCGGAGTCCAAGAATGGTGGGGTTCACCTGGACTAATCCCTGATATGGAATAGAAAGGAATAGGACTTAAAATAATGAAAAGAAATGAAATTTTTGTGATATCAATGAATTTTGAAAAATTACACAATTTGTTTGCTTTTCTCTTCTTCGTTACTTAGCATTCGCTAATTTTTATCCTATGATTTATGGAAAACCTAACAGGTATCGGTGAGCCATCGCAAAGACTCTAAAAAAATCATCCAGCTTACATTTAGACATCCAGCCAGCCACAGTAGCTTTACTTTCTTTAAGATAGTTAGTAATCTTTTGTATTTCCCTTTTAAGCTGATGTACATGTAAATAGCTATAGTGCTACAGTGTATCATCTGAACTTTATTTTGTGAATGGAAAAGGGTTGAAATACTTTCTTCTAAGTATTTTTATTTGCAGTCTATTTCTGAATGTTAGTTGTGATTGCTGAATAAATTATTGCTGAGTAACCAGATCCGGATATGGGAGGATCCGACGGCCCGGGAAACGGGGTCGTTAGAGATTGGTATCAGAGCCTGGTTACTCCAGTAATTTATTTAGTAATTAATAACTATGAGCAGTTTTCAGAAACTAAGGTTGTGTTAAGATCCTTTGATCCTAATAAATGACTGCAGTACCATTCACAAGTCATTGTCCCTTATGTACATCATGCTATGACATATAGGATCTGACCTTTGACCTTGATTCATCCCAGGATCATGGTAGATCAAGACATGTCTAGAAAATTAGCGGCTATGATGGCAATGCTCCAAGACATGGGGCAAAGGCAACAAGCATTGGAGGAGAGGCTCAATGCACAGGCTGAGAGACCTGAGGCATCTAAGCTTGCGGATGCTAGGATTGAAGGTTCTGCCCATCTTTCTGAGGAAGAATCTAGTTACCATCAATCAACTGAGTATGCTCCTACCCCGGTTGAAGGAGCAATGGAGAAGGCCCTTCTTAGACACCAAACATTACTAGATAATTACCGAAAGGGAAAAATTCCTCGATTCAAAGGTGTAGAGACACCTGCCGAGGTTGAATTATGGCTTGATGACGTCAGTAGGATGCTGAGAATAATACACACACCAGCAGATACTTGGGTGCACTTTACCGATTACTCCTTAGCAGACTATGCAAGACGATGGTGGAGAGTCATTTCCAAGAAATTAGCAGATCCTGTTCCATGGGATATCTTTGAAGAGAGGTTCCGAGCTCATTTTTGTCCCTCTCATTGGGAAGAGTTAAAGAGGAGAGAGTTGGCTTCTCTGAATCAGGGTTCTAAGACCGTAAGAGATTATCATATCCACTTTACTGAGCTACTACGGTACTCACCAGCTCTAGAAGCTTCACCACAAGAGTGTCTTACCAAATTTGTTAGCGGTCTTCAAGGAGATCTACGAGAAAAGCTTGCTGGTTTTAGAGCCACAACCGTAGATGAAGCAATGGATATCGCCTCTCGTATTGAGATGGAGAGGGATGAAAACCGCCAAAGAAGAAGTTTCCACTTTGATGGTGGACCATCCAAAAGCAAGTCACATTATAACCGTAGAGATCGTCGCTATCATCCAGTCGGGTCTAATATAAGCTCGCCACAGAATTTGGGCCAGGAATTATCTGGAAGAAGGGATTTCTCTAGACCTCCACTATATCCTCGCAACTCAGCAGCAGGAGCTAGCACCTCTGTGCCGGGATCTTCAGCTCAAACGGGAGCACGTGTGTGTTTTTACTGTCATCAAGAAGGCCACATCAAGAAAGATTGTCCGAAGTTGAGAGGTTCAGGGTTTAAATCAACCCCAATTAACAGTGTAACATCCACCTCGAGCAATGGAGCAACACACAGAGGAAGACATGGTAGAGGTCGAGGCTCACAAGGAGCGTCTCCTACACAACAACCACCACAAAGTGTTGCGGGTTCTAGCTTGTCTATTCCTAATGGCCGACTAAATGCAATTACTGAGGAACAAACCTACAATTCAGGCACAGTCGTACGAGGTACTGTTACTATTCATGGCTTTTCAGTACATGCCTTATTTGATTCTGGTGCTTCACATTCATTTATTGCTCGACGGTTAGTACCCACTTTGGGTAAGATACCAATAGAAGTACAACAGTTCTATCTGATAAAGGGACCAGGAGGACAAGTATTTATAATCCGAGAAATCCTGGATAATTGTATAATACTGATAGCAGGACATCAGTTACCTGTTTCACTACTACTAATCGAAATGGAGGACTTTGATCTTATACTAGGAATGGATTGGTTAGAAAGGCATCATGCATGTCTTGACTGTTTCCAGAAGACAGTAACATTTCACCTTCCTAACTCGATAAAGTTCCAGTTCATTGGAAAGACATACAATGATAATATCAAATATATCTCTACATTGAAGGCACAACAGTTGTTAGAGCAAGGGTGCCAAGGTTATTTAGCTTATGTATCCACTATATCATGGTCAGAAAGAATGATAGAAGATGTGCCTATAGTGTGCGAGTTTACTGATATATTTCTAGAGGAACTACCTGGATTACCACCTGAGCGAGAGATTGAATTTGAAATATCTCTCATACCTGATACTCAGCCTATCTCTATGCCTCCATATAGGATGGCACCAGCTGAGTTACGAGAGTTAAAGGTACAATTGCAAGAACTGTTAGATAAAGGATTCATTCGTCCTAGTACTTCACCATGGGGTGCACCTGTCTTATTTGTTAGGAAAAAGGATGGGTCGATGCGGTTGTGCATTGACTATAGACGACTAAACAAGAGGACAATAAAGAACAAGTATCCTCTGCCAAGAATAGATGATCTCTTTGATCAGTTACAAGGTTCAACTGTGTATTCCAAGATTGATTTAAGATCTAGATACCATCAGTTGAAAATTAAAGATACAGATATTCCCAAGACAGCTTTTCGAACTAGATACGGACATTATGAATTCTTAGTTATGCCTTTTGGACTAACAAATGCCCCAGCAGCCTTCATGGATCTCATGAATATAGTATTCAAGGAGTTCTTAGATTACTTTGTAGTAGTCTTTATTGATGATGTGCTTATTTACTCCAAGGATAAGTATCTGCATGAACACCATCTCAGGCGGGCACTTGAAACTCTAAGGAAGAACAAACTGTATGCTAAATATAACAAATGTGACTTCTGGCTATCTGAAGTATCTTTCTTAGGCCTTGTTATTTCTGGGGAAGGTATATCAGTTGATCTTACAAAGGTTAGTGCAGTGATGAGTTGGGAACGCCCGAAGACTGTCACAGAAATACGATCTTTTCTGGGTTTAGCTGGATATTATAGAAGATTCGTGAATGACGTTTCACGAATAGCATTGCCAATGACTAGAATAACTCAAAAGGAGGTCCCATTCTTATGGTCTGATACATGTGAAGCTAGTTTTCAGACACTGAAAGAATGCCTAACATCTGCACCCATCCTTACTCTACCCTCCCGGAGTGAAGGGTTTACAGTGTACACTGACGCATCTAAAGAAGGACTTGGGGCGGTTCTTATGCAACATGGTAAGGTAGTTGCGTATGCATCACGACCTCAGGACACATGAGAAGAACTACCCAACACATGACCTTGAATTAGCTGCCGTAGTTTTCGCTTTAAAGATATGGAGACACTACCTATATGGTATTACTTTTGAAATCTTCACCGATCATAAAAGCTTGAAATATTTGTTTGATCAAAAGGAGCTCAATATGAGACAGAGACGGTGGCTAGAGTTGTTGAAAGATTATGATTGCACTATCTCCTACCACCCTGGTAAGGGGAACGTCGTAGCAGATGCACTTAGCAGAAGAACTTATTCACCCGGGTTAGTGAGTGCTATCCATTTCTGGGGTTTACTATCAACGTTAAGTGAATGGAAACCATTTGATAGTAGTGCTGATACTATAACTATTCCTCATCGATACAAACCAGAAATATGGGATAAAATAAAGAAGGGACGGGAGGATGATCCAGTCCTTAAAGACTTGAAACAACAACTTGAGAAGAATGAGATAGAGGGATTCTGAATACAAGATGGTTTATTGTATAATCATCACATAGTTTGTGTACCAAACACACCTGAACTAAGGAAAGACATCTTACGAGAAGCTCATTGTTCTAGATTATCTATTCATCCAGGAATTACGAAGATGTATAAGGATCTTCATTCATACTTTTGGTGGTCGGGAATGAAGAAAGACGTTGCTGAGTTTGTGAATTCATGTTTCACTTGCCAGCTGGTAAATGCTTCACACCAAAAGCCACCGGGATTATTGCAACCCCTCCTTATACCTGAATGGAAATGGGAAAGCATTTCCATGGATTTCGTTACTGGCTTACCTCAGACGACTGGTAGTAAAGATAGTATCTGGGTTATAATAGATCGTCTAATAAAGGTAGCACACTTCATTCCGATAAGCTTATCTTTCACTCCAGACCAGCTGGCTGAGTTATATATTACACATGTGATTCGCCTCCATGGTATCCCGAAGGAAGTAGTTTCCGATCGAGATTCACGATTCACCTCACACTATTAGGAGAACTTCATGAAATCCTTAGGTACACAATTATGCTTGAGCTCAGCATATCATCCACAAACAGATGGTCAGTCAGAACGTACGATTCAAACACTAGAGGATATGCTACGAGCATGTGCCTTAGAATGGAAGGGATCGTGGATTAAACATTTGCCTCTTGTGGAATTCACCTACAATAATAGTTACCATACAAGTATTAGCATGGCACTATTTGAAGCACTATATGGACGAAGGTGTACTACTCCTTTGTGTTGGCAAGAGGTCAGAATAAAGAACCTTTATGATTCAGATAGACTTCAGGAGACACGGGAAGCTGTAGAACTTGCTAGAAAAGAACTATTAACTGCCCAGAGTCGCCAGAAAAGTTACAGTGATACCAGACGAAGAGACCTTGAATTTGAGGTAGGTGACTTTGTATTTCTCAAAGTATCACCTATGAAGGGTGTTTAGAGGTTTGGCTTGCGTGGGAAGTTAGCACCCAGGTTCGTGGGTCCCTTTGAAATTATTCAACGGATTGGAAAAGTTGACTATAGACTTGCACTTCCTCCACATCTTTCAGCAATACATGATGTATTTCATGTATCAAATCTGAGAAAGTACATTAGGGATCCAGAGCATAAGATAAGTTATGATGATTTACATGTTGAGCCAGACTTAACATACCAAGAGATACCTGTGCAAATACTTGAAAGGGATATCAAGAAGTTGAGAAATAAAGAGGTGCCTCTAGTTAAAGTATTATGGCGAAACCAAGAGTTTGAAGAAGCCACATGGGAACCTGAGGCAGAAATGAGAGAGAAATACCCGTACTTGTTTGAATGATAACATTATGTATTATGTATATGTTCATTTTAAATGACATGACATTCATTCTCTTTAAGGTTGTTATGGTTTCAATCCTCTTTAAGGATGTTATGCCTGCATTTTTAGTCTCGAGGACGAGACTTCCTTTAAGGTTGTTATAATTGTAAAGTCTTGAACTTGGTATATCTCGGATCCTATATAATAAGATCCGACTCGTCACGAGAAAACCAACGAAATTTGTTTCGTGTGAATCGGACTTCGTTTCGAATTGTTATGATTTTCCGAAGAAAGAGAAGTCATTAATCCATAATGACTGTCATTAATACTAATTAAACATGATTAAAGAAATTAATGACGATTGAAAGCTGCTAATGATCATTAGTAAACACTAATCAACAGTTAACAAAAGATAAGCATACGCCGCAAAATTTAAATCGCAATTAGTGAAAGTTAATCACGATTAGTGTTAATTAAGCATCATTAGCGAATCTAGACTTCTCTAGAATGTTCTAACTTAGGCTCCAAGTTTGGGATAAGTTTTGGCTAAAACCATGGGCCAAAACCATGGGCCGCTAAACCATGGTTAAGGTCTAAATCATGGTTTCTAACCATGGTTAGTGGTTTTCTGAGGCCTATAAATAGACCCCCCCTACCCATTCATTCTCTACAACTTCCACTACCAACACCACCCCAAGGGCTAGGGTCGAGAGGTTGGGAGGAGGAGTGGGAGGCGAGGGAGGAGCGCTAGCGAAGCGCTGCCGGGAAAACGAGGAGGAGAAAGGTATGATCCTCTCTTAGTTGCTTCGTAAGCTAGGCTTTCAATTCATACTATTGTTCTTCGAAGTTTTGTTTTTTTTCATATTTCTTTCCGATTCGTTTTCCTGTTGTGGTTCGAGGAGAAATCTGTGTAACACCCTACTTAGGTGCGGGCGGCTATGCACGTCAGTGACCCTGTGATTCATCACACGTTCACTCGTCTAAGACGCGTGGTGTCTACCGATTCTCCATCGTTTATGTTTCTATTCTTCGTATTATGCTTTTATAGTTATTTTGATGGAGAAATCTATGTAATACCCTACTTAGGTGTGGGCGGCTATACACGTCAGTGACCCTGTGATTCGTCACACGTTCACTCACCTAAGATGTGTAGTGTCTACCGGTTCTTCATCTCATGTTGTTGAGTATATTTTTTTCAGTTTCGTTGTTATTTTTCTCTCGATTGATTTTATAGAGGAAACTCTTTTCGTTTTTATTTTGAAATATTTCCCGATATAAGGGAAACTCTGCTGAAATTTTCTCAGAAATATGTCCCGATATAAGGGGAAACTCTGCCGAACTTTTCCGAGAAATATGTCCCGATATAAGGGGAAACTCTGCCGAAATTTTAAGAGAAAATATGTTCTTGACGTTCTTCGTGTTCTTCGCGTTCCTCGCGTTCTTCATTCGTTCTTCGCGTTCTTAACATGTTCTTAGCGTTTTGATACGAAAAATGAAATTCGATCTTTTCAGGAGCCTTAAAATAGCCTTTCTAAAAACGAAACTCGATAAAGCCTTGCATACATGAGAGAGCGCTCGATTAGGTAACGAAATCCTTCCTTTTGCTGTTGGGTTTTCATACGAAATTACTGAAATTCTTGATTTTGTGTTCTTTACTACGAAGAACCCTAATTTTGGTTATTTTTGATAAAGTCTGAAGAATTGCTTTGTGATTCCCACTAAAATAAGATTTGCGCATCAAATTGATGCGTTGGCTCTGAAAGTTAGGGTTTGGGAGTTAAAATAGGCATAAATAGGAGTATACATATGGTTATGAATAATATATATGTGAGTCGATACTAAGTATTGCGGTTTATGCAAATCAAAGACTTAACGAAAGAATTACATCATGTGAATTGGTGTGATTTGAGATGGATCCTGAAAAGGATCATGTGTCACGTCAAGGATGACTGGGAGTAGAACTATAGGTCGGGCATGCAACCTGTAGGTTTGTCGGAAGGAACCCGTATTGGCGTTTCCCTACCTAGGTGGTACACGGTTGCCCTGTTATGATAAGTGCGCACGAAATGAAGATTTTGCAACGCGTGGTACCGGGAGCCAATATATTCGGGTTGGAACGACAGAAGATGTGGTCGTGCCATGTGGAGGCACGGGTGGTTCAATAGCGGCTGGGTCACGATAACATGTATTTAAAGCCGCTAGGTTATATGATTAAATGTTAGCCTGAGGTTTTAAGCAACCGATTCCTCGAGGACGGTGTGCTCTTTTGTTTTTCCAAGCTAAGGGTTGAGACCCTGTTTAATAAATGAAAAAGAAATTATCAGGGTAGTATTGGAGGATTGGTTGAGGCGACGTGCGGCAGCATAAACTTACCAAGATCAACACAATCTCCAATCCTGAAGCATTCACAGCTTCGGAGTCCAAGAATGGTGGGGTTCCCCTGGACTAATCCCTGATGTGGAATAGAAAGGAATGGGACTTAAATTAATGAAAAGAAATGAAATTTTTGTGATATCAATGAATTTTGAAAAATTACACAATTTGTTTGCTTTTCTCTTCTTCGTTACTTAGCATTCGCTAATTTTTATCCTATGATTTATGGAAAACCCAACAGGTATCGGTGAGCCATCGCAAAGACTCTAAAAAAATCATCCAGCTTACATACTAGACATCCAGCCAGCCACAGTAGCTTTACTTTCTTTAAGGTAGTTAGTAATCTTTTGTATATTTCCCTTTTAGGCTGATGTACATGTAAATGGTTATAGTGGTACAATGTATCATCTGAACTTTATTTTGTGAATGGAAAAGTGTTGAAATACTTTCTTCTGAGTATTTTTATTTGCAGTCTATTTCTGAATGTTAGTTGTGATTGTTGAATAAATTATTGCTGAGTAACCAGATCTGGATATGGGAGGATCCGATGGCTCGGGAAACGGGGTCGTTACACTGGGAGATGTAGAGGTTGGTGGTTCTACACCCACCAATAGGAGAGAGCAACAAACAAGGAATGGATTAGAGTAGATCAACATAGAACTGGTGTAATTTTTTGTGAGAGAGTGATTCATTTACTTAATTTGTAATGCTACATGACAAGGAGACTCAGATTCTTCGGCCCTAATTTGCCAAGTGTTTGTTCACTTGGGGATCCACATACTTTTCTCGTATTTTCTTCGCCTTCTACTTTTATTCATTCATATTTTTCCATTTATTTTCTTTATTTCTCGTGATTTGAACTTTTTGTCATTCTTTTTTATTTATTTTGTGTTATTAAGCCCTTAGAATTAGGACTTGCTTGATGGATTAATCTAGGTACAAATCCCTAAAAATATCATGTGTGTATAGTTTCTAATACATTTGGACTTAGATCAAATCAATCACTTGGCGATTTCATCGGTTGTATTGCATATATGATAATTTTAATTCTGTCTAACATCCCACAAGGAGAGAGCTGGGAAGCAAGGCGAGCCATTCTGATTGAGCATGTATCACTGATCTCCGACTTACATTTCTCTTTTGACCCCCTCTCTCTCTATTTTTTTATCACTTAGGATACTAAAGGAATTGGAACTTCATTACACATTTTCATGAAAAAAAAGTGATAAGAAAAAATAAAATCGGGACTATTTAACTACACTTGACCTTAAAATCAAATGTAATTGGATTCATTATCTTAGAAAACAACTCCCACATTGGATGCATGTCCTCTCTAGACCAAGTGAGGCGCGCAGTTAAGAAATATAAGCTCCATCCCTAGACTTGTGGCCTAAACACTTGGGTCGACCTTTGAGCTATGTTATTGTTGCAAGCACTTGCCTCCAACCTCAAACGAAGTAGTTCGGTGTTCAAGTAGGTGAGCTATGTCGACTTGGACACAACCACTCTAGTATATTGCACATGTGTGACTGATTTAACTAAATGTCTAAATCGCCTAACTTTAAAATCGAAAAGATAATGACTGCGCTCTTAAGTGAATTGGAGTTTGCTTTGTGTTTAAATAAAGCTTTTGTATCCGATTGTGTTCATATTTGTTTGAGTCTTTGCAGCCCGAGTCTTTTTATTCTTTAATTCATTTTATTTTTTCCCTTCTTTGTTTGTGTCGTGATTATGGGTCAATCTTCTCTTCAGTCGGACCTCATGGCTACTTTTCACTCATATCACCCTCGCATACCTAGTCTGATTCAAGATGACTCTTTTCTTGAACCACAATTTTGTCTCATCCGGTTTGACTTTAACCCCCGTATGATTGGTTTCTTATCTGACCTTCTATCTCGTATGTCTTTCCTATCCTCGTGATGCAACCCACATTGAGGTCACTAATCATATGATTGAGCCGAGCAAAGTTGATGCTGGCATGAATCTGCAGTTGTTGGTGGATGTTGGACCTAATATGTGTGATGCCTTTCTTGACTATTTAGATCTTTCATACCGGATCAAGGAAGTGATCATTGAGGAAGTACATACTAATGATGATACAGATGTTGTGAGTTCCCATTTCCAGATACTGATCCTTGAGTCGGTTCCACTCCTTATGATTCAAGAGTATGATGTACTATCTCTTTCTATGCTTCAGGAGATGGTGCAAGAACTCGTATTCTTTTAGCCATCCTATCAGTCGATCCATTAACTTCCCCTGACTTCCTTATCCCCATAGAACACATAGATTATTTTGATAAATATCTTGAGCCATTTCAGCGGATGTTTTTAGGCGAGGAACTACATTTTAAAATGCCAGATTTTGTTAGTCCCTTACAACAGCTCCCACCCTACCGTTTGATGAGATTGATATATTTTTGGAGGATCCAATCATAGTTAGCGCATTACTCCATGATGGTTATTTACGGGAGGATGCAACACATTCTTTGCTCTTGGTTTCAGTCTCTACTTATGCATCTGAATTGTTGGAATACAAAATCGAATCTTCTTGTTCTTTTGAATTTTGTGAGTCTTCTCTACTTGATGAGACTTGTGACGACGAGCCATACTTTGATATAGTCAACGATTTCTCAGCTCTTTCGATCTTATATCCATCAGATATCAAGTTTCTGAAAGGGTCTCCCGATCTTTACCTTTCATAGCTTACTGATGTTGTGATTGATGTGAAGGATTCTATGACTAATCATTCCTTCTCCCTGTTTGATTTTATCGACTTTGATCATTCACCCCATTCGTATAAGCTGATGATTCCTTTCTTTCTATCGACTCTTGACTTAGTATTCGATTCTTTTCCCGGGTAGAAAACACCCAATTGATTGCTAATTCGAGCATTTTTGTTCTCTCTATTGATGTCGTCATTGTTCTCACATTGAGACAACAATGAGAGTACGACATTCACTTGACAGATGTTGTCTTGAACCTTAATACTGTGTTATCCTAACCTTTGTTTCTGGCTTGGGGCATAAAACCTAGCGCTCGTTGAGAGGCACCTCAACACTCGATATCGCATGTATATACATGTTTCATCTTTTTATTCTTTCTTTCATGCACATGTTGTCCTACACCCAGCTCTCTCATCGGATATTTGTAGCAATGCCTAGAATGTACTTTATCTTAAGTATAGGGTGTGACCATCATGTTGTTCCTGTTCGTTATATTTCATTACTTCTATCATTTCCTAGACTTGAGGATCTCTTTCCCTACGTATAGGGGGACATCGTTAGTGGTTCAACGTCATGCACCAAAAGGTAGTGTTTTGGTTGTGACTTAGAAGTGTCCGAGGTTGCAGGCTCTGTACTACCGATGTGGCTCCTCTATGTGGACGTCTTCTCCTCCTCTTCCATGATGCGATGATGTGGATAGGATTCTTGTGAGCTGTCGCGATCTCCTCAATGTTGCTTCGCTCCATTTGAAGGCCGAGGAAGCACGCTAGAGGGATGGTGAATATCATCTTGATTCGAAAAAGGCTTGGAGGCATCTAGAGATGGACATCAATGCTTGTTCATTGGAGGCGGAACTCCAGAACGGAGCTTGCTCCGAATTCTGATAATTGAAGGGTTGTTTGACATGTACTTCTTAGAATAGAAGAACCGAAAAAATAAGGAGTGTGAGTATGTGTTTTGTGAGTGGAATATAGGGCTAATGGTGGAAGAGGTGGAACCCTCATCTTCATTCTACTAGAGATGAAGAGGATGAGGCAAAGCACGAGATGGAGAAGAAGGATGAGTAGAACTTCTTGTGAGGATCTTGGATCCTCAATGAAGTTCGAAATATAGATCGAATGGTGTGAGGATTTATATACAAATCTAGAAAAATCAAAGAAACAAACAAGAAATAAACCCTATACTAACATGATATTAAAGCTAGGTCGTAGCAGAGCAAAGGATTGGACTAAGATCCAAAAACATCTCCATCTGTCGCTTGACCTGGTAAGCCATTCTAGAAACATTAAACATCATGAATAATCGCTCAGAGCATGGCCAGAAGGCCATGGGTCTAACCAGGGGTGTAGGTCACCTTGCCATCCTTGATTCCTCACTCCTCTATCACAGGAGGAGGAAGAGACACTGGGCCTTTGCCCTTGTGAAGGTGGACAAAGAAAAATCTCATCAATGATAGAGTATTTGAAGGGGAAGGTTGTGGTTCTAGGCGATTGTCAATAGGATTTCATCATCCACTATCAGTCGTAAGGAACGTTAGTAGTGGATTTGGAGGTCAACGTGAGGAAGAAGGGAGTTAAGAGGTTTGGAAGGTGATGCACTTGGTCGAGAGGCATCGTGAGGAGGTTAGGAAAATTTAAAGAATATTGATGGTTGATCAACTGACGAGAAGATGATCCAAGACCGTCCAATCTTGTGATCAGAAGGTGAGGAGTAGGGCGCTAAGGAGTGGTAGAGGTGTCTGATCAAATAGATCAGACGACGAGGGTTATAGGTGTTGATGGGGTATTATGGAGCGTCTCACCAATTAAGATCAGACAGTTCTTTAAGGAAAGCAGGTGAGGACAAATGGCTGTCTATGTGGCTGAATGCGATTGGGTCACGTGGTTCAATTAGATAAAAATAAATTGAGAAAATAAGTATAAATTAGAAATAAAATAATTGTGTAGGTCAAAATAAAAAGGGGTCAACATGAAAGTTATATATCTTTTGAAGATCTATAAGTTTCATGTAGAATTCAAAGTCAAAATACATAATATACCTATATATATTTTTGAAAGTATTTTTAAGATGTTGAAATTACTTATTTAATCTTCTTTATTATTTTTTGTATTTTTGATTTATGTTAAATGTTAATTATAATATATATATATAATATTAAACTGATCTTGTTTGATTTGTAGTATTAAGAAAACACAGAAAATAAAGGCACAATAATATAATTATTTATGTTCATATAACTAGTGTTAATTTTTTACAAAATATTAAATGTATATTTGAATCAATAATTAATTTATTTATTTGAATTATTTAAGCAAGAGGGATAATAAATACAAATAAAGATTAAAAATATGTGATTTATCACCAGACCATAGGTGGCAGCAAGTATATCCCAAAATACCTTAGCAGTGGGATGATGCAAAATATCATTTTCTATTTGTGCAGTAAGAGTCCCAGAGAGCCATACATGCACGTACGCATCATCCTACTTCCATGAAGCATTCACCCAGTATTATCAACCAACTATGATTGTGTCAGAATGTGCTCCTTTTTATTGCACCATATTAGGGTCATGAACTGCATGGACCTACTCACAATAGATCCTCTATCCTCACGATGGTGGTCGGGCCTTTGAAGGCACCAGAGGAGAAGTCACCCTTGATTTTTTATATGATGATAAAAGAGGTCGGGAATATACATGATGAGGGTTGTCGACTGATCTTGTAGCATCCCAAATATAGTTCCACATCTAGTAATCACAAAGCGTGGTAGTAGCTTATAAGTAGAGGGGGTTGCTAATAGACAGCTTGTGCTTAATCATTTTGGGTTGTGGTCAAGGGATCTAGTTAGGCCCAAGTCCAACAGATTATCTAAGCCAGTAATTCCAGATAATGAACTGACTCTAGGGTCTGGAATGTTATAGATGGTATCAGAGCAGATTCGCTCTAATAGTGGAAAGGGATACCCAAGAGGTGGAGCCACCCCTACCATTGAGTTAGGAGGAAAGAGGTCCTCAAGAAATGAAGCCACTACTATTATTGGGAATAGGTCATGGGCTATTGCACAACGACGATGTTGCAAATAAAAGTTGGATTGATTGTACTGCCCCAAACATAGTACCACATATAGTAATCACAAAGTATGGTAATAACTTATAAGTAGAGGGGGCTACTACTAGACAACATGGGCGTAAGTATTTTGGGTTGTGGTCAAGGACTCTAGTTGGGCTCAAGTCTAACAGGTTGTCTGAGCTAGTAATCCTCGATAACAGACCGACTCTAGGGTCGGGGATGTTATAGATTTGAAGGTATCTACATAATCATATGGGAATTGTTTGTGGATACAAGCTTATACAACAATCACCCCCCTCAAATTTGGGTCTCTTCTCATAACAATAGAGTGATTTATCAGTCTATAATACCCTTTTCTAGCCAAAATCAAGCTCTTTATGGTCCTCAAATGCATAAGAAGACCGTGGGGCCCTAAGAAGCGTTGAAGGGGGCAAAGCAGTGCCGGGAGGGGCAAAGAAGAACTAGAGAGGCCATTGTAGGGCCCTAAACAATGATAGGGTGGGATGTCTGGGGCTAGCAACAGTGTCGGTACCCCTAGGCGACGTTGGCAGGGCCATTAGGGGGCTACAGTGCTGCTAGCGATGGTTGTGTGCCACGTTGGCCTGTTGGGGTCGTGACAATGTTCTGCGCGCACGAGCAGGGAGGTGGTTGGAATGGGGGTGGCGGGTGGGGAGAAGAGATTAGTGCACAAGGTTCCCGTCTTGGATTGTCACTCTGATATTATGTGAAAAGAGAATGATAACTTATTTTATTCATAAGACCTGAGGGCTCTCTTATATAGAGAGGAGAAGCATAAGAAGGTAAATTACATAATCAAGACAATAGAAATAAAAAAACATAAAATATAAGGAAATATATATATATATATATATATATCAATGTATGTATAATCATATATCTATCTATTGAAAATACAAATGCAAATACGAATTTGATGAATATGAAAAATGTATTATCACATCTTTAAATAAATATGAATATAAAATGAATAATTCAGATAAGAACAATAATATGAATATATTACAAATTATTTACAAATAATAAATATACATAATATATTCATTTCTTAACAATTATATAAACAATAGTTAATGAAGTCGTAAAGTTTTGGAATATAGTTATATATAATTTCACAACTATATTTATATATTAAAATAGATTATGAATATAAATATTCGTCAACTTCAAAGAGATATCCATATATGTTCTCATTTAAAAATAAATACACACGTTATTGTCAAAATCTATACAAAATGAATATGAAAAAAGATTATAAAGATAATAATTATGTTTACTTACATCCTTGTTATAGACGAACCTAATGAACAATATTTTGAGTACTACTTCATGGATTTTTATGACACACATATATAGGGATTTGTAGTGGCATGTACTCCAAGTAACTGCCCATGATTTCGTAATGTCACTGGAAGAAGATCATGTTACAATATTTTTTTTGATAAAAAGTTTCAGCGTTCATTCATCGGTGATCATAAAAGATACAAAATAACATGACATATATAATGTTTTCAGATAGGTTTGGAGAGATGCGGAGTAAAACATGAGGAACCATAACCACCATCCCAATACTCTTGGGTGGACTAAAAAAGTAGCCAAATCAAAGCATACCTCCAGTAAAAGACAAGATTTATCTCCGAACAGGATCTCAAGAGTGCATGTCAAGCTGACCCGCTTGGCATAGGTGTCGCAGAAGCCCGCTTTGAGGCTCTCAAGATCGTCCCCGAGATCTACCAGGCGAACCCTCAACAGTTGGAGTTGTCAGTTGCTGAAAGGTACCAACAGTAGAGATATGACAAAAGAACGACAAAAAAAATCATTCAATCAAGCTCAGAAAAGTTGAAATATTGACAATCTCTGTTGGAAGCAATTTTTGGGAGGAAACCACCCTTAGATGGATAAAAAATAAACCTCGTTTTTACAACATAAATAAGTGACGTCTTTGCAACGGTTTTGGCTATATTGGAAGGTATTCTACCAAAAGCCAAGTCACAACGACTTCTCCAAATTGACCACCAGAGTGTTGATTTGATGGCCAAAAGCTTCCAGCTTGAATATGAATTGGCACGATTTGAGGCTGTTGAGGTAAATTCCTTGAAGATTTAAAGTTTGGTTCAATACCACATTTGCTAAAAATTTATCTTGTGACCATGCATTCTCCAAAAAAGTGTGTGTAGTTTTCAAGATGGTTTTTACAGAGGTGACAACAATTGACGGAGGTGGTGTTCAATTTGTTAAGTTTGTCCTGTGTGACAATCTTGTTGTGAGACGAGCCAAATGAAGTACGAAACTTGAACCTTGCCAAGAGCCAAATGATTAAGAAGACTTTTATACCAATTGAACCTTGCCTCCCAAAATTTCCCACCCTCATAGACAGAGATAGCTCGGTTTTTGATGAACGACCAGATGTCTGGGAACATTTGATTTAGGGGGAATTGACCTAAAATACGATCTTTCCAGATAGAAGAGTGTCTCCCATCTCCCAGAGTTTTTTTTCAGAATTGAATGAAGGGGAGAAGAACCTTTAAGACGACCTTTCCAAACTATAGAATGGGTTGTTTTAGGCATCTCCCACAAAGTGATCAGACCACCTCGAAAATGTGCAAAGCTAATGACTTTGGAAAGTCAAGGTTTCTCAAAGTTTACAATTCGCCCCACCGCTTTAGCCTCTCTATCATTTGTCATCAAATTCTCCCTCACCTTCTCGTCCTTCTTCTTTACCATTGCATTCTCCTTGAGTGGTCTACACTCAAGGTTTCATCGAACTCTAGTCGTAGGGGCATGTTTGGTAATTGGGTTGGGTTGGATTGATGTATCCTTCTATGAATAGTAGTTGTTTAGGGGAATGGGAGGGTTGGAATGATCATTGTGATATGATGTGTCATTAATTGCGTGCTATCTTAACCTTTTTAATGATTATAATATATTTTTATGTTAATAATTTTATTTGCACATGGTTAAAAAATTTGTATGGTCCATTTATCTGTATGGTTTAAGTATGTAACTTATGTGATATACAGTGCAAAGCTTTCGTTTTCTATATGATTCATGTTTAAGCAATTATATCAAGTTAAGCAAGTTCAATATGATTCTTATGTTGATTAATGCAAGTTGTATAATTAAATGGTATTTAAGTAAGATGCACAATATGTTCTACACTCTAGGAAAGTCATGAACAAGTAAGAGGACTTTGGGTCCGCATTCTGTATGCAATAGGCTTTGGGCCGTATGCAGGGTGTTCTTGACCTTTGGGGTCGTCTGCGCGTACGACAGTAAGATAAGGACCTAGGTTAAGTTCGCTTTCCTAGGCAACAAGTATGTAAAGCTAAGGGATGATTAACCTCTCCCTGGCAGTATGGTTCATGCACTTACTAAGATACGTCGGGGTAGTGTTGCATCATAATGTATGGAAAAGCAAGCTTATTTTCAAAATAGGAATTTTGATTACAGAATAAGTTCATGATTATTGTTACCCATTGTTTTGCTTACAGTAACTAACTATGTTGATGATGGAAAATCTATAGAAAAGTTTTTGAATTATGCAATCTTCATGCTTAAATTATGTAGTGTTCATTAGTTTCAAGATTATGCCAACATATAAATTTTGAAATTATTTAGCTGGAAGTTTATGACCCATTCATGGGTTCTAAGCTCATGTTGATGAGTTTAGGCTCAGCACTCCAAATCAATATTTTTTCAGGTACTCTAAGGAAAGAAGATGTTGATATAAATAGAGAAAGTATGGAAGAGACATCTAGTGAAAAAGAGGTTGTGCCATCATATTTATTACTTATTTTATGATGTTTCCCGATTGTGATGTTCTTTTTAGCTAGATCGATTTGGATTTTTTTTGATTGTGTCATTCGATTTTAAAATCGTGTATGCAGTAACATGTACTTTATTTTTTTTTATTAGTTGGAAATGTACATGATTACAGTGATAAATTTATTACGAGATACAACATTTCAAAAGCTATTTTCCTTACCGATTATCGCTTTGTGCTACACATGAATAGTAGATTTTGTTAAGACAAGCATATGTTTTTAGTCACGCTCGTCTCAAAGTATAAGCGAGATGGGTCGTGACAAAATTATATAAAAAAAATTGTCAGGTCAATACAAGTAATCCCAACCCAAGAACCCAGGGTTGGAGCTAGGGGTCTACGAGGGTACCTCGATGTACCTTGGCAACCAAACAGACCTCTAGTATTTATGAACCTATACCATCACATTTTTATACAACTGACGCCACCTGATTTTCCTCAAACAGATTTTCTTCCAATATCACAAAATGTTCAATATCTCATGAATATTTTGGAGATGATGGGACAGGATGTGCAATCTTTTAAGGCGACGACGGAGGAGTCGAGGGAAAATTTGTACTACCCTTGCTACTTGATAATATTAACGTACTAACAATAATTAGTTATTATATATGAAGGGAAGAAGGAATGAGTCTACTGACAACGGCGAAAATGAGGACGATGATGGTGGTGGTGAGAGCGAAGAAGATAACAACGTCAACGGTGTTAGCGGCATCTCGTGGTGGTAGAATTCTACGCAGGAGGAAGGATCAAGTAAGAAAAGTGTGAGGGTAAAACTTTTTTGATTCCTATTTAATCTCTTAATGCTTTTAAGGAGAATATATTGTTATATTGATTGGTTCGACTACAACTGCTAGATCAATGAATGCAATGATGAATATTGTGAATATTTGAGATGTAGTGGTTAGGTGAATGAACGAAGTGGCATGTGCTTGTGTGTGTGCGCGCGTGCCTATGTGTGCTGCTATTTTTTTCTTGTAAAATACATTTGTGATCACAAAGGGACCAGTAAGTGGTGCCTTAGTGGTGGCATATGTGACACATATACAGTTAGCTTATACACTGATGTGACCACAAATCAAGCACAATGTGGTCACATGTATGTCGTTTGGGACTACGGTACCACCACAAATTGAGCACATTGTGGTCGCCTATATACGACTAAATATAAAAATTTAATGATCGTTTGAGTAGATGTGGTCATTGTTCTAAGCTTAATAATAAAGCAGTATAATTACGAATAATTTACACTAACAATATTAACATATTGATCTAATTTCAACTACAAAAAATTGAGCTATAGTGACGGTTTCTTCAAAATTTGTTACTAAATTAGCCGTTGTTAAATATATAACGACGATATTATTCGTTGCGAGATGATTTTCCGTACTAAGAATTAGCAACGAATATCATATATGTCATTATATCATTCGCAATAGTCCACATAGCGACGCTTATTCGTTGCTATTTTTCAAACTTCTAATTAATCGTTGCTAAATTTTGAACTAAAAAATAGCAACGCTTAGTTGATGTTTTGAAAACTAGCAACGGATAAACGTCGTTATATGGATCATTGCTAATGATATGACGACAAATATGATATTCGTTGCTAATTTTGAGTACGAAAAATCATTTCGCAACGAATAATATCGTCGTTATATATTTAACAACGGCTAATTTAGTGACGAATTTTGAAAAAAATCATCACTATAGCTCAATTTTGTTTTAGTGTTCAATATTGTAATTGAATTTTGAAAGTTAATAATGTCGCATTCGTGTTATTACCTTCTAAAGGTCATGTACGATATTGAACGTGATCTTTTATTGAAGAACTATTGTATAATTTACTATAGTTATTTTCATCTCTAATGCTACTTTATCTTTTAATATGCAAGGTTTCTAATTCACATGACCTTCGTTATTTGAGATAAGGATGTAACGTAGAGAAGAAAGGTTAATATTAGATTATTGTTAAATGAGAGCATTTAACAGTTGGCTAATCGACAGAGTGCTACCTTTTCTCTTCAATATGACATCTCAAAATTACTCAACATTATTTTGTACATTGGACCTTAAAAAAGAAAACAAAATAAAACTGTTGAGAGTGGGATTTGAACCCACGCCCTTTCGGACCAGAACCTTAATCTGGCGCCTTAGACCAACTCGGCCATCTCAACGTTGTCCAAAACTTTAATATCTAATTTTATATTATTTTTCTATCTTCCATGCGAATGCCTAAGAATTAATTGATTACCAGCACTGCTAATCACTATGTTATATTGCGATAATTTTGCGTTTTGTTGGAACAATCGAATCAAAAGAAAATATTTCATGGACTCACTTTACATTACGATGATCGCAACATGGCCGGTGAGCGTCACATGAAATCTTCTGACTACAACGTGTACATGTCGGTGGCTCATTCGCGAAACATTTTGCTATCCCGTTCCTCCAACCATTCAGCTCTTCACGTATTATTATTGAAACGCCTTTTTTCTTTATCACCATCGTATGAAAGTAATAATTTCTTCGAAATTCATGAACTAGTACAGTGTTGGAAGAGCAACCCTCTAATCTAATGATATTCCTACGATTTTATGTAAGAATTTCCACACAACACCGTTAAAATCTTGTACAATTATACTGCAAAGCACACCACAATCCTTATATATTACACTATGATCCACGTAATCTTACTAACTCTTATATCGCGCCATTGGACAAAGAAATCGAGTAAGATTACAGGGGTCGTGTGTGATTACAAATATTAGAAAGTGTTATACATATAATAACCTTACTAACTCTTGTATCACAACCCTTGGTCACAGACATATCTGTTAAATAAAGTAAGAATATACAGGTCATTTGTAATTACATGGATTACAATGTGCTATGGTCCGTTGTAGTGTAGTGAGTCTATCGACCAAACGAACAGGGTTCAAGTCCCTCCTTGTGGAGATTGCGTTAGGCAACAGACAACCAGCATAAAAAATAGTCATAACTTTTAACATAGATTTGAGCAAGAATCCATGTAGCCGATGTTAGTGAAGGAAGTGGAAAGATCCTTAAGCGCATCACGAGAGCATGTGGATTGCAACGTATGCGATCAGGGGCAACCAGTCGTATAGTCGCTCGAGTTAGCAGAATTTAAAATTTTCAAACGATGAAATCACATGATCCAAGAACACTTCTTGGATCGTTTCATCTAAACCACAACAAGTATTAGGTTTACCTCTTGAAGCGTGGTTGCGATCGAGTCTCTAAACAAAGAAACCTCCTGTCTCAAGTCTGATCCGATGGAGGAGACGCTTGCGAGTACATTGATGATATGCATGCTCCTCGCAATCCATGTTGATGGTCCAAGAAATGAATCTCCTGATCTCATCACACGAGCTCTAACACCTTCTTCATGAGCGAGACACACCAAAGAAGACAGAGATCCAAGAGTCATCAAAGCGGCAACACAACAGCGATGAGATGACGAAGGCTACCTTCTCTCTATGAGAGGAGTGGACGACCACTCAAGGAGAAGGAAAAGTCTTGGCATGAGAATGAGAGAGAGAGTTGTCGTTGTCGTAACTGGAAGATCAAGGGGAGTCTCTTCTTATATAGGGTTTTGAGAGTCCATGTATCTCAATCTATGGACAACACAAAATCAATGAATGAGATTGATTTGTGTTTCTTTCAATGGCCATGATGTTGTTTTAAAAATACAACAATAATTAATTTAATATAAATTAATATATATTGATAAATTAATATAAATCAATTCAAATCAAATCAATATGACCTTAGAGATGGGGGGGATACTGCCCTCATCCCTAGGGGGGAGGGGGGACGACCACCCTACTCCTAATGGAGGATGGTGGCCATCCACCCTCTTGTGGTGGATGGGTCAATCTCATCACTATCTCATGAGATCTTATTATCTCATGATATCTCCAAGATTTACAACAACACTTGTTGTAAATTATTTTACAAAAATAGTTCATAATTATCTTGTGAACATTGCAATCATGTTATTGGAAATTTGTGAATCACATTCATAATCCAAAATAAAATGTAAGTTATATTTTCAATTAATTATCCAATGTGAATCTAATTCACATCAATAATTAGTCAACAAATATAAATCACAATAGGGTCTCTCTAATATATTATAAATCACATTTATAATATCTGATTTATATGGATAGTGTTATCCACATTATTCATATCCATAATTATTAAACCACATTTGAGATGGATCTCTATTCTCATGTGCCCAAATAATATGAATCACATTCACATTATCCACATCTTCGATAATTAAATCACATTTAATTATATCAATAACTCTCATTATAATATGAATCAAATTCATATTATTCATGGTAATTAAATCATATTTAATTACAATTTTCTCAATGGTCGGATACATATGTCAACAATGAAATTATCCATGAACTCTTTCAAGGATAATGTGCTTTCTCTGTGGATACTTGGAAATAAGGACATGACGATTGTATGTTCCACGTATAGCGACTTAGATATTGAGATCACATCTCAAATCCAGATCTTGCGGACGTCTCATACATGCTTGATTAAATCAAGACCATAAATATAATCTTCTTATTGCATCTGAATCACATTCAAATTACTGTCTAACAGTTGGACCAATATTAGATTACTTCTCTAATGAGAGGAGTCACTAAAATCCATACATGTTTCTCCACTCCCTCGGAATGGAAGTATCATGGTTAACAATCGTTTATGATCACATCACCCTCAGATATTCCTAATCCATGTACATTCTGCATATTGGAAAGATCAAGAATAAATCTGAAGTTTTAGTTCTCATTTAGAATGTCTCCTTCAGGGTTTTATCATTAAGTTTCTCATTTGATCATTGGGAGTTCGTATCGATCATTTACTTTCCAAAAGCATATATCATACCCAGGTGTTGATCATATACTTTTCAAAAGCATATATCAAACCTACAAATTCAGTCAAGCTTACAAAGTGAGGCGAGCATGCACAAAATTTGATTCTTCCCAAGATCTCATGAGGGAGCTCATGTCTTCCGATTCAGCAATGAACATATATGATCCCTTTGAGAGATTGTATTACTCATATACTCTTACATGCACTTCAACGCTTCGGTGTGTACAATACTTTAACTAGTACAATACTTTCTCAAAACTTACAGTTAATCTTCATCATTTGATTCAAGTGAATTATAACGTTTCATTGATTGCGGAGTTGTCTGAATTATCATTTGTAACTTCTAATTCATCTAGTTAGTTGGCAAATATCACCTCATTATACGACAATCGAATAGATTATATGATTGGAACTACATCTGCTGCAGTTATTCTCTCATGAGTAGGAGTAAAAGTTTCATCTATAACATCTTATGTACGAGTGTCTTCTTTAGAAATATAACTTTGTGAATATATCTTGACAACACTATAAGTTTCAACGTTCTTTCTCTAATTTTACACGTATTGAAGATAACAAACTTGGTCTAGTTGAGAAGAAAGAACGAATTTTTCAAATCTGCTTGTAAATTTTCTTTGTATAATATCTATAATGTTATTCATTCTATCAATCACTATGCCTTCATTTGGATCATACCAGTCGCATAAAAAATAATTACTTTGTTTAAGGTTGAAATATTGTATTCTACTTCTAATATATCCTTTAAGATTCATAATAATCCAAATGGTCCTCACCATAATAAGATCCGCAGATCATCACTTCGTAATTCTGAGTTGTTAAGTTTCTACTAGAATTTACGGCATAAAATCGATAATCATTATCCCAACAATAATTGCATGATTGGACTTTATAAACTGGACCTTCTAAAAAATATTTTAATATATGTGTATTGTAATCATTACTGTCAAATTCTTTTGTTCGGTTCTTAAACCACTATGGAGTTTCTTTTCTATATGTGCTCACAACTTCATCATTTGTATGTATAAGATTTTCTTCAATAGTTTCCCTTATAAAATCCCTAAAAGGAATACAAAAACTATTAAAAGATAAAGAGAATGAAATTTTCATTTCTTTGGAAAAATAATAAATATATGTACTCAACGTATGGTGTTATTTCTGCACATTTGTCTAGTATGTAGAACTCTACAGTATCTTTGTCTTGTTTTGACAATACACTCTTTAGCCTTTCTTATTAGTTGAGCTGGCTGATGAAAGACATTGATATAAGAATCTTCGTCAGAGTAGATTGCCTCATTCCACCTTAATATGTTGTGTATGATCTCTACATCTTCAGGAAAATATCTCGCACAGAATGCTACTACTTCCTCGTAAATATACTAAGAATTTATAGATCCTTCGACTCTACTTTTGTTTCTGACATTTATTTTAAAGAAGAATATGAACCTACATAAAATAGAATATGATTTTAATCATAAAACAATACCTTTTAAAGTAAATTTTATATTAAAGCAATACCTTTCAATTGGATACATACACCGATATTTTACGGGGCCCCTAACTTTTGCCTCGTATGTGAGATGAATCATCAAATGCTCCATTGAATAAAAAATCGATGGAAATATCTTTTTCAAATTACGCATGATCACATGAATATTTTTCTCAAGATATTCCATTTCCTTCCAGTATATATGTGACGAACATAGAATTTGAAAAATCTGTTGACATCTAATAGAATATCAATGATATTTTTTTATAACAGTCCCCCTGAACACTATTGGTATCAGTCTTTTCATGAATACATAACAGTCATGACTTTTCATTATTTTAGATGAAAACTTCTTTAAATCGATTAAATTTGATAAATTCGATGCATATCCATCTGTAAACTTCAACTTACTTAATCATTCGCAAAGACATTTCACTTGATTTTATGTCTAATGTGTACTTTACTTTAGGAATTTTGATCCTTCCTTTATCAAGATCCTTAATATATAACTCTGGACGATTAGAAATTCTCTTTAAATCACGATGAGAATTTTTTTATCTTTTGTAAGACTAACTACAATCAAAACTGTATAAAAGATATTATCGACTATATTTTCTCAATATACATAACATCTAAGGTGTGTCATATCAATAATTTACTCTAATATGGTAAATTCCAAAATATACACTTCTTAATCTAATTATGATTGTCACAAAAATCAGGTAGAGGTTGTGTTTTATCTCCATTTCCCATGACTGAATTTTCAAATTCCACTAAACTTGATAATATCATATCACCAGTCCTAATTGTTGGAGGATACGTAAATTATATGATATTCCTCTTAAATATTATTTTTATCTCCGTAACGGAAGATCATTTGAGAGAAAATGCCTACGATAATAAAAAATAAGGTTTCTAACCGTGTTGAACCTAAAAAGACTTCGTACTCTCCATACAATATGGACAATTTTTATATCAATTTACTCCATCCGAATAACATTTCATATGATGGGAAGTCATTTATAGTCCAGATTAAAGCTACTTTCATATTGAATATTTTACTTTTATTTACATCATATGTACCCACTCCATCGAAACAAAGCATCTTCAACTCAGTTATGAGTGGACGTAAATACACGTCGATGTATTTTTTCGGATGCATAGGTCCTGACACTAATATTGGTGTTTCTTTTACATATTATTAATAATGATAGAAAAATGAGTTGTTTCTTTTAATAAATCCTGACACCAATATTATTTATAATGATAGAAAAATGAGTTGTTTCTTTTACATAATCATGAAGGTAGATTGTATGGTATTACCATTACTGGTCGACAAGAGTAATCCTTACTGCTTCCATTAGGATTAAATCCGTCTGTACATAAACCTATAACATAATTTATTTTTTCCTCTGAAAATGAAGGAAATTTTGACCCCAATCCTTCCAGTCAGACTCTGATGGATGATACATGTCTTCACGACTATGCTCTGAATGACATAACATATTTTTCGTTGTTTCCTTACAATAATATAATCACTTCAATATAAGAGTTACGAGAAATAAGATAAAATATTCCTTGATATTTTTTCCACTCTTACTTGATTCGTTATATCTGGGCTTATCATATATAGGACAACGTGTCAAATAATCATGTTCTCCATAATATAAAATATGGTGATTTATACAAGACTATATCTTAACCACATCTAAACCCTTTTTCCGCATCATTTTTTATTTTATAATAATTTCCATGTAATTCAACATCTTCAGGTAATAATTTCTTGATAATTATAATCATGACATTAAAATTCCGATATGTCATACTATACTCTATCTTCATCGATAGAAGTTTTGAAATTGTTGAAAGTTTTGAATATGACCTACAACTCAATCATAATGGTTCTTCTACCATTTTCAACAACTCGTAGAAGTCTGATGTCTCACTATGTAGTTCCTCTTCATTTGGAAAATTAGTGTTAAAATCTGGACCTATAACATCCAAAACCATATCTACAAATGAATTGATAGTGTCTGCATCATTTGACTTGTTAACCGTGTCATCGAAGACCTCACTATATATAGCTCCATCAAATTTGATATCCTTTCATGAAATCATTTTTATAAAAATGCAACTAAATTTCATCCTTAGATCTCTTCTTCAATAAATGACACTTTTGACACGGACAATATAGTCCCATTGGAATCCACCACACGAGAATCTTGGACGTAAGCAACTTCCACAAATTCTTGAACACCTTTTTGAAAGGTCCCTATAACATGTCCATCTACTATACACGTGTACATCCTCTCTCTATTAGCAATAGGTTTCACCTAAATATAACAATTCATAAGGTCGCATGGGGGAAGAAGATTTAACATCGGCTTAAATTCAGAGACAAGACATAGAAAAGATAAACCAAAACACATCGTTAGCTTAAATCTATTTTACTATTTTTAGGAGATAAGAAGAGAAGTTTTTTCATTAAGTTGTCACTCGAGCACATCCATGAGGATTCAAAATGATGATCATTGTAATACGGTATCTTATTTCTCAGAAAAATTCGGTAATATAGCCCTGTACCCCTCTAGTATACCCCATAAACCAATCACAATCAACTCTCAAAACCTTCACCATAGTGAAAATTTTAGTAGTAGATTATGATTAGTTTGGTATAACGAAGAGGAATAGGTTATGCAGTTGAATATCCATCAGAAATAAACTACAACATGTGACAACGATGGTCTTATAATAAGTTTGAATCCTTACGAACTCCCTTAATCTGGAACCTGCGAACTAAGATAGTCAACATAAATACAATATTTTTAAAATAACTTTATGTCATACATTTGTACATGCTACAAATGAGACTATAAAACGATCATGAAATATTTAGTCATTTATGTTGGTTGGCCATTTACGTATATTTGATTGGTTAACAATGGGATATTGATAGATGTGATCCTCAATTAGTACCTAATTAAGTATTTAAATGCTATTTATTGGAAGTGTACCTGCAAAAAAAATTTCCACCTACGCACATCAAAATCCACGACCAGTAGATCGAGATATCTCATCCCGAAGTGAGCCCAATACTATTGTGCAACATTAAAAAAATACAAGTATATGTGATGAAATCCTCCAATGTGTTGCACACGCCTCCTGCTGTGTAGGGTCACATACCACCCGGTGTGGAGGGATGCACTATGTGTAAATATTTTGTACGATTTAATAATCAGTTATTAGTGTTTTAACCTTATTATCTACATAAATATAAGTTAATATGATACACTTGGTCATATTAATTAGAATTAAATGTGATAATAAAATATCGTAAAATAACTATTGGTGTTTGTTGAATAATGCACATGGTCCTGCCATTCTTTTGATCACATGTATACCTTCACCTAAATTCACATTTATACACATATGTGCCCATCCTTAAATTCATATCTATACACATATCTTATCACAATTTTATATTAACTCCGTATCACTAAAGAAGTCAACCCTAGACACTTCATCATACACCTAATAATGAATAAGTTTAAATCAAATACAACATTAATTCTAAACACAATATTAAATAAGTTAACCATAAACATCACTATATAAGTTAAACCTAATCGCCTTCATACACTTCATCATAGATCTAGTTTTTCTTTACCTAACACCAAATCACCAAACAACATTACCTAAGTTAATCATAATCTTATTCGTCATACACTTCATCATAGCTCTAATTCTTCTTTACCTAACTCCATATCGTACCCTAAGTTAACTCCATATGATCAAAGATATATCCCAATATTTATAAACCAAAAATCTTCACTTCATTATACACCTAATAATGAAATGTTGCCGAAAGTTTAAGCCTAAACACAACATTACATTCCAAATACAACATTACATAAATTGACATTTTATTACCTTGATCGTGCATTTCATCATTAGATAATTTAGTTTAATCTATAATGTTAATACATTTTGATCTATAATGCTAATTTGAAATGTGTAATCTAATTTAAGCACTTCTTCATACATCTTACATACAATAAAATTTTGGTTAAACTACATTAATATGAAATCAAATCAAACTTCATTACATCTTAAACTAATATGTATTTAAAAAACAACATGTAACTAAAAATCTAGCAGAGATTGGTGAAATAATAGCAAAGTTAGATGAAACTCTAAACCATTCATTTCTCTAAAATATGCAATAAATGAAAAAAAAAGAAATGAAAGAATTGTCAGCTATACCTCAAGGAAGGAAATAAGAAATAAGAGGGATGTATCGGAGACTCGGAGACTACTAAGCGATGGTGAAAGAGCTTCCAAATTCATCAGAAGGTTTTGGGGGAGAAGAGAAAGAACTAAATGAGGCCAGGAATCAGGTTAAAATTCTAGTTATAGACGTTGCGAGCACACTTATTGATCACGCTAGTGGCCCTGCCGTACTCGCCCAAATTATGACACACACCCACTCGAGGCACGCCTTTAATTTCAAATGGACGAGCACATTATGGACGGACACATGTGTCTTGTAAGCGATCGTCCATTATTTAACATGCGTCCATCCCAACCTTGCCTCAAAATTCAAATGGGCGACTGGACCAGGCGAGCAACCGACGTGCTCACGGTTTTGAGAGTTTGCCATGTGTAAGCATGTGTGCACATCAATCACGCCTTTTTTAAGTGGAATGAGAACCGTAAGTATTCAAAACCCTAGTCCACGATTTTGAGAGTGATACTTGAAGCCGTCGAGGTGGTTATGCTTCATGAGAGGATTAAGGGATGTATCCCTTGGAATTCAAATCAATCCGTGGTTACACAAAACTGACTCGATCTTTATTTCATTGTCACACCACGTCGCAACCTTGCTATGCCCACGTTCGAGTCTGATCTGTCCCAGCACGCCATGACACGACGGGCGGGCGGGCGGGCATGCATTTGTGGTGAAAGTACTCACCAGACTGATCTCAAGACTTCCTATATAAAAATCTAGTGCCAATTTTTATGCTCCATGATGTGGAACTAAACAACATTCCCATAGGGATGAAATATTGAATTCCATAGATTGAGATATATTAATACAACTTGATATTTACCATCAAGTTGCACTAAACACCCCAACAAGTTAATTCTAACCATCTCCATGAATTCACTGTTGAAATATGAAGATAAAAAATCACGAGTTTCCATACTCTGCTTTTAGTAAAGGTATATTTCAATTTGAACCTTTACCTGAGTTATCTCTTTTCACCATCGCATGAATAAAGTGAACTAAGTCTTGAACTTTAATCCTTTTATGTAATGATATCGAGTGGTAACAATAGAGTGAAATCCATGGTGAAATCTTCTGGTTGTAGTGCTATTAATGGTCATGCATCCTGTCCTGTTTCATGAATATATTAAGGATAAACCATCGTCATTTATCTGTAGCCCACAGAAATACTTATATAGGTGACATTCTCTAAGGATGCACTGCTCACATCATGCCTATAAAAGGCTTGAACCCCTGAAGAGCATGATGCTCAATCCTTTCCTACAGTTTTTTTCAGGCACTCGACTTTTTAAGGATGTGACTAACATGCAAAGTATTGCATAATAGTGCCAACCAATTCCCCATACAAATTATTTTCCTATTGAACCTTTTTTGTGGGATCTCTCCTTATTTAGGTTGGGTTGCTACTATGGATAAACTCTCAGTGGTTTCAGCCCCATCCCAAGTTTGAATTTCTGGATTAAAGATCTATCAAATACCTTTGTAAATGGATCTCTCATGTTATATTTGGTACCAACAAATTCTACAACAATCACTCTAGAAGATGCCAAATCCCTAATAGACTTAAGTCTAACTTAGATACGCCTTTCTAGTTTTCCGATTGTACGTTGAACTCTTTACATTTGCAATAGTAGTCATGCTATCACAAGTAAAGAAATCATCGTTATAGGCTTACCCACTATGGCCATCTCAGAGAGAAACTCCTTAAGCCATTAAGCCTCCATAACATATCGTGTCCAAAGCACAAAGCTCTACCTAAAAAGTAGATCGAGTCAACAGACCGCACTGCCTCTAAGGGTAAATACATACCCAACCACATTGTTACTCCCGGAGTCCTCTATTTGACTAATCCAACTTGCATCATTATATCCTTTTAAGATAGGAGGATATTTACTATAATGCACTCCAAGAAGTATAATACGCTTAAGGTACTTCAACACTCGGTACAAGGTCCCCTAACGAGAACGGTCAGGATAGCTCGTATACCTACTCAATTTTAAGACTGCAAATGAAATATCACGTCGAGTATAGTTCTCAAGGCACATCAAGTTTCCTATAATCTGGAAATATTGTAGTTGTACTATAGGTATCCCACTCTTATTCTTGTAGAGGGTTAGCTAAATCATAAGGAATGCATACAAATTTACACTATGATAGCCAAATTTTTCTAAAACTTTCTCAGTATATTGTGACTGAGACATAGTTATCACATTAGTAGATCTAATCAGTTTGAGCCTCAAAATCACATTTCAACTCCTAAATCCTTCATCTCAAAGTTACTACTCAAGAACCTCTTGGTTTCTTCCACTATCCATATGTTTGATCTAAATATCAAAATAACATCGACATATGTGGCACAAGACAACGAACATATCACCTTTAATCATAGAATACACATGTTTATCAGATTCATAGACAATAAAGCCATAAGACTATGTAGTCTTATCAAACTATTCATGCCATTGTGTTGGAGCTTGTTTTAGTAAATAAAGGGACTTTACAAGCTTGTATACCTTTCTTTCATTATCAGATGCTACGAACCCCTTAGGTTGGTCCACAAAGATATCCTCCTCAAGATTGCCATATAAAAAGACAGTCTTCACATTCATTTGATGAATTGGGAGATCATGTATGGAGGCCAACGTAATGAGCATCTGAATTGTAGTCATCCTAGTAACAGGAGAATATGTATAAAAAATTATCAATACCCTCCTTCTTCTTGACTTTAGCTACAAGTCTTGCATTACATTTTTCTATGGATCTGTCTGATCCAAGTTTCCTTCTAAAACCCATTTGCTTTCTATGGTGGAACACCCGTGAGGTACATGGACCAGTTCCCACATACCATTTGTCCATTTAATATTTATTGGCATCCTTTGCATAGCTTCAGTAGAAGCCATGGCATCCTTGTATGTGGGATGACCACGCTCAATTCTGTAGAAGACAAAGATGTTACATAAATCCTTGTCAATCCTATGCCTCTTACTTTGTTTAGGTTCAACATCCTCCAAATGTTCATTGTGTTTAGAAGAGGTAGCCCAGGCATTTGACATCTTTTCTATTTGTTATGGAGTAGAACAAGATGTGGAGGCTACTTCACTAGGCATAATTTTAGGAATTCTTTTTTTCATTGAAAACATATCCTAAAAAAGGTAGTATCACAAGTTCAACAATAGTATTAGTATTTATGCATGTGATCTCATACTGAATTACTAAGAATCAATTGGCATAACTATTTTCCAGATACTCCGAGAAGATCACGTCAACTGTCTTAGGTCCAAGCTTATTTCTCTTATGTTCGGCGATTAAGATCCTAACCAACATCCCCACACCTTGAGATATTTTAGCCTTGATGTCATATTTCTTCAAAATTCAAATGAACTCTTATCTTTATGTCTTAGAGGAACTCTTTTTAGAATATGGCAAGACATATTCAAAGCTTCCCCATGTAAGATGGTAGCTTGAAACTTTGCACAAGTATGTTGGTCATATCATTTAAGGTCCTATTTTTTTGTTCTGTTATTCCATTGGACTATGGTGAATATGGTGTAGTGACATCATGAACTATGCCAAATAATTTACATTGTTAATCAAATATGTTAGATGTGTATTCATCACACATATCTAACCTGAGATATTTGATTATCAACTTGTGTTTCTCCATCATTCTTAAAGATAAGAAACTTTTCTAAGACTTCAACCTTAGTTTTAAGCATATAAACACAACAGTATCTACTGTTATCATCTATGAAAGTGATAAAATATCTTTTTATCATATCTAGTCATCACATCACCAAACTCACAAATATTAGAATATACTAAGTCTATAATTTTAGTTTCCCTATTCACAGAGTGAAGAGACTTTCTAGGCAACTTAGCTTGGGCACATATTTCACATTTAGTGAATTTGTATGTAGTATGATCAAGAATCATGTCATGTTCCATTATTCTTTTCATAGAATTAGCATTCACATGTCCTAGTCTAGCATGACATTAATAAGTAGATTCAATATTTAAAACAACATAAGTAGATGAATCAAAACTATAGATATTATTAACCGAACTATCAATGTCACATCTGATTCTAAGCAATCAGCCAAATATCCTTTGCCAAAGAAAACACCATGTCTCAGAAAAATTACTTTATCACACACGACATAAATTAGTATTGATGGATGTATGTACTTTATATGTGTGTGTATATATATACATATATATCCGATCAAAATCGACCCAACTATGAATGAAAGCAATAATCAAGATCTAACATACCTATGTGTTCGACATATACATTTATAAATCGTAATCCGAAATCAATACATACCTCAAATCCGAATCAAGTACCTTCAAGTTGAGGTTGCTCGGTTGCGACTCCTTCCATGTCATCAATCTCATCGCTCCTTCGACCCTTTGTCGTCTCCTACGATGAAGGACCCTCAGTAAGATCTCTCTCCTCTCCTCTCCTCCTCCTCTCTCTTTCTCATTTGCAATGGAAAAGTGATGTTGGGGGAGGTGGTGGTATTTGAGGGTAATGGTTCTATTGCTATAACGGTGAAGGAACTAACGGAAGAATAATATCAATTAAAACTAGTATTTCTATTTTAAAAAAAATGATAATAAGAAGGGTTCTTTCTTATTCTCTCTGGAATTTAATGGTTCGTTTACATCTATACATACTTCACATAATTGTGTCCGTTTGGAGCCTCGAAAGCGAATCCATCTATTGCCCATTTTAGCACCAATATATCTAAAGCGGACTTCTCTCAACCAACCATAATGTAACAAAGGTTTCCACTATGATCACATTCTAAAACAGGTACAGATACTTTGATTTGGGCACTATCAATGACACTAAATGTAACGGAACGGATGGCGATGACGGGCAGAAGTGTGCAACTTGAATTCGCACGATTGAACCATTACCGATTCATGCATGTTAATCATTGAGCATACAAAAATCATTTTCAAAAAAATCCATAAAATTTTAATTCAACCGAGAGTTCCATTATTACAATATCTATAATGGATATACTTGCAAGAAACTAATAATTTCAAAATGTAACTCTTTGTTCCAGTGGGTATAGAGGTATCCACCATAAATCATGTTACTAACCTTACCACGCTGAATGTCTTATTGAGTTTGTCATGAACTTGAATGCTTGACCAAACTTGTTCTTCACCTGAAATAAATAAACATATTTTGCATGAGCCTAATCCCAGTATGTATCGAGGTCCATGCATGGGAATTATAACGGTCTTTTAACATGTATAATTTATGTACTTAACTCTCGATGAAATAACATCATTACATGCGTAATTGTCTCATGCATGTCTAAGTCCGTTCCCTAACAAATTGCATATCGAATTCGACATGAGTATACATGTGCAATACACATAAAAATATATAAGCTATCATTTATCATCACAAGAGGTATGTTTCTGAAATTCATGATATGTTTATGCATCCTTTATCGTTTAGATCATTCTTTCGGATTAACCCCTTAAAATAGTTTTTGCATGACTTGTGATGGTTTATTATTCTTAAATCATTTCTCTTATAACATATAATGATTTATCTTTTATTAGATTGTTTCCTTGCATAACATGTAATGATTTACCATTATAAACATTTTCTTCACAACATGTAATTGCTTACCTTTCTAAACAATATCTTTCATAGCATGTTATGGTTCACCGTTATAAACCATTTCTTTCATAACATGTAATGGCTTATCTTTCTAAATCATTTCTTTCATAGCATGTAATAGTTCACCATTATAAATCATTTCTTTCATAACATGTAATGGTTTACCTTTCTAGACCATTTCCTTCATAACTTGTACTGGTTTATTCATTCTTTAAATCATTTTCTTGCATGACATTTCAGTACATGTGTACATATACTTTAACATTATCATAACTATACATATACACATGACATTAATATAATTGCACATATTCTCATGACATTAACTTAATTTCACATATGCCCGTAACATTTTCAATGTTTGGGTTGTCTTAATTGTTAGATCCTTAGGCAGCTTCGATGGCTTTGTTGGCTTTACCGTTGGCAGTACATAACATAACATGACAGTGTAGCTACAACTGTAGAGGACTTAGCTTTTGCCTCTATGGTTCCTTGTAACCATACGCCCCTTGTGGCGTTGCCCCTTGGGCTAATACGATAATTGGACTCTAGAGGCGGCTCCCACCATTAGGTGTAGCAGTTAACTCCGTTTATCGTTTCAGTACCATTATTCATATTATGAAATTCCAATCTTTTACAATCAATCTTTTGCATAATGTTGAGGATAACTCTCCTTAATTTAAGTTGGTGCCAACATTTATATTCAACTTTATGACTTGAAAACTATAATAATAATACTACCAATTAATTGATCTGATATACTTAAAATATTTTTTAACAGTGAACAACTTATGCACATAATTCTTAGTTTTCTTGGAAACTTAAAATTACAGAAGTTACCTATCACCTATGTTAGGCTAAAGCATTTATAGTATAAATAAATATTGAACTTTCATCTTAAATCAAAATTTTATAGATAATTCATGAAGTGCAGTAACTATATATAATTAACTCTGCACGCAAAACTCGTGTCATACGTACTGCGATATATTTGCAATCGGATGGATATACGTAATAATTATAAACTATACCTAATCAAACCATGCGTGCATTAAAGAATAATTGTCATGTTAAAGCATCATCTAATATTTCATATTCATTAATTAACAAAAAATTGATACATAATTATATGCATATCTTCTCAAGTAGTTCGGATATAAAAAAGAATCTATTTTTTTATATACCAAAGGATTCTTAATTACGGTCAATCAGTACTTAATTTCTCTATTTCCTTTTTGTTTAGCCTTGTCTGCAATCCTAACAACTTTTATTGTTCTCAACACCAAATTCGAAAAGGTACACAATAATTATGATGACCCTTCTATGGGGACAAAATTTAAAACGTGAATATGTATACAGTAGACAATTACAGGGTTTCATACGAAGTGATGGGTTGGAAAAAAACATTTCTATGATATATGTATTCACATGGCACGAGTCCTACGGGTTCGGCTCATACAACTAAGATATCTTATTCAAAATCAAGGCATTGCATATACGACAATCCTATAAAACATAGGCATATATTAAAAAACTCGTAATCTTAAACCGATACATATCTTAATTCCGACGAATTTGTATATACTAGTGGTCTCTACGTCCTCTCCGTTCTCCTGTGACGATGTTCACCTCCACCGAATCGACATCGTTGTCCCCTACGACGAGGATGATTCTCCCAGCTAGATCTCTCTCTCTCTCTCTCTCTAAGTCTCCCTCTCCTCTATCCATCTTCATCTTTTTGCAAAAGGGCAAATAACGTGAAGGAGGATGATTCATGGATTTTTATTGTAATCATAGGGAGAGATAATGGTGTATTAATAACCCATTCAATTGTCATTCAAGTCTCCATAAATTGATTATATGAATTCAATAGTAATGTGTGCAAAAATAGAAATATGGTTAGAGGATAGAAAATCCCATCGTTACATTAAGATACCCTATTGATGTATGCTTACTACTTAGCATATTTATACAACTAATATATGATATTATACAATATTTATAACTTAAAAGTAAGGAAAGAATCAACTATCAGATATGACTATGCAATTGGTCTCAGTACTTGAAATCGGATTAGAAGATCAAGTTGAAAAATTCGCTGGAAAACTCTAAGGTCATGTTCATTTGGAGAATAAGGCTTGGAATAAGGGGTCCGTTTTCCGTCCAACTCGGTTCCCAAGAGTACGGCTATTTCCATCCACATGCCATTATTTCACCTTATTATACCTTTATTCCTATCTTTATTCAACTTATCTACTCGTATTTCACCTTATTCTATTATTCTTATCTTTACAACTGAGCAGAAAATAGACCATCATTTTTTTATTCTCCATCATTATTCGTTCTTATTTCCGAACCGAATGCCCCCTAAGGGGGAGTTTGATTCGCTAATAAGCATGAATGAGGATGAGAAATAAGGAGAATAATGGTCTATTCTTTGTTCAGCTGAAAAGATATCAATAAGGAGAATAAGGATAATAAGGTGGATATGAATAAAGGTATAATAAGGCGGAATAGTGGAATGTGAATGAGAATAGCCGTACTCTTGAGAACAGTGATGGTGGAGAAGTGACCTTTTATTCCAGTGCTTATTCTCCAAACGAAAAGGCCCTTACGTGGAACGAAAAACCTTGCACCCGACTACTGGATGCATTTTGAAGCACTAGATTTGGTTGTACTTATTCGAAGGCAAATAGGAAAATAATTACCTAAATTCAACTTCTTGATTAGTTACGTATGTTGCTATAGCAATTCAACAAAATTGTTCAATAACATTAGATTCATGCGGAAAAATCTACGAGAACATTTCCCATGACCCATCACCGTCTCCTACCTTCATCCTCGACCCATAAGGGGCCCTGTGTTCGAAAGTCTCGGTACATGCCATGTGTTTTAATCGTACATTTATCGTCAAGAAATAAGTGCAAGACAAGTGCCCACATAATTTCCATTACTTGAGATAACAAAACCTTCTCAAAAATGTTGTTTGATCCATCATCTTCCATCTGCCTTAGAGTTTATTGTGTTGCTTTAGCTTTCAATTAACACAAATGTATAGGTGCACAATGTGATATGTGTTCCACATGTACAAAGTAAAGCAAATCTATTACTCTTACTAAAGCTGAGTTTTTTCTCAATTTGATGACACATGTCACTTCCATGCTCCACTCTTACTAAAGCTGAGTTTTTGCTCAACTTAATGACACATGGCACTTCCATGCTCCATTCTCTCTCTGTCCCAAATTCCATGGGATGGGATGTCCACTCCCATTCTCTCCCTTTCCCATACTCCGTTCTCCCTCTATCCCAAATTCCATCGGGCGTGACGTCACGTGGTCCCCTCATTCTCTCTCCCCAATTCTATTCTCGCATGTCCCCTCTCTCCTCACAAATTAAGTCACTTTATCTTTTTTTACTCATTCCCTCCCCTCTCTCCCCATTATTTCAAAATTATATTTTTCCAAAATTAGTAATTTATTCAAATTCAAAATTTTTTAATCAATCTAGGTAAAACCCTATTTCAAATTTTGTAATCAATATTGGTAAAATCCTACGTAGATATTTTATTATTGTACTAAAATAAATATATCACTTTTATCTCTCTTTTTTACCCACTCTCTCCTCTTTCTCTCTCCATTATTTCAAAGTTACAAAATTTTCCAAACTTAGTAATGTATTAAAATTTAAATTTTGTAACCAGTGTGGGTAAAATCCAATGTAGATATTTTATTTTTGTACTAAAGTTAATTTATATTTATATGTGATGTTAAAATTGTGAAATACAATATTAATTAAAAAATAATTTAATACAAACTTAAATTTGTAGATATAAATCTTATAATAAAGGAATAAAAATATAATTTGAGATAAATTTTAAATTGATGCTTAAGTTAGTATGTAATACAAATAATTCAATAAATAAGAAAATAAAAATTAACTTATGAATATGATAACGATAGAATTGTACTTATATCATTAATAATATTTTTAAAAAATAACATAAAATTATAAAATAGTAAATATTTTTTTAAATAAAATACATACATAACTTATTTTCCCCTCATCTTTTTGAAATTAGGTTATATATAAATATTAGACTTTATTTTAATTATATCCATCAATCGAGTAGATTTGAACATTGTTTCTTATACATTTTATATGTCTATAGTTAGTAAATATATTTTGGCAATCATATATCGATTAACGATTGTATAAGTACTAACTTAATTAGAACTAATATCGAATATATACAATATATCAAGGAAAATTGAATGAATATTTTTACCATAGTGATTTCAATAAAAGTATAAATTTAAATGACAATTTAATTCATTAATTTTTTAGTAAAATCTGTTTAAAATTTTAATCAAATATATATATGTTAGCATAATAGTTTATAATTATACAAGTTATATGAATTTTTTTCTTATAATTTTTTAAAAAGAGTGGCATGCATGCATCGAGTTTCGGTTTTTTAAATATATTGCATAAACATAATTAAATTATAAAATTTATTTATTTTTTAGTAAAAATCATAATTATTAGAATTTAATATTATAAAAATATATGTCACTTTATATATCTCTTTTTTAACCACCACTACAAAAAATGAACTATAGTGACGGTTTTTTCAAAATCCGTCACTAACTTAGCCATTGTTAAATATATAACGGCAATATTATTCGTTGCGAAACGAGTTTTCGTACTCAAAATTAGCGATGAATATCATATCTGTCGTTATATCTTTAGCAACGGTCCACCTAGCGACGCTTAGTCGTTGCTATTTTTAAACTTCTAATTAATTATCGCTAAATTTTGAAATAAAAAAATAGCGACGACTAGTTGATATTTTGAAAAATAGCAACAGATAAACATCGCAAGGTGGACCGTTGCTAATGATATAATGATAGATATGATATTCGTCGCTAATTTTGAGTACGAAAACTCATTTTACAATGAATAATATCGTCGTTATATATCTAACAACGGCTAATTTAGTGATGGATTTTGAAAAAACCGTCGGTATAGCTCAATTTTGTTATAGTGCACTCTATCCTCTTTCTCTCTCTCCATTATTTCAAAGCTACAATTCTTCCAAACTTAATAATTTATTGAAATTCAAATTTTGTAATCAATATTGGTAAAATCTCATATAGATATTTTATTACTGTACTGAAATAAATATGTCACTTTGTATTTCTCTTTTTTACTTACTCTCTCCTCTTTCTCTCTACGTTATTTCAAAGTTACATTTTTCCAAAACTTAGTAATTTATTCAAATTTAAAATTTGTAACCAATATAGGTAAAATCCCATGTACATATTTTTGTTATTGTACTAAAATTAAATTATATTAATATGTTGAGATTATCTTCTAAAAATAATTTGCCTTCAATTTTTAAACATTTAAAACATATCTACTATTATGTTAACATATTATAATTTATTAATAATTAATAATTACTTTAAAATAAAATTAATTTCATAGATTCAAATCCTATAGTAAAATGATATATTAAAAAATTAGAAACTAATTCTGAATTAGTATATACATATTACATAATAAAAAAAATTTAATATTTAATACATGTAAAAAAATCAATAAATATACATGTTACAAATAATGAAAAGGATATGTGATATAGTATGAAATCTTTAAATATTTTAATAATAATAAATTTTAAAGTAACTTAAAAATTATAATTTAAAATAATTTCAAAATATAATATATGTACACATATTGGACTTATTTTTCATCATATTATGAGATCAATGAGATATATAGATAGTAAATTTCATTTTATTTATATCCATCAATTAGATTAATCTTATATCTATATTTGTTTACATATTATTTATCATCTACTATAATTCTTACAGATTTTTAAAGTATATTTTGACAATCCATGATCATAGATTCATATATTTTGGATACAAATAGCAACGTAGATAGAAGTAATGTGAAATATATAAAAATGTATAATAATAATGAATGAATATTTTGAACTTTTTTAGTGTAATATTTTTCAAAATATATATATAAATATCGTGATGTTCAATGTATATTAGTTGTTCTCGCGTGGTTTATAATTTAAATAAACTGTGTACCTATAATGTAGCTGAATAATTTAATTTCTTAGCTAAATTCTTATTTAGTAGTGCTAGCATATACATCTTTTTTAAAAAATATAGTTTTATGATAAATGCAAATGGGTTGTTTTATAATCAATGATTAATATTTGTTCTATATGTGAATTGATGTTTAATGATATCAATAAGAATGTTCCAAAGATGTTCTATTTACTTATCTATTTTGTAAAAAAATATGTAATATGATATCTTGCTTAATTTCTACAATTTTAAAAATATTAAAAATAAATATATTTTCTTCAACCCGTCCTGAAGCTCGGAGAATACACTAGTATAAATAGATGATAGGGATTTCTTCACATCTACCCATCCAAATTTTACCAACAACACGTGTCCTAGCTTTTCTTATACTTATTCCCCTAACTAGGGATGTCTATCGAGCTCCATGAGTCGAGCCAATCTCAACTGGGGCTCGAACTCGATAAGAAAATCTGAGCTTGAGCTCGGGCTCGATAAGGTTCGATCCCTGGAATGTCATCTCGAGCTTGAACTCGTCGAATTCGAGCTGCGTCATGACCCTCTTAACGAGCTGTGAACGTATTGAGCTGGCTCACATTCCCCTTGATGAACCACAAAGAAGGATAAGATTTATCCAAATACAAAATCAGTTAGGATTAAATATTTAATCAAAATTTTTATTCTTGTTCTCAATATATTTCGTGCACATATGTATCGATCCATTGTGAATCATAGCATATGCAGCAAGGTTAAAAACCACGTGAAGAATTACACAAACTTTTTTATCTCATACATTGTCGACTGATTTTTTTGGTATTTTGCAGGGCATCAAAGTGGACGTTGTTCTTTACTTGTGTAGGACAGTAGGAGTTACACTAATTAAGGCTCGCCTTCGAAGATGTCAAACTTTATCAAATCTAAAAAAACAAGAGACATGCTGCAATTGGAAATTGGAAAGCAAACAGATTTGAGAATGGTAGCAACATGATTCACATTCTAGAGCCCCAAATCCAATGCATGGATGGTGGGGGAGTCTGAGGAGTGAAGACTGAGATGGAGGCGAAGGGGGAGAGGGTAAAGATTCATGTCGGGCTCACAAGCGGAGAGGGCGTAGCTCACAAAATGGAGAGAGTAGAGAGGGAGGCCGGAGGCAGAGGAGTGGAGAGGACTTTGTGTCATTCTAGGGTTAGGGTTGGAGAGGAGGGGGAGAGGGCGAGTTGTGTGTGAGAGAGTGGGGGAAAGTAGGGGACGATGGGGATGGACGTCGGTGGTTCCGTGGTTGCCTTGTAATTTTGCGAACTTTTGCATTAGAATCTATCAAGTTATCGAGTCAAGTTCTCGAGTTGAGCACCACCGAACTAAGGGTCGAGTCGATAAGCTTAACGCACCAGAAATCCAATTCGAAGTCGAGTTCATTAAGTTTTCCATTTGGGCTCAGAGCTCTTAAAGAGTTGAGTCGGAATTAAGCTTGTCGAGCTCGAGCTTTCCTAACAACCTACCTCTTACAAAGCTACGTATGATTTTTGAAATTCACATGTAACCAAAAAATAGTTTTTTTAGTATCTTAATGACGAGTTCCCACTATGCTAATATAATTCGGGCATGTAATTTGCTAAAGGAAAACGCATTGTTTTATATCTGTTCGCATTTATTTATTATATTAGGAGTAATTTTTTTACAACACCTCGTCAATACCATCCCAGTAGTTGGAGTACGACCTCAAGCAAAAAAAGATAAGGTATTAACTATTAGGGAAAAATGGGGCTGCCCTCTAGGGGCAGCTAACATGGCTGCCCCCACTTTATTTTTCGCAAAATTTATTTATTTTTTTGGAAAAATATCACCATGTATATTCATCCATATATCTCTCCTATATGTCATTCGATTTTCGTCAGAAACAGAGACTCGCACGACCTCCATCCAGACGTCATTTTTTTAACGGTCATAGGATTTTTTAAATCGACCATGTCTAGATGGAGGCCGTAGGAGTCTCTATTTCTGACGAAATTCGAGTGGCATATAGGAAGGATATAGGGATGAATATATATGACGATATTTTTCAAAAAAAGTAAAAAAATTTGTCCAAAAATAGGGCGGGGCAGCCCCATCAACCCCTATCTATTAATACTTGTTTGTATAATTGTTGAACTTTACTGTGGAAAACCCGTTGTGAACACCGAAATTAGAAGCTTATTAAGATATTTTATTATAACCCCGATGTCATAACATGCGAGGGCATTTGGTCTAGTGGTATGATTCTCGCTTAGGGTGCGAGAGGTCCCGAGTTCAATTCTCGGAATGCCCCTTTTTTCTATGTTTTTCGTCTAATAGCTCAATATCTTTGGATTTTTATGATTGGGAAATTTGGAGTCCGTGGTCAATTCCCCATTTCGATTGGATTTTATGCCCAGAAAAAAAACCGATTCAACGCAACTTGTATTTGGAAACGCAGATTTAAAAGCATTTTACGGGGCTGGTGCAAAGATTCTGCTTTTGTTGTTACATTTTTTTCTTTTTCTTTTATTTAACTAATCGTGACGGCAAACTATTGCTAATCATAACCAACATCCAAAATTCTAATACCGATCCAACCCTAATCTCAACCTACGTCAAAAACCAGATCACGATGTAACACCAACGCTAACTTATATACAAACCCTAACCCCTATCTAATCCGGATCCTAACCTGCATCCTATTAAGGATCCGTCCGTTGTTAGATCCCAAACTCAAATTCCAAAACTCAACTTTAACAAAATAGATTTATAGTGACATAAAAAATATGTCGTTACATCGTTCGTTGTTAAATATATAATGATGATATTTTTCGTTTGATAATAATTTTTATACTTGAAATTAGCAACATATGTCATATCCGTTACTATTTAATCAGTGGCCGCCTATACACGTATGTTATCAGTTATTATGTTATGAAATTTTAACTAATCTTGTTAGATTTTAAATTAAACAAACCGACGTCAATTACCTAAATGTATGAAAATAATAACAGATAAACATCGCTATATGCACCATCACTAATGATATAATAAAAAATATAACATTCATCGCTAATTTCAAGTACAAAAAATAATTTCATAGCGAATAAAATCATTGTTATATATTTAAAACAGAAGAATAATAACATTTTTTTTTAAAAAAAAGTTACTATCGACCTATTTTGTTGTATGCATCAAAAGAACATATTCATGATCCAAAGGCCGTTATACAGCCGCAACATGGACGAACATTGGGGATATTTGTAGCCTTCAAGCCTCCGCTTATATATTCTATTTGGGAGTTTGTGGGGTATGAGGCTGTGAATCAGATAGGAATCTTCTACCTAAATAGATGTTCGAGGTTCGTGCCTAGGTTCTTCATCTCTCATAGGAATGTCAACTTGGCTATTTGGGCATTTTGAACCCCATCTGTTTAGGGACTCGGAACTCGTCTCATTTTCTTTTAAATGGGTTTGTATTTTAAATTTACTATACATACGGGTATGGGTATGTGTTTAGATTTGTTTGTGGATACCCAAATCCATCCCAACCCCGAACAAAAAATAAATACAAATATAGATGTGTTTGCGTATTTTAGTCAAAATATTCAAATTTATTCAATATTTCAAAAGTATCAATCCAAATATATAAAAATTCAGCTCAAATTTCTCCCTTTATCTATCGGCTCATATTCAGCTATATTTTTGCATCTTCAATAAAAAAATTTTCAACCCAAAACAACTAAACACCTTTAGTGTCTGTAAATCTTTAATATTTCCTACACATTGCACAACTTTGTATGCTGCCATATTACATATCTCTCCATTTGATATATGTGAGAAAATATTGTGTACTTTTATGAATAGCTTAAGATTTTACTATTTGAATAAGTGGGTATCTATAGGTGCATGGGTATCTGCCAAGTATATGTTACTCGCTACAAATTACCTATTTTAAATATAGGTAGTGATTTTATAAATGTATACAGATTTGAAAATATTGATACCCTCCTCGAATCCGACTTACTTGCATCCTACTCACTATGCCACTAGATTAATAGAAAGCTTGGTGTGATTATGAAGTATCAAGTATGCAAGGGTTTGAATATAATTATGATATTGTGGAGGCACTTCTGTTAAAGTCCAAAAGTTAATAACTTTGAATCTGAGATGGTGCATATTTTAGAACGCATACATAGTTGAAGGGTAAATAGTTGGGTTAATACTACGTCGCTAATTCAAATCACAATTATCTCCTAATGGATGATATTCTTTAGAGTGTGTTTGGGTCATGGGTAAATAGTTGAAGTGTAACCCTTTTCTGGAGGGATAAGATGTTGAATAAGTTGTTTGTTTTGTTGTTTGGACGATGAGATAGTTGTTGGAAGGGATAGATATTGGTGTGACTTTTATTAAAGTTTGGAAGAATGATTTGTTATTGATTATGTTATAAATTTACATAATAAGATGTGATAGTATAATATTTTTCGTTTAAATAGAAGAGAGAAAGATAATATCAATGGGGATTTGATTGAAAGAAGCGATAGAGAAATTGGGTATCAATGGGGATTTGATTTAAAGAAGAAAGGGAGTTGGTGGGGCTCATTTGTTAAGCCTTTAACTTGGCATCTCTCGGATCCTATATAATAAGATCTGGCTCGTCAAGAGGAAACCAACAGAATTTTTTCATGTGAATCGGACTTCGTTTTGAATTATTATGATTTTCGAAAGAAAGAAAAGTAAAGAGGTTTAAGATGTCATTAAATCTTAATGGTTTTCATTAGGACTGATTAATAGTGGTTAAGGAAAATAATGATGGATTGAGGACCACTAATAATAATTAGCAAACACTAATCAGAAGTCAGTAAAAGTTAAACATGAGTCGAAAGTTAAATCATGATTAGTGAAGCATCATTAGCAAATCTAGAAACTTCCAGAAGGTTCCAACTTAAGCCTTAACTTTCAGATAAGCTTTGGCCAAAACCATGGGTTGTTAACCACGGTTTAGGCTTAAATCATGATTTACTAATCATGGTTAGCGATTTTTCTGAAGCCAATAAATGCCCCCCCCACCCATTCATTATCTATGATTTCCACTACCACCACTACCAGAGGCTTGGGTTGAGAGGTCAGGAGGAGAAGAGGGAGGCGGGGAAGGAGTGCTAGCGAAGCGCTATAGGGAGGACGAGGAGGAGGATGGTACCAAGGGCGGACCCACGTGTAAAGTAGACCGGGCACATGCCCCCCCTATCTTTTCAAAATTGGTAAATTTTATCCCATTATCAGTTCCAATAACTCTTCTATTTCTATAAAGTGCCCCCTTTCGTTAATCCCATGTTAGGTTATTATTCTCCTAATTAATCCACCAACCTCAAATTATCTTTCCTTTCCGCTCCTAAATTCCTGATTAATACACACACCTTCAAGTAACAAGCATGAATTAGTCTACCTTCCTTTTTCAAAGAATCCACGCATGCAACTAGTACACCCCTACATTTCCCAAATTTATTATCTACCCTGATTTATTTTATTATATGTTGTCCTATTAATTTGACAATGGTGAGAAGATATATACAACAAAATTGGAAAGTGGAATATATAATTTCAATTAAATCCTCCCAATAACTTTTCTCTATACTACAAATAAAATATTTCTAATTATTCTCCCTCCAAATTAGTCTCTCCATATTCCATATCCACAGTTTCTTTTATTCCCCTTAATCTTGTCTTTTCTGACTAGTTTCCACCTCTATCATCTTGGAAGTATAATTGACATTATTCAATTGTACATCTTTCATTAAATACTACCAACCAAACATGTGTTTCACTTTAACTAATTATTTCCGTGAATTCTTAATCAAATTTTGCTTTTGGATTTGATTCTTAATATCCAATCGCATGAATTTATTAACATGCATAAAAAGTAGATACAATATATCAAAATATAATTTCATCTATATGCATATTGTTAGTTTTTGTTATATTATTTGACAAATATCTTCAATTTATAGCATAAGTTACTGATATTTATCGCACTTTGTGATGCTTGCTACAATTATCTTATATGTTTAGGTAAAAAACATCTAGATTGTGTTATTATAATCTTGATACAAAAATTTAGAATGATCAATTTTATATTTTTATAGGTAATATATACTGAATTTTTCCAATATTCTTTAAAAGACATTATATTGATAATAAGATAAAGAAAAATTCATCACAACAGTGAAATAGGCGCCCCATAGGGATGCAAATGGATAAGGATATATTCATATGCGTGCAGCAGCCGTATCTATTTTAGATCTATTTTAAAATGAATATAGATTATGAATATCACTATGATCTCCACAAATAGCTATATCCTTATATCCATTTTCATATAGAAATACTTCTTTCACCGTAATTGATATAATATTACGATGTAAGTACATAATTGTAGGGTATTTTTAGTATTTTTGTAAGAAATTAGTATCGGTTTTACATTTGTATCTTTTTAAGGATATTGTAAATAACAATACAATATATAACGCTTCATCAACATGCATAGTAACTGAAATAGTACGTAAAGAAAGGACTTGATACAATAACCAGAGCTGAAGCAGGATTGGCGACCAGTGGTGGATATTATACCTCCAAGACAAGAACTTCTTATTTCATAGTGAGAATCCATTAAACTTTATCAACCATTAATAAGTAATCCAAATGTCAGGGGCGTTGGTCAGTGGTTGATGAAATAATTCTTCAAGATCATGTTCGTATTTTAAAAGCAAATAACAATATATGGTAACACTTATATCTCTATATGTATTGAACAGTTTGCCTCCCTAGTGCCCCACCTATGGTAAAATCCTAGGTCCGCCACTGGATGGTACGATCCTCTCCTAGTTGCCTTAGTGTAGAAGGTAAGTAGCTCTAGCTTAAGCTAGGTTTGAATCATTTTACGTTGTAGTTCGAGGAGAAATATGTGTAACACCCTACTTAGGTGCGGACAGTTATGCACGTCAGTAAACCTTGCGATTTATTACATGCTTCACTCATCTAAGATGTGTGATGTCTAGCGATTCTCCATCGCTTTAAGTTCTATTCTATTCTTTCTGTTTCACTATTGTTTTCCTCTCGATGATTTTATAGAGGAGTCTCTTTCCATTTTTCTCTTGAAATATGGCCTCATATGAGAGGAATTTCTGCTGAAATTTTCACAAAAAGATGTCCTCATATAAGGGGAAATCCTGCTGAAATTTTCATAGAATATGTCCCAATATAAAGAGGGAAACTTTGACTAAATTTTCCTAGAAATATTGCCCAGTATAAGGGTAAGTTCTACTGAAATTACGAGAGAAAATACATTTTTCGCATTCTTCGTGTTCTTTATTCGTTTTTCACATTCTTAGCATGTTCTTAGTGTTCTTGATATGAAAGTGAAACTCAGTCGCTTCATGTATCATAAATCACCCTTTTTGAAAAATGAATCACAATAAAACATTGCATACGTAAGAGAGAGCTCGATTAGATAATGGAATACTTCTTCTTGTTGTTGGATTTTCAAGTTAAACTGGATAAGATATTCAGGTTTACTGTTTTGAGGAATGTTCACATGCTTGTTTCATATTTTGCTCTGAAATAATTGCTAAAATAGAATTGGTGAACTGAATCATCCTCGCAGTTGTTGTGATAATTGTGCAAAATGATATTGATACTAACTGAGAATTGATATGGCATAAATGAGTTCTGACTTCAAGTTTCATACTATCTTTTATGATAAGGATGACTTGAAGTAGATACTACAAGTCCGGCATGCAACATGTGGTTTTGTCAGAAGAACATCCGCATTAGCAAATTATACCTTGGTGGTACACGGTTGCCCTGTTATAATAGGTGTGCATGAAATGATTTGCAACGCATGGTACTCGACAGCCATTAGGCGAGTTGACCGACTGAAGATGTGGTCGTATCATGTGGAGGCATGTGTGGTTTGGTAGCAGCTAGGTCATTGATAACATTATTTAAAAAAATGCTAGTATATGTTATAAAGGTTAGCATGTAGTTCTAAGATACTGGATTTTTGAGGACGGTGTGCTTCTTTGTATGTCGGGCTGAGGGTTTGAAACCCTGTATAATAAAAGAAAAGAAAATTATCAGAGTAGTAGTGGATAATTGGTTGAGACGTCGTGCGATGGTATACACTCACCAAATCAACGTAATTTCCAATCCCAAAGTGTCTACAGCTTCGGAGTCCATGAATAGTGAGCTAAATTTTTTGGACTAATCCTTGACGTGGAGTAGAAGGAATATGACTTAAACTAATGAGAAGATATGAAAATTTATAGTATAATAAGTTTTGCTAAACTACATTACTTCCTTACTTTTATCTTCTTCATTAGCATTCGTTAATTTTCATCCGATGATTTCTTAAAATCCAAAAGGCATCGGTGAGTCATAAAAAGGACCTTACTCATCCAATCAACAGGCTAAAAATAGTAGCTTACAATGTAAGATATTTAGTAGTTCTTTTGTGCCATTTTTTTAGCGTGATGTACAAGAAAAATAGTGGGACAGTTTGCTATGTAAGTTTTATTTTGTCAATGGAAATCTGTGAGATGCTTTATCTATGTAGCATTTTACTGTGGTATGTTTCCGAATGCTAGTTATTATTATTAGATAAAGCTATTGCTGAATAACCAGATCGGGTAAATGGGATGATCCGATAACCTAGAATCAGAGTCGTGACAGATTGGTATGAAAGTATGGTAACTCTAGTAGCTTATTCAGTAATTAATAGCTATATCAGTATTGAAAAACTAAAGATATGTTAAGATCCTTTGATCTTAATAATCGAATGCAAAGTATTATCATCACAAAATTAGTACCCCTAATGTACATCATGTTATCCCTAATGTGCATCATGCTAGGTAGAATAAGAACTAATCGAGGATCTAAATTCATCTCAGGATCATGGCAGATCAGGACTTGGTTAGGCAAATAGATGCGATGATGGTAATGCTCCAATATATGGGGCAAAGACAATAGGCATTGGAGGAAAGGCTCAATGCACAAGCTAAGAGACCCCAAGCATCCAGACCCATAGATGATAGGGTGTTTAACCCGAAAATTGAGCAGTCTTATGTTCCACAAAAGGCGGGAACACAGTCATCGAGTTGACCACACGAAATTCGGATTAAAACAAAAATTAACCCACAATGATAATTAAGCAATAAAAAGCAGTGCAGAGTTAAATTTGTTATAACTCTACAAAAAGATGTGTATAGGTGCAAGTATATGCAGATTGTCGGACACAGGGAACAAATAGGATAGATCAGGCAAATTAAGCACAAAATGTGAATGTGATGTATTTGTCTATAAGTGTGCTTTTTGTGGGTTTTTAGTTATATTTATTTATTTACTTTTGATTTTATATTTTTTATTTGGTTTTTTATTTCCTTGATTTTTTATTTTTCTTTTTATATTTTTATATTTCCTTTTACTTTTAAATAGAAATATAAAGCTATACAGAATATATTTACAATATAGGCTATAATAGATGTAATAGTGAATAAAAATAATCAAAAATAAGAAAATAAATTATTTTTGCATTTTAGATGATTTTTTACCATTTTTGTGATTTTCGAGTATTTTTGCTAATTTTTATATATTTTTAAAGTAAAAAAGCCCTAAAATCAAGGTTAAAATAAATAGTCGAATTTAAAATGGAGATTAAAAATATAAAACATAGTCAAAAATTTTCCAAATTAATTTGATATAAATATTATGATAAAAATGAAATTAAGAAACATAAATTATATTTTTGTGATTTTTTAAGGAGTTTTTATATTTTTATAAAGGTTTTAGGAGTTTTTCAATTTTTATTAGTTTCTTCTATATTTTTAAGTGATTTTTGTTTTCAAGTTGTAAAATATTTAAATAAATGTAAAATCTTATTTTTTGGAATTTTTAAAAAGGTTTTATAATTTTTATGGATTTTCTTTTGCAAATAGGAACAAAAAGACTCTTTTTTCCTTTTTTATAAATAATGAAAAGCTTCATAATGCAAAATAAAATTTTTGTGTGAAAGAGAAGTGCAACAAAAGCTTAAATCTATTTTTTGTATTTTTATAGCAATATAGATGTATGAAATAAATAGAGACAACAAAGAGAAACTACACTACTAGCAAAGGGATAAATGTAAATAGCAGAAAGTGCAGGGGTCAAAGTGAAATTTTCATATAAATATATAACACAATTTAAAAATTATAGGACTGATATGAAATAGAAAGCCGCGAGGGCCTCTGTGTAAAATGTGCAACTCACGTGTTCGTACATGTGAGCCACGCAGGCGGTGGCCTAAATGCAAATACAAGAAACTTCAAGGGCCTACTTGCAACTTTACCAAAAATATTACACTTAATATATCAAAAATATGACTAATAATAAATACCAAAATCCACAAGGGTTTTGTTGCAAATTTCGTAGAGTTTGTCGGTTGACGTAGACTAGACTATTATGTGGTTAAATTAAAGTTCCAGGATCTTAATGCAAATATTACAAACAAAATGAATGACAGATGAAAGATTAAATGATATATAATAAATACAAAATTTCGAAAGGACAAGCTCACAAAATACCCACGCCAAGTGCGATCGAACGGTGGGGTTCCTCCCACTTATGCCATGTGTCGCATGCTCGCGCATCGATGATGCTTAACCCACCAGCAGTCAAGATTAGATCTTTTAAAACGGATTAGACATCTGAGGCATGATAGGATCGGACGATGGTTGAAGACTTGGGTGTTGAGCTTGATCGAACGGCCGTGGACTCCCCTTGATGAACAGGGAAGAACACGAGCCCGGTCAAGCTTCAGTCTGCGATGGCATACTACTTTGTCCTCCTGAAGCGCTTGCGGGAGGCGCAAAAGGTTGTCCTAGCCTCCCTGTATTGAATGGTTGCATCAATCGAGGTCCTAGAGCTCTGTAGACGGTGCGCGAGCTCGGGGACGACAGGAGCTCCAGGTAAATTGACCCCCCGAGTGGTCCCTTAGCCTCCAAACCCTGCAGGCGTTAGTCACAATACAAAAAGAGGGAATGTTCTGGGGCTCGTTTGGTGGTGGAGTGGGCGTCTACGCCGCTCCTTCGCGACTCCTAACGGCGAGGCGAGACCGTTGTCACCTCGCTCGAGCCTCATCACGCAAAAAAGGAGAGGGGAGAACATGCAAAAGGGGGTCAAAATGAAAAGAAGAATGGGGGGGTGTTTTGTACAAGAGGTGACAGGGCTCCTAAATCGAAGAAAATTGAGTGATTCGACGGCACAATCCCCAAAGTAAGCCATAGGCGTGTATCATAGACCTATGGGGAGAAAAAGTCACGAAGGAATCAAAGCCAGATGGTAGAAGGATCGGCCTCGAAAAATCTAAGAACTCGGGGGAAAAATAAGGTCTGACAGGGGGCAGAGGCTGGTCAGAGAGTTCACTGCGGATCAACTCTCCAACGCTCCTGGTTGGTCCACATGGACCAACCAGGAAAAAGCCTGGAGAAATTATTTAGAAATTCAATTAAAAATAATACATGATTTTATTAATTTTAAATTATAAATAAAAATATTCATTATTTTCTGAAATATTTTATCATTAATTTTATTTATTTTTTTGAAATCTAGAATTACAAATTACTTTTTGAGGTCTATATATAGGTATAATCATCTATGTTTTATGTATTTTATTTTTATTTTGTATTTTTGTATTTTATTAATTTAATTTATTATTTTATAAATTTATAACTTAATTTTATACACTTAAATATATTTTTATTTTATTTTTCTAAGATATTATATACAATTAAATAAATCAGTATATTATTTATATAGGTATACTTATAGGCAAGTCATCTATGTATTTTCTTAACCTGTTTTATTTTTGCATTTTAATTTACGTTTTTGTTCATATTTTAATATGCACATATATTATAAATATTATTTATAAACTTATAAAATTATAAAATTATAAAAATAATAAATAATAAATAAAATGAATATTTTAATTAGTACAAGTATACAATAGGGGGTCCAATACCTAACTTTCAAACCGTAATCCAAAAAATATGAAACCACTTCATTAAATAGTTTATTAAAAATTATATACAATTAAAGTGATTTTGATATATTTTGAGTTTCTATTTGAGAGATATGGGTATGGGAAGTTGGAGTTTTCAAAATTATTTAGATCATATCTTTTTATTGGTATATTATTTTTGTATAAAATAAATTTTGTATTTTTCTATATTTTATTATCTACAACTTTCATGCACAAAGTTTCTTTATTTGAGATATAAAAAGTGGAACTAAAAATAGGTTCAAAAAATGAATAAAAATGAATTAAATAAAAGGGTATTTTATTGTATTTTGGCCCTTATCTCCCTCTACTTTATTCCTTGTCGAACTAATCATCGAGATGCCTAGATCTCTGGGTTTCAGGTCATAAAATATCTTTAATAGTTTATTGTTTTTCTTTTCTTTTCTTTATTCTATAATTTTGACATTAAAAACTGTATTTTATATACTTTTTTATACACAAATGCACGAATGCTAAAATCCTAAATTAAAGGTATTTACACGTATTTAGAAGGGTTTTTAAGGCCAAAATGATAGAATAAAGATGATGAAACGAAGACTCGTCATAGGGTTGAGGGTTTTGTCCACCTTTTTGAGAAAGAATATAGTTACCATCCTTCCACCGAGTCTGCTCCTACCCCAGCTGAAGAAGCAAGTCTTCTTAGACACCAAAAATTATTGGACAATTACTAAAAGGGAAAGATTCCTCTATCCAAAAGTATAGATATACCTACTGAGGTAAAACCATGTCTTGATGATGTCAACATGACGTTGAGAATAACACATGCACAAACAGACACTTGGGTGCACTTTTCTGACTACTCCCTAGCAGACTATGCAAGTCGATGGTAGATAGCTATTTCCAAGAAATTAATAGGTCATGTTTTATGGGATATCTTTAGAGCTCACTTTTGTCCCTCCCATTGGGAAGAATTAAAGAGAGAATTGGCTTCTTTGACTCAAGGTTCTAGGATCGCGAGATTATCATATTCATTTTACTGAGCTAATACGTTACTCCGCAACTCTAGAAACTTCACAGTTGGAGTGTCTTATCAAATTTGTTAGCGGAGTTCAGGGGGTCTTAGAGAGAAGCTTGTGGATTTTCGATCCACCACTATAGATGAAGTAATGGATATTGTCTCTCGTATTAAGATGTAGAGGGATGAAAAATTATTAAAGAAGAAGCTTTCACTTTACTGGTGGATAATCCACAACAACAACAACAACAAAAAAGATTTTTCCCACAATTTTGTCTAAATGAAAGAAAATTTATAATCTCAGAGATCGTCATTATCATCCAGTTCGTTTCGATATAAGCTCACAACATACATTGGGTTAGGAATTATCAAAAAGAGGGGGTTTCTCTACACCTCCACTATATCATTGTGACTCAACATCAGCTGAGTTACGAGAGTTAAAGATACAATTACAAGAACAGTTAGATAAAGGATTCATTCGCCCCAGTACTCCAACATGGATTGCATATGTCTTTTTGTGAGGAAGAAGGACAGGTTAATGCGATTGTGCATTGATTATAGACATCTAAATAAGAAGATGGTAAAGAATAATCATCATTTACTAAGAATAGATGATCTCTTTGACTAGTTGCAGGGTTCAACTGTGTATTCCAAGATTGACTTAAAATCTGGATACCATCAGTTGAAAATTAAAGACGCAGATATCCCTAAAACATTCATTCAAACAAAATATGGACAGTATGAATTTTTAATTATGCCTTTTGTACTGACAAATGTCCCAACAGCTTTTACGGATCTCATGAATATAGTATTCAGGGAGTTCCTAGATCACTTTGTAGTAGTCTTTATTGATTAAGTGATTATTTACTCCTAGGATAAGTATAGGCATGAACACCATCTTCGATAGGCACTTGAAACACTAAAGAAGAATAAATTGTATGCTAAATATAGCAAATGTGTCTTCTGGCTATAAGAAGTGTCTTTCTTAAGCTATGTTATTTCTCGAGAAGATATATCAGTTGATCCTATAAAGGTTAGTGTAGTGATGAGTTAGGAATGCCCGAAGACTATCACAGAAATATGATCTTTTTACGGGTCTAACTGAGTAGTATAGAAGATTTGTGAAGGACTTTTTACGAATAGCATTTCCAATGACTAGGCTCACTCAGAAAGAATTCCAATTCATATAGTGTGATGCAAGTGAAACTAGTTTTCAAACACTGAAAGAATGTGTAATATATACATCTATCCTTACTCTATCCTCTGAGATTGAAGGATTTACAGTGTACGCCGATGCATCTGAAGAAGGACTTGGGGCAATATAGCAAGGCAGTTGCTTATGTATCACAATAACTCAGAACACATAAGAAAAACTACCCGACACATGACCTTGAACTAGTCATTGTAGTCTTCGTTTTAAAGATATGGAACACTACCTCTATGGTATTACTTTTGAAATCTTTGCTGATAATAAAAGCTTGAAATATCTGTTTGACCAGAAGGAGCTTAATATTAAACAAAAACGATGGCTAGAGCTGTTGAAGGATTATGATTGCACATCTCCTACCATCCGTGTAAGGGGAATGTTGTAGCAGATGCCCTTTTCAGAAGAATTATTCTCTGAGGTTAGTGAGTGCTATCCACTTTAACTATCAATGTTGATTGAATGGAAGCTATTTTATAGTAGTGTTGATACTAACTATTTTTTGTCGATACAAACCAACAATTTGGGATAGAATAAAGAAAGGATAGATGGATAATCTGGTCCTTAAAGACGTGAGACAACAATTTGAGAATAATGAGATAGAGGGATACCATATACAAGATGGGTTACTATATAACCATCACGGAGTTTGTGTATTAAACACACCCAAATTGAGTAAAAACAACTTACGTGAAGCATATTGCACTGGATTATCTATTCATCCAGGAATTACAAAGACGTATAAGGATCTTCATTCACACTTTTGCTGGTCGGAAATAAAGAAGGATGTTGCTATTGGTGAGTTTATGAATTCATGTTTCACCTTTCCAACAGGTAGTCTTCACACCAAAGCCACCAAAATTAGTTCAACCTCTCTCTATCCTTGAAGGAAATGGAAAAGCATTTCCATGAACTTCGTTACGGGCTCACCTTAGATGGTCAGTGGTAAAATAATATATGGGTCATAATAGATCGTCTAACCAGTGTAGCACATTTTATTCCAATAAGATTATCTTCCACTTTAGATAAGATTGTTGAGTTATATATTACACATGTATCTGTCTCTATGGTATCCCAAAAGAGGTAGTCTCTGATCGAGATTCACGATTCACCTCACACTACAATGAAAACTTCATGAAAGCTTTAAGTACACAACTATTCTTGAGCACAACATATTATCCGCAAACCGATGGTATGTTAGAATGAATTATTCAAACTCCAGAAGATATGATGCGAGCATGTGCCTTAAATAGAAGGGATCATGGATTAAACATTTGCCTCTTACAGAATTCATCTACAATAATAGTTGCCAAGAAAGTATTGGCATGGCACCATTTGAAGAACTGTATAAACGTAGGTGTACTACTCTATGTTGGCAAGAGGTCGGGATAAAGAACTTTTATGATTCAGATATACTCTAGGAGACACCGAAGCTGTAGAGCTTGCTTGAAAAAGTAATAATTGCTCAAAGTCATCAGAAAAGATATAATGATATCAGGCAAACGATCTTGAGTTTGAGGTAGGTGATTTTGTATTCCTTAAAGTATCACCTATGAAGGGAGTTCAAAGGTTTAGCTTGTGTGAGAAGTTGGCACCCGGGTTCGTGAGTTCCTTGAAATTATTCAGCGGGTTAGGAAAGTTACCCATAGACTTGCACTTACTCTGCATCATTCGGCATTACATGATGTTTTTCATGTATCAAATTTGAGAAAGTATATTAAGGATCCTTAACATAAGATAAGCTATGATGATATGCATGTTGAGCCAGACTTGATATACATAGAAGTACACGTGCAAATACTAGATAGGGATATCCAGAAGTTGAGGAATAAAGAGGTACTTTTAGTTAAAGTATTGTGGCGGAACCAAGAGTTCTAAGAAGCTACACGGGAACCCGAGTAAAATAACACTATGTATTGTGTATATCTTCATTATAAATGAAATGACGTTCATTCTCTTTAAGGATATTTTGGTTTCAATCCTCTTTAAGGTTGTTGTGCATGCACTTCAAGTCTCGAGGATGAGACTTCCTTTAAGGTTGTTATAACTGTAAAGCATTAAACGTGACATCATTCGGATCCTATAATAATATCTGTTTCGTTAAGAGGAAACCGGTGGAATTTTTTTCATGTGAATCGAACTTCGTTTTGAATTATTATGATTTTCGGAAGAAAGAGAAGTAAGAAGGTTAAGTTGTCACTAAACCTTAATGACTGTCATTAGGACTGATTAATCGTGATTAAGGAAACTAATAATGGATTGAGGACAACTAATCATAAGTAACAAATACTAATTAGAGGTCAACAAAAGTTAAGTATGAGTTGTGAAAGTTAAATCGTGATTAGTAAAAATTAATCACATTTAGCATTAATTAAGCACCATTAGCAAATCCAAAGACTTCGGGAAGGTTCTAACTTAAGACTTAAGTTTCGGATAAGCTTTGGCCAAAATCATGATTCGTTAATCGTGACTAAGGATTAAATCATGGTTTACTAAACATGGTTAGTGGTTTTTAAATCCAATAAATAGCCCCCTATCCATTCATTTTATACGATTTCTACTACCATCACAACCTGAGGGATATGGTCGAGAGGTCAGTTGAAGGAGAGGGAGGTGGGAAAGGAGTGCTATCGAAGCGTTGCAAGGAGGACGATGAGAAGGAAGATGGTGTGATCCTCTCCGAGTTGGCTTATTGTAGGAGTAAGTAGCTCTAATTTGACTTAGGTTCTCGATTCATCTTCCTTTATGATTCATTTTACGTTATTGTTGAAGGAGAAATCTGTGTAACACCCTACTTAGGTATGGACAGTTATGCATGTTAGTGAATCCTGTAATTCGTTACACGCTCCACTCATGTAAGGCGTGCGGTGCATAGCAATTGTTTATCGCTTCCAGTTCTATTATATGTTTTTTGTTTCGTTGTTGTTTTCCTCTCGATGATTTTTTTGAGTAATCTCTTTCCGTTTTTCTTTTTAAATATGTCATCATATAAGGTGAAACTCTTTGAAAATTATTATAAAAATACTTCCTCATTTTTAGGGAAATTCTACCGAATTTTCATAGAAATATGTTCCGATATAGGGGGAAATTCCGTTGAAGCTTTTCTATAAATATTACCAGTATAAAGTGAAGTTCTTCTGAAATTACGAAAGAAAATATGTTTTTCACGTTCTTCGTATTATTCATTCGTTATTCACGTTCTTCGAGTTCTTCGTTCATTCTTCATGTTCTTGGTATATTCTTAGTGTTCTTATACGAAAGTAAAACTCGATCGTTTCAAGAGAAGTAAATCACCCTTTCTCAAAGTGAATCACAATAAAGTATTACATATGCGAGAGAGAGAGAGAGAGAGAGATTTAGGTAACAAAATCTTTTTTTATTGTTGTTGGATTTTCAAGTTAAACTGGATAAGAAAATAATTTTATCATGCTCACTATTTTGAAGAACGTTCACCTAAAATAGTTTCTAAAATAGAATTGATGAAATGAATAATCCTTGCAGTTGTTGTATAATTGTGCAAAATGATACTGATTCTAACTGAGAATTGATATGGCATAAATGAGATATGGTTTCAAGTTTCATAATATCTTTTACAATAATATGACTTCGAGTAGATACTATAGGAGGGGCATGCAACCTTTAGGTTTGTTAGGAACATCTGTATTGATAGGTCATATCTAGGTGGTAAACGATTGCCCTATTTGATAAGTGCGCATGAAATGATTTGCAGCAATGTGGTACTCGGCTGCCATTATGCGGGTTGACAGACTGAAGATGTGGTCATGCTATGTGGAGGCACGTGTGTTTTGATAGTGGTCGGGTCACTATAACTTGTATTTAAAAAAGTTGCTAGTATATGTGATTAAAGGTTAGCCTGTGGTTTTAAATTACAGGATCCTCAAGAATAGCATGCTTCTTTGTTTGTCAGGCTGAGGGTTTGAATCTCTTGATAATAAAAGAAAAGGAATCCGTTATGGTAGTATTGGATGACTAATTTAGGTGATATGCGGCGGCATAAGCTCACCAGATCAACTCAATCTTCAATCCTGAAGTGTCCGCAGTTTCAGAGTTCATGAATGGTGAGGTAAATTCCCAGACTAATCCCTAACGTCGAATAAAATGAATAGGATTTAAATTAATGAGAACAAGTGAAATTTTATGCTATAATAAGTTCCGCTAAAATACACTACTTCTTCATTTTTCTCTTCTTCATTATTTAGCACTCGCTAATTTTCATCATATGATTTTTGTAAATCCAACAGGCATCGGCAAGCCTTAACAAGAATCTTAGTCAGCCAGCCAACCGGCTAATAACAGTAGCTTCCAGTGTAAGATAGTTAGTCGTTCTTTTATACCCTTTTCTTTTTAACTCAATGTATAAGAAAATAGTGTGACAGTTTCCTATGTAAGCTTTATTTTATGAATGGAAATCTATGAGATGCTTTCTATATGTAGCATTTTATTGCAGTATGTTCGGAATGTTTGTTATAACTGGGAGGATTCGATGACCCAGAATCGGAGTTGTGACACCAAGTGCAGGATGGAGAATTGGGCTCGACCACGTCCAACCTGAAAAAGCTTGACTCGAGCTTGCCAATTTTCCACAGATCGAGGACCTGGTTTTTTGGTAAATCGATGACACGGCCCGACCAAAGTCCCGCGGGGTCAGGTTGGGCCTGCTCCCAAGTTGATGCCCACTATGCATTTGTTGATGACGGCTCTCTTTCTCGAAACGCTGCCTTTGTATAGGGAATGGACGTCAAAGGGTTAGCGACCGATAAGAGGATGGGGCGAATGTTGGAGAGATTGAGAGAGGAACTGGTTGTGACTCGTGAAGTGTTTACTGTCTCGGATGAGAGTGCAGAAAGGGGGATTTTTCATGTCATGGTTCATAACCAATTATTCCTTTTTTATATTTGCACTGACTATGTATAGATCCATATGTGATAATTTCGACTATAACATTCTCCTCTATAAATTCGAATGCAAATAATAAGCATTCCACAAGTGATAATTGCATGCAGAGTAAGTAATCGCACAAACAACTCAGATTGTTGTTGCTCCAAAATTTGCTTCTCACATTCGGCCAGAAGGCTCCCAATTATTGCTAGTTGACGCACCAAACCTTATTTTTCCAGACATCAGTTCCCTGGATATTTATTCTAGTTGATATTGATATTTTTACCAACATTAAAAGCCTGCAAGGTTCACATGAAAAGCTTTTGATTTATAAAGTAATGGTTGGTTAAATCGAACCATCAATTTACTTTAGAAGGTAGACTACTTGACAATTAAATTGGGAAAAGGCAGCAGGTTGGGCCGGGTCAATCCAGGTCTCAGCGGATTGGGGCTGAGCCCGGCTCGAAATAAAATTTGAGAAAATTGGGACTTGGGTTCGGCCCATAAGTACATCAGGTTCGAGCCGAGCCTGGATTTTGACAGGTCGGATCAGAGTCAGGTCCGAGTTGACCCAACATAATGCTCCACCCTACCCACGAGGTAGGGTAGAGGATTGAGGGAATGTAACCAGGTAGATAACACGATGAAAAGATGGTGGGTAACCTTTTTTTGGAGGGTAACCCTCTAAGTGAACAGAGCATTAGGGTTACTTGGAAAAAAACCTCAACTATACATTGATTCTCAATTAGCGGTCCTATTTTTCAACTGTAACAAAGATTTGTTTGAGGTTTCAATCCTAATTTTCAAATGTAACAAAGATGTGCTTGAGGTTTCAGACTTTATGGCTTAACGTCAACATAAAAGAATCGTGAAAACTTACGGCAACTTGTATTTTAGATTAAAAAAATAAGATCGAGACCTTTGTTACAGTAACAAAATGAGGCTCCTTATTGAGAATCGACGCATAGTTGAGGTCATATTTGGTAATTTGTTCTATTCTTTATTAGATATTACATAATGGGCAATATAGGAATGGGTATCAAAATATGTGTGATAATAAATACAATGTATTGAAGTCTTTTAAGCGAAATGCACGGTAATCTATTTATCCATGATAGCGCAATTTTGTCAAAGTAAAACACTTGACATCAGTTTAAAGTGGTTAAGGAGGGGATTAGTTGTTGTTGTCGTCGAGGTTTTGAATTGTTTTAGATTATTAAAAACCAGTGCAAATTTCTGCTTCGTTTATTTAATACAATAACTTACGTATTTTCTAAATTCGCGCATGGGCATTTGGTCTAGTGGTATGATTCTCGCTTAGGGTGCGAGAGGTCCCGAGTTCAATTCTCGGAATGCCCCGCTTTTAGTCCAACTTTTAAAAAATTGATTTTAAATTAATATGCAATTTCGAACCCCTAGTTTATGTCTATTTGAAATGGGCCCATTTTAGAGCAGAAAGCAATGTTTGATGTAGAGAATTAATGCATTTCGTATCTTTCAAATCAACCCAACAGGACCAAAGAGATCGATCTCCTTTATCCATTCTCGTCTTTAACTCGAGAGGACTCAACATTTTCGCTCCAATATAGATCGTGAAAGGCAGATTTCAAAGCATATTGGAAGTTTAACACAAGTGGTATCATTTTATCATTATGGTTTTTCTCTTCTTTCTAAGTAAAAATTTAAATTTAATTAGTCGGTGATAAGTCAATGATACTCGACCAATGGTACATTGACACAAGACAATGCTTTTTTTTCCTGCGAACAAGGGATTTTATATCTCATCATCTGCATCCACTTTTCTAATCACATGCGATCTTGCATCCACTTCTTATCACTAGGGCTAGCTATTGATTCAAAGCTCAATGAGTCAGGCTCGGACTTGGCTTGATAAAGGCTCGTGAGCTTGGCTCATTAAACTATCGAGTCGAGTCTGAGCAAAAATTTTGGGCTTGATAGCCTAATGAGTCGAGTTCGAGCTGAGCCCTGCTTGAGTCAATAACTCGATAAAGGGGCTCAATAAGAATATGTATATATTAAATATTTGGGTTCAATGGAGCTGCCCCCGCCCTCATTTTCGATATTTTTTATTTTTTTCAAAAATATCACCATGTATATTCATCTATATATCCTCCTATATGTCACTCAAATTTCATCATAAACAAAGACTCATATATCCTCCATCTAGAACATGCCGATTACAATAATGTTTAGAATGTTAAAATTACATGTTCTGGAGGATATATGTCTTTGTTTCAGATGAAATTTGAATGGCATATTGGAGGAATATATAGATGAATATATGTGGTGATATTTTTCGAAAAAAAAATAAAAAATTATAGAAAATAGGATCGGGGACATCCCCATTTTTTCCATACTATGTATATTTATATGGGAAAAGGGAGCCTAAACCCAGGTGTAGGTAACTTTCCTACACCCACCCCGTTTTCTCTAAGTTTTTTTATTTTTTTGAAATGGATCTTTACTATATTTAGATCACAATATATCACTGTCATTCAAATTTCAACTTATTTTGAGACTTGTAACTTATACATCAAGACAATCAAATTTTAACGGTCTCAGATTTGATGAAATCGACCCCTTTCGATGGACACGTTAGGATGTCTGTTTTACACGAAATTTGAAACATATATTCAACTTAATATTTTAAGTAAATTCCCTAAGGATCCATTTCAAAAAAATAAAAAAAACTGAGAGAAAATGGGGTGGGTGTAGGAAAGTTACCTACACCTGGGTTTAGGATCCCTATTTATATTTGTACATTTATATATAATACACACACAAGAGGAGTTGCATGCTCAATCGATACCTACATCTATAGTTGTAGTTGTATACGTAGAGAGTAATTAAATATGTATATTATACCAACCAAACTGTAGATCGATATAATTTTGTTCCGTGGGCATTTTAAACCTATATATGTCCATATATGTGAATGCAAATTCCAACGTGACAATGTTCCATATATGTTATATCGTATGTTATTGTACGTCTTTAAATAGGCATATTTGACAATATATATTATCCACTAACGTGCCGACCAATACTATGTTTTTTAGGGAGCATATAGCTCCAGCTATATTTATGTTTTTCTAGGTTATATTTATCAAACTAGTATTTTTTATCAGCAAACAGAATGTTATAATATATAATATAATTTAGCTTTTAAAATGTAACTCAGATAGCGAACTACTTGTAAGGAAGATAGTCCCTTAAAGAATAGATCATGTATTCAAGCCTATGTAATGTTTTTTTACCAAAAAAGCCATTTTCCTTAACGAGTCAACTGAGCCTGGCTCGGCTTGTTAGGATCGATAGCCAGCCTTACACATGAAATTGGTTGCATGGTAATTCACATGCATATTATAATTCTTGCCTATTATCCCGATTCTCCAATTGATAATGCATTATACAAAGAAGTGATTGTTAGGGTATTTATGTTGTACATGAAAATAAACTCTACAAGAAACTTCTCAATTTCCAACTAATGCTCTATTTCAAGCAATTGGTCAGTTACCCCAACAACCGCTAAGTTGTAAGCACATGTTCTATTAATAACATTTGTTCAGCTATGAACAACTAATCAATTACAAGTAGTTGCTAGGTTGTGATCAACTATTTGATTAACAACGATTTCTTGGGGAGTGAGTGTTAATACCGTAGGGATGTCAAGCCTATGAGCAACTAGTCGACTACATCAATTACTTGATGAGAGCTTGTTAGACTGAGCTCTTCTATTGATTATCATTCTTAACAATTTATTTATATTTTATCATGTGCCTTCTTTTTACTTGATTTCATCAACCATGTGGTTAAGCACTCCATTAGGACATCGACATCGTTTGGTTGGTGGATTGGGAAGAGGTGGGTCATATCATTTCAAGTTTGGGTGGTGGGTTGAACCGGGTTGGTGAGGGGATTGCGTTGGGTTGGGGCTCTTCGGTCGAGGGGCATAAATGCATGACAGAGGTCGATCAGACCTTTCGAGTTTGACCCCCACTAGCCTTTTTAGAAAGGTCTTGATCTCATGTGAAAAAAAAGATTTTCTTCTTCCTCATGTCGTCTTCCTGAACTACCTCTCTGTTGGTTGATGGTACCCATCAACACATGCTTTACACCCATTTCCTCCAGTAGGGTTATATGCTATCGATCAATGAGACCTCGCGAGAACATTCCCTTGCCTCCCCCCACCTGTGATTGACAAGGCAATGGCAAAGGCAGAAGTCAAGGCGTGCCCGTGCTTGAAGAGTCAGGCTTCTTGTGACTCAATGGCTCCATCAGTGTCTCCTTTGCCACCGAGAGGTGGAAGGAGGCACACTAGGGTAGAAGAAGAGATCTACCCCTATAAATTGTGTGCCACTGTCATTATCGGGTTACGTGCTCTTCTTGTTGTCGGCATATCTGTAGGAGCAATGGGGTTGCGAGATTTGTCTTGGTGCCTGAAGGTGGTGCTTCGAAGATATGCCTGGCATCCCATCTCTTGTTCCTACCGGTTGTAGTCAATGAACCATTCCCTGTTCGTTTGGGGTATAAGGAGGAATGGAATAAGGGGAATAAGCCCCCAACACGCTTCCCCATGGTACGACTATTCCCCATTATTTCATCTTATTTCACTCTTATTCCTATCTTTATCCCACCTTACCTACCTTTATTTCACCTTATTCTCCTTATTCTTATCCTCCAGCCGAACGGAGAATAGACCCTTATTCCCCTTATTCCCCATCCTTATTCATGCTTATTCTCCTACCGAACTGGCCCTTGGTGTTTACATATGTTACGTTGTTGTGCTTTTTGTTTGTGGTATAACCTTGGAGCAATATGTTAACCTGGGGTTGTAGAGATGACAGACTCTATGATGGGTAATGAACAACCTTATTCTAGGAATAACGGAGTACAGAGACACATCGTAGAAGGGTTAAGGCTTGAGTTGATAAACAAGTATTCCATTCAGATTATAGAAAGAACTTATCATTGTGGCAACGTAGAAAGAAGTTACCATGTTGGTGGTACTGACAACAACACAATTGTGCAATGTGGCATGCATATCAGTTGGATCTTAATTTTGCATTAATAGTTAACTTGAGTCCGAGTTCGTTGGGCTTGTTACCCTCACTGATTTGAGTATCAGATTACTTATGCCCATCTCTTGTTTACAGACTGGTTTTATGTAATAGGGTTATGTGTACAGTGAATTAGGTTATGAGGTAGAATTTTTCTGAGTTTGTGTTGGGCCATATGGTCCGGTCTCAGTCATTATTGACTTGATTTGTTCAACCTTACAGATGCAGACACTTGAAAATTATGTCTACATGATAGTATTGCTGTTTGGAAATCACCTTTATAGGTTACGAATAACTGAGTACAGAGACACGTTATAGAAGGGTTAGGGCTTGAGTTAACAAACCATGTACCTTAAATATATGAGATGACTTATGTTATTTTACATAGTTAGTCAGTGCAATGGGATGTTATTTGAAGTTGTGTTAATCACTCGTGATCTTCTTATAAAAATAGTTCCAGATACATGTCATGAGTTGCAGTCCGGGGTTTGGGCTATCAATGAAGATTGTCTCTCTGTTCTCCAAAATCTAAATACTTAAATCGTAATGTTGCTTGGCTCTATAATGCTCTTTGCTTTAATATTTGTTGTGGTTTGGTTGCTTAGTTTAATTATAAGATCCATATGATGGCTTATTTGTCGGATGATGTAATGATGTTGAAGACTTTTTGGTTTGGTGGACCAAGGTATGCTTGCTCGTTATATATCTGATTCAATAATTAACCATAATTTGCTGTGACCTTTCATGTTGAGATGGTATGAAATGATTAAACTCGTTGTTTGCGCTTGTGCTAATACAACTTGACTATGTATGCTTCATTTATGTGTTCTCCCTTGACATCGTGCTCCCAATAACTGAGAAAATTGTTTGCCTGTCATTGGTACTGAGAAAAATATTTCCTGACATGTTCAAGAGACATGTCTGCGTGAATGGGAAATAACGAGGGAGTGATGAAAGTACCATCTGAAGTCCCAATAACTAGAGTTGCACACAATGCACATTGGAATTCTGCACTAGAAAAGATATTTGTTGATGCTATGTTAGAGCACGAGAGTTCGTGGGATGGTAGCACCTTACAGTTCCCAGATGGTACTCCATTGTGAGGGGGTTCAACGAAGTAAGATGACGTATCTATACGAAGAAGCAACTCCAATATCGCTGGAAAAACTTGAAGAAGTATTGTGCCTCATATTTATACATCCACAACAAGTCCGGCTAGGGATAGGATAACATCTACAACAGAGCATGTTCCCCCATCAGACAGTGCATGGTTTGAGGCAATCTTTCAATTTAATTATTGACATTATCAAACTTTCGAGTATAATTCAAGTTTCATAAATAGGTTCCAGAGAAATATCATAAGTATTGCAACAAGCACCTCATGTACGATGAAATTCAGAGGTTCTTGATAAAGGGACATCACTACAGGAGTGCATGCAGCCTCCTCACGACATGCAAGGGACAAGCAACCAACGGGGGCAACAAGTTCACACCAACCCGCAAGCCAGAGGGAGCCGAATTTTGACGAAAACCTTGTTGAGTGTATGCCAGAACCATTGGAGTATTTGGATGACAGCAACGAGATGACTCCTACACCGTCATCTTGGAAGAGAAATAGTGGTGGACGACGTACATGAAGCAAAAAATCAAGGAGTGGAGGGTCCATGAATGCAACGATTCAGGAAATGTTGGAGAAGTTTCTGAGCAATCTGCCAAAAACAATTGCTGAAGCGAGACATGACCCTGACAAATTGGCTAACACAACATGTTGGGAAATAAGCACCTTCAGGCCAGACCTTGACATCGAGAAGTTTGAATGTATTACAAAAAAGTTAGCTACAACGAGTGGTAGGAATGTATTCTAACATGTCAAAGGCGACCTGGAGAAGCTGAATGCATGGATCGAGAGGACTGTTTATTCTTAATGGATTTCAATCCCTAAACCATTTACCACTTTGGTTCGCACCAAGGACGGATTTAAGGGGGGGGCAAGGAGGGGGCAAGTGCCCTCCCCCCCTAAATTTTGGGATTAATATGTGTATATGTAATTTTTTTCTATAGATTTTTAAGGTAAAAATAATCATAATATTTCATAATTATAATGCCTCATATGGACTTTTTAGGGTAAAACTCGTACATGCCCCCTTCAATTTTTTTTGAAAAAGTTCAATAATTTTTACCAATAGATAATAGGGAAATTTACACCCATAATCATGAGTAATATCGTAATTACCCAGAAACATTCTATAATCACGAACCTAGGACCCTAAATTAATACTCCATTTTACACCCATAACCTTCCGTTAATTTAGTTCATTAACTCAACCATACGAGTGAGTTAATCTAACGGATCCACGATCTAACGGTTGGATTAAGAAAAAAATGGAAAAAAACTTGCCTCCTTTTTCTCTTCAGAAGCATGAGACTCAAGTTAGTCTCTCTCTATGAAGGAAGGCATGTCGTCATGCCACGAGCTCCACAGCTGGAGCTTCCCGGCCCTTGTGGGCGCCTTCGTCGATGTTGGCGTCGCCCACCTCATCCTCCTTGTTGCTGCCGCCACCTTCCTCGCCTCACGCCTCTTCTCCCTCCTCGACCTCAACCTCTCATGCCCCTGCTCCTTCTCCGCTCACCGGTGCCTCCGCCCCCTCCTCTTCCATGGCCCCCACCTCGCATCGCCTCCGTCCACTCTTCTGTCTCCGCCCATCATCCCTTCCTTGCCTGTTGGACCTGCCTCAACAGCCTTCCTTGTGACGTTGCTCGCCTAAATATCGGATTTTACGAGGGTGGTGACTGTGGATTCGCCAAAATTTGTATACTGAATCTAAAATAATTAAAATACTTGAATATAACTTACTTTTTTAAAAAAGATATAAATATCATTCACAAAAAATCCTGACATTGTGAAACATATATGATACCAATTTATGTAAAATTGAATAAAAAGATATAGTTTATTAAAAAAATAAGTTCAAAATTGACTATTACCATATAATGAGTAAGTTCAAAATTGATGAAAAATATACATGACAACTATAGACATAATTTGTCCATAACAACTAATGTTATATACTGAATATGATTGTACTCTATTTGATAGACATATTTTTTTAAAACCTCATGCTCCCTCCTAAAAAATGTTCTGGCTCCGTCCCTGGTTCGCACGGTTTGAAAGTGTTAAAAACAATTTGCCCGAGTTTTAGTTTCGTAGGAAAATTTCATCTGACGACTATATTTGATACATTTAATCACATTTTATTGCATTTTATTACGAGCATTACAGGTCGGATTAATTGCCTACGTCCTCTTGTAGGTTGTGTATGATTACTATGTTCTTTATTTATTCATTCATGAAGTACTTTACTTATTAACTGATGGTGTGCAAAAACCAGTTGTAGGGGATATTATGGTATATGTCCCTTTACGACATGTGAGCATTGCAGGTTAGATTTTAGGTTAGGTGGTAGACATTGTGCTTGATGGTATTTAAATATGTTTTTTTAAGGAAGTTGCTGGATGATGAGTTCCATATGTCTTTTATCTATGCAACTATGGCATGATTTATATATTACATTAATGCATGCGGGAAAGTAGTTATAGGGCATGTTAATCTATGAAGTTATGACATGCTTTATACAAGGGCTATTTCCCATTAGGTCATGTGAACATTGCAGATCATATCATTTACTTATGTTTTCCCGCAGATTGTTGCCCATGTGATGAGTTGCGTCTGTTGTTTATCTATGTAGTTATGACATGTTTTTTCAATCTATGTTTTCTTGCAGTTCGTTGCCCTGTGCCGAGTTGCCTTTCTTGTTTATCTATGCAATAATGACAAGCTTTATATAGTAACTTAATGCATGCTCAACGATCATCGCTTACTCTAAAAAAACATATCAGTAGTTAGATTTCTTAGGACAATTTCTAAAATGGCATAGGTCTTTTTAGGGATGGCATTACGTAGCTACAATCTGTTTAAGGATATCAGGGATCAGGTCATTACAGCTTGTGTTGGAGTAATAGTGCTATTTCCATAGAGGAGTGGGACTCAACAACCAGACGTGTAACGTCCCGAGCTTAGGTCCCCGGTCCGTTATTGAGGAAAACTGGCCCTGATAACTTGTTGGATACGGACCCAAATAGACCCGTTGACAACCACTCAAAATGCTTAAGCCCAAGTTGTCAAGTAGTAATTCCCATCACTTATATACCACACCCACACTTTGTGAGTTTTAGGTATGGCACTATGTTTGGGGTTGGGGTGTTACAACCTCCCCCACTTATATTCGCAACGTCCTCGTTGCGACATGACCTATTCACTTATTCCCAGTGACAGTGACGGTTGCACGCTCCCGGCTTAGTTCCCTTCGGGTAGCCCTTTCCACTATCAGAGGGAACCCGCTCTGATACCATTTGTAACATCTCGGGCTTAGGTCTCGGATCCGTTATCGAGGAAAACTAGCCCTGACAACTTGTTGGGTTCGGACCCAATTGGACCCTTTGACAACCACCCAAAATGCTTAAGCCCAAGTTGTCAAGTAGTAATTCCCATCACTTATATACCACACCCACACTTTGTGAGTTTTAGGTATGGCACTATGTTTGGGGTTGGGGTGTTACAATCTCCCCCACTTATATTCGCAACGTCCTCGTTGCGACATGGCCCATTCACTTATTCCCAGTGACAGTGACGGCTGCACGCTCCCGGCTTAGTTCCCTTCGGGTAGCCCTTTCCACTATCAGAGGAAACCCGCTCTGATATCATTTGTAACGTCCCGGGCTTAGGTCCCTGATCCGTTATTGAGGAAAACTGGCCCTGACAACTTGTTGGGTTCGAGCCCAAATGGACCCGTTGGCAACCACCCAAAATGCTTAAGCCCAAGGTATCAAGTAGTAGTCCCCACCACTTATAAACCACACCCACACTTCATGAGTTTTTGGTATAGCACTATATTTGGGGTTGGAGTGTTACAACCTCCCCTACTTATATTCGCAACGTCCTCGTTGCAATCTGGCATATCACTTATTCTCAGTGACAGTGGCGGTTGCATGCTCCAGGTAGCCTTTTCCTCCAACCTCTTTGTAGGGGCGGTTCCACCTCTCGGGTAGCCCTTTCCACTATCAGAGAGAAATTGGTTCTGATACCATTTGTAACGTCTCGGGCTTAGGTCCCTGGTCCGTTATCGAGAAAAATTGGCCCTGACAACTTGTTGGGTACGGACCCAAATGGACCCGTTGATAACCACCCAAAATGCTTAAGCCCAAGTTGTCAAGTAGTAATTCCCATCACTTATATACCACACCCACACTTTGTGAATTTTAGGTATGGCACTATGTTTGGGATTGGGGTGTTACAAGACGAGTTCCACATCCCTTATATATGCGGCCTCTCAGTGGTCGAGATTGGATTAAGGAGATGCTTGTTAGCCATGACGATAGAGCATTTCAGAATTTCCGAACGAGGCCGCCCATGGTGAGAAGTTTTGATTGTGTCCTATCTGAACATGGCTTAACACAGACAAGATATATGAATGGTGGATGGGCAGGTGTAAGTTTTTCTGTATACGTTCGCTGATGGCCATTCCAATAGAGTTATCAAAGAATCCTTCCAACATATCGCAGGGAATATATCACGCCACATAAAAATGTTCTTGCGAAGGTATTGATTTTGGAGCAGGAATATATCCAATCAGCTCCGCTCATGACTATAGAGAAAAACAATGCAGTCTCTTGGTGCTACTGTTACTTCAAAGTCAAGTATCGAGTTTATTTTGCTTCTACTAATATATTCATTTTCTCATCTTTCCCTCTATGGCATAGGGAGTGATAGGAGCTATAGATGGGACCTACATTCCAGTTCACGTTGCTCCTGTGGTACAAGGAGCATATAGATGCAGGAAACTATTCCCAGCTAAGAATGTCATGGTTGTTGACTTCATTATATGCTTCACATACGTTATTATCGGTTGGGAGGGTTCTTGTCCGTACATGACTGTTCTTCATGATTCTGTCGAGAGTAGATCTTTTGTTGTCCCTGAGGGTTGTAAATATTTGATAGACTGTGGTTACTCCAATGCACACATTTCATTGTGCCATTAAGAGGTACCCTATATGATCTTTCTGTCTGACGGGCACGTGGTTGTTAGTATGGAACTCATGGGGACTTATTTAATCATCGACATGATAATTTGTGCAACGTGTTTGAAGACTTCACCAGGTAATGGCCTTATATTCAGCAGAGGTACATCTCTTGGGGTGACAGCTTGTGCAGATGCACATTATGCATGATGTCTTAGAGACAGGAAGTCTACATCTGGCTTTGTGGTTTTTGTTGGGAGCTCACTTGTGTTATGGAAAAGCAAGAAGTAGACAGTGGTTGCTAGGTACTGCGCATAGTCTGAGTACAGAGCCATGGGTCAGGGGAGAACATAGATGATGTGGGTTAGATCGGTTTTTACTGATCTTGCAGTTGAGGTATATCTTCCCATGCAGCTTCTACGCGACAATTAAGCAACTCTTTTTATTGCTAATAATCATGCATTCCATGAACATGCCAAGCATATAGAGGTGGATTGCCACTATAATGTAGACATGGTCCAGAAGGGACTCATATCCATCTCACGTGTCTATAGGAGATCAGACTGTCGATATATTCAACAAAGCTCTTGCTTGAGGTCTATTTCAGAGGTGTTGTTCCAAGCTGAGTCTGATAGACATATATGCTCCAACTTGAGGGTGACTGTTAAGATATTTGTATCTCTTTATATCTATTTCTTATTTCTTTATCTTTCATATACCTCTTATGTAATTTACCAGGGCTTTTCTCCTATATAAGAGAGTCATATGGTCTCTATGTTATGCAAGCACTTCTAATATTTCTACAGAGAGAGAGGGTGGTTGGTGGATATGGTTCATGTATCAAGGGACCCCAAAGCTTTTGTCCATGACCGTCACTTTGATATCATGCGGAAAGAAATGATTAGATTGTTTATTCTGAGACCACAACGCTCCTTTATATAGATGAGAAACCTTAGATGGATGAGAAATCTTAGAGGACAATACATAAGAAAGGAAATAACTTTTTACCAGGTGTGCCCCTCTGAGATGTTGTAATTTCAGTTATGCCCCTCCTTTTTTGGGAATATTAGTTGGGCCCCGACTTCTTACCGTTCTATCACTTATGCCCCTCAGGTTAGTAGCCGTCCATATCTAACACAAACGAACGTTAACTTAAAGGATATGAGAGGGATTAAATTGAAAAAAGAGGGTTTAAAGTCGCCCCCTTTGTCTTCCTCCCCTCCCCCATGCAGCCTCGCCTACTCTATCCCCAGCCTCCACCTCCGACCGACGCCACCGCCACCTCCTCCTCCCTCTTTCCTCCACCCCGACCTCATCGTGCTCCTCCTCCTCCTATGTCCCCCGCCCCAGCCTCCTCGTCCTCCTCCTCCCTCCCCTCCCTCCGACTCCCATGCCTCCCCCTTTGCCCTGAGCTCCTCACCTTAACCCTCATCTCAGCCCCTTGTACGTCCCCATCCCCTTCTGTCTCCAGTCTTTCGAATGCTCCTCCCTTGCATCCCCTTCCTTCTCCCTATCCCATTGATCCTACTCCCCCCCACCCCCACTCCTCTACTCGGTGCTCCTCCCTCGCTCCCCCTACGTCTGCTTCCTCCTTCACATGTTGATCCTCCCCACGTCCCTTGCCTCCTCCTCTACCCTCTACTAATCCTCACGTCCCCTCCTTCTCTGTTGTCCGCTTCTCCCCCTGTCCCATTCTTCTCCTCCTCTGCGTGTTGCACCTCCCCCGCACCCCCTTCCTCCTCTGCTCGTTGACCCCACCCACCCTCCTCCTCTGCCCGTTGATCCTACGTGCACCCCCCTCCTCCTCCTCTTCCTCTGCTCGATGTTCCTCCCTCGCATCCTCCTCCACCGCCAGTTTCTCCTTCCCTGTTCCCCATCCTCCACCACCCCATGTCTCCCCACTTTGACTCCCCCAAACCGGCTTCACATCTCTCCACCCCTCTCACGCACCACGACAACCAATAATACGTGTCCTCATCATCGACATGCTACTGTTGATGGTGTACGGCTGAAGAGAAGGAGATGGATGAGCATGTGGTAGGAGGAGGAGGAGGAAGGATTGGATGGTGAGAAGGAGGGAGATGGGGGATTTTTTTCTAGATTTGCATGTCTTAACTACACCATGATTTGATTAAACCATGGTTAAGTTTAACTGATTGATGGTTGATAACTGGGTTTTATCGAGGGTCTAGAAATCTCACAAGGCGAGAGATCCATTCGATGCGTTGACTGCTCAATAATCCTCAATCAATAAACAATTAACCCACAATAATTAATAAAGCAATGAATAGCAAAAATGTGGACTTAAAATTTATTATAACTCTACATGAAAATTTATATAGGTGTAAGCATGTGTAGAGGTCGAACACTGGGAGCAAACGGGAGAAGGAGGCAACATAGATGCACACAAAAATTCAGTCTTTTATCTCTTGTCCAATTATTATTTTTGTGGGTTTTAATTTTATATTTTATTTTTTATTTTTTTGGTTTTATAATTTTGTATTTTCTTTTTATATTTTTTAATTATTATATTTATCTTTTTTATAATATATATATATATATGTATATATACAATATAAGGAACATATATATATGCTATATAGATAAAAATGTGTAAAAATATAAAAATTCAGTAAATAAAATGTTTTAATTTTTATATTTTTATATTTTTTTTATTTTTTCTGATTTTTTGCTAATTTTTATGTCTTTTTAAAGTCAAAAATATCTCAAATATGGGATTAATAAGGAGTCCAAAATTTATTTGGGTTTTAAAAATAATAAATAATTCCTAAAATTATCCAAAATAATTTTAATATATAAATAATAATATATAGATAATTATAAAACAGAAAAACAATTTTTGGTGTTTTTTGAATTTTTATTTTTTTGTTGGATTTTAGAGCTTTATGATTTTTATCATTTTCTTTTTCCTATTTTTAGGATTTTTTATTTTCTGGACTCAGTAATTATCAAAATACACTATATATAATTTTTTGTAATTTTTTAAAAGGTTTTTATATTTTTTGAAATTTTTATATGTTAACAGGGTAAAAAGAGGTTCCTTTTCATTTTTAATAAATAGATTAAATTCAAAAAATGTCAATTAAAAATATGAGCGTGAAAGTGCATGACATGAAGCATCTAATCATATTTTTGTCGATTTTTGAGAGCACTGTAGGTATTTTTGATAATTAGATAAAAACACATAAAAATATATATCCTAGTAGGAGCATATTTGCAAATAAAATAAAGTCCAAGGTGCACAGTGCAAAAATGTCAAAAAATTACAATGTAATTAAAAATTTAATGAACTGTTTAATAATTACAAAACCCGCCAAGGCATTCGTACAATTTCACCAACACGTGGGACAACACATGACTCACTATGGGGGACCAAAATGCAATTACGAGAAAGTTCAAGGGCATCGCAACAATTTTTACAAAAATATACAATGTGCAATTCAATTTATTGGACTAAATATTAAATACAAAACTCGTAGGAATATCCCTGCAATTTCGCCACCTCACGTTGGATAGCACGTGAGGTGACGTGGAATGGATGTAATTGTAATTACAGAAAGTACAGGGGTCCATTTACAAAATTTTCATGTATGTATAAACATTAACTTTTATTTAAAGGACTGAATGGTAAATAAAAAAAGATGTGGGGTATAATGTAGTAATTACCCCATGCGCGGGAGGACGACGCTGGTCTTCTCACTTAATACGTGTCATCCATCCAGCGGCCGATGAGGTTGGGCAATGGACGACCAAGATTAGATCATCGGAAGTGATCCAACGGTGAAGGTGGGGTAGCATCCAACGATTGAGACTTGATTTGGGATGCCTCCCCAGATCCGATGGCATCTTCTCTTCACGAAGAACAGGGAAGAAGGCTTCTTCCCCGAGCTTCGTCCTCGATTTCCTCCCTCCTCTGGTGTTCTTCTTCGATGGCGATAGGCTCTACTTGTCCGGAGAGGCGGTCCACAGCTAATGGTGGTCGCACAGAGGTTCGAGAGCCAGTGTAGAGTCCTAACGATCTCGGGAAATAATGGAGATCCAGGAACCTCCTCCCTTGCAAAAAGCGACTCCCTTCGGAGTCCTATGGCCCTCCAGACCTGCAAAGACGTTACATGCGAGAAAAGGAAGGGTCTGGGGCATTATTTGGTGGGGCCAAATGGAAGGTGGAGTCGAGTGGAGGTCTCCAACGAGAGTGGCGGAGGTGGAGACCCGTTCCCCAGATCATCGTCGATCTGGGTGAGGACGGCATGTGAGGTAACGCGGAATGGACCTAATTGCAATTACAGAAAGTACATGGGTCAATTTACAAAATTTCCATTTATTTATAAACGTTAACTTTTATTTACATGATTGAATGATAAATACAAAAAGATGTGGGGTATAATGTAGAAATTACTCCATAATAGGTACAGGCGACGACGCGGGTGATAACCGTCCCGCACCCTTAGTTAATTCGAGCAAATTAATGTCCAAATCAATTTAAAGTCGTTCGTTGCAGTCGGATACGAGAGGGCTAATCAAAAACCACTTATCGATTAATTTGAAGTTAATTTTAAGCGGCAATACTTTTTTTACTTGGGGTAAGTCCAAGGTCGATCTCAGGGAGGCATCTGTCTCCTTAGGTGAATTAAAGCAATTATTCGAGTGTTGATTTTCGAGGAGTATTTTTTTGTCTTTTTTAATTTTTATGCAGACGTATGCGGACAATGCAGGCAATGCAGGCCAATTTAATGTGCAATTTGATTAATGTATCAAATGAAATCCAAAAATAATGAAAATTGGCCAGATCGTTATTTATGATGAAAATGACCTACACTAATTTTTTTGGAATTTTTCGACTCAAAATGAATTTACTGTGAATTAAATAAACAGACAGAGTGATTTTCAGAATTTAAATTTTAATAAATATCAAATCACAATTTTTCCAAGCACTAAAAAAATAACCTAGGGAGCTCTAATAATCATGGACCTAGGAAAATTGACAGAACTTAATTTCACTGTGAAATGAATTTACTAAAATTAACTTAAGAAAATCACTAAACAATTTATTTAGGCCTCGATATGCGTGCAAATGCTATGAAATTTTTTTGGTATGTTAAAAATGATATCCTTAAGCTACTGTGAATTTTTTATAATTTTTGAAGGCACAGATAGTTAATTAAAAATCAAAAGGCATCACTGGGCAAAATATGTCAACAATGCACCAATTAATTCATTAATAATTCACATAAGCCTACAAAAATCAGACACGTGTACTAATAGATAGAGGACAAAATTTCCAACAACATGCAATTTTTAGAATCTCAAAATGATGAAAAATGCACTCTAGGAATGCGTGCAAACACAGAGGTGTAAATGCAATACAGACAAAATAATAATACAATAAGCAAATATGCTGACAGGGGCTAAAATGCAATTACCTATAATGCTGGGGAACTGAATGCAATTTCTCCACAGGGCACGTGCTCCTCACGAGGGCTCAGCTTCACAGGGACCTCTTTGTAATTTTGAAAAGCTCCAGGAGCCTCTGTGTAAATTACCCAGGCCGCACGTGCTCCTCACGTGGGCGGCCTAGGCTCGGAGAAGAGGTTCGGGCAACTGGGCTACGTGGCGTAATGAAGACCCTTGGATCAAGATGGATCCGAGGGGTGTCGGTGCCGACGCGTGGCGTGACCTCGGGCCTTTGGATCGATGATAATCCAACGGCCTCTGGGGCTCGATGAAGACGGAGACGTGGCTCACTGCGGACCGCTGGATCAGAGGCACGATCGACGGTGGGAAGCTGCTGCGGAGGGGAGACGCGTGGCGCACTCGGCGCCGTTGGATCTAAATGGATCCAACGACTCCTGTAAAGCTCGGCTGAGATGCGATGTGGCTCGTGGTAGACCGTTCGATCGATGTGATCGAACGGCAACTGTACGTCTCCTCCGATGGTCCTCTGCCGCCTGCGGAGGAGATGGCGGGGCTCCGGCGAAGTTGCATTTGCTCCGCCCGTCCTTCCTCGAGTCGATGAAGCTCTCCGACTTATCGGAGCTATCCCAAAAGGCTCGTGGTGTGGCGGCGAAGATCCTGATGGTCTCAGGAGCTGCGGAGGGATGTCTGAAGTCGATGGCGATGAAGCACGAAGTCGGCTCCGACGAATCTCCGGTCAATGAGCAGAGGGGTACCTGCAGGTGTCAGAGGCAGATCCGGAGCTCGTGCGTGCTCTTGTGAAGGTGGGTGGTTGACTGGTGAGGCCTAAGGAAGACGGAGGTGGTCTGACGAAGGAGCTCCGACCAAGTGGCGGAGCTAGAGATCGAAGTACGGTGATATGCATCGTCGGAGGTCGTGAAGGCTACCGCGAAGATGGGAGCTTCGACGCGAAGCTCGGCGGAATGGAATGGAGGTATGAAGATGATCGGAGACAGCGAATAACAAGGAAAGAAAAAAAACGAAGAAGAAGGAAGCGAAGATCGGAGATGGATGGATGCGTCACCTGGGAATTAGAACTCTTCCTTGAGTTCCAGGTCGTCGCTCGAAGGGCCGGTGGCTCCCTGAGCTCAAGCAGCGGCTCGACGGAGGAGGGCTGCAACTCGGCGGAGGCCGAGGATCTCGCCGGAGAAGACGGACGTCTTCTCTCAATGAAAACTCACAATTTCTATCACTAACTGGAAGCTCAGAGCTCGAGGCGTCTCTCACGAGGGGCGGATGGGGGTGAACGGTGCCGGTGGTGGAGTATTTATAAGGTGAAGATGGTGGGTTGGCTGGTGGAGTAGCGAAGTTGGTGGTCGTCGTGGGGCGAGTATGGTGGAGGTGGTGGAGCTTGAGGGAGCTGGCGCGGGAGAGGGTTGAGTGGGTAATGTCGTGGAGGTGTCAGCGGCCGGAGGAGATGGCCGACGTGCGTCCAAAAATAGGAAGGGGGCGCCCCTCCCGCAAGGCAAGGGACGTGGGGGAGAGGGGCGCCTGGAGGTAGGAGACGAGGTCTCCACCATTGGATCTTGAGATCCAACGGTGGGGATCAAGGGGGATCTGGTCGGGTAGGATTAGATCTGAGGCGTTGTGATCGGAGAGTGGTGATCGCACCACGTGTCGAGATGAGGGCGAAGCGCACGCGAACGGCCAGGATGAGAAGATAGGGTTGATCAGAGGGGCATGATTCGTTTGGAAGAAGGGCGGCTGCGATGAGAGGATCGGGGATGCGATCAAGCGGCGTACAGCGCACCACGTGTCAAGCTGTGGGCGCGACGCTAAGGGATGGTGAAGATGAAGTGCGGGGTAGATCTGATGGCTGAGAGATGGCAGGTACGTGGAAAGGCCTGGGCCATTGGATCTGAAACGAGATCCGACGGCTGAGGACGCCGGCGGATGAGGCGAGGGGAAGCGGGCCGCGTGGCGCAACCAGAGGGCGCCACGTGGCCTGCTGTGAGTGGCTGGAGTAAGAGACACGTGTAGAGAGAAGAGGAAGCCGAATTTGGAAAAACTCAAAACATGAAAGTTGTAGATCTTGATGAGATCTACAAGTTTCATGTTGACCAAAGACGGAGATGAGGTCAAAATATGATACATAAATACAAGGATACATAAATATACATATGTAGTATACAAAATGGCCCAAAAACCCAAGTTTCTCATACAAGCTCCAATTTCAATGAAATTAGTCTCATTTTGAAGGTCTTTTAATATGTAGTATTCTAAGAGTGAGTAGACCTAATTCGGGGTTTGTATGAGGGCTTTATGTGTGTTTTAATGTACAAGGGTTCTCAGGCTATTTTGGCTATTTTACAAGGGTGATTTTTGGCATTCTTCCCTATATTATTAAGGAATATATATATTATAGAGAAGAGGTTATTTTGGTGAAGAGGTATTTTACAAGGGATTTTTTTTGCTTCTTATTTAAATGCAAATGAGCTGCTAAAATGCATGAATTATGAATGTGTGCATGAATGCTATTTATGCAATTTAAAAGGAAATATGCCTCTATTTTCTCGGGAACAAGGATCTATTTTTGACTTTTGGAGTGATGGATAACAGATTCATCAGCGGGTCTTCTCACTTGCTATGTGTCATTCATCCAACGACCGATGACAATTGGGCGATGGACGACCAAGATTAGATCATCAGAAGTGATCCGATGGTGAAGGCGGGGCAGCATCCACAACTGAGACTTGATATGGGGTGCCTCCCCAGATCCGACGCCATCTGCTCTTCACGAAGAACAGGGAAGAAGGGCTTCTTCCCCGAGCTTCGTCCTCGATTTCCTCCCTCCTCCGAAGTTCTTCTTCGATGACGATAGCCTCTCTCATCTGGGGAGGCGGTCCGCAGCTAGTGGTGGTCGCACGGAGGTTCGGGAGCCGGTGTAGAGTCCTAGCGAGCTCGGGAAAGAATGGAGCTCCAAGTACCTCCTCTCTTGCAAAAATCGGCTCCCTTCAGAGTCCTATAGCCCTCCAGACCTGCAAAGACGTTACGCGCGAGAAAAGGAAGGATCTGGGGCCTTATTTGGTGGGGCCGAATGGAAGGTGGAGTCGGGCAGAGATCTCCAGTGAGGGTGGCGGAGGTGGAGACCCGTTCTCTAGATCATCATTGATCTGGGTGAAATGAAGGGGTGCAAGGAGTTTAGAAGGCATAGAGAAAGGATATGAGGCGGTCAGAGGGGTCAGAAGTGGGCGAATCACGGTGTCCGCTCCGGCAAACTACGAATCCTCGATCATACGCCAGAATGCTACACTAATGATTAATATACTTGCAGAATTAAAAAGGTGGAATGAAAATCTAACTAAAAATGATAAAGTGCGCATCTCATACCTGGCCGGAGCCAAGGAGCAGAGATGTCGTAGAAGTGCCGCCGTGGGTGCACCTCCTCCATCTGCGAGCCGCCGTGGAGCTCAGGGGACCTCCCCTGTCACAGGGATGCACGCTAGGCCAAGCCTAGGGGCTTTAGGACGTAGGAAAATGACCAAATTTTGAAGAGGATGGAGGAGGTTTTATTTATACACATTGATGGGAACCATTATTGACCAGCCAATAAAAAGGAATCGGTGATATGTACAAATTATACAGTGATCTAGCGTGGATCACTGTTGAGTAATGATAATTTTTCATGAAGCAATCGAGAGTGATCGAGCAACGTATCGTCTGGGAAAAATGCAGGAAAATGTGGGAAAAGATGGGTCTGATGCGCAACAGCCCAGATGGGACTGTTGACTTGGGTCAATTGTTGACGCGCTGTGATTGGTCGAGCTGGGACCGCTAAAGGACAAAACAGGGTATTTATTCGAAAATAATTATTGATAAATAGTAAATGATTTTATTATTTTTTGAGTATAAAACAAAAAATGTTTATTATTTTAAGTAGTACTTTATTATGATTTTTATTTATTTATTTGTCTTTATTTATTAGTAGTTAATTTTTATTAGTGTATTTATAGGTATATTCATCTATGTTTTGTACATTTTTATTTTTATTTTTTATTTTTATTTTGTTTTTTTATTTTATTTTATACATTTATAACTCATTTTTGTGAGTATAATATATTTTTATTTTATTTTCATGATGTTATTTGTACACTTAAATAAACAGATAATTATATTATGTAAGTAGAGTTATAGGTGTTTTACCTATGTATTATATACAACCTTTTATTTTAATGTATTTTGGTAATTTTTATTTTAGTTTTGTATTTTTAATTGAATATAAGTGATATTTACAATATTATAAAAGTATGAATGAATAAAGAATAAAAGAATATATTTCCCTTTTATTTATTTACAAGTAGAAACATATGTATTTTATCAATGTTGTCACATAGATTTATTTTATTTTGCATTTTTCTTTTGATTTTATTCTAATTTTAATATACACATATTTTATAAATAATATTTACAAAATTATAAAAATATAAATTTGTAAAAATAATGAGAGATGAATAAAATGAATATTTTAATCGGTAGAATGTACAATAGGGGTCAAAACCTAACTTTTGCACAGTAACTCCAAAAAATATAAAACCACCACCACTAAATATCTTGTGAAAAGTTATTTACAATTAGAGATAATTTTAATATATTTTGAGTTTTTATTTGAAAGATATGGGTTTGCGATGTTTTGTTTTTTGCTTTTTATTTTGTGTGTAAAATGAACATTATGTATTATTTTTGTACAGACTCAATTTTGTATTTTTTTACATTATTATCTACAACTTTCATATACAAAGTTTCTTTATTTGATGAATAAATAATAAAGAATAAAATAAGTGTTAAAAATGCATAATTAAAGAATAAATAAATGGTATTTTTATTGTATTTCTGGCGCTTATCTCCCCTTACTTTATTCCTTGTCAACCAACTCAATTCTTGACTTAGTCTCGGGTTTAGGGTCATACAATATTTGCAATAGTTTATTCATTTTTCTTTTCTTCTCTTTATTCCATAATTTTGACATTAAAAACCTTATTTTATATACAAATAATGCAATAAATATTGAATGCTATTACGTATAAATTGATGCTATTTACATGCATTAGTTAGGGTTTTTAAGGTCAAAATGATAAAATAAAGGTGATGAAATTGATATTCATCAACGGTCAAAGTAATGGAGGGGCACAAGTGATAGAACGGCAAGAAGTCGGGGGCACAACTGATATTCCCAATAAGGGAAGGGCATAACTGAAATTACAACATATCTTGGAGGGGCACAACTGGTAAAAATCCATAAATATACCATATAACACTTACATTCTAGGGATTTTATCACTTGTGCCCCTCTAATATCTCACAATTTCAGTTATGCCCCTATCTTTTTGGTAATATCAGTTGTACCCCTCACTTCTTTCTCCGTCATCAGTTGTGCCCTTCCGTTAGTTTGACCGTCAATGAATTGACTTGACCATGGTTTTATCAAACTTTGGTGCAGTTAAGAGGGGTATTATTGTCCAAACCCCTCTTTTCTCCTCCAACCTCCTCCTCCTTCCTCTCCTCCTGGAGTTCATCTTTACCCAATATGGATAACCCTCCAACGGATCGTACCCCAGCACTCGCCTGTTCAGCTTGAGCGATTTCAGGAACTTTGACACTTCCTTGAGGATAGCGAGGCTGTTGCTCGATATCTCCGTCGTATTCTTCAACGCACCGTTGATCAACGATTGCAGGGTCGCGGATGCGTTGCGAAAACCGTCTGCACAAGTGTCCTGCAATCAGGGATTTCAAGTATTAGATATCGCAACACTACAACAAAACGAATATAATTGGAAGGGTTCACGTATATGCTCATGCCTGCAGTGTGAGGGCGGAGCTGAGCCAGGTCTTGAGGTCGTCAATGGCGTGAGCGGTGGTGATGTCGTCGGTCGTGAGGGTGTGGTTGAGCTGGGAGATGGCGAGCTGCATGAGGCCTTGACAGTCCCTCCAGGCCGCGGTATAGAGTTTGTTCAAGGACTGATTGAGGCCGAGTTCCTGGAGGTGCTTCGACGCCAGGCTGAGACCGTCCATGGCCACCTGCACGGAGATCTGGAAGATGGTTTGCGGGTCTATGTTGGTCATGTTCTTGGTGGCCGGGCCGACGGTTCTGTAGCACGTTTCGGGAAACCGCACCCTGTCGCAGGCCATTTTGACGGAGACAGGAACAACAGGTTGGTTCGGTATGTCGATTGGGTCTGGGCGCGGCCATGATACGACAGCGGCAACAACGACGACGACAAGGAGGATCGCGATGGATATGCTGATGGTGAGAAACCTCTTGCGGGACTTGCGTTGTGCTTCCATGGCGGTGAAGTCGGAATTGTGAGCACTCGATCGAGACCAGTGGTGGGAGGCCATGGATTAATTGACTTGGTGATCGAGGTGGAATTAATGGAGGTGTATATAAGGAAGACGAGATGCTGGAGGTCATGTTGGTCGTGTGGATTGGAGGCCAATTGGCTGGGAAGTGTGGGGCTGGAGAACGTTCGTATATGGGGGAGGAAAGATCGAGTTCATGCTCCCCATGTCGGAGACGTCGTACGCCGTGGGGAAGGGGGAGGGGGCGGTGCGAGAGGTCGTGCGGGCAGGGGGGGTGGTGCGAGGCAAGAGGAGGGGAAGCAGGGTTGACGCCATGCGGGGAAGGGGGCAGTGCCGTGCGGGGCAGGGGAAGGGGGTGGGGGTTCCAGAGGGAGGGGGCGGTGCGGGGCAAGGGGAGGGGAAGCAGGGTTGACGCCGTGTGGGGAAGGGGGAGGGGGCGGTGCGGGAGGTCGTGCGGGCAGGGGGTGGCGGTGCGGGGCAAGAGGAGGCGACGCCGTGCGGGGAAGGGGGAGGGGGCGGCGCCGTGCGGTGGCTGCACCACGCAGAAATAGAACGCGGGACGTCCTCGAATCGCGAGGAGGGGGAGCAGGACGAGCACCAGCCATGCTTGTCGTTACAGCACGAGACGTCCTCGAATCGTGAGCTTGGCGCAGAGCTGTGGCGGAGAGGGAGTTGGAGGTTGGAGGAGGAGGAAGTGAATGGGGGAAGAGGAGGAAGAAGAAGAGAATGATTCAAAATGACCATTCAATCCTTATTTTAAAATTAATTCCACTTATGTCCTCAAAGTTAACGTCCGTTTGCACTGTAGATGGACGGCAACTAACCCAAGAGGCACAACTGATAAAACGGCAAGAAGTGAGGGGCACAATTGATATTACCAAAAAGATAGGGGCATAACTGATATTGTGATATCTCGGAGGGGCACAAGTGATAAAATCCCTACATTCTATTCTGTTCTGAGTATTAAATAGAAGTTCTCAAAGGTGCAGTTCTTATCTGTTCCACGGTTTGCACTGAAATACCATAATGGACCTGAAGGGTGGCATATTAAACTTTCATTTTTATGTTTTGCTTTTCATGCCTTCCTTTTTCTATTATCTCCAATCTGCTTCATCACTTTGTTGGCTTCAGTATCTGTGACGTTGCTACTCCTGAAATTTAAAGATTGAATCTCTTATTGTAGCTTTTAAAGTCTACTTCCTGAAAATAGTTACTAATTCATTTATATGTTTTGCATTTCATGCCTTCCTTTTTCTACCATCTTCAATCCGCTTTGTCATTTTGTTGGCTTCAGTATCTGTTATGTTGCTACTCCTGGTGTTTAAAGATTGAATCTCTCATTGCAACTTTTGAAGTCTATTTCCTGCAGATAGTTACTAAGTTTTCGAGGTCAGCTATTTTTTATCTGAATCGCAATGGCCATGCTGGAGAAGCGCATCTATCAAAGTTAGGTGACCTTACAGTGCATGCTGATGAAGCTAGTTCTTCAAGAAATTTGTAGAGATGGTATTACGATGCTCTGATTTGGAAAACAAGGATAAGTTTTCAAAAAGTGTAAGCATCTGTTGACTTCTCTATCATAGGTGTTTCCCCGTCTTGGCGAAAAGTTGAGCACTGACCCATGTTTTACAGGATCCTTTCTTGGTGTTACCTAGAACAACAGACAGTGGTATGCCTGTACCAATATTTATGACAGAAGTGATAAGGATTAATCTTAATCCTTGTTGAAAGGCAGTAGTTTAGAACCTCCAAGTTCCAACAGGCAGGAAGCAAGGCAAAACCACCTTTTCCTTGATTCTTAAATGTTCTTAGGGTTTCTTGCATTGAAATTAAGAATTGTCTTGGTGATTGCTTACGTGCAGGACAAGCATCTAACTATTGAGTGTTTTGATTTTAATGGAAGTGTCAAACACGATTTGATTGGCTAATGAGCCAATGGCAGTGCGGCAATTTATTTTTAACAGCATATTACGCCATATCTGAGATGATTCTCAGTATGCCTAAGCTTGCAAGATTTCATTGAATTTCTCTGTGTTATGCAGAAAATTGGAGAAGTCATTAGTTGATTTGGAACTTCTTTGTGAAAATAAGCAAGGGGAAAATTTATTCATTCCATCTGCATTAGCACATGGGACTTATACTAAGGTCCATTTCTCTCCATTTGAATTTGGCATTTAGTATGTTCACAACGATATGTGGGTAGCCTAATCACTTGTAATGCTCAATATATACAGGTGCTAAAGAGCACGCTATATGTCGATAGGTTTTCAGAATATTCCAGAAAAACCTTTTTAGATTATGTTGCTGGTGGACGTGAGCTGAACTTCATGGCAGCGATAGACTTTACAGGTAGAAAACTTGCACGTGATTTTCCAGTCTTTCAACCTATTCATATTATTCCTTAAATAAGGTTATTTATTCAAGCTTACGTGGGTAATCTGAGTATTATCTATTGTCAGCTTCAAATGGAAATCCACAACTTCCAGATTCTTTGCATTATATGCAGTGCCGTCCCTGACATTTAATGGGCCCTAGGCAAAAGAGAAAAAATGGACCCTATAAAAATAAATTATTTTTTAAAATTGTAATTTTTTATAAAAATTTCTTTAATTTTTACAAAGAACTATGGATGTTTATGATCGACGAGCATCAAACAATAAATCATGAATAAAATTTTTAAAAAATTTCTACAACTAGAATAGACATCTATGAATGTAATGCAACTCAAGGAACGTAAATACAAACAAAAGCTATGGTCAATAGCTAGCAAAAAATGTACGGCATGTGTTTTTTAAGTTAGGATTTCTGAGAACGTTCAAGCACATAAGCACAAATATCTATTGACTACAATAACACAAATATTTAAAAAATTAAGAGTTTTATCTCTTAATGTCTATTTTCCATATCATATGGGCCAGAAAAAGTAAGGTTAGAGAAAAATAATATTCAAACAAGCACTAAATAATTAATTGCAATAAAAATAATACATGATTTGAACAAACAATAAAATAATAGCTATAGAGAAATAATCAAGTCATCATTTTTTTTATTTAACAGTAGAAATCATACCATGTTGATAGTTTCTATTAACAATCCAAGATCTAAAAAGATACATGTTAATAAAATAACTTCTCAGTCACAACTAGCTTTAATCTTGAAACCAAAATTAAATATTAAATCGAAAAACAATAAAAGTTACCTAAAAAGATTATTTGATGGTTATTCGCAATCCCACAATAAAATATTCTTATCACAAACATAAAATTGATTATAACGACGACAAGAACTTTGAAAAAGGAAAGGTATGTCATGTGATTGAGCAATGAGAGGTGATTTTTTGTAATTGCTTAGAATAAAGGCAAGATGTGATTTATACTTACACAAATATGATGAGTAGGTGTAGGATCTAAAAAATAACCGTGATTTGTGGATTTAAGGAAAAAATGACAATGGATAAATATAAAAAAATACCATTAACTGAAGACGTGATTTGTGGATGTCCAACAACAACAAAGTTGTAAACTAAAAGCAAGAGAAATTGCAGCAATGGAGGAAATCGAAAATCACAAGAGGAGGAGGTCAAAGTTGTCTCTGAAGGACATATTTAAGTTAAATATGGAGTCTTAACTCTTAAGATATTAATGTGGCATTAGGGAATCCAAAGGATTTTTAACCATTTAGGAATACAAAGAGTCAAATGATACATGCAAATTTAAATAATTATGGACCCATATAGTTGTTTAGACATTGGATTACTATTTGATAGGGATGAAAACAGATACAAATATATCCGAATATCAGCTGTTGTATTCGGAAAATTAGTGGATACGGATATCCATATTCAAATATTAATCGAATATGGATCGTATATGGATATGGGTTGTAAAATTCAGGATATGGACACAGAAATGGTAATGGTTTAAATATTCAAATCCGGATGTCCGAATACAACATTTAATATTATTTTATATATTAGTTAATATAATACAAGACACAATCCCATGTTATTATATTAGCATTATATATTATATAATACAATATATTATTAGGAACACACACACTGGCAATATCTCCTCTCCAATACCGAACCCCTGAATACGGAAGCAGATATTAATAAACTTCTGTTTATTTGTGGATGGGCACGAACAAAAGTTACAAAACTGTATCCCCCATTTTGCTTCCGGTTAAGAACACATGCTACCTCCGTGACGATCCCTTTTGTCATGATAAAACTTATTTATATTTCATTTTCATTTTTTAAAACCATTGTAAACTTTGATTAAATATCAATTCATATTCGTATGTGATCTTTAATAGACCCATATTTGGTTTCCATGTTTATTGGATCTATATTTGGATCATTCTTTATTTGATTCATATCTGGGTTAGCTCTTTATTCAATCTGTATTCGGGTCCGCTCTTTATTCGATCCATATTCAAATTCGATAAACATCTGATTCATATCCGTATCCGTATTTTTAAAGATATGGTTTCCTTAATGCATATCTAAATCGTATCCGTATTCGTATTCGATAGAGATGAAGCGAATATGGATATGGAAATAGGAATATCTGATCCGTATTCGATCCATTTTCATCCATAGTATTTGAAATAAAAATAAAAAAGCTAACTATATGTAGCCTATTTAGAGATGGACCCCCAAAGTGGATGGGCCCTGAGCCATTGCACCTGAGGACAAGCCTTAGGGACGGCCCTGATTATATGGACCCATCTGGGAAGCCAAATGAATATCATAGAGTAAGGAGACACCGCTACTTACGATTTTGATAGGATCACATGTATATTGGTATCTATCAAATAAAAATTCGAATTGTTTGATGGTTATAGGGTATATTAGAGGTTGGAGAGGTTTTATAGTCTTATGACACAGACAAAAAGTTTCCTGCTAGGGGTTTTGGAAGAAGGCCAATTGATGGTTCAGTTTCCCATTGTTTTAACTTCAATGGAGGCACACAGTTCTCTGAGATAATGACTTGGAGATGTTTTGAATGGAAAAAATATGGATTCCTTGTTGCCACGATTTTTCAGACGTCAATCCGAAGAAATTTATAAATATTCTCCCGTAAGCTCAAAATATGTATTAATAAAAAATATGGATTACTTGTTACTTGAAGATGGTATAATCTTAAAATATGTATTATTCGAATTTTAATAATTAGAAAAATACATCATGATCTCTTCAAACATTATCCCTTCTTTACCCGTTGTTATGGTTAGTACCGATGGGAGTGGAACAGACTGCTCATAGAGCAACCTGCTACCCCAACGCTCCCCGACTAGAAACCATGTCTGCCTATGTCAAGATAATGCAAATTGATCACTTTATACTTGAGATGATAATAGATCTTTCAACCGAAGTTATCCAATATAATAATAATCAAAATAATTAATTAATATTATAAGAAGATTTGCTAAATAAAATCCCAATCCTATTCATGCATCAATATTTGTTAGAGGGTTCATGTAACCAATTGTGATCTAGATCATATCTAATCAAGTTTTGGTTATGGTCAATGTCATTCAAGGAAATAATCATCATCTTTAAATATTTCACAACTATTCATTAATAATTATCTCAGGAAATTAATATTAATTTCCATTAATTGAATGATAATCACAAGGTTCATGATCAAGTATGTAATTTCCAATAGCGACTCCTACTTACTAAAATTAGCATATCTTAATCAATTTAAATCCAAATCATATAATATAAGTTTCCAAAGTTTGCTAATTTGATTTATAAAAGAACTCAAGTGATTAGCATGCATTTCTAAGTGTTTTAAAATAGTAACTAACTCTTTAATTACGTCAAGATTTGCCATCCCTGAAACAATGGATATATGTTCATTAAAATGATTATATCTCGAGCAATCGGATTGCAAATCACGTAAACTCAAATACCACGGTTTCCTGTTTAAAGGAGAACATTATCCAAGTGATAATTCCGTGTTTAAACACTTTAATTTCATGTTTAAATACTTTTAAACATGGTAAAAAAACACTAAACAGGGTTGCGTGAATGAAATACGATGAATCATCACACAACCAAAAAATGCTCAAATCATCTAAGGTCTATAGATCATATCCAAAACCTTCGACCTATGACTCTAGTACCACTTGAGTTAGTAGTGTTGACTTGACATGAAGGTAATCATGTTTGAATGCTGATTATGCATCCTTTATTGCATAAAAGATGTTGCTCCATGTATAGTTGAGATTGGTGTGCCAACTTTAAAGACATAGAGGTTTGCATTTAATTGAGGTCATTGTGTTCTATTTATATCTTTTTTTCACGACAAAATATAACGTATGAGCGACACTGGCTGAATGTCTTCTATTTCACAATTTACTTGGAACACTCCTAAAAGCTTTATTACAAGAGATCATCAACATGCAATTGCTGCAGATCTTGGATGCAGACAAGGGAAACTGGTGCTAAAATCAACTCTTTGGTGGTCAATCTGGATGGGTCGTTGTGTTCTAGCTTTTGAGGGAATACCTTTCATCCCAACTAAGATTATTGAAAGGGAAAAATGGGGCTGCCCCCTAGGGGTAGCCAACATGGTTGCCCCCACCCTATTTTTCGCAATTTTTTTTATTTTTTTGGAAAAATATCACCATGTATATTCATCCCTATATCCCTCCTATATGTCATTCGAATTTCGTTAGAAACAAAGACTCTTACGACCTCCATCCAGACGTCATTTTTTAACGGTCGCAGGATTTTTTAAATTGACCCTGTCTGGATGGAGGCTGTAGGAGTCTCCGTTTCTGACGAAATTCGAATGGCATATATGAGGGATATAGGGATGAATTTACACGATGATATTTTTTTCAAAAAAAAATAAAAAACTTTGCTAAAAAATGGGGTGGGGTAGCCATGTTGGCTGCCCCCAGGGGGCAGCCCCATCAACCCCTTATTGAAAATGCTTCATTTATTTGTGTGATTAGAATTGGTTTTGCTTATGATCCGACGAGAGGGTGTTTTTATCCAAACAACGCGCTCTATGGCGACTCTTAACTTGGTTGGATCTTGATCGATTTCAGCCGGGTTTTTTTATTGTCTCAATTTGGTATCTTATTTTTTAGGTACCCTTTAGTTACAGGTCTCTTCTTCTCCGGAGGCCAGGAGGATGTAACTGTTGGTTCCTTCCTTGGCGGTCATTGTGATGATTTTGTAAAATTTCTGTTCTAGGCGAGTTCTTTTATGCTCGTTGTTTTTAGGGGATGCTACTCTTGATGCTTATTTCCATCCCCTTCATCTTTTTTAGGCTGCTTGTTGCTGTTTTCTTTTTTGAAATCCGACTGATGTGGTCAGTAGAATTTTATTTTCTGACGATGAATGAACTTTGAACATTTTTCTAAAAAAAATCCCATGAGGGAAGTCCAAGGTATGCCATTCGTCTTCTTTATCCGTCGTAGTGGTAGGAGAGCTTATGTCAGGTTGATCCCGGTATGCACCCCATGCCGCCTATATATATACCATGGAGATGAACAAATATGAAAACATGAATTCCTACTTCCAATAGGATTAGGACAAGATGACTCCTAATCCTAAAAGGTAATCGATCTCCTCCTCCAATTAGTAATTGATTTTTCTTTTTCCAAATAGGACTTCCAATATTCTATATATATGGACTAGGTTCCCACAAGGAGAGAAATCCATCCAACAATTATTTCATTATTTAAACCTTCATTTTTGAAAAATATACTAAACCATCATAACTGGGTCAATCCGGTTCAACCCGATCTAACCACTTGGGTCAACCCGATCCAGCCACTGGTCAGACCTGATTTTTTTATTATCTTTTGTTAAATTAGTTACATAAAATCGGCCGAACCGATCAAGTCAAGGTCGGTTTACGATCCAACTGGTTCGACCGACCAGTCCGATCCCATTTTTCAAACCATGATCTTAAGCAAGTCCTTTGGTTTGTTTCTTCTTGAAGTTCACGTGCCTTCCGATTTTTTATTATTTTTCTTTTGTTCATGACCTTCACCTTTGAGTTTGAGCTCAAAGATTATTTGATTTACCTTCTCTTCTTCTTCTTTGAACTTTATTCCTCTAGTTTCACATCATAATTTCGATTGCTCTTTTTTGAATGTGATATCCTGCTTAACATTCCGTCTTAGGATGCAAAATTTTGTCAAATTATCATATGGGAGTTTGTTATAATCAAAACAAATGTTATAGAGGATATAATATCACCTCTTGTTCATGCTTGTGAATTTCACCAAATATTTGTATTCATCTCATATTTTCGCATTTGGCTCGATCTTAATGGTTTTAGTCTAATTCATTATAACTTAAGATTTCTTTCTTAGAAAATAGACATATAGGAAGAATCATCCAAAAGAATAGTCATAGTATTTGTATTTGCTTTTGTCCTCCCTATTTCAATGAAGGGATTTTTACCCGGCAGATCCTGTAATCTTTTGCAATTACCGCTACGACCTTCGAAACATCGTAATTCCTCCCTGGACCCTGTAAACTTGCTAACTCTTACCCTATAAACCCTGTGGTTAACCCATATCCATTTCTCCGTTAAAATTAACCAGATTCCGTTACATTCTTTTATATTATACCCATTTACCCCGTGCCTCCCGCACTGACCCCCCCCCCCCCGACACCGCCTCTCGCATCGACCTTCCCGCCCCCCGGTTTGACCGTGCCTCCCGCACGCCTGTCGCTCGCACCGACCTTGTGCCTCCCGCACTGACCCCGCCCCCCCGACACCGCCTCTCGCATCGACCTTCCCGCCCCCCGGTTTGACCGTGGCTCCCGCACGCCTGTCGCTCGCACCGACCCTCTCGCCCTCCTGTGAAGCCCCCCCACCCGGCCGGTCGAAGCCCCCCCCCCCCCCCCACCCAGTCGGTCGGCGCCGTGGCTCGCACGTTTCCGCCCGCGCCGTGGCTCGCACGTTTTCCGCCCAAAGCTGTCAGCCCACGTAGAGCCCCCCCTTGCGCCTGTGGCTCGCGCACCTTCTGCCAAAGCCGCCCGTTGCCTCCCCCCGCCTCCCCTCGATCGAAAGCCCAGCCCCCTGCTCGAAAGCCGTCCCCCGGCAGATTCGAGCTCTCCACCTGCACCTCTTTGCCCCTACAGCTGGGCCCGCATTGGTTCCATCGTCAATGGATTAGTGAAGTAAAGATGAACAAGAAGGTAGAAGAAGGAAGGAGGAAGACAGGAAGAATTCCAACCATTAGATTTTATATGGTTTGATTAACTCAGTTTTAACCCACTCAAGTCAGGTCAAGATGTGTTAATTTAATGGCAGGGTTCGTGAGGTAAGACGGAGCAAGTTTACAGGGTCTAGGGAGGAATTACGATGTTTCGAAGGTCGTGGCGGTAATTGCAAAAGATTACAGGGTCTGCCGGATAAAATTCCCTTCAATGAAAGGATACCTTTTTTTGATAACATCTGCATCAAGGTGTGGGTTTGTACTTGTCCCAAGATGCTGTGGTATAATAATGCCGAGAACATATATGATTTTCTCGAAAGGATCTCTACGACTAATCTACGCGCAAAATCACTTTTTTGCGAGCTTGTATCTCTTTAAAGTTAAAATCCAAGATTGCGATGATCTAGTAAGAAAGGCTCGCTAGAAGAACGCGTGTACTTCTATTATACAATTGTTAGAATGTAGTACAATTATGTCCATGCATCAAGCATGTGAGGACTAAGCCCTCCCATATTTTGAATTTAATAGCCACATATGAGAAATATAAGAGGTGATGCAAGCAAACTCAATGAATGTTTAGCATCATCCTTCCAAATGTGTATATATCAGCGTTGCCATAATTGCATAGAATGGAAAGAAGGCGCAATTGCTGCGGGAATCAGGAATCAATTATAGTCCCACACCGAGCAGTGAGAAGAACAATGGACTGGAGATGTCTATAAAAGAAAGCAGAGAGCCCGCTTTTTAAATCATACCTTTCTCGGCCTTTTGGCTAAGATCAAGTGTAGTATCTGTTCTTATCAGTTTAATATCTGATACGTGGGCCATAGGCTCACATGATATTAAATTAATTTTTTGAGGGGGAGTGGCCCACCACGTTTGCTTGCTATCGGGGCCCTCGCTCGTCGCCCTTGTTGCACTGCTGCTCGGGCCGGCGAACCCCACCATTTCGATTGAATAAAGATTCTTTTCATCGTTTTCTGTTGCCTTACAGAAATATTTATTTTTAGTTTCTGAGTTTCCCCGAGCAGCATTTTCACTCGTGGATTATCATGTTCTACGTATCAAATAAATTTTGTGCTGACATTTTATTCACATATATATATTTATTTATTTAAAAATGCTGTATTATAATACAATTATTTTCCATAAATTGTATTTGTAATATTATGATAGATATTTTAATTATACATGGGTTACACAATTTGATTTTACATAATTATATTTGCAGAGTTATGATAAATATTATAATTATATATAAGCTCCTCGATTTATAAGTAGAAGTGTATTTGATAATAGAAAATACCAAGATGACGAGTATCTAAATATCTATAACATTGTACGTCATAACAACCACATGCATTGTATACAACAAATATTATATGATCCATGCATGTAATGCATAAACCTGGTAATTGATCCATGCATGTCATTATGTATGATTACTTGGTGCTCATAATGCATAAACCTGGTAACTATCATACTAAAACAAATTTTAAAAAAAATAAATAATTACATAAGAATAGATTTTAATGTTGTAAGTAGCTATCAATATAATTATATATATATATATATATATATATCTAAATTCATTGGATTTTCTAAGGGAGTCACGCCATTGTTGATATACCTTCGTTAGAAATTCGCACCTTCCCAGTCGATCCCAAATATCAATATCTACAATATATATCGTTGTATGAATATTAATACACATAATATTTGATAGATATGAAATATGTGCATTGTGAAGAGGGAGATTCGAGCATCTCATCCATTGATTATTATCTAGCTGATTAAATTATAAGCTAATTAAGTATGATTTTGTTATAATTAATATTTCATTCTGTTTGAAATTCATTCAAAAATTTATGTCATGACTTTTTGCACTCTTAGTTTAGCCACTGACAAATCTCTCTTCCATCAACATCCATTCGTGCGCACCATTGCCCTCGAAAATGCCACTAAATGATAGTACAATTTTTTGCATCATCACCTATATTGTCGCATCTTCGGTGTTACTAAATATATTTACTTGATTATATACATTTAATCCGATCCAACTTGTTATTAAATAAGCCAAATTAAATAAGACCCCATGAGGAAAAAATAAGAAACAGAGTAAAATTGATCAATCTAGTCTTAAAATTAAAAGTGGGTAAAGAATTATTTGATTGGACTTTGTTAAACTCATTTGGAAAAAATCTAAACTAAATATTGGTTGTTAATAAGTAAGTGGTATTAATAAAAACTCAAAACTAGGAGAGTTGGAAGGCACCATTATATGAAAAATGAAGTGGCTATAGAAGTTTAGAGAAAGTTCTTGTCTTTACAATAGATCGACGATAGAAGACTAAACCAAGCATGAAGTAGACTCTTAGGGTTTACAACGGTTAACTTACTATATGAATGAACTCCTTACTAGTTAAAGAAGAAGTTCTCTTCTAGGCTAAGAGAAGACGATCTTTCCAACCTAGAAAGGGGTGTATCTTTTTAAGAAACAGTTCTCTTAGGAAGAAGAATGTTATCATGGTATAGGCTTTGATATCATCAAGAGTTCTATATTTATCGAGCATGGAACATCATTGTGCTTCTATGAACAAGCCAAGTGATGAAGGCAAAAATCTCGTATTCTGATCAAACTTCATCTCATCATCAAAGAACATAGAAAAGAGAATGAGAGAACAAAGAGATCCATGGAGAACATAACTATTAATAATATATCTTGATAATGTGTGGGGCCAATCTAAGGTCGGCTTATGAGTCTTATGCTTTAATTGTTGTCTTCTATCAAATGGGAGATGATGGAGTAAGTGACATAAAAAGTGCTTAAGTATTCCCTCTCCTCTTTCTTATATATGTGAAGGAGGGAGGAATACACGATGGACGATTCTGATTTTTTCTAAATGATTTATGATGATGATCGAGGAAATTTCCACAGTTGATGGATATTATTATTGTGATTGCTCATGTGGTAGATTATATATATGTATAATGCATATATCTAGTATTTCTCAATATTATTGCTTCATTTGCTCAATTATCGATTAGAGAGGATCTGAATGGACATTATATATTTTTTGGATTCAGAGGCTTGGCTTTTGCTTTGACTCATGAAGTTTGACCTTTATTCAAATTTGGATGCTCTATTATGATGGGATTCCTTGTTCGCTTGGTCAATTTTCTTGAGTTCTCTCCTATCTTATTCCTCATCACTTGCAAAATTTGGGCTAATTTTTTATGAGGATTTAGTAAGAACTTTGACCTTATATTTTCTTCATCGAATCCTCTTGATTTCAAGGATTGTCCTTGTAAATTTTATCTTTTAACCCTGTGATTATTTCCTCCTAATTTTCCCTTTAAAAGGATTATAAATTGATAATAAAAAGAAATATCAAACAAATAAAATACAAACATGCAAATAATATACAAAAGAGTATCAAGGTACTTGATTTGTTGAATAAAATAATACAATCAATTTATGCTTCTTATTAAGCATATGAGTTAGTCATTTGGATAGAGAATCCTAAATGAATTATACTCATATCCTAATAACATTAGATTTATATTATGTATAAAGTCCTTATATGGATATGATTATGAGTATTATACTATATATAAAGAAGGCATTACCTCACACGCTACAATAAAATAACACATACACACACGCAAACACACACAAAGAGACATAGAGAGAGGAAGATAATGACGGAAGAGAGAACATTGCACTTGACATTCTTCTAAGTGATATTTCTTCTCCACTAGTTGCTAGAGGCGAATGCTCATTTTTATATTTTTTTCTTCTTCACATGCTTTTGTGCTGGTTGATTGTGCACCCATTCTTTTCGTTAACTTGTATCAAAATGAGGTTCTATGTTGACAAGAGGATACAACACACCTCAATAGCCATGAAGAATTAGGAACAATGATCAGTTCGAGAGAATGATGACATTTGTTGAAGGATTTCACTAGCAGTGGATGACAACGAGATTATGCAAGGAGGCACAATAATAATGCGACGAGATTGGATTATACATCTGACAATTATAGAGAATTGTTGAGATCATGCACATTCAAAGTCCAATCAAGGAGACCTACAGGTTGAATCATGGTTTTTGCATGTTCCAAATATATTGGATGGTACTAGTCAGAAGCATTCATCTCTAGTTTTCAAATCCCACAAGTTAGTCTAGATTTCATCATTTTTGAAGGCAATCAGTGAATATCAAGTCCATTCAAGGCATCCAGTGATTCATGATAGAGGAAGACAACACTACACAATGTGGATCTGATGGCAAAGTTCACATTATAGACTCTTATGAAAGCTTTTAAAGAATCAAAGAAGAGTCTAAAGAAGATAAAGAGACATAACTATTCACAATGGATAACAATGATCTTCATGAAGTTGTTGGCCTAGATGATCCGGTAGAGTTATGGAAGAAGCTACTTATACTGTAGAAAACAAGAATGCAGTAATCATCAAAGATAAATAATATAAAGTATTAAGAACACTGAGATTTTACATATAAACATACACTCCATAAGGAACGAGATAAAACCACAGATGGTGGTCACTAAGGGTTGGATATTCTATTGCGAATCTCTCCCAAAATACAAAAGATGTGGAGTTTCTTATATAGCCCAACCGATATGACCAAGTCCTAGTAATAGACAATGTTGGATTAAACTTGTAGATGTGGTATGGACCTTGGTGGGATTTAATTTCCCATCTATGAACATATAGGCTAACACTCCCCCTCAAGCTAGAGCATGCAATGCTCAACTTGGAGATATAGAAATAAATCACTCCCTCACACAATACAAAACAATGCAGGCAATATAAACTCAACACATACTCTATTATCTGCATACAGAGGAAGTTGCTTCTCATGTCGTGTTGGTAAGGAGGAACTTAAGGGTTTGAGTGTGAATCGAGTGTCCTCATCAAAGAAGGTGTACTATGTACCATGTCTGTCAAAGTCATCAGAACTGAACTAAGTCTCCTTCTCGAAGAACACGTACTCTATACTTTACATAGTGGAGTCACAAGCCCATTACGTGTGGAGGCTTCACTAATGTGGAAGGTTTTGGAGCACCGCTAGATGCACGACCTGTGGGTGTGCCAAGTAGTACGTGTTTCTTGGAGATACAAGAATGTGTATGCTGTAGGTGTGTGTCGTCCATGCGAGAGAGATGGATGCTTGCGTCAGCGGGCGATTGGGGATAGAGGAGCGGTACATGGGGTGGCATGCACCTCGATGCTGACCCTTTTTCATACATGAACTCGATGACAGCACTATCAGGGTTTCATTGAGATCCCCTTCTTCCTGATGTCCATTGTCAAATTTGGCGTTGGGTGAGACTGCTTAGAGAATTGATCAGGGTGACAGAGGTGAAGTACCTCAAAGTGATGGAGGCTCGCTAGAGTCGGCTGACTAGAGCTGATGCCATCGGATTTAAGGCATGCGTGCACATGTTACACCTGAAGCTCTATCTCGATCTGATTGTTGGACATCGAGCATAGGGATGATCTGACTGTTGTTGTCCTACCATGATCTGGACTTATTTCACCGCTACCTGAGGAGTTACGACCGTGATGGTTGATGCCATGATACTCATCCTGAACTAGAGCACAATAGGAAGTTGTGAAACTGATTTGATCTGGAGGTGTGGTGAGGAGGCGCGGGATTAGGGTTTTAGATCGGTGAAGCCTTGATCAGATTGGCGTTGATGATATCATCGGATATTAGGGTTTAAGAAACCTTATAACTCTTCTCAAACTTGAACAAATCATGAACACGCACATAATCAAAATAGTCTTCAAGAAAACTTAGAATCGAATCTGCTCTGGTACCTGATGAATCTACGTTTTATCATCTTTATTCTGTCATTTTGGCACGTTTCATCATCTTTATTCTGTCATTTTGGCCTTAAAAACCCTAGTAAATGCGTGTAAATAGGCTTAATTCATGCATTTTAGCATTCATGCATGTGTGTAAAAGTGTATAAAATACTGTTTTTAATGTCAAAATTATAGAATAAAGAAAAGAAAAGAAAAAGAATAAAATATTGTAACTATTTTATGACCCGAAACCTCGAGACCTAGGCATCTCGATGACTAGGTCGACAAGGAATAAAGTAGGGGGAGATAAGGGCCAAAAATACCAATAAAATTCCTTTTGTTTTATTCATTCTTTTTTCATTTTGGGACCTATTTTTGGTTCCACTTTTATACCTCAAATAAAGAAACTTTGTACATGAAAGTTGTAGATAATTAAATAAAGAAAAATACAAAATTGATTTCACTCAAAAATAATACACAGATAAAAAGTTATGGTCTGAATAAAAATCCAGAATCTCAACTTCCTAGACCCATATCTCACAAATAAAAACTCTAAATGCATCAAACTCAACTTTAATTGTATATAATTCAAAATAAGCTATTTAATGGCAGTGGTTTCGCATTTAGCGGAGCTACGGTTTAAAAGTTGAGTTTTGGACCCCTATTGTATATTGGTACAGATTAAAATATTCAATTTATTATTTATGCATTATTTTTGTATTTTTATAATTTTGTAAATATTACTTATAATATATTTGTATATTAAGACAGAAACAAAACCCAAATAAAACCCTAAATAAAAATATCTGTATATAAAATACACAGGTAATACCTGCTTATATTTTATTAAATGTACAAAATACATCCGTAAACTAAAATAAAAATATATTTGTGTGTATAAAAGTATTTTATGATTTTATAAAATACTAACTGAAATTAATAAAATTAAAATACACAAATTAAAAATGAAGTAATAAAGTATATAGGTATTATACCTATAAAGGGCACAATAGGTAACTTGTAAAATAAACCTCATAAAAATAATTAAAAATTAGAATAAAATACTACATTAAATAATAAATATTTTTTATTTTATACACAAAAATTAATAAACTCATTCTTTATTTTCAATTGAATTTCTAAATATTTTTTCCAATGATTTTTCTGGAGATTCTATCGTTGGTTGACCTCGGTCAACTCTCTGACCGAGGTCTGCCAGGGCGTCAGATGTGGTTTTTGTCCTCTTTCGCGGTTTTTTCCAGGTCGCCTCGTATCTCCTTTCATGACTTGGTCTTCATGACTTTTGTGGCCCTTCGACCCATGATACACGCCCGTAGCTCTTCTCGGGCTGTGGAGCATTGACACATCCGCTGCGTCTCGTTGAAAGAGCCCTCTCCACTCGACAGTCAAACCCTACAAAACGAGACCCCGACTTCCCTTCTCGTTTTGATCCCTCTTCCTCCACCATTCTCGACTTTTAGGACCTCCTCCGAGTTCCTGGTGACAGCAGCGACTCAAGGACCCCTTGCGCGTGGAGTTTGGAATTGAATCGAGGCGTATCCAACCCTCGCCGGAGCTTCGCCTGAAGCTCATCCACTTTCGACTCCGGTGAGTCTCTCCCTCTTCTTGTTGTTTCATTTGATAGCTTAGGTTTAGCTTAGATCAGATCCGTTGCAGTTTCATTTTCGATTAAGTTCTTCGACGTGATCTCATCAATCGAACCAACGGCAGAGCTGAGCTCCGCCCGCCGTTTCCGACCGTTCCACGCATCACCCCGACCACTTGTCACCTTCATCCTCTTCCCTTTCACTCCGTCGCTCCACTCCACCCATCCATCACCCTCGATCTCGCCCAGATCGAGCGACCGGGCTCTCTTCTCCGCCGCTCGCCGGAGCTCCTCGTCCAAGCCACCTTTCGCCTCCATCGCACCATCAGAATACCCCCGTAGCTTCGCCTGGATTTTGCGCGACTAATTCTGCAGGTCAGAGCCAAGGAGAAGGCTCCATCGAGCCTCGAAGTCCCCAGGAGTAGCTACCCAGGCCACCTCCGTCGTCCGACCGCTTCAAGCCGTCTCAAGCTCGCCTGAGACCTCCTTTAGACGCGGAGGGGCCCCAGGATCGTTTTGCCCTTGATCCTAGGGCCGGAGAGGCCGTGTGTCGACCGTATTCACCCGCCAAAGCTCGTCGGGGGGAGTGTTCTTCGTGAACCTCTTCCCACCGTTGGATCAGGAGTCCCCTCCAGGCGCACAGGAGCCGTCAGATCATCAAGCGCCCTCCACCGTCAGATCTCGTCGGGGGATCTAATCTAGGACGTCCGTGCGAAGCGCCATCGGGGCACCAGCGCACGCCACGTGGATTAGTGGAGCTTCCTCGGCCGCACGATCAGCATCTTGGGTATTTTGCACTTTCAACCCAAGAGTTTTTTTGTATTTAACTGCTAGTCCTAAAACTTTATTTTCCAGTTAAAAAGTTTTGTAATATTTGCAAGTAGGCCCAGTAGCCTTCTATATTTGCACTTCAGTCCTCGACCACGTCATCTCACGTGACTGGGTGCTTTTGGGTATTTTGCACTTTCGATCTTAAACTTTCATGTATTTGCAATTATACCCCTGTGCGTAGTAATTTAAATATATATTGGGTTAATTGCGCTTCTGCCCTGCTGGTTTTTAGTATTTGCAAGCATGCCCCTGTGAACGGCAAATCACGTGCTCCGCGCATGTATTTTGGTGATATTTGCACATAAGCCCCCTGATGTTTCTAGAATTGCATTTATACCCCTGTCAGGCTTAGGATTTTTGTATGTTTGATCTATTTATTTCACGCATCATATAAGTGCCAAAAATTCCATAAAAATTAACTAAGCTCATGTTAACATGCACTTGCACGCCATATTTTTAGTTTTCATTTTTATTGCATTTTCATATTTATTAAAAATAAAAAACCTATCATTTTAGTATTGTCTAGCTTAGAAACTACCAAAAAAATATTAAAAGACCTCAAAAAATTCCAAAAAATTACTTACTGTCTATCTTGGCCTATTGTAGTGTGAATCCAAAAATCACTAAAAATCTCAAAAGAAAAACCTTAAAAATTCTAAAATACACAAAAACTTCAAAAAATATATAAAATCATGGAAAACTCAGAAAAATAGAAACTCAAGTTCTGTAGGTTCCATATTTTATTATCCTTATTTTAAAAATAGTTTGGAAAAAATTTGTGGCTGTTTGATATTTTTAACTCCTGTTTTACCTTCAGCCAGTAACTTATTTCTTGTTTTCTTGTATTTTGACCTTTAAAAAACCAAAAATATTTTGAAAATGTCCAAAAAATCAAAAAAATAGTAAAAATTCATAAAAAGTCCAAAAATATTTTATTCCTGAATTCTTGAATATTTTGCATATTTTTATAAATATTGTAGCACCTCTTTCATTACATAATTTATATATTCTGATATTAACAAAAAATAAAAAAATATATAACAATAAAATAAAAAATCAGAAAATTAAAATCAAAATACAAAAATATAAAATTAAAAATTAAATAAAAAATAAAAAAATTAAAAACCCACAAAAAATCCAGATTGGCTAAGTAGTCCATTAGACCTAGGAGTTGACTTTTTGTTTATACTCTACACCTTTTTTCTTGTGTTCGACCCTTACTTGCTTGCCATTGTACATTTTTAGTAGGGAATAATAAATTTTAATCCTTGCTCTTGATTGATTGATTGTATGGGTTAATTGTTGACAAACGGGAAGGTTTGAGTAGTCGCATCAGCGACAGTGAGTCTGATTTGTCAGACCACTATTTAGCGGCTCCCGCATTCTCATTTTTCAAATGGCGCCGTTGCCGAGGAGCATCGACTTGTAGAGTACATTTGTGTCTTTTATCTGCTTAGCCATTTTTGATTATCTGTTTCTATTGCATAATTTGGTTTGAACTGTCTGACATCCCTTTCTTGTTTTCTTGCGAGGGACCACTGACCGAGGAGGATCGCCTAGGGGATCCTGCGCATCCTTGGGAAGAGGAGACGGCTATTCTACCCTAGCCGGCAGGAGAGATCAGGAGAGCTTGAGAGAGAGAGAGATAGTTAGTTTTTTATTTTTGGTAAGAGAGAGTCATTTAATTTGTAATAATACATGACTTGGATACTCAGACACTCGGGCCCAATTTCCAAGTGTTTGTTCACTTGGGGGCTCACCGCAGTTTTCTTCGTGTTTCTCGACTGTCATTTGCCGGTTTTGTTTTCCTTTTTCCTTTCTTTTGTGGAATGAGCCCTTAGATTTTAGGGATTGCTTGATCGATTAGATTAGGTCCAAACATCCTAATAACCATTGCATGTACCTATAGTGCGTATTTGGACTTAGTTTAATTAAACAGTTAAATCATCTTCTTAGATCCGCCGCGCCGCGGGCTCACCCCATCAAGCGCTACTCCTGAACTCGATTTGTTGAGAAGAGGAGGGGGTGGGTCTAGACCGGACTCTTTTGATCGAGGATTGGTGATTAACTTGTGGTTCTTCACGCTAGCAATTGCCTGCTTAGGACGATTTCCTTGTGCATATCGGCATGTAGTATAGGTTTATAAATTCCTGTTTTGCATCCCGCATGGAGAGAGCTGGGAGTCACTGTAAGTCTTCTATCTTTGCATTCATCATTTACGCACTAAGGTGAGATTTCCATCTTAGTACCACTTGCATTGGCTTTTCCGACTCTTCTCTCCCTCTGTTTTTGGATCAAATAGGAATCCAGAAAAAACAAAAAACGTTAGGCGCTTGTTTGAATTTACTCAAAAGAAACGATAACACAAAAAAATTAAAAAAGGGACTGTTAAGAAAACTTTGACCTAAATAAAATTGGCAATTGGACTCATTGATTGGGGAGAGTCACACCCTCACTTGTATTCAGGTTGCATGGGAAGGTCTCCTTCCAAGTGAGCAGAGTGCTTCGTAAGGATTAGAGCCCAAAACCCAGTCTGTGGCTGCCTTGTGTATCGCCTGGATTTCCGAAGTATTGGCGCTTCTATCGTACGTGGACGAGTAGGGCTTGGTCAACATCGGTGACTCTCTATTGTGCAGAGCATCGACCTTGTCCGAAGTATCGAGCCTAGGCCTGACGAACCGCAAAATCGGCCCTTTAAAAGAGTGTTTTTATCACTCAGAATCGTCATCGTAGGCGGGCCGATTAAGGTCGTCAAAGAGATCACCTCATTTGAATATATGCGATGAATCAAAAATGAGGTGATCGTTATTTATTTTTACTTGGCAAGAAACCAAGGTCGAACTCAGGGACACGAGCCTCTCTCGTATTAATCGGATTTAAGTTTGTTTAACTAAGTGTTGAATTAAAGTATATAGGTCAAATCATGCAAAGACAATGCATTTAAAATAAACATGCATTTTTTTTATCAATTTTATAATGCAAATAAATGATCATGCAAAGTGAATGAAATGCCCTAAAATCGTAGTCACTTGGGCCATAAAAAAATGCGAGTTAAAATGAGTTGGCATTAAGAAGCATTCCACATTTAATAAGCAAATGAACAAGTCAACTAAAGCATTCAGGACACTTAGATACTATAATAATACACTACTGATCTTAGTATCCAATCTAAAATTAAAGCATTCCATAATAAAGATAATGAAGAGAGCTTCAAAATGAAACTGAAATCAACTCGATTGGACATACGTAGCTCAAGATATTCAACAAAGAAAGCAAGGGCATAACTGAAATAAAACATGAAAAGATAACTACAAAAAGGTCCCTGGAAAGGACTGAAATGCAATAAAAATAAGGCGCGAGACCTTCCCTGTAATTTACCCAAACGCGCAGGAACTTTTTTGCAAATATGGAGAAGTTCCAGGGCTCCTCTGCAATTTGCCCAGAAAGCACGCGCCAGGCACGCGCCAGGCACGCGCCCTCCAGGCTCGGGTCGATCGGAGGTTCGGAGGAGGCCCGGGTTGCTTCGGCGTGGCTTGGGCGGAGGCTTTGGCTCGATGCAGGCTCGGACAAGGCTCGGCGGATCCAAGCCTCTGGCTCGGTGGCTGAGGCTCGGGGGCTCTCTGGTGTCGCCACGTGTCTAGGCATGGACCATTCGATCGTGGTGATCGAATGGCTCTGGAGGTCGGCGACGTGGCTGCCCCTCAGCCGTTGGATGAACGCCCGGAGGGATCATCCAACGGCGCCTGTACGCTCTCCTTCCTCTACTGCTGGCGGCGGAGTTCGAGCTCAGGCGAGAAGCTCCAAGCTCCGCCACTCCTTCTTGATCACGACAGACCACCCCGAAGCTCCATAAGCGGTGGTTGATGAAGTGGGGAGCTCGAGGAAGATGTCGGTCGTCATGGCTCAGTCTGACGGAGCCCCGAAGCTGAAGGCGAACTTGCCGAAGTGAGCTCCGGCGAAGCTCCGACCAGTGCGAGTTGGAGGACCTGCATGGTTAGTAAGTCGTAGCCGAAGCATAGTCGTGTTTGCGTGAGGTGAAGTGAGGTGGAGAGCTCATATGGGGCGGAGAAGGTGAGAGCTAGGGGCTCCTCCGCCGTGAGGGCGGAGGAGATGGCCGGAAGGTGACTAGGGTCTGGAAGAAGGGAAGAGGTGATCGGAGGGTGTCGCGATGTAGGGGGATCGGAGGCGGAGCTAATGGGGAGAACGATGGAGGGCGAAGTTGACCGGAGGAGCCTAAAAACAGAGAAAAAGAAGAAAAAGTCAAGGAGGAAGAAGAAGCTTACCTGGAGATTTGGGCGGAGCGGAGGCTTGGGCTGGAGCTCAAATGGAGCTCCGGGTCATCGCTGGACTCCCCCAGCCGATGGGAGCAGCTTGGCGGGCTCGACGCGCCGCAGCTCCGCCGTTCAAGGCGGAGGGTCTCACCAGGTGGGCATCGTCGTCTTCGCTCGATCCGGCCATCCCCCTGTCACTGGGAGGTGGCGGAGGGCTGGGCGAGCCACCGTGTAAAGGCGGGACCGGTTGCAATGTCGGGAGGAGCGGCGTATTTGAAGGGAGAAGTGGCGGAGACGATGACGGGGACGTGGGTTTCGAGGAGGAAATGGGACGAGTGGAAGGACGACGACGGTTAATGGAGGTGTGCGCGGGGTAGAGGGAAGAATGGGGAATGTTGCGAGGTGGTTAGCGATGGGCGAAGTCGTCGGAGATGGCAGGAGAAATGGGAAGGGTGGACGGTGCTGGCTTACTGGAAATCGTGGTGGGAGTGGGCTGACCGAGGTAGACGAAGATGCATGGCCGTTGGATCTGGAGATCCAACGGCCTACGTTTGGGCGCGAATGAGAGGCGCAGATGGGATCTGGGGCGATGTGATCAGTGGCAGATGGAGCTGCCACGTGGCGATTGGAAAGCGAGGCGCCATCGGAGGGTGGTGATGAGAGATGGAGGTTGATCGAGCGGTTAGGAATAGGGCGTGGATTAACAGTCCTGATGGAAGATGGGGTGATGAGAACGGAGGGCGTCTGTTGTGCCACGTGTCATGACGAGGTCGAGGCGTTAAAGGACGGTTTGGATGGAAAGTGGGGGCCGATCGAACAGATGAGGAATGACGCGTGCGTGGAGAAGCCTGGGCCGTTGGATCAGAGAAGGATCCACGGCCAATGAAGCAAGCGGCTGAAACAAGGAGGGCGGGGCCACGTGGCTCCTCCAGAATGGGCCACGTGGCCCAATCAGATTTATTCGAATGTATTTTTGATTTTTGAGGCTTAAGATGGCCGAATTTGAGAAAACGCAAAACATGAAAGTTGTAGATCTTGACGAGATCTACAAGTTTCATGTTGACCAAAACTAGAAAAGAGATCAAACAAGGGCCCGAAATATTTTTGAAGGTATTTTTAAGCCTAAAAATACCACTAATTTTTGTTTTGTCATTTTTTTGTGGTTTTTTTAATTTATTTAGGACTCTGTTAATTATAAGACATTAACAGGGATTTATTGACAAACTTTTAAGCAAGGGGGTTAATTATAGGAAATAAAGATGATGAAACTGAGGTTCATCACCCCCCTATACTTAAACTATGCTCGTCCTCGAGCATCAAAAAGAATGACTAAGTTGGATTAACCCCCTTGTGCATGTGAATACATGATCCAATCTGATCAAGTCGACTCGGCTTCAGAGATCCAAAATTTTAGAGTTCAACCCAGCCTTAATCAAGAGGCTTCCAATTCCTCTATTTCTCTAGACTCTCTCTGATGTACATATAAACTAAAGGATATGAAATTTAGTGTTGACCGCAATTCTGAGAGTAGAGTCAATTTGTCACCCAAAATCTTGGTCCGAGAAAATCTCCTAAGGACCCAATCCTCAGCACTAGGGAATAAATCAAATCTTGCATTCAGTCCACCGTCTCTTTAGTTTGTCGTACTTAGAAAATGTGGATGGCAGGCCAGAAAATGGAGAGCATGGGATTGTGTCAATTCTTCTCTCCCTCTCATTGGAAAAAGGATTCTCTCTAGTGCCTTTTACGCAATACATTTTTTTTGGTGTTGATCAGTGCGTCCGTCAAGAGAAGTTGGAGCCGTCTGCACTTGTTTTCCTGGGAGTACACCGGGGTGTGTCTTTTTTGAGTATCTATTATACCTTCTACACCCAGACTTGTAGCATTTACGATGCAGAGCCCTTTTTTGGTGCAAGCCCGACTCCTGGTCCTAATAGCGGTGGTCCAAGTGGACACTTTGAAAAAGTTTGGGAGCGCTCGCCTTTGGTGGAAGCTCTTTTATATTTGACTTTGTGGAATGAGAGCTTTTCTTTGGAATTTCATTGACTTGTATAATTTTTGGCTAGCTCCACTGCTTTTACCAAGAGTTGGCGCACACTGATCAACAATTTTTTATTTATATCACACCCAGGCACTTAGGTCAATGTCAAGAGATTAGTATAAGAATCAAGTTCTCATACTGGCTAATATTGCTGACACTCAGGTTTCCTGAAGCCTTCAAAGATTTTATCCCATCCTCGAGCATCATTAGATCAAATCCAAACTTGACTTCCTCATCCCAATCCCTCAGGTGAAAAATCAACTCATCTCAATCAAAACCGCAGTCGTGCATGTGATGTGCTGATCATATTCTTTTTTTTTGTCTGAGACTAAGCATGGAATATAGCATGCAAATCTAGAGACCTAGGGGAATGTGGATGATTAAGTCTAAGACCCTGATGGTTAAGGCTGGTTAACCTAAAATCTCAAAGACCTCAAAAAGCTAAGTCTCCTTGATCAATTCAGATCCTGGGTGAAAGTGAAAGAGTAGAGGTTTAATCCAACTTCTTCATTCAAAAACACACTTTTTTTTTAAAACTTTTCTCATTTTTATGGATTTTAATTTTTAGAGTTAAAACACAGGTTAGACTCAACTTTCCTTGATAACAGATTTTCAAAACCATGTCACATAAATAAAAGATTTTCAAAACATTTTCAAAAAAATCATTTTTCAAAACAAGAAAAACTCATTTTTTTCCAAATCATTTTCAAAAATATTTTTATCAAAATATTGTAGCATAGTTAGAAAAGCCGTGAAATCTTTTGAGTTCTCTTAGTCCAACGAATTTTACTTTAGCCAAAAAGTTTTTAATTTTTTTCAAAATTTTCAGATATTAGCTAAAGTAAATAACTTATATGTTCGGTATACCCCCCTATCCTTAAACTTTGCTATGTCCTCATAGCACTAGGTATTACAAGTACATAGGTCCATTTAAAAATAGAAGAATATACGGGAAATAAGAGAGACTCCCCCCTATACTTAGGTTAGAAATAACCTAAGTATAAAGGCAAGAAAAGAGGAGTAGAGAAAATCACGGGGATTTGGGTCCCCCCCCATACTTAGGCTGAGATTAGCCTAAGTATAAAGATGGAAATTGATGCTGGAAGAGACCCAAGGTGAACGAAGAAGAGGGATGGATTTACAAGTGAGTGGCTGAATCTTCGGAGATGAAATGGAGTGACTACGGATTTGGGGTGTGTGTCGCAATAATTATGGCTCAATCAAGCAAGCAAACCCGTAATATCACCAACTCACACATGAAACCAACCAAGGTTGGTTGATTAACTTGTCGGTTTTATTGGTGATAAAACTTTAGATAATTACGCGGTAAAAAATGTGAAATAAAAACCAACGCGTAACTGAGGGTGTTGCTCTCCCAAAACCGAATTTTACTCCATTTATGGCTGACTTGCAATTAACAGTCCCAATTTTATTTTAGGTTATCACTGAATTAAGGTTAGCACAAAATCAAGAAGTCATCGTCTACCGTTCATTCCATTTTCCATTAATCCTAGGTGATCAAGCTAGGAAATGAAAGCCGAGAAAAACATGTATTCGAAGAAACCGCGATCGAGGCTAAGCGAGAAATAATGCAGTGATTTGACAAAAACACGTGAAAAACGGGGGCCGTTTTGAAAACTCAAATCCAACATGTATGCAAGTCGAAAAAGCCGCACCTAATCATGCATCTATTAGCGGTGATTGATCTCCATTAATTTTAGCTAAGTGATGCGAGATTAAGTGCGTCTATATTTTAAGTGTGTCCTACCTACGATCAAGCACAAGAAAATATGAAAATTGAGCTCGGAGGGCCGCGTGCCTAGTCCTAGGTCGACACTCAAGTGGGGACGATCCCCACACAACCACCATCGTCCGATTACAATCACGAGTCTTCGATCGAAGACCGCTGTAAAAGACGAGTTTATTATAAGTTCATGCAAACATAAAATGCAAGACATTTTTTTTTTCTTTCTTCCTTGTTTGCTCCAAGCATGCTCCTGCGACTCCTCGCAGCGGGAAACATCGGCTTCTCGCCTCCTTGAACACCAATGGCCCTGCCACAGAAACAATAGTTAGACATCAAATAAGGAAAAAATTTTATATGCAAAATATATGATCATTTGACCTATAAAAAGAAACACTAAATTAAACACACAAAAATCCAAGAAATAAAAGAAATGAGCCGTGTCCCCGGCAACGGCGCCATTTGACGAACCGCAAAATCGGCCCTTTAAAAGAGTGTTTTTATCACTCAGAATCGTCATCGTAGGCGGGCCGATTAAGGTCGTCAAAGAGATCACCTCATTTGAATATATGCGATGAATCAAAAATGAGGTGATCGTTATTTATTTTTACTTGGCAAGAAACCAAGGTCGAACTCAGGGACACGAGCCTCTCTCGTATTAATCGGATTTAAGTTTGTTTAACTAAGTGTTGAATTAAAGTATATAGGTCAAATCATGCAAAGACAATGCATTTAAAATAAACATGCATTTTTTTTATCAATTTTATAATGCAAATAAATGATCATGCAAAGTGAATGAAATGCCCTAAAATCGTAGTCACTTGGGCCATAAAAAAATGCGAGTTAAAATGAGTTGGCATTAAGAAGCATTCCACATTTAATAAGCAAATGAACAAGTCAACTAAAGCATTCAGGACACTTAGATACTATAATAATACACTACTGATCTTAGTATCCAATCTAAAATTAAAGCATGCCATAATAAAGATAATGAAGAGAGCTTCAAAATGAAACTGAAATCAACTCGATTGGACATACGTAGCTCAAGATATTCAACAAAGAAAGCAAGGGCATAACTGAAATAAAACATGAAAAGATAACTACAAAAAGGTCCCTGGAAAGGACTGAAATGCAATAAAAATAAGGCGCGAGACCTTCCCTGTAATTTACCCAAACGCGCAGGGACTTTTTTGCAAATATGGAGAAGTTCCAGGGCTCCTCTGCAATTTGCCCAGAAAGCACGCGCCAGGCACGCGCCAGGCACGCGCCCTCCAGGCTCGGGTCGATCGGAGGTTCGGAGGAGGCCCGGGTTGCTTCGGCGTGGCTTGGGCGGAGGCTTTGGCTCGATGCAGGCTCGGACAAGGCTCGGCGGATCCAAGCCTCTGGCTCGGTGGCTGAGGCTCGGGGGCTCTCTGGTGTCGCCACGTGTCTAGGCATGGACCATTCGATCGTGGTGATCGAATGGCTCTGGAGGTCGGCGACGTGGCTGCCCCTCAGCCGTTGGATGAACGCCCGGAGGGATCATCCAACGGCGCCTGTACGCTCTCCTTCCTCTACTGCTGGCGGCGGAGTTCGAGCTCAGGCGAGAAGCTCCAAGCTCCGCCACTCCTTCTTGATCACGACAGACCACCCCGAAGCTCCATAAGCGGTGGTTGATGAAGTGGGGAGCTCGAGGAAGATGTCGGTCGTCATGGCTCAGTCTGACGGAGCCCCGAAGCTGAAGGCGAACTTGCCGAAGTGAGCTCCGGCGAAGCTCCGACCAGTGCGAGTTGGAGGACCTGCATGGTTAGTAAGTCGTAGCCGAAGCATAGTCGTGTTTGCGTGAGGTGAAGTGAGGTGGAGAGCTCATATGGGGCGGAGAAGGTGAGAGCTAGCGGAGGAGATGGCCGGAGGGTGACTAGGGTCTGGAAGAAGGGAAGAGGTAATCGGAGGGTGTCGCGATGTAGGGGGATCGGAGGCGGAGCTAATGGAGAGAACGATGGAGGGCGAAGTTGACCGGAGGAGCCTAAAAACAGAGAAAAAGAAGAAAAAGTCAAGGAGGAAGAAGAAGCTTACCTGGAGATTTGGGCGGAGCGGAGGCTTGGGCTGGAGCTCAAATGGAGCTCCGGGTCATCGCTGGACTCCCCCAGCCGATGGGAGCAGCTTGGCGGGCTCGACGCGCCGCAGCTCCGCCGTTCAAGGCGGAGGGTCTCACCAGGTGGGCATCGTCGTCTTCGCTCGATCCGGCCACCTCCCCCTGTCACTGGGAGGTGGCGGAGGGCTGGGCGAGCCACCGTGTAAAGGCGGACCGGTTGCAATGTCGGGAGGAGCGGCGTATTTGAAGGGAGAAGTGGCGGAGACGATGACGGGGACGTGGGTTTCGAGGAGGAAATGGGACGAGTGGAAGGACGACGACGGTTAATGGAGGTGTGCGCGGGGTAGAGGGAAGAATGGGGAATGTTGCGAGGTGGTTAGCGATGGGCGAAGTCGTCGGAGATGGCAGGAGAAATGGGAAGGGTGGACGGTGCTGGCTTACTGGAAATCGTGGGGGGAGTGGGCTGACCGAGGTAGACGAAGATGCATGGCCGTTGGATCTGGAGATCCAACGGCCTACGTTTGGGCGCGAATGAGAGGCGCAGATGGGATCTGGGGCGATGTGATCAGTGGCAGATGGAGCTGCCACGTGGCGATTGGAAAGCGAGGCGCCATCGGAGGGTGGTGATGAGAGATGGAGGTTGATCGAGCGGTTAGGAATAGGGCGTGGATTAACAGTCCTGATGGAAGATGGGGTGATGAGAACGGAGGGCGTCTGTTGTGCCACGTGTCATGACGAGGTCGAGGCGTTAAAGGACGGTTTGGATGGAAAGTGGGGGCCGATCGAACGGATGAGGAATGACGCGTGCGTGGAGAAGCCTGGGCCGTTGGATCAGAGAAGGATCCAACGGCCAATGAAGCAAGCGGCTGAAACAAGGAGGGCGGGGCCACGTGGCTCCTCCAGAATGGGCCACGTGGCCCAATCAAATTTATTCGAATGTATTTTTGATTTTTGAGGCTTAAGATGGCCGAATTTGAGAAAACTCAAAACATGAAAGTTGTAGATCTTGACGAGATCTACAAGTTTCATGTTGACCAAAACTCGAAAAGAGATCAAACAGGGGCCCGAAATATTTTTGAAGGTATTTTTAAGCCTAAAAATACCACTAATTTTTGTTTTGTCATTTTTTTGTGGTTTTTTTAATTTATTTATGACTCTGTTAATTATAAGACATTAACAGGGATTTATTGACAAACTTTTAAGCAAGGGGGTTAATTATAGGAAATAAAGATGATGAAACTGAGGTACGCCTTCACGGGGGTGTCTGTCTCATCGTCTTGCGTCCGAGTAGGTTCTTGCACGCTCACGGGTGATTCCGTTGCGAGCGAGTTCCGAAGTATTGGTTTCACCTATTGGCTTCCTTTCTCTATTTCTTTGGCTGAGTAGGGATCCAGGAAGGGTTACAAGGATCTCAAAAAGTGCAGACTACAGGTTACACAGGAGGTGGACAAGTACGGGATACTCTTCCGGCAGTACTCTCTCTCCTATAGGCGTAGTGCTCTAAGGACTCGTTAAAAGATAAATACCTGAATTCATATAAAAACTACAAAGATAATAGCCGAACCCTTATGGCTTCACGTGTTGAGTTGGTGAATCCCCTTGCTTGTGTTTGATTGCTAGTTGGATTAAGGTCAAGATCAAAAACACCGCGCCCCTGCGCCATTTTTTCTCTCCTTCCATTTAACCCTTGCTCATTGTGAGCCTTCTACTGTTTTACAATCCTTTTATTTCTTGTTTACCCTCGTGCTCTTCATCCATCATCTTCTCCTCTGACCTTCTCAAGATGTCGTCGCACGGATGGTTCAGTCGGGACCTCGCCGACGCCCACATCGATTCCGTATCGGCAACATCTTCCATAAAGAGGGGTGATCTCCAAGAAGTCAGTTCGGATCTCGCAAACGTCTCCTTGGACTCCCCTATTCTTGCTTCTTTCAACACTTTCCTGTCACCAATAAATCCGTTGTTCGGGATGGACTCGCAACCCGAATTAGCTCTTCCCCTCTAAATAAACCGGGATTACTCTTGTCCCCAAAATAACCCCTTGTGGATGGAGATCGATTTCAGTCAATATCCTATGCTCTGTTCACAACATTATGGAATTGACCTTAATTCCAGATTCATCTCGACAGCGGGTGCTCAAGAAGATACTGATCAGGGATTGCTTCGTCATGCAGATTCTTCACCCGATCACGAGCCGGAAATTCAAGTTCATTCTGAGATGGCAAGAGGGAGAGGAAAGGGACCACAACCCCCACCTGAGCCTGAAGTCAATCCGGGGGAGGGACAATATACCACGCAAAACGAAGTTAACAGTCAGCTGCTGACTTCCATTCAAGCCATCCAGCAGCAGTTGACTAATCAAGCCCTGGCCCAAACCACCTTCCAAGATATGCTGAACGATTTGAGGAGGAGGGCCGATGCAAGAGACGATCGAAGGGAGAATGATCCGAACCAAGAGCCTGATTTTGAAGAAGTCAGAGATGAGTTCTCAGTGGGAAGACCAGAATTCGATGCAGTGGAAGCAGATCCACCACAGCCCAAGCCTACGCTCAAGGAAACATACAATCCAGGAGCGGGACGCATCACTGAGTGGATTCAGGTTCCACGTATGCACGCCCACTTCGAGCTGAAACCGCAATTTCTGTCCCTGCTTCCCACATTCCACGGGAATACCACTAAGGAACCATATATCTTTCTCAAGAAGTTTAGCCGCATCTGTGCTACTGCTCACTACCTTGGCATTCCTATGGGGGTAGTCAAGATGACCGCCTTTCCCTTCAGCCTTCAAGACAAGGCCCTATATTGGGTCGACCATCTAGGAAAGGTCATCACGACATGGGAGGATCTAAAGTCTGCATTTCTCCATAAATTCTATCCTCTTGGGCGATTGAATCAGATGCGTGCCCGTATCTCCAGTTTCTGTCAGTAGCCACACGAGACTATCCATGAAGCGTGGGAGAGATTCAAGGACCTGCAAGAAAAGTGCCCCCACCATGAAATCCCAAAGATTAGTCTCGTGCAGCATTTCTTTGGGGGGCTATCACTTGAGAGCCAAAAGCTTGTAGATGCCACTTGCGGCGGTTCGCATTTCAACAAGGATGAGGACGTGGTATGGAACGTCTTCGAAGAAATGGCTGAAGGAGAAGCCGCGCAAACCTCGTCCAGAGCATACATGAAGCCACCAACCGCCATCAGCAAGCCAGTGAACATGGCTTCTCACACCGAGGACAAGGATGAGAGCTCCAACCTGAGCATCATTGGGAGTCACTTGTCCAAGGTGGATATCATTGAGAAGAGGTCGCAGGACCTCGAAAAATTATCGATCATTGAGAAGAGGACCCAGGGTCTGGAAAAGCTCGACCAGATATCCCAACAGTTGGTGCAGCTCGTTCGTGCATTGAATGCAAACATGTGCAACGCTGTGTCTACTTCTACCGAGTCGAATGCTGAGAAGAAGGAGCCTACAATGCAGCAGAACCCTCAGCCGACTCCACCGCAGCCCCAACCTATTCAACACGTGTATTACGTGCAGGTTCCGGAGCAGCTCCCGCAACCCCAGACACAGATGGTTGTACATCAACCTGAGCCCCAGCCAGCTTACTCCGAGCAGTTCTCCCCACCCCCGTCACTGATTCAAGAGATCAATGGCGTATGGGATAATGAAGCGCAGCTGACCCGTCCTCAGGGACATTCTCAGGGTCAGAACATGGGCAACATGCCCTATCACCGGCAGCAGCAGGGTGGGAGACACTTCCAGCACTCCTACCAATACCAGCCTCCATCTCATGGTAACACCTGGAGGCAGAATTACCAGCACAGGCCTCAGCAGTCCGGATACCACGGACAGGGATATCATCAACAACCGGCTGCTCAATACAACCAGCTGAATTCACATTATTCCTCCAACCCTCCTCCTCACCAATTTTCCCAAGGCTACCAACCGCAATCTCAACAGCCTTATCAGCACTCTAGACCCCATCAGGGGGACTCCTCTGAGATTGTGCCGGTTAATCTGGCCTTGGCCTGTTTAGAACAATTAATGAAGAACATGGCTGAGATGACCCAGAAGATCGACGACCTGACGGCTGCCAAGACCGTCATACCAGCCCAGGTCGAAGCCAATCTGAACAACTTCCGACGCAAGGAGCAGGTAGCCGGCAGTGTCCAACCCGAAGCAGGTGAATTTAATTGTTTTTATCTAATGTTGTTACTCTCAGAAGCGGTAGGACACTCCAGCCATCAGCGATGGCGAAGGGAAAGCATCTTGCATCTGACGGGGAATCGTCAGTCCAGCCAACACCAAGGTCAAGCAGCATTTTGGGAGCAGCACCAGCATTCAGAAAATTACAAAAAAATGAAGAAAATAGCAAAACACAAAAAGATAGCAGCAACCTCGGTGGAGATCAGCCAGCATTGGAGATGCCTGCACCTGCCTCACAGCCAGCTCCTGACAGGAGGAGCACTGCACCTGCAGCGAGTCCAACCCAGCACCAAAAGCCGAGCCTGTCATTTCTGGTCCACAAATTGTAGATGAATCCATTCCTTTTTGCCATCTACCTGTACACAACAATATGGACACTCTTTTGAATGAAATTGATGAAGATGTTGTAAATATTCCTTTTCCTGAAGCAATGAAAAAACACAAAAAATGAAAAAATTGAAAAATGCTTTGTCTGATCCTGCCATTATAGAAATCATCCAGAATTTGGTGTTGAATATGCCATTAATGAAAGCTCTTGAATACATGCCAATTGTAAAGAAAGGATTGAAAGAGGCATGCACAACCAAGCGCAGGCCGCATCCCCACAACTCCAGAAGCAAGGGTGGTAAGTCCGAAAAGCATATCCTCAAAATGGCCACCGTTAACGCCATCAGCAACTCCCGGATAAGAAGGCAGATATGGGAGCACTTCTTGTACGTTGTCAGATGTTCAATCAGGAGTTTGAACGCACACTTCTCGACAGCGGGTCTTGTATCAACTTGATGCCAGCTTCGCTACTTACGGAGTTCAAGCTAGGACCGCTCAAGCCTTAAAAGATGATTCTGCAGTTCGCAGACAAGTCAGTCAAGCGGCCCAGGGGCCTGTTGGAGGATGTGATTGTCACGGTTCAAGGAAAGTCGTTCCCGGCCGATTTTGTGGTCTTAGATATGGACGTCCCATCTCCATTGCTCCTTACCCCAATCATACTTGGAAGACCATTTCTGCGGACATCAAACGCAGTAGTGAATTATGGGACGGGAGAAATCACTTTTGGTGCTGGCAATGAAGCAATCAGAGTAGAGACCCTGTCTGAGGGAACACCGGCCGAACAGACATCTACATCATGTGCAAGGGTGATTGAGTATGCTAACGACTGCGACTTTCTAGCAGAAATTCAAGATACCAACTTGTTTTTAAATAACAATGAGATCCATGAACTCCTCTACCTCGAGGAGGAAGTGGAGACCGCAGTCGAATTTCCCCTTATCAATCAGGATGAGGAACTTGCTGATGTGCTGCAAGAGACTGTCGTGGGGGTAATGTGCCTTCAAAACCAAGAGCTGATGTTTGAAGAATCTTTTGATGAGGAGGAAATTATCGAAACATTCTGTCAAGATTTGAGTAAAGAAGCAGAACAGATTATGGTGGACGCAGAACAGATGAAAGAATCACCACCTGTATTAATAGCTGAGGTCACTTCCGAAGCAGCTCAGACCCCGCCAGAGCTGAACCTTTACCCTCCAACATGAAGTATGCCTTCCTTGCGGGAGAACCAAACATGTACCCGGTCATCATCAATGCACATCTGACCGAAGACCGAGAATCTCATCTGATGGAGGTTCTTGAACGCAACCGCAAGGCGATAGGCTGGCGAACATCCGATCTCCATGGGATCAATCCGTCATTGTGCTCGCACTGCATCTTTCTGGAAGAAGATTGCAGGCCCTCTCAAGAACTATAGAGAAGATTAAATCCTAATCTGCGGGAGGTCGTTATGAAAGAGATCCAGAAGTGGTGTGATGCGGGATTTATCTATCCCATCTCCGACAGCAAATGGGTGAGCCCTCTGCATGTTGTGCCCAAGAAATCAGGGATCACTATTGTAAAGAATGACAAAGGAGAGGAGATCGCAACCAGAGTACCCACTTCTTGGCGAGTGTGCGTGGACTACAGAAAACTTAATCTCGCTACCAAGATGGACCACTTTCCTTTACCCTTCATTGACCAGATCTTGGAGAGATTGGCCGCGAAGGAATATTTTTGCTTCTTGGATGGCTACTCTGGGTATAATCAAGTTGTTATTGCTCCTGAAGATCAAGAGAAGACCACGTTCACCTGTCCTTTGGCACATATGCCTTCAGACGGATGCCGTTCGGGCTTTGCAATGCCCCAGCCACATTTCAGAGGTGTATGCTTGCAGTTTTTGCCGATATGGTGGGCAACTTTCTCGAGGTCTTTATGGACGATTTTTCAGTCTACGGGGATTCCTTTGACCAATGCCTGGATTATTTAGACCGAGTCCTACGGAGGTGCTGCGAAGTCAATCTTGTGCTCTCGTGGGAAAAGAGCAACTTCATCATGACCGAAGGAATTGTGCTGGGTCACGTTGTTTCTAAATGTGGAATGGAGGTTGACCCAGCCAAGGTGGATGTGATTTCCAAACTTGAGCCACCTACAAACATCAAGCAAGTCCGGTCATTCTTGGGCCATGTCGATTTTTACCGACGGTTCATCAAAGAATTCAGTAAACTGGCCAGACCATTGACTGAGTTGCTTGGCAAGTATAATGATTTCATTGTAGATGACCGTGTGCTCCTTGCCTTTAATCAGTTGAAAGAACTCATCACGCAGGCCCCTGTCTTACAGCCACCGATTTGGACTCGGCCTTTCAAGATCATGACCGACGCGTCAGATTATGCCATCAGAGTTGTACTGGGACAGAGGAAAGATAATGTACCATTTGCGATTCATTACGCTAGCCGAACGCTCGATGAAGCCCAGAGAAACTACACTGTCACTGAAAAGGAGCTGCTAGTGGTAGTCTTTGCCTTGGAAAAGTTCAGATCCTACCTCCTTGGGTCTAAAGTAGTCATTTACACTGATCATTCAGCCATTCGGTACTTACATCAGAAGAAGGACGCCAAACCACGTCTCATTCGGTGGATCCTTCTCCTCCAGGAATTTGACTTGGAAATCAAAGATAAACCTGGGGTAAAGAATGTGGTGGCCGATCATCTGTCAAGGCTTCCTGAGCCGGAATCTCCTGTGCTGAACATGCAGCCAATCACAGAGACCTTTCCAGACAAGGCAATCATGTATGTCACCTCGCTTCCTTGGTATGCAGACATTGTGAACTATCTGGTGACCAAGAAGATCCCACGGGATTGGCCTAAGATGAAAATAGACAGATTCTTGTCTAAGATCCATTTCTACCAGTGGGAGGATCCGTATTTGTTTCATGAGGGAGCAGATTGTATCTGGAGAAGGTGCATTCCTCAGGATGAAGTTCCAAGTGTCCTCGCGTTATGTCATGACCAAGATTCTAGAGGACATCATTCGAGCAAACGAACGGCAGCAAAAGTTCTTCAAAGTGGCCTATGGTGGCCTTCATTATTCAAAGATGCAGATGAGTATGTCAAATGTTGCACTGACTGTCAGAAGATGGGCGAAACTATAGGAATGAGAGACACGATGCCTCTGAAATACATTCAGATCTCAGACGTCTTTGACGCATGGGGCATCGACTTTATGGGCCTGTTTCCCAACAGTCAGAGTTATGAATATATTCTGCTTGCTGTCGATTATGTAAGTTGATGGGTGGAGGCTATTCTCGCCCGAACCGCCGATAGTAGGACTGTCTGTCGATTCTTGAGAGATCACATCATAGCACGGTTCGGGATTCCCAAGATTCTCATATCTGACGGGGGAAGTCATTTCATAAACAGAGAGGTGAAGAAGCTGACCCAAGAATTCTGTATTGAACATCGTGTTACTTCACCCTACCACCCATAGTCCAATGGCTTAGTTGAATGTTCAAATAAGGAGATCAAGACAATTTTACAGAAGCTTGTGCGTCCGGATCGCAGGAATTGGTCTCAGCTGCTTGATTCCGTTCTTTGGGCTTATAGAATAGCGTACCAGTCACCCTTGGGAATGTCTCTCTACCGCCTTTGTATGGCAAGCCATGTCATTTTCCCGTCGAACTAATTCACAAATCCTTATGGTCCATTAACATCTGTAATTTGGACTCCAAGCAAGCAGGAAAGAACAGAAAACTGGATCTGAACAGATTATTGGAATTCAGAGATTATGCATATGACAACAGCCTGATGTACGAGGAGAAGGTCAAAACATGGCATGACAAGCATATCCACCGCAAGTCCTTTGATCCAGGTCAGAAGGTGTGGTTGTTCGATGCGAAATTAAAGATCTTTCCAGGCAAGTTGAAGAGTAACTGGACTGGGCCATTTATAGTTAGGCAGGTGCGTGACAACGGAAGTGTATTGATATCCAATCTGTCAGCTGACGCACAGCCATTTGTGGTCAATGGAAAACTTCAAAAGCCATACCTTGAACATGATACATTCATGGATGTCGTTGACTCGATTCAAGTAATCTTTGAGGATGAGCTGAATATCTCCAAAGAGGCAGAGGAAGGCCAAGCACAGCAAAACATTTTTGAATGATTTTTCTTCTTTTCTTCTTTTCTTCTTTTCAATTTCTTTTATCCTCTTCTACCGACATGATGCCATCCCTTTCATCATTGCTACACTTAGGATGTACCTTATCCTAAGTATAGGGGGGATGCGCATCCCGAGTTGTTCATATCTGCTTTCATCTCTCTTCTTCTTTTCTTCTTTTCTTCTTTTCATTTCCTATCTTCTTTTTCTATCAAAAAGGTGCCGCCCTTGTAGACAGTTTTCCATACTTAGGACGTACTTTGTCCTAAGTATAGGGGGGTGCGCACCCCGAGTTCTGTCATTTCTTTCGATCCTCTCCATTTTCTCCTCTTCTTGTCTATACTTAGGGATATCTTATCCTAAGTATAGGGGGAGACAATCTGAGTACGATTTATTCATTCCCACCCTTGATCCTCCCTGCATTGTGTACAGTCTGCTATACTTTGGATTATTTGATCCTAAGTATAGGGGGGACGGTCAACTTCTCACTTATTTATTCTTTAGACTTGCATGTACTTAGTACGAGTTATGTCTTCTCTTTTCTCTCCGATCTATGAGGACATAGCTCCAGCTAAGTATAGGGGGGTCGTATATACTACGTATACACTTTAGCCATAACTCGTACTTTCGTATTTTATTAATAATATGGCCAATAATTCATTAAAACTCATTAAAATCCTTAATAAAAAAGGTGTGTTGTTCCTCTAATTCTTTTTGTATTTACTGATTAATAAATCATGTGAAAATATTTCTTTTGCAAAATGTTTGAAAAATAGTTTGAAACCCCTTGTGAACATCTATTGAAAACTATTTTGAAAATATTTTGTTACATGTTTTCAACCTTTGTAAAAATGTGTGATTTGAAAAATTTATTTTCTTTGTGTGAAATAAAAATGTTTGAAAAATGATTTGCAAATGGTTTGAAAAATGGTTGCAAAAATGTTTTGAAATATATATATATACTGTTTTGAAAACCTTTGCAAAATGATTTTCAAATGTGTGTACATGTTTGTAAAATGTTTGTAAAAATTATTTTGGACTATAGTTTTCAAAAAATGTGTGAAAAGATTGTGTCAAATAAGTTTGAGGAATACTTACATCTCACTAAAACCCATTATATGTATATATGTATAAAATTGATCACTTACCCTTGTAAATTCTTAAAAAAACCTACTTCTTGTATATATAAGAAGCACTCCCGTGTACATATTTTCACCTAGTCTTCAGCAAAAAACTTTTTGTTTTCAAAAAGCCCAAAAACATTTGCAAAAATTAAAAATCCAAAAACATTTGAAAAAATCTTTTTGAAAAATACAAAAAAATGCACATGCATCATCATCATCTTTTCAAAAATCCATAAAAAGTTCAAAATTTTGAAAATTGCATCACAAAAATACTTTCTGCATAGCATTGCATAGCATGAGCACTTTTCATATTGAGTTTGATAGTTGAACAAGTCTAAGTAAAATCCGAAGATTGGAGCTTGATTGGACCTTAAAATCTATCTAATAACAGGAACCTTATAGGAACTGGGTTTGAGGTATTTCAGGTCTAGTTGACTTAATTCTTTGAGGATCACGAGACTTGGTTCAATGGATTCTTGACTACCTAAGTAGAGTATTTCGGAGCACACGCACGACTCTTGTTGATAATGACCTAACTTGGACACCTACACCTTTTACATGGCTCAACTCAGTTGGAGTGGTAAGGGGATTGGATTTGCTGGTACGAGACGCAAACAAGTGGAAACATTTGTCCTCCTCTAGGGAGGGAAGTGCACCCCTACCCGTCCAGTGATTAGGAAGTCTAAAGACAGGAGGCTGTGGGTTGCGATAAAGCTTCAAAAGAGGGATAGTCTACTAGCTCAAGAGGAAAAACTCCTTATGTAAATGCTGTTGTGAATAGTATTTCGAAAAAAAACAGAGACATGCATGTACAAAAATAAAAAGCCTACAAAGTATGTACAAATGTTGTAAAGTCAATAAGCAAGCTTGAGTTACAAAGTCAAATATGTGAGCCTGCAGCTGGATGACTTGACTACACTGGTCTTGCATCCCAGGATAAGTAGCTACACTGGCTACCGTTCATTCTTCTCTTCACCCCCTCCTCTTGAGTTGGCTGCCACTTAAACTTAGAAGGGAATACCCCGCTCCTCGAGGATGGAGTTATTGGATTGGGGAATCATTGGTTTGTCGTACTGGAGAAGTCAGTTTCTTTGTCATTTCAGTTGGGGAAAGTCACCATCACTTACACTGTACGAGTCAGACTCATAGTCGTAAGAGTTTGCGTATGAATTGAAATATTTCTGACCTAGCTATTGAGGTGACTTGGGCAGAGTTTTGGGATTCTCAAGGACTGTTGGATTTCAAATTCGGTTCTCATTAAGGTTCCGCCCGCACTAAAATTCCAAAGGTCCGACTTAAGCTCCAAACTTTGGTTTTGTGAAGACAAGTTTGATAATTACACTTAATCCACCTTCTTCTTTTTCTTTCTTTGTTTTTCTTTTCTGCACTTATTGCATAAGTGTTTGCTAGGGACTAGCAAAGGCAAGTATAGGAGGATGATGAATCTACGTTTCATCATCTTTATTCTATCATTTTGGCCTTAAAAACCCTAGTAAATGCGTGTAAATAGGCTTAATTCATGCATTTTAGCATTCATGCATATGTGTGTAAAAAGTGTATAAAATACTGTTTTTAATGCCAAAATTATAGAATAAAGAAAAGAAAAGAAAAAGAATAAAATATTGTAACTATTTTATGACCCGAAACCCCGAGTTCTAGGCATCTCGATGACTAGGTCGACAACGAATAAAGTAGGGGGAGATAAGGGCCAAAAATACCAATAAAATTCCTTTTGTTTTATTCATTCTTTATTCATTTTGGGACCTATTTTTGGTTCCACTTTTTGTACCTCAAATAAAGAAACTTTGTACATGAAAGTTGTAGATAATTAAATAAAGAAAAATACAAAATTTATTTCACTCAAAAATAATACACAGATAAAAAGTTATGGTCTGAATAAAAATCCAGAATCTCAAATTCTCAGACCCGTATCTCACAAATTAAAACTCCAAATGCATTAAACTTACCTTTAATTGTATATAATTAAAAATAAGCTATTTAATGGCAGTGGTTTCGCATTTGGCGGAGCTACGGTTTGAAAGTTGAGTTTTGGACCCCTATTGTATATTGGTACAGATTAAAATATTCAATTTATTATTTATGCATTATTTTTATATTTTTATAATTTTGTAAATATTACTTATAATATATTTGTATATTAAGACAGAAATAAAAACCCAAATAAAACCCTAAATAAAAATATCTGTATATAAAATACATAGGTATTATACCTATATACATACTTATACAATACCTACTTATATTTTATTAAATGTACAAAATACATCCGTAAACTAAAATAAAAATATATTTGTGTGTATAAAAGTATTTTATGATTTTATAAAATACTAACTGAAATTAATAAAATTAAAATACACAAATTAAAAATGAAGTAATAAAGTATATAGGTATTATACCTATAAAGGGCACAATAGGTAACTTGTAAAATAAACCTCATAAAAATAATTAAAAATCAGAATAAAATACTACATTAAATAATAAATATTTTTTATTTTATACGCAAAAATTAATAAACTCATTCTTTATTTTTAATCGAATTTCTAAATATTTTTTCCAACGATTTTTCTGGTTGGTCCACGTGGACCAACCAGATTCTATCGTTGGTTGACCTCGGTCAACTCTCTGACCGAGGTCTGCCAGGGCGTCAGATGTGGTTTTTGTCCTCTTTCGCGGATTTTTCCAGTTCGCCTCGTATCTCCTTTCATGATTTGGTCTTCATGACTTTTGTGGCCCTTCGACCCATGATACACGCCTGTAGCTCTCCTTGGGCTGTGGAGCGTCGACACATCCGTCGCGTCTCGTTGAAAGAGCCCTCTCCACTCGACAGTCAAACCCTACAAAACGAGACCCCGACTTCCCTTCTCGTTTTGATCCCTCTTCCTCCACCATTCCCGACTTTTAGGACCTCCTCTTAGTTCCTAGTGACAACAGCGACTCAAGGACCACTTGCGCGTGGAGTTTGGAGTTGAATCGAGGCGTATCCAACCCTCGCCGGAGCTTCGCCTAAAGCTCATCCACTTTCGACTCCGGTGAGTCTCTCCCTCTTCTTGTTGTTTCATTTGATAGCTTAGGTTTAGCTTAGATCAGATCCGTTGCAGTTTCGTTCGATTAAGTTCTTCGCCGTGATCTCATCAATCGAATCAACGGCGGAGCTGAGCTCCGTCTGCCGTTTCCGACTGTTCCACGCATCACCCCGACCACTTGTCACCTTCATCCTCTTCCCTTTCACTCCGTCGTTCCGCTCCACCCATCCATCACCCTCGATCTCGCCCAGATCGAGCGACCGAGCTCTCTTCTCTGCCGCTCGCCGGAGCTCCTCGTCCAAGCCACCTTTCGCCTCCATCGCACCATCAGAATACCCCCGTAGCTTCGCCTGGATTTTGCGCGACTAATTCTGCCTCGAAGTCCCCAGGAGTAGCTGCCCAGGCCACCTCCGCCGTCCGACCGCTTCAAGCCGTCTCAGGCTCACCTGAGACCTCCTTTAGACGCGGAGGGGCCCCAGGATCATTTTGCCCTTGATCCTAGGGCCGGAGAGGCCGTGTGTCGGCCGTATTCACTCGCCAAAGCTCGTCGGGGGGAGTGTTCTTCGTGAACCTCTTCCCACCGTTGGATCAGGAGTCCCCTCCAGGCGCACAGGAGCCGTCAGATCATCAACCGCCCTCCACCGTCGGATCTCGTCGGGGAATCTAATGTAGGACGTCCGTGCGAAGCGCCATCGGGGCACCAGCGTACGCCACGTTGATTAGTGGAGCATCCTCGATTGCACGATCAGCATCTTGGGTAGTTTGCACTTTCAACCCAAGAGTTTTTGTATTTAACTACTAGTCCTAAAACTTTATTTTCCAGTTAAAAGGTTTTGTAATATTTGCAAGTAGGCCCAGTAGCTTTCTATATTTGCACTTCAGTCCTCAGCCACGGCACCTCACGTGACTGGGCCACGTGCTTTTGGGTATTTTGCACTTTCGGTCTTAAACTTTCATGTATTTGCAGTTATACCCATGTGCGTAGTAATTTAAATATATTTTGGGTTAATTGCGCTTCTGTGCTGCCGGTTTTTAGTATTTGCAAGCATGCCCCTGTGAACGACAGATCACGTGCTTCGCCCGTGTATTTTGGTGATATTTGCACTTAAGCCCCCGGATGTTTCTAGAATTGCATTTATACCCCTGTCAGGCTTAGGATTTTTGTATGTTTGATCTATTTATTTCACGCATCATTTAAGTGCCAAAAATTCCATAAAAATTAACTTAAGCTCATGTTAAATTGCACTTGCACGCCATATTTTTAGTTTTCATTTTTATTGCATTTTCATATTTATTAAAAATCAAAAACCTGTCATTTCAGTATTGTCTAGATTAGAAAATACCAAAAAAATATTAAAAGACCTCGAAAAATTCCAAAAAAATTACTTAGTGTCTATCTTAGCCTATTGTAGTGTGAGTCCAAAAATCACTAAAAATCTCGAAAGAAAAACTTTAAAAATTCGAAAATACATAAAAACTTCAAAAAATATATAAAATCATGGAAAACTCAGAAAAATGAAAACTCAAGTTCTGTAGGTTCCATATTTTATTATCCTTATTTTAAAAATAGTTTGGAAAAATTTTGTGGCTGTTTGATAATTTTATTCCTGTTTTACCTTCAGCCAGTAACTTATTTTCTGTTTTCTTGTATTTTGACCTTTAAAAAACCAAAAATATTTTGAAAATGTCCAATAAATCACAAAAACAATAAAAAATCATAAAAAGACCAAAAATATTTTATTCCAGAATTCTTGAATATTTTGCATATTTTTATAAATATTGTAGCACCTCTTTCATTACATAATTTATATATTCCGATATTAACAAAAAATAAAAAATATATAAAAAGAAAATGAAAAATCAGAAAATTAAAAATCAAAATACAAAAATATAAAATTAAAAATTAAATAAAAAATTAAAAAATTTAAAACCCACAAAAAATCCAGATTGGCTAAGTAGTCCATTAGACCTAGGAGTTGACTTTTTGTCTATACTCTACACCTGTGTTTCCTGTGTTCGACCCCTACTTGCTTGCCATTGTACATTTTTAGTAGGAAAAAATAAATTTTAATCCTTGCTCTTGATTGATTGTGTGGGTTAATTGTTGACGAACGGGAAGGTTTGAGTAGTCGCATCAGCGACAGTGAATCTAATTTATCAGATCACTATTTAGCGGCTCTCGCATTCTCGTTTTTCAAATAGCGTCGTTGCCGGGGAGCATCGACTTGTAGAGTACATTTGTGTCTTTTATATGCTTAGCCATTTTTGATTATCTGTTTCTATTGCATAATTTTGTTTGAACTGTCTGACGTCCCTTTCTTGTTTTCTTGCGAGGGACCACTGACCGAGGAGGATCACCTAGGGGATCCTGCGCATCCTTGGGAGGAGGAGCCGGCTATTCTACCCTAGCCGACAGGAGAGTGCAGGAGAGCTTGAGAGAGAGAGATAGTTAGTTTTTTATTTTTGGTAAGAGAGAGTCATTTAATTTGTAATAATACAGGACTTGGACACTCAGACACTCGGGCCCAATTTCCAAGTGTTTGTTCACTTGGGGGCTCACCGCGGTTTTCTTCACGTTTCTCGACTGTCATTTGCCGGTTTTGTTTTCCTTTTTCCTTTCTTTTGTGGAATGAGCCCTTAGATTTTAGGGATTGCTTGATCAATTAGATTAGGTCCAAACACCCTAATAACCATTGCTTGTACCTATAGTGCATATTTGGACTTAGTTTAATTAAACAGTTAAATCATCTTCTTAGATCCGTCGCGTCGCGAGCTCACCCCATCAAGCGCTACTCCTGAACTCGATTTGTCGAGAAGAGGAGGGGTGGGTCTAGACCGGACTCTTTGGATCGAGGATTGGTGATTAACTTGTGGTTCTTCACGCTAGCAATTGCCTGCTTCGGACGATTTCCTTGTGCATATCGGCATGTAGTATAGGTTTATAAATTCCTGTTTTGCATCCCGCATGGAGAGAGCTGGGAGTCACTGTAAGTCTTCTATCTTTGCATTCATCATTTAAGCACTAAGGTGAGATTTCCATCTTAGTACCACTTGCATTGACTTTTCCGACTCTTCTCTCCCTCTGTTTTTGGATCAAATAGGAATTCAGAAAAAACAAAAAACGTTAGGCGCTTGTTTGAATTTACTCAAAAGAAGTTATAACACAAAAAAATTAAAAAAGGGACTGCTAAGAAAACTTTGACCTAAATAAAATTGGCAATTGGACTCATTGATTGGGGAGAGTCACACCCTCACTTGTATTCAGGTTGCATGGGAAGGTCTCCTTCCAAGTGAGCTGAGTGCTTCGTAAGGATTAGAGCCCAAACCCAGTCTATGGCTGCCTTGAGTATCGCCTGGTTTTCCGAAGTATTGACGCTTCTATCGTACGTGGACGAGTAGGGCTTGGTCAACATCGGTGACTCTCTATTGTGCAGAGCATCGACCTTGTCCGAAGTATCGAGCCTAGGCCACGCCTTCACGGGGGTTTCTGTCTCATCGTCTTGCGTCCGAGTAGGTTCTTGCACGCTCACGGGTGATTCCGTTGTGAGCGAGTTCCGAAGTATTGGTTTCTCCTATTGGCTTCTTTTCTCTATTTCTTTGGCCGAGTAGGGATCCAGGAAGGGTTACAAGGACCTCAAAAAGAGCATACTACAGGTTACACTGGAGGAGGACAAGTACGGGATACTCTTCCGGTAGTACTCTCTCCCCTATAGGCGTAGCGCTCTAAGGACTCGTTAAAAGATAAATACTTGAACTCATATAAAAACTACAAAGATAATAGCCGAACCCTTACGGCTTCACATGTTGAGTTGGTGAATCCCCTTGCTTGTGTTTGATTGCTAGTTGGATTAAGGTCAAGATCAAAAACACCGCGCCCCTGCGCCATTTTTGCTCTCCTTCCATTTGACCCTTGCTCATTGTGAGCTTTCTACTGGTTTACAATCCTTTTATTTCTTGTTTACCCTCGTGCTCTTCATCCATCATCTTCTCCTCTAACCTTCTCAAGATGTCGTCACACAGATGGTTCAGTCGGGACCTCGCCGACGCCCACATCGATTCCGTATCGGTAACATCTTCCATAAAGAGGGGTGATATCCAAGAAGTCAGTTCGGATCTCGCGAACGTCTCCTTGGACTCCCCTATTCTCGCTTCTTTCAACACTTGCCTGTCACCAATAAATCCGTTGTTCGGGATGGACTCGCAACCCGAATTAGCTCTTCCCCTCCAAATAAACCGGGATTACTCTTGTCCCCGAAATAACCCCTTGTGGATGGAGATCGATTTCAGTCAATATCCTATGCTCCGTTCACAACATTCTGGAATTGACCTTAATTCCAGATTCATCTCGATAGCGGGTGCTCAAGAAGATATTGATCAGGGATTGCTTCGTCATGCAGATTCTTCACCCGATCACGAGCCGGAAATTCAAGTTCATTCTGAGATGGCAGGAGGGAGAGGAAAGGGACCACAACCCCCACCTGAGCCTGAAGTCAATCCGGGGGAGGGATAATATACCACGCAAAACGAAGTTAACAGTCAGCTGTTGGCTTCCATTCAAGCCATCCAGCAGCAGTTGACTAATCAAGCCCTTTCCCAGACCGCCTTCAAAGATATGCTGAACGATTTGAGAAGGAGGGCCGATGCAAGAGACGATCGGAGGGAGAATGATCCGAACCAAGATCCTGATTTTGAAGAAGTCAGAGATGAGTTCTCAGTGGGAAGACCAGAATTCGACGCAGTGGAAGCAGATCCACCACAGCCCAAGCCTACGCTCAAGGAAACATACAACCCAGGAGCGGGACGCATCACTGAGTGGATTCAGGTTCCACGTATGCATGCCCACTTCGAGCTGAAACCACAATTTCTGTCCCTGCTTCCCACATTCCACGAGAATACCACTGAGGAACCATATATCTTACTCAAGAAGTTTAGCCGCATCTGTGCCACTGCTCACTACCCTGGCATTCCTCTGGGGGTAGTCAAGATGACCGCCTTTCCCTTCAGCCTTCAAGACAAGGCCCTATATTCGGTCGACCATCTAGGAAAGGTCGTCACGACATGGGAGGATCTAAAGTCTGCATTTCTCCATAAATTCTATCCTCTTGGGCGATTGAATCAGATGTGTGCCCGTATCTCCAGTTTCTATCAGCAGCCATACGAGACTATCCATGAAGCGTGGGAGAGATTCAAGGACCTGCAAGAAAAGTGCCCCCACCATGAAATCCCAAAGACTAGTCTCGTGCAGCATTTCTTTGGGGGGCTATTACTTGAGAGCCAAAATATTGTAGATGCCGCTTGCGGTGGTTCGCATTTCAACAAGGACGAGGATGTGGTATGGAACGTCTTCGAAGAAATGGCTGAAGGAGAAGCCGTGAAAACCTTGTCCAGAGCATACATGAAGCCACCAATCGCCATCAGCAAGCCAGTGAACATGGCTTCTCACACCGAGGACAAGGATGAGAGCTCCAACCTGAGCATCATTGGGAGCCACTTGTCCAAGGTGGATATCATTGAGAAGAGGTCGCAGTACCTCAAAAAATTATCGATCATTGAGAAGAGGACCCAGGGTCTGGAAAAGCTCGACCAGATATCCCAACAGCTAGAGCAACTCGTTCGTACATTGAATGCAAACATGTGCAACGCTGTGTCTACTTCTACCGAGCCGAATGCTGAGAAGAAGGAGCCTACAATGCAGCAGAACCCTCAGCCGACTCCACCGCAGCCCCAGCCTATTCAGCACGTGTATTACGTGCACGTTCCGGAGCAGCTCCAGCAGCCCCAGACACAGATGGTTGTACATCAACCTGAGCCCCAGCCAGCTTACTCCGAGCAGTTCTCCCCACCCCCGCCACTGATTCAGGAGATCAATGGCGTATGGGACAATGAAGCGCAGCTGATCCATCCTCAGGGACATTCTCAGGGTCAGAACATGGGCAATAGGCCCTATCAGCAATAACAGCAGGGTGGGAGACCCTTCCAGCACTCCTACCAATACCAGCCTCCATCTCACGGTAACACCTGGAGGCAGAATTACCAGCACGGGCCTCAGCAGTCCGGATACCGCGGACATGGATATCATCAACAACCGGCTGCTCAATACAACCAGCTGAATTCATAGTATTCCTCCAACCCTCCTCCTCACCAATTTTCCCAAGGCTACCAGTCGCAATCTCAACAGCCTTATTAGCACTCTAGACCCCAGTAGGGGGACTCCTCTGAGATTGTGCTGGTTAATCCGGCCCTGGCCTGTTTAGAACAATTAATGAAGAACATGGCTGAGATGACCCAGAAGATCGACGACCTGACGGCTGCCAAGACCGTCATACCAGCCCAGGTCGAAGCCAATCCGAACAACTTCCGACGCAAGGAGCAGGTAGCCGGCAGTGTCCAACCCGAAGCAGGTGAATTTAATTATTTTTTATGTAATTTTGTTACTCTCAGAAGCGGTAGGACACTACAGCCATCAGCGATGGCATAGGGAAAGCATCTTGCATCTGATGGGGAATCGTCAGTCCAGCCAACACCAGGATCAAGCAGCATTTTGGGACAGCACCAGCATTCAGAAAATTACAAAAAAATGAAGAAAATAGCAAAACATAAAAAAATAGCAGCAACCCCGGTGGAGATCGGCCAACATTGGAGACGCCTGCACCTGCCTCACAGCCAGCTCCTGACAGGAGGAGCACTGCACCTGCAGCGAGTCCAACCCAGCACCAGAAGCCGAGCCTGTCATTTCTGGTCCACAAATTGTAGATGAATCCATTCATTTTTGCCATCTACTTGTACACAACAATATGGACACTCTTTTGAATGAAATTGATGAAGATGTTGTAAATATTCCTTTTCCTGAAGCAATGAAAAAACACAAAAAAAATGAAAATTTTGAAAAATGCTTTGTCTGATCCTGCCATTATAGAAATCATCCAGAATTTGGTGTTGAATATGCCATTAATAAAAGCTCTTGAGTACATGCCAGCTGTAAAGAAAGGATTGAAAGAGGCATGCACAACCAAGCGCAGGCCGCATCCCCACAACTCCAGAAGTAAGGGTGGCAAGTCCGAAAAGCATATCCTCACAATGGCCACCGTTAACGCCATCAGCAACCTCTCGGATAAGAAGGCAGATATGGGAGCACCTCTTGTACGTTGTCAGATGTTCAATCAGGAGTTTGAACGCACACTTCTCAACAGTGGGTCTTCTGTCAACTTGATGCCAGCTTCGCTACTTACGGAGTTCAGGCTAGGACCGCTCAAGCCTACAAAGATGATTCTGCAGTTCGCAGACAAGTCAGTCAAGCGGTCCAGGGGCCTGTTGGAGGACGTGATTGTCACGGTTCAAGGAAAGTCATTCCCGGCCGATTTTATGGTTTTAGATATGGACGTCCCATCTCCATTGCTCCTTACCCCAATCATACTTGGAAGACCATTTCTGCGGACATCAAACGCAGTAGTGAATTATGGGACGGAAGAAATCACTTTTGATGTTGGCAATGTAACAATTAGAGTAGAGACCCTGTCTGAGGGAACACCAGCCGAACAGACATCTACATCATGTGCAAGGGTGATTGAGTATGCTGACGACTGCGACTTTCTAGCAGAAATTCAAGATACCAACTTGTTTTTGGATAACAATGAGATCCATGAACTCCTCTACCTCGAGGAGGAAGTGGAGACCGCAGTCGAATTTCCCCTTATCAATCAGGATGAGGAACTTGCTGATGTGATGCAAGAGACTGTCGTGGGGGTAATGTGCCTTCAAAACCAAGAGCAGATGTTTGAAGAACCTTTTGATGAGGAGGAAATTATCGAGACATTTTGTCAAGATTTGAGAGAAGAAGCAGAAAAAATTATGGTGGACGCAGAACAGATGAAAGAATCACCACCTGTATTAATAGCTGAGGTCACTTCTGAAGCAGCTCAGACCCCGCCAGAGCTGAAGCCTTTACCCTCCAACATGAAGTATGCTTACTTACGGGAGAACCAAACATGTACCCGGTCATCATCAATGCACATCTGACCGAAGACCAAGAATCTCGTCTGATGGAGGTTCTTGAACGCAACCGCAAGGCGATAGGCTGGCGAACATCCGATCTCCATGGGATCAATCCGTCATTGTGCTCGCACCGCATCTTTCTGGAAGAAGATTGCAGGCCCTCTCGAGAACTACAGAGAAGATTAAATCCTAATCTGCGGGAGGTCGTTATGAAAGAGATCCAGAAGTGGTGTAATGCGGGATTTATCTATCCCATCTCCGACAGCAAATGGGTGAGCCCTCTGCATGTTGTGCCCAAGAAATCAGGGATCACTATTGTAAAGAATGACAAAGGAGAGGAGATCGCAACCAGAGTATCCACTTCTTGGCGAGTGTGCGTGGACTACAGAAGACTTAATCTCGCTACCAAGAAGGACCACTTTCCTTTACCCTTCATCGACCAGATCTTGGAGAGATTGGCCGCGAAGGAATATTTTTGCTTCTTTGATGGCCACTCTGGGTATAATCAAGTTGCTATTGCTCCTGAAGATCAAGAGAAGACCACGTTCACCTGTCCTTTTGGCACATATGCCTTCAGACGGATGCCGTTCGGACTTTGCAACGCTCCAGCGACATTTCAGAGGTGTATGCTTGCAGTTTTTGATGATATGGTGGGCAACTTTTTCGAGATCTTTATGGACGATTTTTCAGTCTACGGGGATTCCTTTGACCAATGCCTGGATTATTTAGACCGAATCCTACGGAGGTGCTGCGAAGTCAATCTTGTGCTCTCGTGGGAAAAGAGCAACTTCATGGTGACCGAAGGAATTGTGCTGGGTCACGTTGTTTCTAAACGTGGAATGGAGGTTGACCCAACCAAGGTGGATGTGATTTCCAAACTTGAGTCACCTACAAACATCAAGCAAGTCCGGTCATTCTTGGGCCATGTCGGTTTTTACCGACGGTTCATCAAAGATTTCAGTAAACTGGCCAGACCATTGACTGAGTTGCTTGGCAAGGATAATGAATTCATTGTAGAGGACCGTGTGCTCCTTGCCTTTAATCAGTTGAAAGAACTCATCACGCAGGCCCATGTCTTACATCCATCGATTTGGACTCAGCCTTTCGAGATCATGACCGACGCCCCAGATTATGCCATCGAAGCTGTACTGGGACAGAGGAAAGATAATGTACCATTTGCGATTCATTATGCTAGACGAACGCTCGATGAAGCCCAGAGAAACTACAATGTCACTGAAAAGGAGCTGCTAGCGGTAGTCTTTGCCTTGGAAAAGTTCAGATCCTACCTCCTTGGGTCTAAAGTAGTCATTTACACTGATCATTCGGCCATTCGGTACTTACAGCAGAAGAAAGATGCCAAACCACGTCTCATTCGGTGGATCCTTCGCCTCCAGGAATTTGACTTGGAAATCAAAGATAAACCTAGGGTAAAGAATGTGGTGGCCGATCATCTGTCAAGGCTTCCTGAGCCGGAATCTCCTGTGCTGAACATGCAGCCAATCACAGAGACCTTTCCAGACAAGGCAATCATGTTTGTCACCTCGCTTCCTTGGTATGCAGACATTGTGAACTATCTGGTGACCAAGAAGATCCCACAGGATTGGCCTAAGATGAAAATAGACAGATTCTTATCTAAGATCCATTTCTACCAGTGGTAGGATCCGTATTTGTTTCGTGAGGGAGCAGATTGTATCTGGAGAAGGTGCATTCCTCAGGAGGAAGTTCCAAGTGTCCTCGCGTTATGTCATGTCCAAGAGTCTGGAGGACATCATTCGAGCAAACGAACGGCAGCAAAAGTTCTTCAAAGTGTCCTATGGTGGCCTTCATTATTCAAAGATGCAGATGAGTATGTCAAATGCTGCACTGACTGCCAGAAGATGGGTGGAACCATAGGAATGAGAGACACGATGCCTCTGAAATACATTCAGATCTCAGACGTCTTTGACGCATGGGGCATCGACTTTATGGGCCCGTTTCCCAACAGTCAGGGTTATGAATATATTCTGCTTGCTGTCGATTATGTAAGTCGATGGGTGGAGGCTATTCCCGCTCGAACCGTCGATAGTAGGACTGTCTGTCGATTCTTGAGAGATCACATCATAGCACGGTTCAGGATTCCCAAGATTCTCATATATGACGGGGGAAGTCATTTCATAAACAGAGAGGTGAAGAAGCTGACCCAAGAATTCTGCATTGAACATCGTGTTGCTTCACCCTACCACCCACAGTCCAATGGCTTAGCTGAATGTTCAAATAGGGAGATCAAGACGATTTTACAGAAGCTTGTGCGTCCGGATCGCAGGAACTGGTCTCAGCTGCTTGATTCCGTTCTTTGGGCTTACAGAACATCGTACAAGTCACCCTTGGGAATGTCTCCCTACCGCCTTGTGTATGGCAAGCCATGTCATTTTCCCATCGAACTAATTCACAAATCCTTATGGGCCACTAACATCTGTAATTTGGACTCCAAGCAAGCAGGAAAGAACAGAAAACTGGATCTGAACAGATTATTGGAATTCAGAGATTATGCATATGACAACAGCCTGATGTACAAAGAGAAGGTCAAAACATGGCATGACAAGCATATCCGCCGCAAGTCCTTTGATCCAGGTCAGAAGGTGTGGTTGTTCGATGCAAAATTAAAGATCTTTCCAGGCAAGTTGAAGAGTAAATGGACTGGGCCATTTATAGTTTGGTAGGTGCGTGACAACGGAAGTGTATTGATATCCAATCTGTCAGCTGACGTACAGCCATTTGTGGTCAATGGAAAACTTCAAAAGCCATACCTTGAACATGATACATTCATGGTTGTCGTTGACTCGATTCAAGTAATCTATGAGGATGAGCTGAATATCTCCAAAGAGGCAGAGGAAGGCCAAGCACAGCAGAACATTTTTGAATGATTTTTCTTCTTTTCTTCTTTTCAATTTCTTTTATCCTCTTCTACCGACATGATGCCATCTCTTTCATCATTGCTACACTTAGGATGTACTTTATCCTAAGTATAGGGGGGATGCGCATCCCGAGTTCTTCATATCTGTTTTCATCTCTCTTCTTCTTTTCTTCTTTTCTTCTTTTCATTTCCTATCTTCTTTTTCTATCAAAAAGGTGCCACCCTTGTAGACAGTTTTCCATACTTAGGACGCACTTTGTCCTAAGTATAGGGGGTGCGCACCCTGAGTTCTGTCATTTCTTTCGATCCTCTCCATTGTCTCCTCTTCTTGTCTATACTAAGGGATATCTTATCCTAAGTATAGGGGGAGACAATCTGAGTACGATTTGTTCATTCCCACCCTTGACCCTCCCTGCGTTGTGTACAGTCTGTTATACTTAGGATTATTTGATCCTAAGTATAGGGGGGACGGTCAACTTCTCATTTACTTATTCTTTAGACTTGTTTGTACTTAGTACGAGTTATGTATTCTCTTTTCTCTCCGATCTATGAGGACATAACTCCAGCTAAGTATAGGGGGGTCGTATATACTACGTATGTACTTTAGCCATAACTCGTACTTTCGTATTTTCTTAATAATATGGCCAATAATTCATTAAAATTCATTAAAATCCTTAATAAAAAAGGTGTGTTGTTCCTCAAATTCTTTTTGTATTTACTGATTAATAAATCATGTGAAAATGTTTTTTTTGCAAAATGTTTGAAAAATAGTTTGAAAACCCTTGTGAACATCTATTGAAAACTATTTTGAAAATATTTTGTTACATGTTTTCAACCTTTGTAAAAATGTGTGATTTGAAAAATTTATTTTCTTTGTGTGAAATAAAAATGTTTGAAAAATGATTTGCAAATGGTTTGAAAAATGGTTGCAAAAATGTTTTGAAAAACATATATATACTGTTTTGAAAACCTTTGCAAAATGATTTTCAAATGTGTGTACATGTTTGTAAAATGTTTGTAAAAATTATGTTGGACTATAGTTTTCAAAAATTGTGTGAAAAGCTTGTGTCAAATAAGTTTGAGGAATACTTACATCTCAGTAAAAACCCATTATATGTATATATGTATAAAATTGATCACTTACCCTTGTAAATTCTTAAAAAAACCTACTTCTTGTATATATATATAAGAAGCACTCCCGTGTACATATTTTCACCTAGTCTTTAGCCAAAAACGTTTTGTTTTCAAAAATCCCAAAAAACATTTGCAAAAATTAAAAATCCAAAAACATTTGAAAAAATCTTTTTGAAAAATACAAAAAAAATGCACATGCATCATCATCATGTTTTCAAAAATCCATAAAAAGTTCAAAGTTTTGAAAATTGCATCACAAAAATACTTTCTGCATAGCATTGCATAGCATAAGCACTTTTCGTATTGAGTTTGATAGTTGAACAAGTCTAAGTAAAATCCGAAGATTGGAGCTTGATTGGACCTTAAAATCTATCTAATAACAGGAACCTTATAGGAACTGGGTTTGAGGTATTTCAGGTCTAGTTGACTTAATTCTTTGAGGATCACGAGACTTGGATCAATGGATTCTTGACTGCCTACGTAGAGTATTTCTGAGCACACGCATGACTCTTGTTGATAATGACCTAACTTGGACACCTGCACCTTTCACATGGCTCAACTCAGTTGGAGTGATAAGGGGATTGGATTTGCTGGTACGAGACGCACACAAGTGGAAACATTTGTCCTCCTCTAGGGAGGGAAGTGCACCCCAACCCGTCCAATGATTAGGAAGTCTAAAGACAGGAGGCTGTGGGTTGCGATAAAGCTTCAAAAGAGGGATAGTCTACTAGCTCAAGAGGAAAAACTCCTTATGTAAATGCTGTTGTGAATAGTATTTTGAAAAAAAAAGAGAGACAGGCATGTACAAAAATAAAAAGCCTGCAAAGTATGTACAAATGTTGTAAAGTCAATAAGCAAGCTTGAGTTCCAAAGTCAAATATGTGAGCCTGCGGCTGGATGACTTGACTACACTGGTCTTGCATCCCAGGATAAGTAGCTACACTGGCTACCGTCCATTCTTCTCTTCACCCCCTCCTCTTGAGCTGGCTGCCACTTGAACTTAGAAGGGAATACCCCGCTCCTCGAGGATGGAGTTATTGGATTGGGGAATCATTGGGTTGTCGTACTGGAGAAGTCAGTTTCTTTATCATTTCAGTTGGGGAAAGCCACCATCACTTACATTGTACGAGTCAGACTCACAGTCGTAAGAGTTTGCGTATGAATTGAAATATTTCTGACCTGGCTATTGAGGAGACTTGGGCAGAGTTTTGGGATTCTCAAGGACTGTTGGATTTCAAATTCGGTTCTCATTAAGGTTCCGCCCACACTAAAATTCCAAAGGTCCGACTTAAGCTCCAAGCTTTGGTTTTGTGAAGACAAGTTTGATAATTACACTTAATCCACCTTCTTCTTTTTCTTTTCTTTGTTTTTCTTTTCTACACTTATTACATAAGTGTTTGCTAGGGACTAGCAAAGTATAGGGGGATGATGAATCTACGTTTCATCATCTTTATTCTATCATTTTGGCCTTAAAAACCCTAGTAAATGCGTGTAAATAGGCTTAATTCATGCATTTTAGCATTCATGCATATGTGTGTAAAAAGTGTATAAAATGATGTTTTTAATGCCAAAATTATAGAATAAAGAAAAGAAAAGGAAAAGAATAAAATATTGTAACTATTTTATTACCCGAAACCCCGAGACCTAGGCATCTCGATGACTAGGTCGACAACAAATAAAGTAGGGGGAGAGAAGGGCCAAAAATACCAATAAAATTCCTTTTGTTTTATTCATTCTTTATTCATTTTAGGACCTATTTTTGGTTCCAATTTTTATACCTCAAATAAAGAAACTTTGTACATGAAAGTTGTAGATAATTAAATAAAGAAAAATACAAAATTGATTTCACTCAAAAATAATACACAGATAAAAAGTTATGGTCTGAATAAAAATCCAGAATCTCAACTTCCCAGACCCATATCTCACAAATGAAAACTCCAAATGCATCAAACTCACCTTTAACTGTATATAATTCAAAATAAGCTATTTAATGGCGGTGGTTTCGCATTTGGCGGAGCTACGGTTTGAAATTTGAGTTTTGGACCCCTATTGTATATTGGTACAGATTAAAATATTCAATTTATTATTTATGCATTATTTTTGTATTTTTATAATTTTGTATATATTACTTATAATATATTTGTATATTAAGATAGAAATAAAAACCCAAATAAAATCCAAAATAAAAATATCTGTATATAAAATACACAGGTATTATACCTATATACATACTTATACAATACCTACTTATATTTTATTAAATGTACAAAATACATCCGTAAACTAAAATAAAAAATATATTTGTGTGTATAAAAGTATTTTATGATTTTATAAAATACTAACTGAAATTAATAAAATTAAAATACACAAATTAAAAATGAAGTAATAAAGTATATAGGTATTATACCTATAAAGGGCACAATAGGTAACTTGTAAAATAAACCTCATAAAAATAATTAAAAATCAGAATAAAATACTACATTAAATAATAAGTATTTTTTATTTTATACACAAAAATTAATAAACTCATTCTTTATTTTTAATCGAATTTCTAAATATTTTTTCCAACGATTTTCTGGTTGGTCCACGTGGACCAAGCAGATTCTATCATTGGTTGACCTCGGTCAACTCTCTGACCGAGGTCTGCCAGGGCGTCAGATGTGGTTTTTGTCCTCTTTCGCGGATTTTTCCAGGTCGCCTCGTATCTCCTTTCATGATTTGGTCTTCATGACTTTTGTGGCCCTTCGACCCACGATACACGCCCGTAGCTCTCCTCGGGCTGTGGAGCATCGACACATCCGTTGCGTCTCATTGAAAGAGCCCTCTCCACTCGACAATCAAACCCTACAAAATGAGACCCTGACTTCCCTTCTCGTTTTGATCCCTCTTCCTCCACCATTCCTGACTTTTAGGACCTCCTCCGAGTTCCTGGTGACAGCAGCGACTCAAGGACCCCTTGCGCGTGGAGTTTGGAGTTGAATCGAGGCGTATCCAACCCTCGCCGAGCTTCGCCTGAAGCTCATCCACTTTCGACTCCGGTGAGTCTCTCCCTCTTCTTGTTATTTCATTTGATAGCTTAGGTTTAGCTTAGATCAGATCCGTTGCAGTTTCGTTTTCGATTAAGTTCTTCGCCGTGATCTCATCAATCGAACCAACGGCGGAGCTGAGCTCCGCCCGCCGTTTCCGACCGTTCCACGCATCACCCCGACCACCTGTCACCTTCATCCTCTTCCCTTTCACTCCTTCGCTCCGATCCACCCATCCATCACCCTCGATCTCGCCCAGATCGAGCGACCGAGCTCTCTTCTCCGCCGCTCGCCGGAGCTCCTCGTCCAAGCCACCTTTCGCCTCCATCGCACCATCAGAATACCCCCGTAGCTTCGCCTCGATTTTGCGCGACTAATTCTGCAGGTCAGAGCCAAGGAGAAGGCTCCATCGAGCCTCGAAGTCCCCAGGAGTAGCTGCCCAGGCCACCTCCGCCGTCCGACCACTTCAAGCCGTCTCAGGCTCGCCTGAGACCTCCTTTAGATGCGGAGGGGCCCCAGGATCGTTTTGCCCTTGATCCTAGGGCCGGAGAGGCCGTGTATCGGTCGTATTCACCCGCCAAAGCTCGCCGGGGGGAGTATTCTTCGTGAACCTCTTCCCACCGTTGGATCAGGAGTCCCCTCCAGGCGCACAGGAGCCGTCAGATCATCAACCGCCCTCCACCGTCGGATTTCGTCGGGGGATCTAATCTAGGGCGTCCGTGCGAAGCGCCATCGGGGCACCAGCGCACACCACGTGGATTAGTGGAGCTTCCTCGGCCGCACGATCAGCATCTTGGGTATTTTTGCACTTTCAACCCAGAAGTTTTTTGTATTTAACTGCTAGTCCTAAAACTTTATTTTCCAGTTAAAAAGTTTTGTAATATTTGCAAGTAGGCCCAGTAGCTTTCTATATTTGCACTTCAGTTCTCGGCCACGTCACCTCACGTGACTGGGCCACGTGCTTTTGGGTATTTTGCACTTTCGGTCTTAAACTTTCATGTATTTGCAGTTATACCCCTGTGCGTAGTAATTTAAATATATTTTGGGTTAATTGCGCTTCTGCCATGCCGGTTTTTAGTATTTGCAAGCATGCCCCTGTGAACGACAGATCACGTACTTCGCGCGTGTATTTTGGTGATATTTGCACTTAAGCCCACGGATGTTTCTAGAATTGCATTTATACCCCTGTCAGGCCTAGGATTTTTGTATGTTTGATCTATTTATTTCATGCATCATTTAAGTGCCAAAAATTCCATAAAAATTAACTTAAGCTCCTGTTACCTTGCACTTGCACGCCATATTTTTAGTTTTCATTTTTATTGCATTTTCATATTTATTAAAAATCAAAAACCTATCATTTCAATACTGTCTAGCTTAGAAAATACCAAAAAAACATTAAAAGACCTCGAAAAATTCCAAAAAAATTACTTACTGTCTATCTTGGCCTATTGTAGTGTGATCCAAAAATCACTAAAAATCTCGAAAGAAAAACCTTAAAAATTCGAAAATACACAAAAACTTCAAAACAATATATAAAATCATGGAAAACTCAGAAAAATAGAAACTCAAGTTCTGTAGGTTCCATATTTTATTAACTTATTTTAAAAATAGTTTGGAAAAATTTTGTGGATGTTTGATATTTTTAATTCCTGTTTTACCATCAGCCAGTAACTTATTTCCTGTTTTCTTGTATTTTGACCTTTAAAAAAACCAAAAATATTTTGAAAATGTCCAAAAAATCACAAAAATAGTATAAAATCATAAAAAAACCCTAAATATTTTATTCCTGAATTCTTGAATATTTTGCATATTTTTATAAATATTGTAGCACCTTTTTCATTACATAATTTATATATTCCGATATTAACAAAAAAATAAAAAAATATATAAAAAGAAAATTAAAAATCAGAAAATTAAAAATCAAAATACAAAAATATAAAATTAAAAATTAAATAAAAAATTAAAAAATTAAAAACCCACAAAAAAATCCAGATTGGTTAAGTAGTCCATTAGATCTAGGAGTTGACTTTTTATCTATACTCTACACCTTTGTTTCTTGTGTTCGACCCCTACTTGCTTGCCATTGTACATTTTTAGTAGGGAATAATAAATTTTAATCCTTGCTCTTGATTGATTGATTGATTGATTGTGTGGGTTAATTGTTGATGAACGGGAAGGTTTGAGTAGTCGTATCAGCGACAGTAAGTCTGATTTGTCAGACCACTATTTAGCGGCTCTCGCATTCTCGTTTTTCAGTACCATGTAGAAAATGAGAATGTGGAAGTGTAATTATCAGAGATAAAGACATATAATTTAAAGAACGTTATGATTTTACGTGATAAGGATCAAGATGTAACCACATGAGAAGGCCAAAAAGAGTCGGATATTCTATTGTGAATCTCTCTCAGAATACAGAAGGTGTGGGGCTTCTTAATTATATAACCCCACAAGTATGATGAAGTCCCATAATAGAGGATGTGGGACTAAACATGTGGATGTTGTAACTACACCAAGGAAGGATCCTATTTTCCATTTATGGACGCATACTCTAACATATGTGATATAAGTATAAATTTATACAAACATTTTATTACTGAAGAAGCTGTGTGTTCGAAGGATGACTACTGGGACAAAGTTAGAGGTGCACTTGGAAGACTTCAACAACACTGTTAAGTAGTTTTCTTACATTTGAGGAGAAGACAAAAATAAGTCACCTTTTAATAACATTGAAATCGAGATTTTTAATTAAAGAATTTTATCATGTTATTGTAGCCCGATTATCGGATATACAAATGATTAGATTTCATATTACATCCTAATTAAATAGAAGTCAATCTCAGGGATTCAAACTTTCTATAAGAAGAGAAGTTTAATGGCTTAGAATGCATGTTTTTTATATCTTTATGCGATTCTAATGTAAAGTTTTATTTTCGTTTTAGTTTTGTAAGTTAGTTTTTATCCTTTTTAGGATATGTCAATTCGTTTGTTTTTTGTGGTTTTTGTAGATTCTTTGGGTACTTCTAGAATTTTGTTTAACTTTAAGTTTTAATATTTATTTAATATATACTGATTTTGATTTATTTTAGTAAAAATCAAGAAATTAATTTCTTTATATGATTTTATAATAACACCAATGATTTAATAGGTGTAATGATATTAATAGGTAAAAACAAAAATATATTTACTTTTGATTTTATGGTTTACTATTTTTTAATTTTTGTAATTGTTTAAAGTAGACAATAAGTTTTAAGAAAAAAGGGTGAAATTAAGTTTTATATACTAGATATAAATATATGGGATAATATGTATTTTTATGTTTAATAGGTAATATAAGAAACGTATGAGCTTTTTATTTCTATTATGTTATTTTTTATTCATGTTTTAAACGATTTTTGTAATTTTTTAGAGTTTTAGCTATTTTAAAGTGAAGAACTAATATTATTTTTACATTTTTATGGTAGATGCATATATAATAGCAGAATGTTATGTCCAGTTCTTGGAATGTTTGAAAACAACATGCATATGATATTAATAAAATAGATAAAATGCCTATTTTTAATGTTTTTAAAATTTGAAAATAGAAAATTCTTATAGATTGAAAATCAAAATTAAAGGTAGGTCTAGTAGAGAAAAATAAATTTTTTAAAAAGCATTTACCCTATTATTTTTATGGCTTTTTCTCTATTTTCAAGAAGTGAATATTATTTTCAACAAATTTTAATATTTTAAGTTAACTAAAATCCCATGTATCAATTTTTTCCTAGTCTAACTCAATCTAGCCTATCATGTACGGATTTTGGAATGAAAATATAAAAATAAGGGGAAGTAAAAATATAATAAAGAGAAGAATAGTTTAAAAATATTAAAATGGGCAATAGTTTGGGCTATTTATTGCACACATATAGTGAAAATATATTACCTATTTTAAAGTTGAGGTTTTACCCAACTTTTTGACACGTGGATACCGCAGTCGTTTCCCCTGGCATCTCCATTCTCCCTCGTCCGCTTGACTCGCAAATGATTTCTTCACCTATTTCCCCTCTATCTAACATGTGTCAGCCGTCCTTTTTCTCAAATGCACACTCTCTCAACCACACTAACAATCTCTCTCTCTCATATCCATAAAAATATCAATCCTCTCCCCCTCCACACAACATATGGCTTGCACCCTCTAAATAATGCACCCCCTTTTCCACAAATGCAACAAGTCATTCCTTATCTCCTAACCTCTCTATTCACTTACTCTGTATTTATATTTTTATATTGTCATTGAAAAAAGTATCAATTTCATCAATCCCATTGAAGAAGTATCAATTTCATCAATGCATTCTAACATATTAGATATTACGGTTGACCAATATAGTTATATGTACCAAAATAATTATTATTTGATATTAAAAATGGATTCATTCTATAGTGAGCTAAAAAATTAGTTGAAATATATATGGATAAGAATTCCTCTATGGAATTTGTCCTCTTATTCTTTCATTTTTCATTTAGATTATAAAATATAATTGCATTTTAATCTTACTTTATGGATTACAACATTCTTATGGTTTATTTTTTAAAAAAATTACAATATATAATGCAAAAAAATAGTTATTTTTAAGGAGAAATAAAAAATACAAATATTACTTTCATCTTAGTGTGATAAAAAAACAATGTTATAAAAATTTTTAAGAAGAAAACAAAAAGTTTATAAAGCTTGGTTTTATGATAAAAATTATATGTGTATGCATATGGTGTAAAATCTTAGAACTTTCATCAAATTGTGAGATACTTTAGATTTAAATTTCGAACTTATATATAAGATATGTTTATTTAAAACATTGATAGAATAAATAATTTATTAATTTGATATAAAAACAAATCAAAGAGTATACAATAGAAAAAAAACCAAATGACGAATCAACCTAAAATTTAATTTGGTATAATCAGTAATGTTAACTTTTTGAAAAGTTAAAATATATTGAACGTGAAAAATTTATCTAACTATATAACTATTTGGAAGTTCCATCTTATTCTTTTATTTTTAATTTTTAATATTTATATGACAACAAATGCTATTTTAACTCTCTATCTGATTTAAATAACATGTAAATCATCAATATTTATTAATATAGCATATGTAAAATAGAGATTTAACTTTACAATTGCATCCATATTTAAAGTACATGTTATTTAAATTCATTCTTTATTTGTTGTTGTAACTAACATCCGAAAAATATGAGTCCATATAGCTAGCGTCATTAGTTAATTAATACTAAGATTTTCGATCAATATTTGGAAAAAATATATTAATATTTTATTATAATATTACAAATTTTACAATATTAAATTTAAGATTATGATATTTTCTACTTAGATTTTGGATTTTTCCTAAATTAATATCACGACAACAACAAAGCCTTCTCCCACATTAAGTAGGGTCGACTAAATGGATTCTTTGCCTCCATTCAGATCTATATTGGTCATTCTCGGGCTTAGATCCAAAAAATCAAGAACCCTCCGTATAGTCTCATTCCAACACTTCTTAAGCCTTCCTCGTCCTCTTTTAGCCGGCTCGACATTCCAAAACTTGCATCTTCTCACTAGTGCATCAGTTGACCTTCTTTTCCTTTTCCTAAATTAATATGAAATTATAAAAATAGATCAAGTTTAATCTATCTCATATTTAATTTAAAGAAATAGTATAATGATATTGAGTGATTATGTTGAAATATCTTCACTTAATTAGTAAGAATATTTGAGTGAAAGCAATAAATGTAAGAATGTCGAAGTATGATTTATATAATCTTGAATGAAGTAGATAAGTAACTAATATCAGTAATTTCAAATATGATTACTATTTATCATAGTGAATTTTTCATCTAAATATTTTATTTATTTCATGCAACTATGAATATTATGTTTCTTCTCCTTAATACAACACATGTCACATTCATCTCCCTCTCTTTCTCTCCCCACATTATCTCATACACCCACTTAATTTTAGTTACATTTTTTGTCATTTATAAAATCCCCCTCTACTTTTATTAAACCTTATGCATGTGCACGTTAAAATTATTCAAGTAACAACTACAACCTCCAACCCATTATTTAGTAAAAAAAGGATTTGCATCACTGATTAGAATCTTTTTAGATTATTTTCACCATATGATTTTCTATAAAGAGAAGGAATAGTTATCATATCTACTAATAATATAAAATATCTTAGTATGTACACAATTAGTTTAAAAATCATTTTTAAAATGCCTAATATATTGATGGTTGTGTAGATGATAATCTTTTTGAAGTTTTATCATGTTACTATAGCTTTTTTATATGTATTCATATTGCGAGATATAATTTTAACCTCTTTTATCTTTTGTATGCATTATACAATACCATATTTCACCGATTTAGAAATTAAAAGTACAACTTTATTGAATAACATACTTGTATACTAGAAAAAGTTAAAATATATGTAATTAAAAACATCTTCATCTTAGGAAAAAAATAATGCAATAGAAGAAGCTAAAATTTTCTAAAATAAAATTTAACCTATGACAACATGTGATTTAATATATGTTGCCATATCTTTTGATGTTAAATTTATAGGAACTATTATACATATTATTTTTTTGATTCATTATATTCATAATGAATGTCATAATTATTTCTTAATTTTGTTAATGATGGACATATAACAATAATTATGAAGTGATTTTATATGTTAGTCATTATCAAGTGATGTTACATATTAATTATTGATCTAAACTTTCATTTAAAAAATCAATAGATAATCAGAGTTATATAAATCTATAGCAAAGAATATGACTTCCATTATAAATTACAAGGAACATAATTTTTACAATAAATAATTTTCCTTGTTATAATTTAAATATCATATATTTGTATATACATAAGACATGTTACTTCAAAAATATAAAAAAATCAAATATTTACAACTTTCGTATTAGAAAACAATAAAACATGAGAACTAAGAATATTAAATACAATATTTATTAGACAAGGTGAACATTTTGTTAAAACATGTCAATTCTATTTCTGGTATTTTTTTCAAATCCAACGAAGTGCAGGCTTGACACTAGCTATCAATAAAAACATTGTGAAGTTCATAATTAAAGTACAATGAGGCTCAAGGGATAAAAATCAAAATGTGTAGTATAGACTACAATGTATATCCTTAATAAGGTTCCATGCATACTGGAATCTAGCACTTGAGAGTGTTGCTTCATTAGGAAAATAAAGAATGGTATTGGATACCTACTTTATGACCTTGAGATTCTTAAAATATCTCATCTCTGAGAATGTGATTCTTAGAGGTTGAGACTCTTGAGAACCAAGATGAAAATGAAGTGTAGGAACTCATTTAATCTTGAGAAGATAATGGGGCTCCTGAAATTGGAAACTAAAAAGGACAATTAAAGATGAAACACTAATACCTCTTCAAATGAGTTTGAGTATGGATTCCATGTGTCAGGGAAATCTGACAATGATCTAACTTCATGTGATGAAGCTTCTAAAGATCATAGCATGGATAGATGGATGTTAGCAATAAAAGTCTAATGTAGACTTCATATACAAGTGTTGTATATGGACCCTCGAGGATCCACCTATATGGGTAAGACCTGTAAATGTGTAAATGGATCTTCAAGATAAAGGGAACCTGATGAGAAGGTAGAGACCTTCAAAGCACAGTTCGTAGCCATGAGCAACACACCGGAAGAGAAGACATTGCTTGCAATAAGACTCTCTTCGGTGACCATGCTTAAAACCATCAGAATATTGCTAACCTTAGCTACCCAACTTGACTATTGCATCTTCAAGATGTAAGTTGATATTGCATTCCTCTATGAATACCTCTCTGAGGATATTCGCATGAAGTAGCCCCAGGGCTTCATGGTTGAGGAAAGCAAGGTGTGCAAGTTAAAGAAACTCCATCTGTGGACTCAAATAAACTTCTCGAAGTTGGACCATAAGATTTGATGAAATCATAAATGTTATGATTTCAGATAGAATCTTGATGAGCCATGTGAAGCTTAGTGGGAGTGCCTTTGTGTTCATCTTGCTAAATGTAGATAATATCCTAATCATTTAGAATGATAATAAGTATTTTTATAATCTGCTTGTTCCATAATTTGAGATATGATCTCAAGGATACCTCTTGGATATTAGTTCTGTTATTTCATATATATAGATAGTATCCCTTCTGAATAAATTTATGTAGAAATTCTGAATATGTTTATGTTCACTCTAATGCATCTCATTTCGATATCATGTTGGACCAATTTGATATAGATATGTTGAATGTCACATTTCACATGATTTCCATGCTATATATTAATTATTCAAGATTATCTAAGGTTTTTTATTTAATGAGGAATAATGTGATAATAGTGTCATTGCAACACTAAATATCCCTAATCAAAAATATCTTTTATTCTCAAGAAGAAATAAACCAAAAGCAAAATAAATAAATATACTATTTATTTTATCGGCATAACCTGCATGATCAAACTCAGGGAGGCTACAATTCCCAAGGGTTATTAATTAATGAAATAAATGAGATTTTTTTCTTCTTTTGGTGTTCTATGTGATTTAATGCACTTTGTATTTTAAAGGAATTTGTATTTTTATATTTTTATGTTTTCTGATTTTTTAGTGATTTTTAGTTATGTAAGTTTCTATATTTTTAATTTTTAAAACAAAAAAAATAAATGTAAAAATAAAAGGATAAAAGACACTTTTTGTATTTTCAAATATGATAAAAATATGCAAAAAATTAGCCTAAAAATCTTTTTTTATTTTAGATGATTTTTATTGTTTTTAAATTTTTATGGATTCTTTAGATTTTTCAAGATTTTCATATTAATTAAAAACAAAAAACAGAACATAAATAAAATAAGTATTTGTTTATGTATTTTTAAAATATAAAAGAAAGTCAAATTTACTGAAAATATACAAACAGAAAGAGAACTTTTCAAGCTTTAATTCAAGCTATTTTATGTATTTTTGTGATTTTTCAGTGATTTTATATGAGTTTTTAGTTTTTCTGTGTTTTTCAAATTTTTAGGTTTTATAAGGAACTTTCAAATAAAATTTGTTTACAAAATAAAATAACTCAAAATACACAATCACTATTTTGTAATTTTTTAAAAAATGTTGAACTTTATTAAATTTTAAAATCAAACTAAACACTTGTTAAAGATTTTTAAATTTTTAAAATAATAAAACTAATTAATTCTGCAAAATAAGATTATGGATGATTAATCTATTTAGTAGGAACTTATTAAGAATTTATGGATTTTTATAGTGAATTAATTATTAAGTGCAATTAGTAAACCACGATTACTCAGGAAAACTAGGACCAAAGTGCAAAGATATTTTTTTAAGGTCTGAATCAAAAACACAATTAAGAAATAAAGGGGACTAAGCGTAATTTTTCTACAAAAGGCATGTGCTGATGCACACGAGTTGCGATGGCACAGACATGAATGGATTTATTATAAAAATAGGACTAAAAGATAACAAACAATCACATGTGCTTTTATTTATAATTAACCAAGAACTCACATGTAGATCACGTGTTGTAGTTTAAACCGAACAAATATGCAAATATAAAAATATCAAGGGGCCTCGATGTAATTATTCAAGCAACCAACACATGACACGTGTCCTGAAAGGGACTTATTTACAAATAAAAGAAAATAGCATGGCTTAGAAGCAATTACTCACCACATCTCATGCAGCTTACATGTTGGATCTACGACTGTTGTAGCTTTGATCCGATGGCAGAGGCAGGCGGTGGATGAATGATGAAGAATGGAGGCTCTAACAAACTCCTATCGGCTAGACCTTAGTAGATCTCTGTCCAAATCGCCTCCCAACAGTCGATGCTCATTCCTGATGATCTCCCACATTGAGTGGGAGAGGCGATGGTGTCTAAAGCTCAACGATCTTCGATTTGGAGCTCAGATGGGCTGCGGCTGAATCTTGAGCTCCAGATCTTAATCCTCACTCCAAAAATGGTACTATCCACATGTAGAGGATTTATTTCTCGGATATGGATTCTCCAGCAATTGTTATTAGGATAAAATGAAGAAGGAATGAAGGTGGACGGGTAACTCCAGCGGAGATGGTCGAAAGGGAGTCGGATACGCCGATCTGACCAGATCAGGTTAATGAGAGGTGATAAGAAGGTGGATAATTAGATGATGAATTTGGAGGGCTGGTCGGGAGGAAGTAAGACACAAATAGCAGCCTCCGATCGAGCAGATCAGAGGCAAATCGTAGATGGACTGATCTTCTTAAAAATAAACAAAATTGCATGAAATCAAAGATAGAATTTAGATCTAACCTAAACTAAATTACATGATGGTGGAAATGAGTGTATCGGCTTTGATTCAATGGTGAAGAGCTGAAGAAACTCGAACTCGCTAACAGAGCTCCGACGAGTGGAAGGATCTTGATTCCCAAGCAAGCTCATACTCTCCCAATTGTGGAGAATAATTTACAATATAAGCACTCTCTCACATAAATTTACAATATTTTTTTAAGAAAAATGCAACAAAATGAATTGAAGCCAGAAGCTGTCTAAAAAATTCCTCCCAGTCTGGATTGGTTGCTCTCTCCTACCAGCTCAGTCAGAAGGCTGGCTCCACCTTGCTTGGGTGCATAGGTCCTCCTAGAAGGTCCTCCATCACGCCATGATCCCTAGTAACAAATTCAAACATGAAGGAATATCAGACGGTTCACCATTATATCAAATAAGAATAAACAAATAATAGAAATAATTGAATGCAACAATAAATAAATGAACAAGAGATAACAGAAAAAAATAAATGAATCTCCAACTAATCAGTGTTCCTCCCCAGTAACGGTCTCATTTGATAAAGAGGATTTTTCGAGGATCTGCTAATCAAACTCGATTAGCATCACTGAGGTGACCGCTCGAGAAAACCCAACTTTAATCAACAATTAACCTACAACAATAATCAAGCAATTAAATATCAAAAATGTAAAGTTAAAATTTATTATAACTTTACAACAAAAGTTCAGAAGAGTGAGTCCTTGGCAGATTCAAAAGTGTACCAAAGCTGAGGCGGGAATAATGCATGGTTTCACAGTTCTTGACTTTCTCAGTCAAGGTCAGACAAGCATCAGAAGGACAGACAACTTCTAGTCTTCCTTTCTGCTTCACCGCGGATCCTCACCTTTCAGATAAATGTCAGTCATAGTAGGGTAGTAGAAGTCTAGTGACCCAGTCAGGAGTGAGTGTAGGCTTCTTTCTCTAGTCTGTGTATAGGTGTAAGTACATGTAGAGCTCGAACACAAGGAGCAAATGGTAGAAGGAGGCAAGATACAATGCTAAATTATTTGACTTTTATCTCTCATCCATGTTAATGTTTTGTGGGTTTTTAATTTTATATATATTTTTGTATTATTTTTGTTTTTATATTTTTATATTTTCTTTTTCATTTTATGTTTTTTATATTTTCTTTTAATATTTAATAATTTTATATTTTTTTTCTTTTATATAAATAATGTAGCATATATAAGGCTTTATATATACAATATATAGTAGTGTGTTTGAAAATATTAATAAATATAGATTAAATTCAAAAAAAAGTTTTTTTGGATTTCTCATATTTTTCTAATGTTTTTTAATTTTCCAGGAATTTTTGCTAATTTTTAGGTATTTTAAAATTTAAAACTATCCCAAATAATGGATTAAATATATATGTTGAAATTGAATTGGATTTTAAAATTAGTGAAATAGTCCCAAAATTATCCAAATCAAATTTAATATATAAATATTTATAAAAGGAAAATTATCAAAACATAAAAACATTTTTTGGATTTTTTTAATAATTTTTTAGATTTTTATAAAATATTGTGGGTTTTTTAAATTTTTAGTCTTTTAGTTTTTCCATTTTTAGTGATTTTTGGTAGGTAATTAAAATATGCCAAAATATACTATATATTTTTTGGAAATTTTAGAGACATTTTTATATTTGTTTGGTATTTTAAAAGTTAAACAATACAAAAATAGGCTCCATTTCATATTTAATAAATGGGTAAAATGTAAAAAATGCCGAGTAACAGCGTGAAAGTATAAGGTATAAGGCATTTAACCCCATTTTTGTGTATTTCTCGAAGCAAATTAGCTATAATTAATAAATAGATGAAAAGCATAAAAATATATGTCATGGCAGGGGCATAATTGTAAATAAAAAATGATAGGGGCACATATGCAATTTTACCTCATTTTATTGGACTAATAAACAATTACAAAAATATCAGGGGCGTCTATGCAATTTTGCCACCTTATAACGTGGAATGGACCCTAATGTCATGTATAGAAGTGTAGAGGTCTCATTGAAACATTTCTAATTTATTTAACACATTATATTTTATTTACAAGACTAATATTTGAATATACAAAAAATGCGGGACTGGATATGTAATTTACCTAGATATAAGGCGCGATCGGACGGTAGAGAGCCATCTACTTATCCACGTGGCGATCTCTTATCGCATGATGGCGGTTCGTAACTGGACGGCATGAATTAGATCGTGTGAAGCAGTCTGATGGTCGAGGCATGGCGTCATCCAACAACGAGCAATCAACCTGGTGCAGCTAGCAGATCGAACGGTTAGAAGGAGGTCTGAAAGAACAGACCAAGAACTCGCTCGGGGTGAGTTTCGATCCGACCTCCTGATCGACTCTGGTCGTCTTGAAGGCTCAGGCTAGGGGCAAAACAGAGCTCTTGCTCCTCCGCATCACATGATGTGCTCAAAAGGGCACCTAGAGCTCCGACATGATTAGGCGGCGTCGGGGAAACAAGGGATCTCCAGGTGCCTCCTCCTCTAGAAAATCGACTCCTTTTGGGGTCCTTTGCCCTTCAACCCTGCAGAGAAGATATCCACGTGTAAAACGAAGGTCTGGCGAGCTTATTTGGTGGCGAGGAGTGGAAGTAAAGCATGGCGGAGGTCTTCGACAAGGGTGATGGAAGTAGAGACCCGGTTTCCAGATCCACGATGGATCTGGGGGTATGAAGGTGGCTAGAATGTAGCGAAACAAAAGAGGAAGGAAATGACGGTGGATGCGGGGGTCGGAAAACTGTGGAAACATGATGGGAACGTTCGCCGGAGCAGAGCTCTAGGAACTACGAGATGGGCTGATTATGCTTAAACTATGGCCTAATCATTAAAATAATTGCATAATTGAAAAGCTTGAACGAAAATCTACCTAAAATATAAAAATGCATAGCTATTACCTGGTTTTGACACCACGGAGCAGAGGTGGTCGGAGACGGCCGCATGGGTGCAACCTCCTCTTCCGCAAGCTCTCCAACCTCCAGGGATGCACCAAATATCACTTGGAGACTTGGCAGGAGGTGGTGGCTTGAAGACTCGGGGATTGACCAAAATTGGGCAGAGGAGAAGGGGTCTTTATTTATAGAACATAATAAACACCCTTATTGACCGGCTAAAAACAAGAGAATCAAGCTATGTATAAGAGATACGAGGGCTGGACATGAATCATGATAGATCCGGGAGTAGTTTTCGTGAAGGGATCGGCGTTGATAGACGGGTGGAATGGTTGAGAAAAATGGTGGAAACTAGGGGAAAAGACATGCGTGCCAAATCAGCAGCATGGAGGGAGAGTTGACTGGGCGGTCAACTCTTAACGTGCCCTATTGGGCCACGTCAACCGAATAAGGACAAAACAGTTTGATTTATTCTTTTTTTATTAATTTAATATAGGAAATGATTTTTTTAAATATAAAATAAAAAATTTTACAATTTTATTTCGTATTTTATTATGATATTTATTTATTTATTTGACTTTATTTATTAGTAGCTACTTTTTAATGGTGTATTTATGGGTATATTTGCCTTTATTTTGTATGGTTTATTTTTATTTTGTATATTTTCTTTTATTCTTTTATTATTTTATTTTATATATTTACAACTTATTTTCAGGTGTATAAATATATTTTTATGTTATTTTTATGATGGTATTTGTACACTTAAATAAATAGATATGTATATTATGTGGGTATATTGATAGGTATTTCATCTATATATTATACACATTATTTTATTTTGATGTATTTTATTGGTTTTATTCTGGATTTATATTCTTAATAAAATATAGATAATATCCACAAGCTTATAAAAATACAAAAGAATAAAGAATAAAATAATAAAATTCCCTTTTATTTATATATAAGTAATAACATATGTATTTTGTCTATGTACGTATATAGACTCATTTTATTTTACATTTTATTTGTGATTTTATTTTGGTTTTAATATGCACATATGTTATAAATGTTATTTACAAAATTATAAAAATATGAATTCGTAAAAATAATAAAGAATGCATGAATTGAATATTTTATTCGGGCATAATGTACAATGAGGGTCCAAAAACTAACTTTCACCCAGTAACTCTAAAAAATATGAAACCACCACTATTAAATAGCTTATAAAAAGTTATATACAATTAGAGGTGATTTTGAAATGTTTTGAGTTTTTATTTGAAATATATGTGTTTGTGAAGTTGGGATGTTGGCTTTTATTTTGTGTATAAAATGAACATTGTATATTATTTTTGGACAAACTTAATTTTGTATTTTTATTTACATTATTATCTACAACTTTTATGTGGAAAATATATTTATTTTATGAATAAATAATACGTAATAAAATAAGTGTCAAAAAATGAACAAATAATGAATAAATAAAATGGATTTTTATTGTATTTTTGGCCCTTATCTCCCCCTACTTTATTCCTTGTTGATCAACTCAATTCTTGGCTTGGTCTCAAGTTTTAGGGTCATAAAATGTCTTCGATATTTTATTGTTTTTCTTTTATTCTCTTTATTCTATAATTTTGGCATTAAAAACCATATTATTTACACAATAAATGCAATAAATCATGAATGTCATTTTGTACAAATTAATGCTATTTACATGCATTAGCTAAGGTTTTTAAGGCCAAAATGATATAATAAAGAATGATGAAATGGAGTTTCATCAGCATCTCAAGTAAGATGTTCTGTAATATCTCAACCACTCCAAGATCAGAAAGGGTTATTTTTAATTTTTTAATTTCTTTTACTTTATTCAATGCACCAAGGTAAGGAACAAAATCAAAATTCTCATTCATTTTATCCAAATATGAATCAACATGTACATATGGACGATAAGAATCAATATGTACAGTATCATCCATAACAGGTGTAGAAGAAGAAGGAAAAACAAAATAGCTTGCTTTGTCTGTTGGTGATGAAGAAGACTCCATGATGGGTGTGTTCTCCTCCAAAGATGACTCGGTTCTACATCCCCCATTATTCCATTTTTGTTCTTTTATGATGGGTGGTGGTGGTGATGGCGATTCTCCATGTGCTGCAACACTGGTCCTCTGCTCATATGATGAAGAAGGTGAAGAAGACGATGAAGCTCTATCAGCAGCTTTCCCTGATCCCAATTGTGATGGTGGATGCAATCTCTTACTTCTCCTGAGAGTAGTGACATTAGATAAACATGTAAAATCACAAGACATACCTATCTCAGGAGTAGACGGATCATGGTCTACCTGCTCCTTGTTGCATATGAAGTTGTTGTGATTGACTTCAATCTGAGATGACATAAGTGTCTTCGTAGAGGTCAGGTCGTCAAGACTCTGGTTCATATCATTTATGTTCTTCATCAATCGAGCAAGTTGATCAAGTGAAGGGTTCACTGAAGGTGCCTCGGGATTCTCAACAATTGGTTGTCACTGAGATTGATAGTGTGGAGTTTGTAGGTACCCAGAATAAGCATATTGTGGCTGATATGAATAATGAGGAGGAGGAGGAGGATGCGAATATTGTGCAGGTTGCTGATAATATGGCTGATACAGATAAACATGATGCATCTGCTGATGTCCATGTCTCCAAGTTTGAAAGTGTACTGGAGATGAATAATGAGGCTGTGGCTGCTAGTGTTGATACTGGTGTGGTCTACCACCCTGAACTGGCCTATGACCGGCATGGGAACCCCAACTATCCCTGCCCTAGTGGACGGGATCTGGCTATACTCAGGGTCGTTCCAAATACCGTTCACCTCCTGAATGTGAGGTGGAGGTGGACACTACTGCATGGAAAGGTAAGGATACTCATGGTAGTAAGGTACAATACATGCTGGAGGTGATTGTTGTGGAACTTGATCCGGAGTGTGTACATAGTAAACATGTTGAACTATTGGGGGTGCTCCGGTACTTAATTGTGCTGAAGAAGTGAAAGAAGATCTCTATGGGGCAGAAGTATCAGTTGCGGCATTTTTACACTAACATGAACTGATAGTACTGACTAGAAGCTCCAGATGCTTTGTAATCTTGTCCAGCTTATTTGGTTGCTTTGTCTCTGCTCAACCACGTGAAATTTGTCATATTCTTGTAATTGTTTTTCAATAATATCAACTTTGGATAGGTGATTTCCTATGATTGTCGGATTAGAGCTGTCCACCCTATCCACATCATGAGATGTCATCATGTTGATGGTAGAGGATGTTTTTGAAATGTACAGGAAGAAGATAGTGTTGTAGTGCTCTCTGCCATTTTCTCGAACATCTACCATAGTGCATCATCGTCTTTGTTGAAGTGGAACCCCCCAAATGCGGCATCAACCAATCTCTGATTTTCTGAACTTAAACCCACAAAGAAATTCTGCACAAGGCTAGTCTGTGGTATATTGTGATGGAGGCACTTCTCTGTCAAATCTTTGAAACGTTCCCATGCCTCATGAATCGGTTCATGGGACATCTAGGAGAAGCTGGAAATAGGGGACTGCATCTGATTCATTCTTCGTAGAGGGTAGTACTTTCTCAATAATGCTGATCTCAATTCCTCTCAGGATGTGACAACTCTTCCTAAATGATTGATCACATAGAGCGCCTTATCCAATCATGCACATTTACTCATTCATTTTAGGCTTTAGTTCCTAGATAAATGCATATAAATATCAATAACACTCCTGAATTAATACATGTATTCATCTATATAATGTATATAAATACATGTATTTAAACCCTAAAATGAAGGAATAAATAAAAGAAAAGAAAAATAAAGGAGGTATCAAAGATACTGACTGACCCTGACCGTCGAGACTAAGTCATGTAGTAACTTCATCGACAAAGAATAAAGTATGGGGAGATGGGGTAGAGAAACTACACAAAAATAAGAATAAAATCCCTAAATAGTTTTGTCAGTATATGCATTTTGAGATATTTTGTTTTTATAATTATACACCTTAAAGTAATAAACTTTGAACACGAACATTATACATAAAAATATAATGAAAAATACAAAATTTATTTCATTCAAAAATAATGCAAAGTTTGTTCGAGAGACACAAAACAAAAAACTGCAAAGAAAACTTCTCAGACGTGTATCTCCTCCATACATAATTAAAATAAACTCACTTTTATTATTCATAAAATTAAATAAATTATTTAATGAAAGTGGATTCATTTAATTCGGGGATAGGATGTAGAAGTTGGCTTCTAAGCCCTCATTATGCAAAGAACCTGTGTATACCATTTAATTTTTTTTCCTTTTTATTTTTCACATTCGTATATTTTTAGAAATATGTAGATATTACTTTAAATACATGTACATAATAACATTAAAATAAAATAATTAAAAATACAAAAAAATAAATAATGCACTTCACTACATAAGTAAATATACCTATAAAGTACATATTATATATGTATATACGCTATTTAAGTATACAAATAACTTCAGAAAAATATGTATATATGTAATTAAATATAATGTAAATATAAAAATTATGTATATAAAAATAATGGAATATAAAACATAAAATAAAAAATAGGGTTTATATAGGTATTTATACCACTATTTTACATGTAAAAATCAAAACCTCACAAATAAAATGATAAAAATAAATAAAAATCATCAAAAACTAATTTATTAAATTTGTAACATATTTCAGGTTTTAATTTTATTTAAATAAAGTATTTTCTATGATAATTTGAATTTCCTTTTATCTTTTAGGATGTTTTGTTGTTTTGCGCACCCGTGGCGCTGACGTGGCCCAATTATCGGTCGCGGACTTTTGACCTGAGCTCAACAACCCCCCTCCTCTCTATTGTCTGTGAGACCTTGTCGGGAAGCCAACTTCACCCAATTTTCATGTCAACTCCGTTACTCCTTTGGGCCTGATTGTTTTTTTAAATCCGAAGATCGGATCACCCTCTTGCTCGTTGATCATCTTGTTACGATTTTCGTCAGCTGATCACACCAAAACCCGTCTTCCTTTTCCACTTTCCAGTGAGTTATAGATAAGCTTCATCCTTCTCCTTTGATTCATTGATCGTATACCGCCTCTCTAACCCCCTTGAGCCATATGGAAGCCTCACCTTGGTGTCAGGAAGGTTGAGCATCCGCTCTTGGGCGAGGACAAAGGAGGAGGAGCCATATCCACCCTAAGTCAGAGCTTTCCCCGTAAAGTTCTACACTCTGTTCTTCGGTTGTGGTGAGCTGCTCTTTCTTGTTCATTTCTGTTCCTTAACATAGCAGTAATCTAGATCTACTTTGTGTTTGCTCTCATTTTGTCTAAATATAACAAAAATCCCAAAAACAATACCTCGTCGGAGCTTCCAACTCCGACACTCATTCATGATCAACCAACCCCGCTATGCCTTCCACTCCACCTCCATCAGTTTTCCCTCCACTTCTTCATCTCTTAGACCATTTCAGACACCCTAATCTTGTAAAGATCGGGTTCCCTGAGTCTCCCTCTGCCACTTCGCCAGAGACCCCTCCGCCTGCTTCATTCACCGCACCTCCCTGCCTATTTTTAGTACTAGAAGTTCGCTTCCTGGCCTCGATGCTAACCATGCCGGAATCATAGGAGAATCTTGGGATTCCCATAACATATCCACAATCTGCTCATATTGGAAATTTTGGACACAATGAATCTCTAACTTCCTCTCCATGCATATTCCACACATGATAGTGCTTCAAAAAACCTTCCAATATCAGATGCTCATAGACAATATCTCGTGTATAGGAGTATGAATTGTTGCACTTAGTCCATCAAAAAATACTCTCTTCGACAGTTCCCAATCTATATGCTAATATATCTTCGTGAAATACCCATTCGAGAAATTTCTTGACTCCTTTATTGTATTCTTAACATTTCTACGCACATCCACGATTTATCCATTTTAAAGCCTATAATGATGTGTGTAAAAGAGGATTTGTTATTGATAATTCAAGTCAAGAACACAAAGACTAATAAAAATTCGGGACAAAGTTTAACTGATTACTAACAATAAGTTGCTAAAAATATCCAAATCTCAAGGAAAAATATTAATGATATAACAACTATTTTTTATATCCCACTCCATTCCATTTTGGTTAATCAATGTAAAAAAAATATTAGGAAATTTTCCTAAACATGAAGCCCTTATTCACAGACTTAGATCTTATTCACACTCTTTATGGGTACAAATAGTGATGCTTTGGTGATGTTTAAATTTGTTAGTGTTGTCTATCCCAAATCCAACACATAAAAAAGAGTAGTTTCTAAAGAGACATGCTGATTAATTATATAGATGGTACCCCACTAATGTGGTCATTGATTATATATGGGCACATTAGTTTCTAAAGAGATTGATTCAACATGCCTGAAGCAGAGATGAGTATTTTGCATCCTAACAATCTATTCTCAAGGGATGATCTATATGACAAACTATCACTAATGTTGATTTAATGAAAATTGAGGCAGACTTTAAACTTTCTCATATTTATATTGATAATAAAAATATGGAATATTTTAATCTACATTAGAGTTGAGATCATCTCTCTCATACCCAATGGTCACAATAAAAGAAGACAGAGCAATTGATTTGTGGAGAAAGGTGGAGACATTATTTAATTTATGCAGATTTGATGGTGTGGCTTGATATGAATTGAAGTAGATGCAATAATAAAGTTGATTTCTTAACAATAAAATCAAAAATTTATTGATAGTTGTAGTTTGTGTGGGTACATTTACAGTCGGAAATTGCTCAATGGACTTTGTTAGATGTTGAGATTTATCCTGTGAAGATTGATTGGTTGAATACAAGTGGAAAGCAATGCCGATGTGGCTGATCTCCTTCCTGCCTTCTGATTGGTTGAGAGCCTTTGGCTGGAAGTCTGATCCGCCTCCTGCATTCTGATTGGTTAAGAGGTGTTGGATTGGATTGCTGAGATGCTTAATCTACATCCTGGATCCTGATTGGCTGAGAGCTGATGGTGGGGATTGTTGAATGCTTAGTATTCTTTTGTTGTTGTGTAAAAGGAGCCTTGTGATACCACATATTGTATCCCAACTTCATTCAAGAAATAGTAGAGAGAGTTTGGTGTGAGCAAGTGGAGTAGGCACATTGTCGAACCACTATAAATCCTTGTCTTGTGCGATTGTGCGTGCTTTTGTCTTCGATCGTGGTTCTAGTCTTGTGATGCTCGATCGAATCCATCCTCAACAATTGGTATCGGAGCAAGATTCAAAGATCAACCTCTACACAAATGGCAGAAGAATCGAAGGTCAAGATCGAGAAGTTTAATGGATCGAGCTTCGTGTTATGGAAGATGCGGATTGAAGATGTTCTATATCAGAAGGATCTCTATCTTCTGGTCAAAGGGAAGAAGCCCGAAGCCATGAAAGATGAAGAGTGGAAGATCCTAGACCGAAAGGCTCTAGGAATGGTAATACTCAGCCTTGATCCAATGGTGGCTTCAAATATTGCAAAGGAGACAATGGCGGTAAATCTTTTCAAAGCTTTTGAAAAGATTATAAGAAGCCATCCGCATCAAATAATGTGTATTTGATGAAGAAGCTTTTCAATTTAAAGATGAGTGAGAACTCCGTAGTGGATGCACACTTGAATGATCTGAACAGTATCATCAACCAGTTGGAGTTTGTGAAGATCGTGTTTGACGATGAGGTATAATCTCTTCTATTTCTTTCTAGTTTACCTGATAGTTGGAATGCTTTGGTTGTAGCGATTAGCAACTCCTCTGGTTCTGCAAAGTTGAAGTTGGAGGATGTTGCCGGTCTTCTTTTTTGAGAAGAGGCACGACGGAAGACGTCTGGAGAAGAACACTCGTTAGGTTCTGCCTTGAATACAGAAGGAAGAAGCAGGAAGAGCTATAGGAACCAAAAGCATTCCACAGGAAGAGATCCAAAGTCTGTGGTTTGCTGAAATTGCAATCAAAAGGGACATTACAAGACAGGGCCCCAAGAAAGCAGAAAGGAGGAAATGACAAAGGTAAGAATACTGTAAATCTTAATGATGATGAGGATAGAGATGCCTTGATATGTGTTGCAGATGCTCGAAGTGAGTCCTGGATTGTAGACTCGGGTGCTTCATTTCATACCACTCCACAAAGAGATATCCTCCAAAACTATATGAAAGGTGATTTTGGAAAGGTATATCCGCGAGATGATGAATGTTGTAGCATAATTGGAAAGGGAGACATTGACATATCCCAACCCAATGGTGGATTCTTGAGACTGAAGAATGTTAGACATGTACCCAGTCTAACAAGAAATCTCATATCTGTTGGTCAGCTATTAGAAAGCGGTGTGGTGACATCATTCGATTCTGATTCGTGGAAGATGTCGAAGGGATCATTGATCCTTTCTCGAGGTAAGAAAGAAGGAACCCTGTATATTGCATCAGGCTTATATGACAGGATAAATGTTACATCATCTGGGTGTAATGCTAATACATGGCATAGATGACTTGGTCACATGAGCGAAAAGGGAATGAAGATCATGCAGAAGAAGGGAAAGTTGATGGGATTGCAAACCGTTGATCTGGACTTCTGTGAGGATTGTATCTTGGGAAAATAGAAGAAAGTCAGTTTCACAAAGATTACAAGAGTACGAAAAACTGAAAGACTGAAGCTGGTTCATACAGACGTATGGGGTCCATCTCAGATATCTTCCCTTGACGGATCTCATTATTTTATTACTTTCATTGATGATGCAACTAGAAAACTGTGGATTTATTTTATCAAACATAAATTCAATGTATTTGAGACATTTAAAATATGGAAGGCCTTAGTTGAGATTGAGACAAGTTTAAAGTTGAAATGCCTCAAGTTAGACAATGGGGGAGAATACTGCAGTGATGAGTTTGAATCCTACTGTGCTAAGAACGGGATCGGGAGATTGAAAACGGCCCCAAGAAAGCCCAAACAGAATGGTGTTGCTGAGCGTTGATGAAACCCAATTTCATCATCACAATTTCCATTTATTAACCCCCTTGCTTAAACTATTTGTCAATAAAACCCAGATAATGTCCTATAATTATCAGAGTCCTTAATAAATTAAAAACCACAAAAAATGGCAAAATTAAAATCCGTGGTGTTTTTAGCCTTAAAAATACCTTTAAAAATATTTGGTGTCTACAGATGACCTCTTCTCCACTTTTAGTCAATGAAACTTGTAGATCTCATCGAGATCTACAACTTTCATGTTTTGAGTTTTCTCAAATTCGGCCAAATTAACCCTCAAAAATAAATTTTTCTCTGGGAATCATCTGATTGGGCAACGTGGCCCGTTCTGGGTGAGCCACGTGGCCCGCCCTCTTTTGCAACATCCGTCCGCGCTCTAGGCCATCAAATCTCCTCCTAAGATCCAACGGCCCCAAGCTCTCCACGTGCACCCTTACTTCTCTACCATCAGATCATATCCCGCCTCTCATCATCACCGCACGTATCCGCCTGTCCCTCCTCACGCCACGTGGTCGCTCCGCAACCATCTGATTCTCTCCATCTCAGCTGTTATCTCTGCACCAACTTTCAACCTCTCGATCAACCTTAGCTTCTCATCTAAGCCGTCCGCTAGTGCCTCGCGCATAGCCTTCCACGTGGCAGCTCCGCAGCCCTCCGATCATATCATCCGAGATCGCATCACACCCGTTCTTTCACGCCCAACCGCCAGCCGTTGGATCTCCATATCCAACGGCTGAGCGTCATCGTCAACCTCCAGGCGCGCCTCTTCCCCACGTTCACCACATCGCGCACCCAGTTCGCCCTTCCCCTTTTTCCTGCCATCTCCGACGGCCTCGTCCCTCGCTAACCACCTCACCACGTTCCTCCATCTTCCACGATCCTCGCGAGCCAAACTTCCAACTTCATCATCCTTCCACTCGCTCCATATCGACCTCGCAAGTCACGCCTCCCACCACAGGAACCGCCAACCTCGATCTTTAAATATTGTGCCTCCCCCTCCGATAACCGGGGTCCACCTTTATGCGAGGGATGGCCCAACCCTCCTCCTCCTCCCTGTGACAGGGGGAGGAGAGAGGATCGAGCGAAGACGACCAACTCTCCGGTGTTGACCCTCCGCCGACCACGGCGGTGCTGCGGCGCTCCAAGCCCGCTCGAGTTGCTCCGAGTCGCTGCCGTAGTCCAGCAAAGACCCGGGTCTCGATTCGAGCCCCAGCCCAAGCCCCCGTCCGCCATATCAGACCAGGTAAGCCCCTTCTTCTTCCTTTGCATTTTTCTTTAATTTCCCTTAATTAGCTAGGCCTCTTCATTCGCCCTCGATCTCCATTAATCTCCCTACCAGCTCCGCCACGCTCCCCCCTTTCCCGCGACACTCTCCGATCATCTTCCCCCTTCTTCCAAACCTTAACCACCTCCGACCCATCTCCTTCGCCTTCCATGGCGAAGGAGCTTCGAGCTCCCGCCTTCTTCGCCCCACATGAGCTCCCACTCCACTCACGCATGCAACTCTTTGGCTTCGGCGATATTCCTAATGATGTAGGTCTTCGAGACATCAATGGTCGGAGTACCCGCCGGAGCCAACTTCGTCACAGCCTCCCTCGACTTCAGCGCTCCTGTGGCCTGAGCTAAGACGCCAGACAACTTTCTCGAGCTCCGAGCTTCATTGACGATCCTTCATGGAGCTCTGGGGAGGTCCAAGTCGACCAAGAATGAGAGGCGGAGCTGGCGCTCCCTCGCCGGAGCTCTGTTCTCGCCGCGAGTCGCGGATGAAGACGAACCAGCAGTTGCCGTCGGATGGTCTTCATCTGACGGCTCGGATACAGCCACGCCAATGACCCCATAATCCGTTGGATCTTCAAGATCCAATGGTGATCGAGCAGCCACGTGTAACCTGCAGAGAATCTCCGAACCGTAGCATCAGACTGGAGGCTTGGACATCCCAAGCCTCGTCCAAGCCTATACGAGCCAGAGCCCGAAGCAGACCGAGCCTCCTCCGCGCCCAAGCCTTCGTCTGAACCTGGATGAAGCGTGCGTAGCACGTGCCATGCTGGGTAAATTGTGCAGAGGACCTCCGAAGTATCCAAAATGGCAGACAAGTCCTGATACCACGTGCAACACCTGCGCGCCTGGGGTTATTTGCATTAAAACCCTCGCGCGTGTGGTTTATTACAAGGAAGGACTCATTCCTTATTTTTATTACATTTTAGTCCCTCCCAGGGACCTGTTTGTAGTTATCTTTTCATGTTTTCTTTCAATTATGCCCTCGCTTTATTTCATGCATATCTTGAGCCTCATATCTCCGATTGAGGTGATTTCAGTTTCATTTTAAAGCTTGGTTGATGAACTTTCTAATGGCATGATCAATTCTCATTTTTGGACACATGAATGCTGATGTATTATTTTGTTCGCCATGTGTCTCTTAAAGCTTCAATTTGTGCCTAGTTTAATTTGTCCATCAAGCTTGGTTGCTTACTTGAACCTGAAATCGACTGTAGTTAAAATTGCTCATCATTTTTGTACTAGGGCATATTATTTGCTTGCATCGCATTGCATTTATTTACATGATAAAAATTAAAATAAAAAAATGCATGTTTGTTTTAATTCATTGTCCTTCATGCATACTTTGACCTATATGTTCTTCACCTCAACACTTAGTTTTTTTATTAAAAATCCGGATAATTAGAGAAAGGCTCGTGTCCCTGAGTTCGACCTTGGTATCTTGCCAAGTAAAATAAAAAAATAAATAAAAACATGACTATCTCATTCTTATTTGTATATCAATGAGATGGTTTTTGATGAGCCCGAATTGGCCCAACTGCGATGACAACTTCAAGTGCTAATTCAGCATTATTAAAGGGCCAATTTTGCGGTTCATCAAGCGCATGAACAAGACTCTTCTATAACGTGCGAGAAGCATGAGGTTACATGCAGGTCTACCCAAGTGACATTGAGCTGATGTAGTGAATACAGTTGCATACTTAATCAATCGAGGTCCGTCTGTTGCTTTAGATGGGGATCTTCCAGAAGAAACGTGGACAGGAAAGGAGGTAACACTTTCTCATTTACGTGTCTTTGGATGCATAGCTTATGTTCACATTGAGCAGGAAGATAGAGGAAAGCTTGATACCAAAGCAAGGAAGTGTACCTTTGTTGGCTATGGTACAGATAACTATGGATATAGATTGTGGGATTTGGAGAACAAGAAGACAGTTAGAAGCATTGATGTCACATTCAATGAGTCTTCCTTATACAAGGATGAACTGATAAAAGGAAAGACAACTGAAGAACCAGACTTTGTGGAGTTTGATGAAACTCCTGAACAAAGCACATCACAGTCAAGTGATGAGAATGTTCAACCCATTCCACAGAATAATCCGCAAACTCCGATGCTACGGAAATGTTCCTGAATCAACAAACCCATTACAAGGTATTAAACTTCCTTAAATTATTTATTGCTGACTGATAATGGAGAGCCTGAATACTTTGATGAAGCTATACAAGGTGAGACAAGGAATCAGTGGGAGTTAGCCATGGATGAGGAGATGAACTCTCTCTCTCTCTCGAGAAGCAAAACGTGTGATTTAGTCCCACTACCAAAGGGAAAGAAGGCTCTGCACAATAAGTGGGTGTACAGGATGAAGGAGAAAGCTAATGGTTCCATTAGATACAAGGCTCGGCTAGTGACGAAGGACTTTCAACAGAAAGCAGGAGTTGATTTCATAGAGATCTTTGCACATGTTGTAAAGGTCTCAACCATAAGAGAGGTATTGAGCATTGTTGCAGCTGAGAACTAACATTTGGAGCAGTTGGATGTTAAGACAAAATTTGTCCATGGAGATCTTGAGGAAGACATCTACGTGCAACAATCAGAGGGCTATGTAGCTACTGGAAAGGAAGACATTGTATGCAAGCTCAGAAAAAGCTTTTATAGCTTTAAGAAGGCACCAAGATAACGGAACAAAAGGTTTGATGATTTCATGAGAAATACAGGGTTTCGCAAATGTCATGCTGGCCATTGTTGCTACTTCAAGAAGCTTGGTATGTCTTACACCATTTTATTGTTGTACGTAAATGACATGCTTGTTGCAGGCTCATGCAAGGAAGAGATAGCAAATCTGAAGGCAATGTTGTCTAAGGAGTTTGAAATGAAGGACCTAGGTCCTGCAAAGAAAATCCTTGGAATGCAGATTAGCAGAGACATGGAGAACAAGAAGCTGAGATTGTCTTAATCAGATAACATCAAGAAGGTACTAGAGAGATTTAATATGAAAACTGCAAAATTTACTCTAACATCTTTAGGGAGCCACTTTAAACTTTTAAAGGAGAAAGAACCTGCTATGATGGAGGAGCATGAGTACATGTCAAAGATACCCTACCAGTCTGTTGTTGGTAGTTTGATGTATGCAATGGTTTGCACAAGATCAGACATCTCTCATGTAGTGGGAGTTGTGAGCAGATTCATGGCGAATCCTGACAAGGAACATTGGGAAGCTGTGAAGTGGATTTTACATTATTTGAGAGGTACCGCTAACATGGCATTGTGTTATGGGAACACTGACATTTCCATTCGAGGTTTTGTGCACTCAAATTTTGCAGGAGATATCAATGACAGGAAAAGCACAACAGGGTATGTCTTTACCCTGGGGAATGGAGCCATTACTGGATCTCTAGGCTCCAGAAAATAGTGACCATCTCGATCACGGAAGTAGAATATGTGGCGGCCATAGAAATTTGCAAGAAAATGATATGGTTGAAAGGTCTGATGAAAGAGCTGAATAAAGAATGTGAATATTGTGAATTATCCATCGACAGTCAAAGTGCAATTCATCTTGTAAAGAATTTCGTCTTTCACTCGAGGACTAAGCACATTGATGTGAAGTACCACTTCATTCGGATGTAGCTAGAAGATGGGCAATTTAAGCTGAAGAAGATCTACACATTAAAAAATCATGTTGATATGTTAACAAAGTTTGTAACAGTGGAGAAGCTGAAGACATGTTCAGCTTCTATTGGTCTTCAAGAATAGAAGACAAGGAAAAGCTCACACCAGGACTATTGAAGAAGTGGTGTCTACCACAAATCAGTCTTCAAGTGGGAGATTGTTGAGATTTATCATGTGAAGACTGATTGGTTGAATACAAATGGAAAGCATTGTTGATGTGGCTAATCTCCCTCCTGCCTTCTGATTGGTTGAGAGCCCTTGGGCTGGATTGTTGAGGTGCCTGATCCGCCTCCTACATTCTGATTGGCTGAGAGGTGTTGGGTTGGATAGTTGAGATGCTTAATCCACATCCTGCATCCTGATTGACTGAGAACTGATGGTGTGGATTGCTGAATGCTTGGTATTCTTTTGTTGTTGTATAAAAGAAGCTCTGTGGCACCACATATTGCATCCCAACTTCATTCAAGAAATAGTAGAGAGAGTCTGGTGTGAGCAAATGTAGTAGGCACATTGCCGAACCACTATAAATCCTTGTCTTGTGCGATTGTTCATGCTTTCATCTTCGATCGTGGTTCTAGTTTTGCGGTGCTTGATCGGATCCGCCCTCAACATTAGATATATTTAAATGAATCCATCCAACCTTTGATGCATGTTTTTTAAATATATAGAGATACAAAAAATTTAATACATATTTTGTAGATCTCATTTTAGGCGTAAAATGCAATGGTTACATCAGCATTTGAGGCCAATAAACAAAAGAATTTGTTGTTTTAAACATACAAGCTCTGGATAACAAAAATTTCTAATGGGTACCTAAGTCATATTATGGAGTGGATATCTATCAGAAAATAGACTTCAATTCAACAAGACATAGATAATGAGATATAAAAACCAAAAATCCTATTCGAATATGTATAAATAACTACTTGCTTAACAAAAAGAAATGATTCCAAATATGTATTAATAGAGCCAACATTATCCATGTTTAGGCTTCTAAACCTATCATATTTCTATAACAAAATGTGAATCATGTGCAACAAAACCCACAATGGTACTAATTAAATGAACATGAGAATCGTCGATGAGGGAGTTGCCAAAGTTGCGGGAGATGAACAGAGGCATGGGATGCATGGCATGCACACAAAAAAAAGAGGCAAGATAGGGTTTTGGGGGAAATCTGGAGAAGGGGTCAAGAGATTGGAGGGTTTTGACGAGAAAGCTTGGGAGTTTTTTTGACGAGAGGGATTGGGGGTTTTGGAGGGGAGGGATTGGGGTTTTTTTATGAGAGGGACTGGGGATTTTTGAGGGACGTTTTAGCGGAAAGTGTTTTTTTGGCTTATTTTGGTGAAAGATATGCAACATTTTTTACTTGTTGCAAACTGAAGATAATGTTTCCTTAAAAAACATTGCATTTATTTCTTTTATCTCAACGGTATTATATTACACATTGCAAATCTATTAAGTAACATCAACTAATAGAATAAATGCAGGCTGGCTAAAGTGGAGAGGAGCCTCTGTTGTTCTCTGTGATAAGAAAATTCCTTTAAAGATTAAAGGAAAGTTTTACAAAGCAGCCGTGAGACCTGCTATACTTTAAATTCTGAATGTTGGCATGTGAACTATAGACATGTGCAGAGAATGAATGTAGCAGAAATGAAAAAGCTAAGGTGGATGTGTGGACACACACACGTAAAGATTGGATTCAGAATGATGCAATTAGAATGAAAGTTGGTGTAGCTCCGATCGAGGATAAGATGCGAGAAAACCGCTTAAGATAGTTTGGACATTTGCAAAGAAGATCGGCTGATGCACCAGTTAGGAGATGCGAGTGTTGGGATGTTGAGCCGGCTAAGAGAGGGTGAGGTCAGCCCAAGAAGTGTTGGAAATAGACCATACGAAGGGATCTTAGTTTTGTGGATATAAGCCCGGGAATGGCCCAAGATAGATCTGAATGGAGGCGAAGAATCCATGTAGCCTGCCTTACTTCATTGTGGGAAAAGACTTTGTTGTTGTTGTTTGTTGTTGAACATATTTTAAAAAAATTGTAATCGTAATTTAATGCAACACATTCAAAATAACGTCGGAAATAAAATGGCAATAGCAATGTTTATTTTTAACCATTGCGTTATACGTTGCAAAAGACTGTTTTTCCCGTAGGCAAGGTCAAAAACCTTATTGGTTGGTCGATTGGCTCTTTCCTTTTTTTCATATTTAGGTTTCCCTCTATCACTGATTCATCTTAAAATTGTAGATTGGAAGCCAATCAATTTCACTTTACAGCCACACTTCAGCGTTGTAGACCCAAAATCATGCTTTTATCAATGAGAACAATACTCTCAAATTCGTCTCTAACACCATTGATAACCCACATAGTGTCTTGTCTTAATTGTGGATAAAATTGATGAGATTTGAAGAAAAATTCATATGGTGTGGGAATACTCAAAATATCCTTCAAGGAAAGGTTACTTGGGACAAATTTACAAGACCTAAGCTAAATGATGGTTTGGGTATTTTCAATCTCCAAATGTTTAACAACTCCCTGCCTTCAAGGTTCGCTATTGACATTATCGGTCATAAAAAGACTTGGTTATCGGGACTTCTGAGTGCTACTTCTTTCTGCGGTAGCCCTATTGTTCTGAATTCGAGGGATTTTGCCTCCAAGTGTTTGATCTAGAAAGCCATATTAGGGGCTCCTTGCAAGTAGATCTGGTCAAAATGCGGGTCGGGCCGAACGGGTCGAGGTTAAAAAAATATTTGCCCACAGTCTGTCATGGGTCGGCCCATGGTTCATTTTGTTCTTTTTCCATTAAATTTTTTAATGGTATTTAACATGTATAAATGATTTTATTAATATCATTTATATTTTACATAACTAATATAAGTAGTTTACATGTTACTCGACATGTAAACTATTGAACTTTATTTAAAACTAGTGTCACAAATGAAAAACTTAAAGCGTATCATATTAATGCATGTATTATTTGACATATATTTATATATTTTTTATTTTTTTAAGGTTGAATCGGATCGGTCCATACTTAAATCTCCAAGACCAGATCCAGCTCAAGAGCGAGCTGTACGGACGGCTCAGATCTACTTAGCAAGTATAACCCATTCTCGGTAAACACATCAAATAGGGTCATCTTTCCTGACCTCCTTGTTGGCATTTATAACTTTTTTGTAGATGGGGGAATCAGATCCTCATTTCACTACCGATTTTGGTCTCGTGATTTCGATCCGAGGGTGATTTACTTCCTTGGGCTTATGGCCCACAACAAAAATACCATCTTATCAGAATTCAATATTACTTTTGGGAGTTGTGAGACTGCCAAGGTGGCCTTTCTTCCAAGGTTTTTAAACCCAATCAGAGACTGAATTGGAAATTTCAATAAAGGGTTGGATCGGGTTAGATCATAGAATCAAACTGGTTCAATCGGATGATGATGGTATTATTTTCTAAAATCGGATTAAATCGAACCGGTAAGGAAAAATGATTGAACCGAGTAACTAAACCAGAATGGATTAGAACATTTACATAATATATACTCAAACACGCTTAAAATAAATATAAAATATACAAACAATTAAAGTATAATACTTTATACATAAAATATTTTCTTAAATATACAACAGTAAATGGTATTATTATAGATATAAATAATATTTGAACTAAATACTTTAGCGTAATGATAGGTTAATTATACTTATTATCCAGTTCTTACAAAAAAGTTAAGTTGGAATAATTGGTTAGTACACATTAATGGTTTAGAAGTAGGAATGCAAACGAACGAATACGAACGCGAATTCAAGCCATACCATAAGCATATCTATATTATTTTACAAATACGAATACAAATACGAATATTAAACGGATGTAAAAAAATCAAGATCTATATCCTCGAAATACGAATATGAAACAAATCTTTTACGAACGAGTACGAATATACAAATGAATGTTAACTTTAACATGAATATTAATTTATAAATAAAAATGTACCTAGATTATTTTGTGATAACTTTCGCATAACTTTCATCTTTTGTTTAACCACATTCCATGATTCAAACAAGCAGCATATGGTGTATAAAATCTACATTATATGCCATAATATAAGAGATCCTCTTGTGCAATCACATAAGAAAATGGTAGAATGGAATGGACATTAGAAGATTAAGATGCTATACCAGATTGCCTGCAGTTGCGAGGGAGGGCAAGGGAGACGAGGGAGGCGCTTGCCTCTGACTGTGAGGGAGGACGAGGGTGGTGAGGGAGGGCGGCTGCGGTCGTGAGGGAGGGCGAGAGAAACGAGGAAGGTTGGATGCAGCTGCAAGGGAGAGGGGTTCGTTGCTACTGCGATAGAGGGCAGGGGAGGTGAGGCAACGGTTGCGGCAGAGGTTGGAGGAGGCGAGGGTGGTCGGCTACAACGGAGGAAAGAGGGTGGGCGAGGCAAGGTAGCAGCTTCAGCAGAGGGAGAGGAGATGCTCGGCACAGGGGTGGGGCTGGTGGCAGGGGGCTGCAAGGGGAAGGCGGTGGTTGGCAGGTTGAGGTGGGGAGGCAAAGGGCGCAGTGGGTGGTAAGGGGCGGGGGGCATAGGAGGAGGCGATGGTCGGCAGGGGGAGGCGAGGAGGTGAAAGGCAGAGGGGACGAAGGGAGCATGGGGATGCGGGGTGGAGGGGGTGGTGGAGGGTGCAAGGGGAGGCGGGGGTGGCGAGGGGCAGAGGACACAGGGGGAGGCGAGTCGATAGGGGGAGGTGGCGAGGGAGGCGGAGGGCACAGGGGGAGGCGGTGGGCGGCAACCAGCATGAGGAGGAAGTCATGGGGAGGCGATGGTGGCGGCCTGGGGGGTGGGGGCAGGGGGAAGAGGGTGTCGGGGGTGGGGACTGGGGAGGGGATTCGAGGGAGGGGCATATTAACCCTAATTTTAGTTTTTTAGAAAATATAATACGTATTCGTAACTGGATTCATTTTTTTCGTATTCGTATTCATATTCGCATTCATTAACTCAGGATTTGTATTCGTATCCGCAAAAAAATCATTTAGAATATTCATATTCGTATTTGCCTATTTTTAAAAAAATAAGAACCATATCCTCTTAAAAACGAATACAAATACAAACGAATACGAATATTACCGCGTCCATTTGCATCCCTAGTTAGAAGAGGTAATGAGTTCAACAATCATCACTACCATTATTATTTTAATATAAATTCAAATTTGAATTGTGATTGAGTGGTTCAATTTCGATTGAACCGGGTTAAATCATATTACAAATAGTCGATCAGATTGATGGTCGAATCAAAATTGTGCCGATTTGATCCGAACCGTGAGAACCGATTAACCGAACCGGTCCAAATTTGGTTCATCTGTCCAACCGGTTGAACCGGCCGATCCGATTTCAATAACATTGCTCAATACTCTGTTCCACTAACTAAATATAAAGTATAAATAAACATCCTTATTCTTTATCCCACTTATCAATTATCCATCGTTTACATTGTACCCTACGATATGAAGTTTCAGGAAGAACGGCATAGGAGGAGAGCTTATTTTTTTATGGTGGAGAGATCAATCATCAGACCTTTGCATAATGTCACGTACACACTGGTTGCAGAAAACTACGTAATATTCATATCAATGTTCTTTCAATTTGTTGCATAATGTTATGAACAATATTGATAAAAAAATGCATTTAAGCACATCGTTGCTTAAGATCTCATTAAGGTTCTCTATGAGAACTTTGCCATTGGGTTATACTAGTAATTTTTAATAGTAGAAGTATCTCAAAACACAATCTTTTGTCATGATGATGATGCAACGGATGTCCCTCATCTTTTAAAAATATTAAATTTTTTAATCTTTAGACTACTACTTTGATGGGGGATTTTAATACACGGATGCATTCAAATGCAAATATATCCATATCCAATCTACTATAGTTCCTCTTCATATCGAAACTTATAGTGACTCGTACATCTTTTTTAACATCCACAAAGTAAATCCACCTCTGTTTCGAAATGGATACATATACCAGTATCACTACTGTATGTATAAATGTCTATACATGTGCATGCACGTCCATTTTGGTTAATAAATACAGTTCCAGATTATTTTTCTAATAATATATAATAATTTATAACTTGTCGATATAACATTAGTACTTTTGTTATACTAAAACTATATGGGGTTGCCTCGTGGGGAGCTTACTTTGCTATTCCCGTCTCATTTTCCCATATTTTTTATTATTTTTGAAAAATAATTCCGTAAATTTCATAATTATATTACTATATTATGTTATCAAATTTCGTGTGAAACAGATACTCCTACGATCTCAATCCAGACATAATCGATTTCAACAATTTTGTGATCATTAAAAAATAATTGTCTAGATAGAGGTCGTAGGAGTCTCTGTTTCTCACGAAACTTGAATGACGTAATATAATATTATAGTGATGAATTTCCCACGGATTCATTTTCTAAATATATAAAAATAGGGATTTTTACCCGACAGACCCTATAATCTTTGTCAATTATCTCTACGACCTTTGAAACATCATAATTCCTCTCTTGACCCCGTAATCTTGCTTCGTCTTACCCCATGAACCCTACTGTTAAATTGACACATCTAGAGTTAACTTGTGTGGGTTAAAAATGAGTTAATCTAACCAATCCGCGATCAGACGGCTAAAATTAACCAAGAAATAAAAAATATCCTCCATCATCTAACAGCTTTCCCTCGAGTGCAACTGGGAGGTGGACCCGAGACTCCTCGGCGGTGGAGCTCGGGGAAGGACGAGAGGCTTTGAGGAGGAGCACTGCTCGAGGACGACGATCCGGGGATTCGAGCAGGTGCGGGGGACGAGGGGTGCTTCGAGCCGAGCGGTGGGGGCTGCGAGCAGGTGCGGGGGACAGGAGGAGCAGGGGTCGTGATGGGTAGGGCCGCCTGGGGGCAGCGCGGGTGCGGGTGGGTGGGGGAGGGGGGGTTCGAGCGGCGTGGGGGAGTGGTGGGGCTTTGAGCAGGTGCGGGGGACGGGCTTTGGCGATGGGCGGGGTCGGGGCTTCGGTGTGGGGGAGCGGCGAGGCTTCGAGCAGGTACGGGGGACATGTGGGGGCGAGGGGGAGGTGAGGCTTCGAGGGCGGCGCAGGGGAGCAGTGGGGGGCGTCGAGCAGGTGCGGGGGACGGGAGGAGAAGGGGATGCGATGGGTGGGGCCGGGGCGAGAGGGGAGGCGAGGCCGGTGCTTCGAGGGCGAGGGGGGGCTCCGAGCCGAGCGGCATGGGGGAGCGGTGGGGGAGCAGGGGAGGCAATGGGCGTGGGCTTCGGGGGGGCAGGGGAGGGGAGGCCGAGGAGAGAGGGGGAATTCGAGCGGGGCGGGGGGGCCTTCGAGCGGCATGGGGGAGCTGGGGGCTTCGAGCAGGTACAGTGGCCGGGGGGGGCTTCTGGCAGCACGGGCGGGGCGGAGGCCGAGCAGGGGAGGCAACATTGGAATCAAGGGAGACGGCGGGGCGAAGCAGCAGCGGCAGGGGGGCTTCATCGTTGGCAGACAGGGGGGACAGGGAGCAGCAATCGTCGGGGCACGGGGGGCAGGGGGAGCAGCATCGCCGGGGACACGGGGCGGGGGGGGGGGGGAGGGGGGTTCTCAGATGATGGAGTGGTACTTAATGTAAATTTAATAAACAAAATGGGTATAATATAAATGCACATAACGGAATCTAGTTAATTTTAACGGGTAAATTAACGGGCCTTAATCACAGGGTCTGTAAGGTAAGGGTTAGCAGTTTTACAGGGTCGGGGGAGGAATTACGATGTTTCAAAGGTCGTAGAGGTAATTAGAAAAGATTATAAGGTCTGCCGGGTAAAAATCCCTAAAAATATTGGGAAAATGGGACTTAGGGAGTTAAGTTAGCTCATCCACTATTTTACCCTATATATATATTCATATTGGAGTTTTTATCACTTGTATCATTCTTAACTTCCGCAATATCAATTATACCCTTACCTTTTGTAACATCAGTTGACTCAGTTGTGCCCTCAACTTCTTACGAAACTAACAATTCCGCCCTTCCTTCAAGGTAAAGTTGGAGCATAACTGATATTAAAAAAACAAAACTGCGAATTTGATAAAAAAATTAAGGGTACAATTGATATTACAAAAATGAGAGAGGCATACCTGATATTGTAGAATTTTAGACGGGTACGAAGGATAAAAATCCTTCGTATCTATTACTATATTACAAGTAGGGGGTCTTGCCCCCTGCCCATTAATTTTTGTACCTTTGATTCCATTTTTACCCCCCAACAATTACTCATAGGTAAATAACGGTTTTGCCCTTCGATATCTCCCCCACCTCATGTTCGCTAGGGTTGCACAGATTAGGGCCCGACACAGCCCACGACATCGTCTGAAACATGGACTGCAAGGACCATGCGCATCTCCTCTGAGTTTGACGGCCGAATCCGTCGTAGAGATCGAAGGGGAATTCGAAGTTGAAGAGGAAGAAGACGATGACGACGAGGAAGCCAAAGAAGAGGAGGAAGAAAAGGACAGAGATTTAGGTGGAGGTTAAAGAGGAAGAAGAAATCGAAGAAGAAGAAGAAGACGACGACGATGAGGAGGAGGCGAAGGAGGAAGCCAAAGAAGAAGAAGAGGCGAATGAAGAAACCAAAGACGGTGACGAGGAGGAATGCAAAGAAGATGACGGTTCAAAACTGGAGAGATTCAAGTTGTCTCTTGAGGTGGGTTAGTGAGCTGTGGCACGGTAGGGAGATGTTGTAATCTCCTATTTGCATTGTTGCTTGCTATGTGATTATTACGGATTTATGAAATCAAACAAGAGCTGATGATTAATCTTGAGAAAAGGATGGAGTGTTGAAATAGAACTGAAACTAAAGTCGCATGCTTAATCCTTGAATCGATATTGTCCTCGAGGTTCCAGTACTTCATAAATGGCTGATTGATGGTTATTTTCCCCTGTTGCATGCTATCCGGTTGGCATTAACTAAATAAAGGAAGGATTTGATTTGTTTTTTTCGTTCTTCAATTGAAATTTGCTTTGGATCGAACCGAGAGGAGACATTTCATCTGCAGGCCCCCTTCCATAAGGGGAGCTCGACTCTGCCCTTTCTCACCAATTCTCTGCGAAGGATGAACCGAGGTCAAATCCTCCGCCCCGTCCTGTGTGAGATCAATAGAATTCATCGTCAACAACTGGGTCTTGCATCGCATAGAGATCTGTGCTGCTTGGAACTTGAGTACAACTGAAGGAAAGAGGGAAGAATACTGGAGCTCAACTACTGCAACTTACAAACTCGTGGCAAAGATCTCTATGGATGAAATTCAATCTTTATATCTAATCAAAGCCGTGGATTCCAATCAAGTGAAAGTTTGCAAATGGCCCATCAACCGATATGAGTATTGCTAATAGCTTTGGCATACACGTGAACTGGTCACGTGCATTTTTTTGTTTTTGGAATATGAACTTTAAAAGCACATGAATTAGCTTGCTTAACACATTACAAAATCAAGGCTATTTTGCTAGATTGAAAACGAGAGTATATTTGGTTGGATGAGAAATCTAACAAGCGGAACAATGATTATTGGAATTCATTGTCAATGCATTGGTGGATTCTTGAACTTGTATGGTAATAGAAGGGATCATAAAAAATATTACATAGCTATAAATAAATCTACCTTAAATACACGAGTAGAATATATTATGGATATCAAAGCAAAATATGATTTCATACAAAATTTAAAATAGATAAAAATTTAAAAAAATACAATAGCGAAGTGGAACTCTCTCTCACGCACACGCACGCACATGCACGCACTCACGCACGCATGCACGCGCGCACACACCCACACAGGTATATTCGAACCAGATTTCATCTATCTAATGTCCACAGCAAGAGTTTTAGATTGATTACCCCTTTTCAAAGAAGGGTCTTACTTACATATGACCTTTCGGAGCAAGCAATGAAACATTTTAGAGATAGCCACCTTTTCAGGGAAACACCATCAAAAATATGTATCATAATCTTATCACTAAACATCATGATTATGAGGAACTGTTTACGATCCTCGACAACATACATACCAAAATAAAAGTATCATCTGATTAATATCTTGAACTTGATCTGAATTTTAGATTTTATTTAAAGTTTCCTTTGTTTAATATGTATAACTAAGAAGGGCTCATAATATTGAAGTCAAAATTACACGAATAAATGGTTATTGGGAGCCTGTAAAACGAGCTATTAGTAAAAAACAAACATAGAACATGACAAACTTACATAAGTATGTAGAAGAACAAGTTGGAAAAAAAAACTTTGCACAAAAATAAAATATAGGAGGAGTTCCTATTCCAATATAGAATTTGAAATTATATGACCAGCATTCGATCGATCTAGACAAACAAGCTCTCAATATGCAGCTCGAGTTGTCATCATTTTAATTGGATCGTGGCATAGATGTGTTTGTATAAGAGTATGGGAAGTCATCATCATGCAAGCGAGTCAACTATCTAGGTCTCGTATGAGATGAATATGATACACCTAAATTTTCATATTTACACGAGTACTTAAGTGAAGGTATAAATTTAAAATCTCAGATAACATAATAGTACAAATGCCAAGAAGACAAGAGCACCCATATATATGCATGAGATGAAACTACTTTTAGTACCTTTTCATTTCATATGCACCCAGTAAAAACTAAGATAAATTTTATTATATTCTCGATCCATGCAGTCTTTATAATTATAGAATGATCAGTGTAAATTATACTGCACCACCTAATCTTCTACTATTCCACACCATTCCACATGGCCGCAAGCATTAAATAGAGGAAAATTATGAAGGTTGTAGCACTGTAACTACATAGTTATTGTATAATAAGACAATATTTTTGGGTTGTACCATAGTAAAAATACATTGCTAATATACTCCTTTTTAATCATGCAAACAATACCGAATATTTTTATCTATCTAGAAGTTTTTACTTAATATTCTCTAGAACACATACAATAAATTTGTAGATGTACCTCTTTAAGAGTTTTTCTACGATATTAACCAATAAAAATACTATGTTCATGATCTTTGAATAGAAATGGAAGATTTTCTCGCATAAATAATTGAAAACCAATCAAATACATATTACCCATCGAAAGCATAAATTTGTCAATCCTAATCTACATAATTGGTTGATGTACAATGTTTTACAATGTGTTTTTTGTAATTATGTACCATACATACTTATTTAGTAATTCTATGATACCTTTTTAGATGGAAAACCCTTTCAACTTTGCACTTCTCGCAAACATTACATGTGTCAAAGCACGATTAGTGTACTTATATTATTGCTCTATTAGTAGTGTGGATATATGACACTACTCATGTATCCATGCAAAACATAGACACACATACATATAATCTGGGGCCTTTCGTAAATAATTATAATGAAAGATAACTCCATGTATATGCATATATTATGTATTTTTTACTTAATCTAAAAATTAGATTTTATAAAAGAGTACATATTTTATTAAGAGTGTATATTTTGGAATACACATATATTCAAGCAATTGAACAAGGAGTTTTAAAGCATAACTGATTATACACACATCAATTTTGAGATATAATTCTATTTATGTATCATCAACTACATTATATCAAAGGAGTCATTGGTGATCACATTTGAATATATTCTCTATTTCAATTTTAATTTCTTTTTTATTAGGTCTAAAATCTGAGTGCTTTGAATAAAATATACGAATAATAATAATATTTAGAAATCTTATTTTCCATTTTATGCACGGGCTCTCGACATCTTTGGATGATCCTGTTATATATTAAACATACGAATAATAATAAAAATTTTAAAATTGAAGATCTTTTTATATATTAAAAAAATGACATATATTTAGGTTTCCATCGAATAAGAATATAATTCATTGTCATTAGCTATTGTATCCATTTTCAAATGGATGTATATGATTTATTTATTTATAAATAGAAATATGATTATAGTAATTAATCTAAAGTTTCATTAGATAATTGTAATTTATAGAAATTATTTGATATTTTAGATGTTTTGGGCAGAAGGGCTTCTCCCCCGTGCTTTTGCACGGGATGTGCACTAGTATATAAATATATGGGAGCACCTACAAATGTATTAGTATTTGCGACTCACCCATTCCCAATTTTGAGGGATAGATGAGTACCCTGTGTGTGTGAGGCATTGAATATGGACTCGGCAGTCGGCACAACATGGAGGCCAAATTATCCTCGACCAAAACACGATACTTAGCCACTGGGAGAAGACCACCGGAGCCCTATGGCTCTCCTCCTATCTTCCGCCGCTGTCGCCGTCTCATCCGCCCCCTCCTCCTCCTCCTCCGTTCTTACCTATATCCACCGCAGACAGCTCCGTTCCCATCACAACCCACCCTCTCCCCGTCGCCCTCGGCGTCCAGTGACGTGCGGAGCGGTGGGGGAGGGGTCCCCCTCAGAGGTGTACAAGGGCGTGTATGGACCTTGGACCGTCGAGCCTTCCGACGTTCGTGAGGTAACGCTAACATTCTCTGTTGTCCGAATCACGTGTTTTTTTGCGCGGTACTGTTTGGATGGGGGAACGGATTCCCAGGGAATTTTGTAGCTTTTGGACCGTGAGATCATTCAGTATCCGAGTGCCTCGATCCGTCAGGAAAACAGTCTGATTCTACAAGATCGCCTAAATATGCAAGACCAATGGTTTTAAATGATTAATCCGAATGGTCCGGATGCTTTAGTAGGGTCGTGCAGAACCTGAGGAGTTAAGATTTTTATTGGAATGAATAAGTCCCTTGTTCTGTCACATATCGATGGTCCGTGATTCTTGGTTGCCCCGAAATAATCTGAGTCTCGTGAACACCAAGAATTGATGCTAGAAGGATGAGTATGTGGATCACGACATTAGTGCAAGGAGCATCACTTTAGGGTCAAGTCATGCACCCACCTAAATGCATGTTATGAGGAATAATGCATACGGAGAAGATAAGGGATAACTGAGGTTTATCTTCGGGATGGTGATTGGATAAATAATACTGAAAAAGATGCACAACCCTGTAGTTTGATAACAATACTGTTGGAGTATTTGATTGTGCGCCATATGAGTTGTAGCAGGGTAAATGGATCCTGGAGAGGTCCATTTACCCCATCCAGGGTTTAGTACCACATCTACCACCTATGGGATGTGGAGACTTCATGGGTGCTATATATAGAGCCCCACACCTTTGTAGTCCATTGAGAAAGAGCAATAAAGCATACACCCCTTTGAGAGGGCATCTCCCGTGGTTTCATCCCGCTCCTTAGGGAGTAGGGTTCCACGTCAAATCCCGATGTTCTTATTGTTCTTTATCTTTTTACATGTTCGCTTCTGCATGTTTATTTTCTAACATGGTATCAAAGCGGTTCGATTCTCGAGGGATCAATTATTTTTATTAGAGATTCGATTTTTGGTGTTCTTAAAAAGTTGTGTTTATTTGTTGGAGAAAACTCTAGGGTTCTGTAGGTACCATAATCATTCATTGTTTATGTTCAATGCAATGATGCTTGATTCCAGAGAAACATGCTCCGGGTAGCACCTTCCTCCACAGACAAAGTTCCAGGCCAATTCCATCTCGGGCAGGCGGTGCGACTCCCATCGCGGCTCCTCCTGTAGCATTCCCTACAGACCTCGGGGAGCCTGAGGCTAATATCTTCAATCGGGGTGGCACATGGACTCCAGACAGCGAGCCCCAGCAAACTTTCTCCTCGTGCGCACCTGCATCAAACCAGTGTTTTGAAAACCGGACCGGCCGGTTCGACCGGTGAACCGGGCCTGGACCGGTCCGGTTAACCGGTTTATAGCGGTTCGGTTCAAACATTCAAATTCTGGTTAACCCGCCCGGTTCAACCTATTTCTTTAACCGGTTTAACCAAGTTCAACCGAAGTTGAACCGTATTTAATTTTTTAAAAAATAGTCCTAGTGGTGGGAGTTGAACCCATGACCTTTGATTGCCCATTTCAAACTCTTAACCAACTATACTAACACAACTTTTTGCATATATTAGATTTTAAATATAATTAAACTACTTTTATGCTATAGAGCAACTAGTCCAAATAATATATATATGATATGTATAGCATTTGATGGTGTATATGAAAAATATTTTATGCATAGTATGAAATATATACATTGTCTATGTATTTTATTTATATTTAAAGTGTATATTATATATATTTTTTATTTCATTTCGGTTTGATTAACCGGTTCAACCACTTTTTTCTCACCGGTCCGGTTTAATCCGGTTTTAAATAATGATGACGTCATCATCCAGTTGAACCGGTTTGATTACATGGTTCAACCCGATCCGACCATTTTGATAAGGTTTCCGGTTGGGTGCCCGGTTCGGTTTCAAAAACATTGCATCAAACTACTCCATGAGATATGGAACCTCTTGGCGGCACCTCCTTTGGGAGGCAAAGCCGCCTTCAGCCACGATCAGCCCTAGCCACCTTTGAGCCCTCGCGCAGGCGGCGTGAGGGGACCTCCATCATGATGCTCTGCAAATGGTGCTTCCTTTTCATCGAGTGGCGATGGGCCCCCGTTGTTCTCCTCCTCGCGAGATCGTGGTGCTCCAGCGTTGGGAGTCCTATAAGAATCGGCGGAGGCATGTGAACCCCCACCCCTTCCTCATCGTAGGCATCTAGAGAATCGGATGGCGGTGGTGGGACCTTTCAGACTCCATCTCCCCGATGAGGAACCCATGCGACGCTCCCCTCGACCCAGGCGATGCCGCCCTTAATTCCCACTCCGAGCTCCTTGGCAGCTCCCTCGCCTTCTTGTGCTGCCTCTTGCGTGGTCAAGCCGCAGTCGCAAGCCCTCCGTGATTTCCCTTTCTCCTCTGATCTCGGCCTGGTGATCGGGTCCCAGCCCAGGCGTCGCTCGTTCCTTAGTTGCTCCAGGCGGCGACATCGAAATGCCCCCATCAAGGGGCGTCTGGCATCTTGAAAAGGGGTTCTCGAGTAAGAACCCTAATACAATGCAAGTGGGCTATTTGCTCGTGTGCCCAAAACAAACAAAAAAGGGGATTTCCGTAGGAACCCAAAATTGGGTGGCTGTTCATATGGGCCCAAGTGGGTTGAATGCAGTTTTATATAAAAAATGATGAATGGATAAAAAAGGGAGAGGCGCCCTACGAAAAAAATAGCAGGGCATGTGGTAAAATTAAAAAAAATAAAAGTGGTGCGTACAATAAAGAAAGATTGTACGCAAATTGAAAAAAAAAAGAGGAAAATGAAAGCTGTAAAAAAATGTGAAACGACTTTAAAAATTTTGGAAAAAATGATGATAATGTGAGAATGAAAAGTTGTAAAAAAATTTGTGAACGACTTAAAAAATTCATGTTATTTTCCCCTTCCATCTTATCTTCTCCCAACTTGGTCAATATTTTCATTCCGACCAGTATGGAAGAAAGGAGGAGTATTGTGTAGAGTCACATGTCTATTCAGTTTTTCAGATATCAGATGTTCTTCAGACCGACCAGATTATCAGATGGTTCGGATCCAGATTTTCAGTCCAGATTGCATGGCCAGCCGGATTGTTCAGACTCTACGGATTCCAGTTCCAGACTCGATGTCAGATTCCGAGTCAGTTTCAGACACGCATGAGTATGCGGTCTTCTTTTCAGATGTGCACATATTTGCCATCTTTTGTTGTGGTCCCCATCATCATTCTTATTTGTCGGCTAGAGTTTTTATGTGAGCCATAGGGACTCCAGAATAGAGGACCATTCCTTATGCCATGTTGGAAAGGATTTTCATGTGATATCATAGGTACTCAAGAGTAGAGAGACCCATAGTACTCCGACGAGGAGACTTCTTTCAGACTCCATTCTCCAGCGACCGTGGACTCCGACGAGGATTGCACTTCCACGGCCTTTTCAGTTCGACCCTTTTTCAGAGATGGAGCAGTTGCCCACATTATTGTGGCAGGCCAGAGTACTCCGACGAGGAGACTCATTTCCAGTTACTGCGATTCTGACAGGCACAGTTTAGAGCACATACTCTCCGACGAGGAGATTCAGCAGACTCACACTCCAGCCCGTTCGTCCTCCTCACCTGCACGGCATGAGAAGCAACGTCCTCGACAGCAACCGACAGTGTGCACGTTGAGTTGATATTGTCTGTAGTGTCCTGTAGCATTAAGTTGAGTTTCTTTCTGTTTGTCCAAGCTGAGCATTGCATGCTCCAACTTGAGGGGGAGTGTTGGAGTATTTGATTGTGCGCCATATGAGTTATAGCAAGATAAATGGATCCTGGAGAGATCCATTTACCCCATCCATGGTTTAATACCACATCTACCACCTGTGGGATGTGGAGACTCCGTAGGTGCTATATATAGAGCCCCACACCCCTGTAGTCCATTGAGAAAGAGCAATAAAGCATAGCCCCTTTGAGGGCTTCTCCCGTGGTTTCATCCCGCTCCTTAGGGCCTGTTTGGTTGCAGGGTTGGCCCAACCCTGGTTACTATTCACAAGGGTATTTCCTCCTCACAGATTACTATTCACCCATCCCAACCCAGCCTAACCCAACCCTGCCCAACCCTGCAACCAAACAGGCCCTTAGGGAGTAGGGTTCCACGTTAAATCCCGTTGTTCTTATTGTTCTTTATCTTTTTCCATGTCCGCTTCCGCATGTTTATTTTCTAACAAATACCAATGTCATCAACCACCATAGTAGTGTAATGAAGTCAACAAAATAAAAGATAAAGAGATTAAATCTTTTCCATTGGATATTTTACTTGCTAAATCTGTAATCACAGTTCGGGGAAATTGAATTTAAAATCTTAGTAGTCTCTACATTTTTATGGCTAAAGATTGACTTTGAGAAAGATAAAAAATAGAGGGGGGAAAACATAGAAATCATCGAGCAACTTAATCATTGTCAATAATAGAACCACTATATTCAAGGAATAAAATATAATTATGCCATAGATAAATAGACTTTATGTAAGGTTTAAATTTAAGCAATTATAGTAAATTTAGGTTGAATAATCTCAGAAGATCATCTTCCGAAGAACATCCTTTAGAGAAGTCTTGTCAAACGAGGAATGTGAATATATCTATTCCCCATTGATGCATTAGTAGGACTAGAATTTCATTTTGATAAAAAGGCTGTAGATTTAATGGGGGATATTTTATCTAGCTACATATAAACAATGAAGAACAAGATTCTTATGAACCCATGCGATGTGCAGGATTACTGTACGATCAATTTTGAGGTTCAATGCCACTAAGTTCTCTACGGTGATGGATGTTGTCATGTTACATGTGTTCCACTATTAAAGAGGTGAAGAAGATGAAGTTGATGTCTCCTCTCATACATGAGAGTATGGGATGCCTATGATATCCACGCCTTTTCCGCCATATAGTGGGGGAAGGCGGGAGAACAAAATGGAAGGCTCAAATTTGTTTTGGCAGATGAATGACTCCCATTGAGGATCTTTTCCAAAGTCAATGGTGCTATTGATTAATGACATGGATGAGGTAGATACTCTCATTGCCAATCATGTATCAACCAGATCTTGTTCTTCCATCATCTACGGGCGCAATTTTAAAAATCACACCTCGAGGCACCAAGGCTTATGCCCTGTTGCATTTTTATGTAAAAACTGCCGCAAGGCTATAGCCTCAGGTTGTCTAGGTGAGGCGTAATCCTCAAGGATCCAAGGTGGTTTCTAAGGTGTTGAGGCGTCAAGACGCCCCTGAGGTACCACCTCAGACAAACTATGCAATGGCTATTTTTGGTTATGCTATTTTATCTCTATGTAATATCATATTTGAATAACTTCAAAATTTCCCGACAGTTAGTGCATGTTCTGCTTGTGATTTCTATATGCTAGAGTTTTTTCTGCAGTGATTTTTATACGTAGTTTTGATGTATTGTTGTTAGTTTGATCTTGTACGTGATCTATATTTTCTTGTTATGTATTATGTTTCAGATTGGTTGGATATTGTTTTAAGATATGTAATATGTAAGCTTCCTACGCTATTTTTATTTATCTTAATTTGATTTATATGATTCCATAGTGATTTTTATACCACATAATTTGATTTGAATAATCAATTGCTACATATATCATATATGGTGATTGATTTGAGTTGCTTTAGATAATTTGATAATTCTTGTTTCATTAACAGCTGTGAATTTTTTACTCTAATTGTTTTTCTACTGCTAGTTTTATGTGGTGTAGTAGTAGGCATCATCCTGACTCCTCATCCCTTGTATTACTCCGTTTGGGTAGTACGGACCCTTTGCCATGCACTGCTGCAGCGTAGGGGGCTTTGGAAGGGCTAAACACAGTTTTTTTTATTGGAATCGACTTATGTATATATTTATTTAAAAGCCTCTTAATATAAATCAAAATCTAAGATTATGTTTTCATTTCAATCTAAAAAATCCAAAAAGCGATTAGCTTTCCCAACGTGTCAGTCAGGCCTCTCCAAGTCAACCAATTATTTCTCCGATATGTTCTTTTAGTAAATTATTAGGGATTTTTACACCCATAACCCTGAGTAATTTCGCAATAACATTCATAACCCTGTATAATCGCGAATTACATGAAGAACCTCTAGTAATGCTTAACTCTTACATGACATAACCCTATGTTATGTTCCGTTTGGATACCCGTTAATTTTTAACGGCATCTGTTGAAAAAGACAAAAATACCCCTAATGTTCATCTTATCTGCGAAACTTGCCAAATACCCCCCCATACCCGCAGAGCTCCTCCGAACCCCACACCTAGCCCCGACGCACAAGGAGCCCCCAACCCCCCTCCGCTCCGCCCCCCCCCGCCCCCCGAGCCCAGCTCCCCTGCTCGACCCGGGCCACCCGCAGGAACCCAAGCTCCCATGGAGTCTTCCCCCCGAGCACCGCAGCCCAGCTCCCCTACTCGAACCCCCCTCCCCCTCCCGAGCCCAGCTCCCGTGCTCGACCCCTCCTCTCCCACCCTGCCCCGCTCGACGCCGCACAAGGAGCCCCCAACTCCCCTCCCCTCCGACACTCACCCCACCCGCATGAATCTCCCTCACACCCCCGAGCAGCGCAGGCTTCCTGCTCAAGCACCCCTCGGAGCCCCGTGGCCTCCCTGCTCAGCACCCCCCCGAGCCCCGCAGCCTCCCCTGCTCAGCGCCCCTCCGAGCCCTGAGCCTCCCTCGACGGAGCCCTGCAGCTGGAACCACCCGCAGGAACTTAAGCTTCCCCCACCACCGACCCGCACAACCTCTCTATCCCACCATCTGCAAGGCTTTGCAGGATTTGTTTTCTTTTTTTATTTTGGATAATCATAACCATTCATACGTAGATTGGTTAGATTAACTCATTCATATGGTTGAGTTAACGTATTAAATTAATGAAGGGTTATGGGTGTGGGACGGAGTGACTATTCGAGGTTTCTCATGTAATTCACAATTATGCAGGGTTATGAATGTTATTACGAAATTACTCAAGGTTATGGGTGTAAAAATCCCAAATTATTATTAGCTTTATCTTTACCTATGTTCATATCTTTTGCTTATAAGTTTTGAGAATTATTATATGTACTGTGTGATTTTACTAACTATCATATTATAATTTATATATAAGTCATATGACATATAATCTCATCAAAGTTTTTACTTGCATTTTTCTCTATATGTTGAGGCTTACGCCTTGCTTCAGTGATGGAAAATCGCTTCGTTCTACCTCATGTTTTTTGAAACCTTATTTATGGGGTTTATTTACTCATATATTTGATAGTTGACCTTGATGGACCATTTGAGGATTCAATAAAACGTTGATTTTGGCTTCTTAAACTATGCTACTCTCAAACCTTGATGCTTGCTCAGGCTAAGGTCTTCAAACGAATCGAGTTTACTTGCAAACCTTGATGCTTGCTCAGACGAAGCTCTTCGAATGAATCGAACTATCTTGTGAACCTTGGTGCTAAGTAGGAATTGCATTTCGGGAGACCCGAGAAGACCTAATAATTATTGTAGGAATTTTGGCCATTTTATTCAGTTTTCTTGGGTGCTTGGTTTGTATTGTGGATGGTATGTGATGAGATAATTTTATGTATTGTGGATGGTATGTGATGAGAGAATTTTATCTCTCATAACTTACTATCACTCTTTTAATCGTACGTGAAATCGATTGGGAGGGCGTCAATTGAGTACTTAGGAGTATTGTCCTACACTGTTAGGCGTACCACTTAAGGCAGAAGAGAGCTCAAACATGACCCTATTCTGTAATGGAAAGGAGCGGTCGGTCTTTCCTAGTCATGTTGGAACAAGGTCAGTGAGCTTTTGCATGTTGATTAGTATGTCCCGTCTCTAGTTTTATTCTAGCTTTGCTTCTGTGTGGGTGTGAATTTGCCTTTTCGATGAGCCCATCTAATATTCAATTGTTGGGCTTTGTGTAGTGTCTTGGGGACGTCTCAATTGATTTATATATGATTGAGTATTGGGTGGTAAGTGCTAGTTTTGATGTTACTTCCGTTTTATGTGAGAATTCATTTTAAACTTGGCTAATGCTCAACTATTGGGGAGACGATGTGTGTAGCGGTGCGCTTTCTTCGGGCCTAGAGGATGACCATCCTTAGGATATTCGTGAATGCCCTCAAAGGAGAGGGACATATTTTATGCCTTGAGGTTTTTTGAACTCATGCATGTTCCCCCAAACATTGCCAAACGATGCAATTGAATCTGTCATCATGGACATATTCAAACTCAGTAAATGATGTAGAATAAATTATGGGTGGAGGAAGAAATTTAGAGAGGAAAAGAAGAAACATGTCGATTGTACAAGATTTGGGAGAAAGAAGCACAGAGATCCTGTAGGGAGAGAAAGTAAGTGAGAAGATAATGAAATTTTACGCAAACGTGGACTATCCTTCACAATGGTTAATATCCTCTTTATATATGAGGAGTGGAATTACGAAAAAAAAGAAATTACCTATTCTAACCAACCCTAATTTGACTCCCTAATTTACACAATTAATTAGAGACCACATGTGATCTCTTTATTTAAATAAAAGTCAAAATTATAATGGACTTTAATTCAACAAAAATTAATGGTTAATCTTAACATTAATTTAGTTAGACACTAATTGGATGGCGACAAGTCTCAATTTACTAAAAATCCAAAATTTACCATAATCCTGAAATTCTAGCTTCATCAACTCTCTGCCGCTTCGAAACATTCACCTCTAGATGAATTGAACAATTTTCATATTCTATATATGGATGCTTGATCGTGATACCTCTAAGTTTATGATGAAAGAACATATGAGGGGCACATGACGAGGCCCAAGTTGTTGATGTGATCATCCTTGAGTTGTCATCAATTTGGAGGGTTGTGATGAAATAATCGATGCCGCACATATGACGGCGTCCATGGAGATGCATCCATGTTCTTAGAATCATCATTATTGTGGCTGAAGAATCGATGTAGCATTTTCAATACACCTATCGTGGTCTTTGAAGAGCCGATGGATAGGGATGGCATGGAAAGCACAATGATGGGGAGTATAGGATGCATTCTTGGCCTTGGCATATTTTTGTAAGGTGATCCAAGGTCACCAATTCTAATAGAGTTACGATTTAACCCTCCTCTTATTTCAGCATTTCTTCTATAATTATTTTCCATTGAATGATCGTAGATGAAATCCCTTTGCTTTACTACCAAGTTTAACCTTTTGGTAAAGAACTTTATGTAGGTTATCTCTTCGTAAATCTTCCAAATTAGCCACTTTCCTTTTTTCTTATAAGAGAGAATCCAATGGAGATAAACTCCACTTTACTGGCATGGTTTTTCAACCCTCCTTGATCAAGCGACAGCCATGGCACCTCCAAAGAGGACAGTGACATTGAGATGGAGGAAGGTGTCATCACTAGTGTTAGGTTCGCTTATGATGGTGACTTCACTTTTAGAGTATGTTGGTGTTGAGCACAAGGTTAGGCTGCATGTCGATGGTTATTGTGCTACTTACTGGAGCAACTACTTGCATTGATCACGTGATGTTGTTGTTGGCAGTGGTCGCAACCTATCTTGCGATGATGGCAGTGGTCGCAACCTATCTTGCGATGATGGCAATGGTGATTGAAGTCCATGTTGCAACGACGATGAAAGGACGGGCCTTGGTGGCTAGATGCAAGATGCTTGAAGTCCATAGCGCTTGAGGACGCTTGTGAGATGCTTGGTGTTGTCCGTGAGGGAAAGAAGGCGGCATTGATCTTTGGGGATCATGCGACGATGGTGGGGTGAAGCAATGGAGGTGGCAGTGGTGTTGATGACAAGAAGTACTTGTTGGGGAGGGTGGGGTTATATTTGGTGCCACGGGGAAGGATACGACATTGGCATTAGGTAAGGGTGCAACAATAACTCTTAACGTAGGAAAGGGTGTGGGCATCGATTTTGGGTGAAACTCGGGTCCAAGCAGTGGATGAGTGACAGAAGGTGGTGGTTGGTTAAGTGGTGATGGCGTGGAGGAAGGGGGTTATGACGTGGATGGGGGAATGATGATGGATTCTTGAAGGACATGCGATGGTGAATCAAGTAGTGATAGTTGCTCAGAAACCTCTTGCACAACTACCTATGGAAATAATCTGATCATCTACGAAAGCATTTCCTTCTATTTTTATTCTTCATTTTTGTTGCTGGAATTATGTTGTATGGTTGTGTTGAAAGTCACATTTTTCTTGAAAAGTCACATTTTTCTTCTAACCATACATGTTCTTCATACTTTTATCATTAATATTTGACAGACGTCATGTTTTGATACCACTTGATGCAAACTAGAATTTTTGATCGAGAAGAAATTTGGAGAATGCTTGAGGGAGGAGAATGTGCTTGTTGTTGTTGTACGGGAGCTTGCAAGGGAAATGCGAAGATGCATGGAGGGGGAGAGAGAAAGAGGAGGATAATGGATAAAACTCCAATTTTGCTCAAACTTGAACGTCCCTCACAATGGCTACCATCCTTTGTATAGGAGGGGTGCAATTGCAAAATAAAAAAAAGGAATTTAACCCCTAATTTACTCCGAGATTGCATGCAATATCTTTATTTAAATAAAAATCAAAATTGCAATGGGCTCCAATTGGACAAAAAAATAACGGACTATCATTAACCTTTATTTACTTAGACTTTAATTGGACAGAGGACAAACCCTAATTATAAAAACCTAAGTTACCATAATTCCTAAATTTGTGTTGTCTCAATAAAGAACCTGTAATTATGATTAAACCAATCAAACAAACAATGAATAACAAGATTTTATGAGATATTATTATGGTGGGTGTTTGGGGGGTCTCTCACCTGAGAAGGACCAACGTATGTGGTTGGATGCTTTGTTTAAGGTGAGGAATGCCTACAAAATGCTTTACAAGTCGATTATTTTTTACCATTGGATTGCTATGTTGACTTTAGGGCAGATCTGGAGCTAGAGGGCCCCCTGACGAATCAAGATTTTCCTTTGGTTGTTGGGGCAGGGTTGGGTGATGACAGGTGCTTGAAAGATCGGATAGTTCCAAAGCTATGATGGTTCATGCAAGCATTATACCAAGGGGGTAGATGACATTAACCACTTGTTCTTTTTTTGCCCAGCGTCAAGAGACATCTGGGCAGAGGTCTCTTTTGATTGTGTCGCTATGGAAAGTTATCATGCTTTTTGGAAGTCTATAAGGTTGACTGGAGATGCCTTGGCATCTGAGAATGTTTCAAGTAAAAACCATCTTTTCGGTGATCTGGCTTACGAGAAATGGTGTAATTTTTTAGGTGAAGAGGTTTTATATTGAGAATGTTATCGAACATGCCAAGATCCTATGTGAAATGTTCTAGAATATGCTAAGATTCTTATGTGACTCTTGTCCTTTGTAATTTTGAATCTTAAATTGTGATTGTAAATTTTTTGGGCATTTGTCTGTATAGTGTTGCATCTTTTTTCCGTTCAAAAAAAACTTTCAGATGGTTAATGATGCCGAAGTGCCATCATATTGCACTTGAGAACCACTTAATAATATATATTTTTATTCTTCTCAAGGAATGCAAGAAGTACATGACCATATCCCACTTATCCACACCCGTTTCCTAATCAATTATACATGACTAAACGTAAGTGTTGATAATAATGGAGGGTTTGGTTAAATATTTGGATAATTGATCTTATGGAAAAATCCAATTGTAGTGTGTTTAGTCCTATATCGATTGATGTTGAGATATTAGTTATCATGTATTGCTTTCTTGTATTTTCTTTTCTTTCTATCCATCTTATGTAATTTGATCAAAAGTTTCTCTTCTATATAAAAGAACCACAGGGCCTCGTAAACAAACAATTGATTCTTTTCTCTCCACATGGTATAAGAGTGATGGTTCTAGACCGGAGATCTCGTATCCCGAACCCAAACCCCCACCTGCCACCCTTTCTGTACCTTGTCGTTGTCTCTATAGTATTGCTTCTTTTTTCCTTTAAAAAAAACTTTTGGATGGTTAATGATGCCGAAGTGCCATCATATTGCACTCGAGAATTACTTAATAATATATTTTGTATTCTTCTCGAGGAATACAAGAAGTACATGACCATATCCCACTTATCCACACCCGTTTCCTAATCAATTATACATGACTAAACATAAGTGTTGATAATAATGGAGGCTTTAGTCAATATATTTGGATAATTGATCTTATGGAAAAAATCCAATTGTAGTGTGTTTAGTCCTTTTTTTTTGAAGTCAAAGAAAGGGGGATACACTCATCGGTGTTCGCCCCAATATATTAAAGAAAGAAGGTCAGGGATACAAGCAAGAGAAATAAAAGCTAGCGACCCAATGGAGGAGGCAAGTAACCTCCAGCACTGGGCGCCAAAAAAACTAAAGAAAGAACAAACAACTAAACACGACTCCAGTCAGCCACCAAAGCCCTAGCGCGACAAAGCACGTTCTCCAGATAGAACCGCTGAGCAGAGAATATGGCCTCGTTGCGAGCCAGCCAAATCGACCATAAACAAGCCACCGGTGCCAAGAATCGCCTTCTCTCCATACACCTATTCAAGAAGAGGGATTCGCATAAGGACTCCACATCACGAGCAAGCATCCAACCCACGAAGGGGTCATCCCACAGCCCCCGTACCAGAGGGCAAAGAAAGAGTAAATGGTCCAGGGATTCCACAATTGATTCACAAAGGGCGCATAAATTGGAAACTGTGAGAAGCAACCTGGAACACCTATCGCGCGTCAAAAGCCCTCTTTCTGCGGGCGAGCCATAAGAAGAAGATAATACGCAAGGGAAGCCCCAAGCTCCAGAAGAACCCGCAGTCTCTCACCAGGGAATCCGATCGAGCAGGCAAAGTATCCAGCAATGATGCATAGGCCTTTCGAGTGGAGAAGTCGCCATCCCTCCAGGTCCAATGATCCAAACCCGCTGAAGGAGGAGCCGCTTGAGCAAGGACGTTCATCAGAGCAAGGAAGTCCAAGAACCTCTAATCCGATAAGCTCCCCAAGAAGCGAGGAGACCAAGACGCATTCTCCCAGCAGCACGCGACGACGACATCCTTATTTTCCGCCAAAGCAAAGAGGCGAGGAAAGCGGCTAGATAGCAGAATTATAAAATAAAGAAAAGAAAAGAAAAAGAATAAAATATTGCAAATATTTTATGACCCGAAACCCCGAGACATAGGCATCTTGATGACTAGGTAGACAAGGAATAAAGTAGGGGGACAAAATACAATAAAATACCTTTTATTTAATCCATTCATTATTCATTTTTGGGACCTATTTTTAGTTCCACTTTTTGTACTTCAAATAAAGAAGCTTTGAACATGAAAGTTGTAGATAATTATATAAGCAAAATACAAAATTGATTTCATAAAATATAATATATAGTGTACAAAATAAAAGGTAACTTATAATTTTGAACCTCGAAAAAATAAATAAAAATCATAATAAAATACTTCATAAAACAAGAAACATTTTTTATTTTATAATAAAAAAATATTTAAATCATTTATTATTTTTAATCTAATTTACAAAGCATTTTTTCTAGAAATTTTCTGGTTGGCCCAACCAGCAGTCGTTCCAAAAAGAGAAAGCACGGTCGTCCCCCAAGACAGGTTTAAAGGACGCTCTGTTCTTCAAAAAAACCTCCTGAAGACCTCTCCAGAACGGAGAGCTCACAGCCAGAACCCCTGAAGCGCCCTCGCCCGCCCACTCTCTCCCATGAAGCTCCCTCAAGATCTGAATGAAGAAGCTTTCATCTCTTCCCCACACCCTACTTGCCCACTTAAGGAAGAACGCTTCATTGACAAGCTTGAGGCGCCTAACCCCCAAACCACCCGCCATCTTCTCCCGAACCACCTCCTCCCAAGCGACCAGGTGAACCCCATGCCCTCCAACACCCGATTTTCCCCTTAAGAACCTCTTGAAGCAAGACTCAAGTCTCTTGCAAATCCCAGCCGGCAGACGTCGGGTCGACAAGAAATGAATCGGAATGGCGTCAAGGAGCGAACGAAGAAGAATCAATCTACCTCCTTTTGAAAGTAACGCCACGCGCCTTCCTGCCAATCTTGCCTCAACCTTCTCTACCACCACGCTCCAATCCTTTAGTCTTGGCCTCCCAACCACCAATGGAAGTCCCAGGTAGTCAAGCGGAAGGCGCAGAGCCGAGCCAAGAATGATTGCAAAATCCACCGCTAGCGACTCCGATAGTCCAGAAGGAATAACTTTAGATTTGTTACCATTAATGCGCAAACCGGATAACTCACTAAAGAGGTCTAACGTCACTGACATGGCCGCCACTTCCGAATCACCCCCTTCAATAAAGCATAAAGTGTCGTCCGCGAATTGAATTAGCGGCACGGAAATGGCCCCCTTGGAGAAGCCCTTGGAAAGGCCCGCTGCAACCACCCGATCCACCATACGAGCCAAGACATCCAACGCAAGCACGAAGAGAAGGGGGGCCAGAGAGCATCCCTGGCGAAGACTCCGACGGGGTTGAAAGCGCCCTCCTTCCAAGCCGCCATTGAGCAACAGAGAAAAGGAGACGGTAGTCACGCAGCGCCGCATCCACGAAATCCACAAATCCGGGAAGCCTCGCCGCTTGAGGATCGACCAAAGAAAAGCCCAATCAATGCTATCATAAGCTTTAGCGAAATCAATTTTCCAGAGCACCCCTTGACGCCCCGAGGCTTTCCAATCCGCCACCAGTGTGTTTAGTCCTATATCGGTTAATATTGAGATATTAGTTATCATGTATTGCTTTCTTGTATTGTGTTTTCTTTCTATACATCTTATGTAATTTGATCAAAAGTTTCTCCTCTATATAAAAGAACCACAGGGCTTCGTAAACAAACAACTGAATCTTTTCTCTCCACATGGTATCAGAGTGATGGTTCTAGACGGAGATATCGTATCACGAACCCAAACCCGCACCTACCGCCCTCTCTGTACGCTGTCGTCAGAGTTCTCCTTGCGTGCCATTGCCGCCGCCGGAAGTCTGCGCACAAGGCCACACACCAGCCCAGCCCATCGCGGGGCTCTCCATGCCACCGCAGGGCCCCTGTTAGGGCTCTCTAAGCCGTCGCCTAGGCCCCGACAAGCCTCCAAGTTGTTGCGAGACCCTCCTCGGTCACCGCCCAATCTACCGCGGGTTGTTACAGGCCGATGCGAGCACCGCCTAGACCTATGCAGGCCATCGCATCCCCCTCCCCCAAACCTTCATTAGGCCCTAGCCGGGCTGCCTAAGGCATCACTTGGTGCCTCTACACCTTGGTGTGCCATCCATAGCTCCTTTTTCGATCTGATTTTGGTTGAAAGAGGTGATTTCTGTCTTACAAATCACCTTTTCCAGCCCTAATGCAGATCAAGGACTGATGATGGTGGTTGTATGAGTTTATATGTACAAGCAATCCTCTACATGATTGTGTAGACTTGTTCGGTCGGGGTCTACTTCCCAATCGAGTTCCATTTTGGTCTTCTTTTTCTTCATGTTAGAGAACAAAGGTGACATCTTTTCTTCATCCGATGCCTTCAAGGGCCCATCTCCCATCATAAAGATGGACGGGACCACACTACGAGTTGTGATCCATGCAGTTTTTGACCCTTATGCGGTGCAATAGTAAGGAGCACATTCTGACAAAGCCCGAGTCGACAGATAAGATCAGGAATAATGCTTCGTGGAAGCAAGACGACATGTATGCGTGTGTTTGGTTATTTAGGACTCTCAGTACAAGGATTGCCAATGATATTGTGAACCAACCCACCACTAAGGCGATGTGGGATATTCTGGCAACTATGTATGCCCAAGCGAAGAATGAGGAGAAGATTCTTCAAATATGTCCTCTGCATACGTTCTATTCTTCGCTTCGAGGCATGTATAAAAAGCTTCACGCTTCATGCTCGTTACCGCTGTTACGGAGCAACATGTGTAGGGGTGTAAGAAAATTCTCAAGTCCGATATTCGCTCAGGTTCGGCTCGCTAAAAGTTCGATTCAGATTCGGTTCGCAAATAAACGAACCGAACCTAAACATAAGTTTAGACTCGATTAAATAAACGAACCAAACCTAAAATTCATAGGTTCGCTCAGGTTCGATTCGTTAAAAGCTCGATAAACATACACATATACATATTTACAAATTCTTATCCGTAAAAGTGGACTTATTTTGAGATGAGTGATTTTTATCCTAGGGTAAGTGAATTTGTCTAGAGATAACTAGATATTTACGGGATAATTAGGTTTTATGTTGGTATAAACTATCCAAAAATAAATAGTCACATCATGTTTCCAACATCTATCATCTATGGTCTAGTACTTTTCCCTTCTTTATCTTCAAATCAACAGAACAAGTACAAACATTACTTATTGAATATCTCCGCATTATTTTTATTCCTTATCCCCATCTGAATAGATATAAAGTATATTATAATCATACTTTTTTCAAAGAGACGAATCCTTATTAATCTAATTTTTTCTAAATATAAAGATGAGTTAGATAAAGAAAAAAACTAAATGAATATTTATTCTAACTGTACATACACATATATATCTCCATTTCTCTTCTTTTCACTCCCTTTAATTAGAGAATTCTTAAGTTCGATATTCGCTTAGGTTCGATTCGTTTAAAAAGATGTTCGATTCGGATTCGGTTCGAAAATAAACGAACCGAACCTGAACACAAGTTTAGGCTCGATTAAATAACGAACCGAACCTAAAAAACATAGGTTCGCTCAAGTTCGGTCCATTTACACTCCTAAACATGTGGCATCACCAGGGACATCGTTTTTATCATGTTGTGGATAACTATTCTAGAATTTCTTGTATCTTTTGTTAAAAAATAAGTCTGGGGATGAGTCTGTTATTAAAACATTTATTAATGAAATAAAGAACAATTTCTCTGCTGCGATCAAAGTATTTGCGATCTGACAATTTCTTAGAGTTCCCTACACTTTACAACTATCCGAGTATCTCAGGTCTCTTGGTATCATACACCACACCTCGTATGCCTACACATCCCAACAAAACGATGTTGTCGAATGCAAATATTATCATTTACTTGATGTGACCCGGACCATTTTAATTCAGAGTTGTGCCACTCACTCTTACCGGGTGATGCGGTCCTCACAGCTTGCTACTTGGTGAATCACACGCCATCTTCTATTTTAGGGGAAAAAGTTCCTTTATCGATTGTGTTTCCCGAGAAGGACATGTTCTCCCTTACACCTCGAATGTTTGGTTGTGTGGCCTTTGTTCATAATCTGACACATGGTCGTGAGAAGTTCTCCCTTAGAGTTGTCAAGTGTATCTTTGTTGGCTACTCTCGTACCCAGAAGGGGTACCATTACTTTAATTTGCTTCGGCGTAAGTACTTTGTCAGTGCTGATGTCACCTTCTTTGAGTCTATTATGTATTTCTCTCATACATGTGACAGGTTGGCTCCATCTGACTCTAGTAAGGAGATATACATGCCTCCTCCTATGGTTATACCACCTCCACTACCTACTTTGCCTCTACCACCTTCACCACCACCACCACCACCTTCAGTACCTACACTTACTTCGATGGTTGCCCCTGAACCGCCACTTAGTGCCTTGAATCAGTTTTTGTCATGTGTGTTTACTCGCAGGTCTCACACAGTTCCCTCTGCTCATGGACCTTTCCCATCATCCAGCACAATCTAGGTATGTAATGAGCACATTGTTTCTACTGATGGCACTATTGAGTTGTCTATACAACATGATTCTTTGAAGGATGAGCAGGTGCCCTCTGAGGAGGGTAGTTTATAGGTTTAGGAGGTGGCAGATGATCTAGATGTGCCTATTGCTCTACGGAAGGAGAGAGATACTTGTTTTACATATCCTCTTGCGGCTCATGTCTCCTTGAGCAGACTTTCAAAGGATTTCAGGAAATTTATCGTGGCGCTATCTATCGTGGAGATACCAAACGAAGTCTATACTACTTCCATGGACTGTAGTTTGTCAGAAACAAACGAGGTCTGGTGATGATCCAGAGAAAGTATGTTATAGATCTTCTCTCTAAGACAGGCAAGGCAGATTGCAAGCCTGCTACTACTCCCATGGACCCGAGCATGAAGTTGTATGATGACGACACTGAGGAGCCAGACAAGAGGAGTTACAAGGAGCTCGTTGGGAAGCTCTTATATGTGACCATCACCATGCTAGATATATTCTTTGCAGTATCAGTTCATGGAGCAACCTAGACATGCTCATATAGATGCAGTTCATATGATTTTAAGGTATCTGAAGGCCTCTTCTAGCACTGGTCTTCTATTCAGCAGAGGTGCATCCCTTGATGTTACAACTTGTGTAGATGTAGTTTATGCAGGGTGTCCCTAGGACAAGAAGTCTACCTCTGTCTTGCAGTGTATATAAAGAGTTCCTTGGTGTCATGGAAGAACAAGAAGCAGACGGTGGTTGCCTGATCCGTTGAAGAATCAGAATACAGGGCCATGGCACATGCTAGTACACGGATGATGTGGGTCAGATATGTTCTTACTAACTCAACAATTGAGGTGCTTCTTCTCATGCACCTTCAATGCGACAACTTGGATGCTCTCTTCATCACCAACAACCCAGTCTTCCATGAGAGGACTAAGCATATTGAGGTAGACTATCACTACACGCAAGAAATGATACAGAAGGGCGTCACCTCTACTACTCATGTTAACTCCGGAGATCAGACAACAGATATACTTATCAAGACCCTAGCCAGAGGGCTTTACAGAGATGTTGTTCTAAGCTGGGCATGATTAATATCTACGATCCAGCTTGAGGGGGAGTGTTGTGATATTAGTTATCATTTATTGCTTTCTTGTATTTTTTTCTTTCTATCCATCTTATGTAATTGTCGGAGTAGTTGTTTGTGTGCATCTTATGTTGTAGATGGGTAAATGGATACCTCCAGGATCCATTTACCCTGTCCAGTTGTTTAGTCCCACATCTACCAGTTTGAAGATGTGGAGACTCAGTGGGGACTATATATAGACCCCACATCCATTGTATCCAGTGAGAAAAGCAATATAAGCATCAACCATTTGTGGTGTTCTACCATGGTTCCATCCTGCTCCTTAGGGAGTAGGGTTCCACGTAAAATCTCGGTGTTATTCAAGTTTTATTTCTTTATTCTCTTATTCCGCTTCCGCTTCCTATTTTTTAACATGGTATCAGAGCGGGTCGATTCTCGAGGATGTTTATATTTTTTTTATTTTTTAGATTCGAGTTTTGGCTTTATGTTCTTGAAGATTTGTTCAATGAAGATTATTATCTTGTATTATTCAAGGTTCAGGAAATTCTAGTTTTCAGAAACCCTATAATTTCTAAAAGATCTATGCCGCCATCGAAGTTCTTCTCCCTTCCAGGCAGCAGGTTCATGGGTTCTGAAATCCTAATCATGGCTATCTCCTGACTCGCAGATGCAGGCGGCGTAGATTCATAGATCAATCTTTGCTCCAGAATGCCCCTCAATCTCAAGGCGCCCAAATCAGGGATACATTATCATCCATGCCATCATCTTGATGCGTAAAAGCCTCCACCTCTCCAACAGTTCTGCTCCACCTGGCGCGAGCCACCATCTCCAGAAGATGCACTGCCTCGCTCCAGGCACAAGAAGTCCAGTGCAGATCGAAGTTCAACGTGATCCCCAACGTAGATAGAAGTTTAACGTACCCCTCATTTCCTCTCTCGTGCATCTGGACCCCAGCCCTAGCTGATGGCAACGTGCCGCATTCAGACCTAGCCGTGTGGTGCTACACACATCCCATGCTCCTGCAATGGTGCGTCGCATCCATCCTCCAGGCGGAGCAGCAGAACCCTACTGGTGCAAAACCAGTCGCACAACGTGGAACCCATTCACTCGCGTAAACAAAGCAACATCTTGTATGAGCCCCTGCGCTCCGTACGCAAGAAAAGATGAACGACGCCCCTCCAGGTGGAGGTCTCCTCTCCCCAACTCCATGCGGTGTACGATGAAGCCCTAACATGTAGAAGTCACATCGCCAGCCTCTCCTCTAGCTCCCAGCGGCAGCTCTCGCTGCTTCGTCTCGTTCCTGGCAGCGTGACTCTTCCTCGTTCTACTTGCGGTGGCGGTTCAAACAGAGCACAACCCCATCAGGGGCGGCAATCGTTTCGAGAGATGGGGTTCCCATAACCCTAATGCTCGCTACCTCGTTTTATCTAAAAAAAATTTTTATTTGCTCCCTTGCCTCAAGTGGGTTGTATGATGTAAAATAAATTCCAAATTGAAAGAGAAAAAAAGGTGCGTAAATTGAAAAGTCGTACACATATTAAAACAATTGATTCAAAAAAATGTGAGAAGAAAAGGCCGTAAAAAATGTTGAAACGACTTTAAAAAATGTATTTAAAAATGTATTTGAGATGAAAAGCTGGAAAAATTTAGATAAAAAATGAAACTGCTTAAAAAATTCAAAAAAATGATTTGAAAAGTCGAATTTTCAAATTGAAAAGTCGATTTTTTTTGAAATAGGCTTATTGATTGATCCCCCCTCCCCCATTATCTTGTCTTCTCCCAACTTTGTTGATGTCATTTATCGACAAGTATGGGTGAAAGGGGGAGTATTGTATAGAGTTACAGGTCCGAGTCAGATCCAGATTCTCCAAATTCCAGACTCTACAGTATAGTTTCAGACTTGATGTTCAGATTCTGAGTCCACAGTTTGATGCGCAATGTCAGACTCAATGTCAGATTCCGAGTCCTCAATTTGACTCACACTTTAGCATGTTCATCCTCCTCACCTGCACGACATGAGAAGCAACATCCTCAACAGCAGCCGACAGTTGTGTGCGTTGAGTTGATATTGTCTGTAGTGTCATGTATTGTGAGTTGAGTTTCTTTCTGTTTGTCCAAACTGAGCATTGCATGCTCCGGCTTGAGGGGGAATGTTCGAGTAGTTGGTTGTGCGCATCTTATGTTGTAGATGGGTAAATGGATACCTCCAGGATCCATATACCCCATCCAGTTGTTTAGTCCCACATCTACCAGTTTGGAGATGTGGAGAATCAGTGAGGGCTATATATAGACCCCCACACCCATTGTATCAAGTGAGAAAAGCAATAGAAGCATCAAATCTTTGTGGCGTTCTCCCGTGGTTTCATCCCGCTCCTTAGGGGGTAGGATTCCACGTAAAATCCCGGTGTTATTCAAGCTTTATTTCTTTATTTTCCGATTCCGCTTCCGTTTCCACAGTAATTTGCCCATCAAATTTCTCATCTTTATAGAAAAAACCCTAAGACCTCGTGAATAAACAAATGTTTCTTTTTTCTCCGCAGTTATGGTTGGAAATCGGTCGTGTTGGTTGGGCTGTATAAATAACCATGTACTTCTTATATCGTTGATAAAGTTAATAGCAAAATCTGACGTGACAGGGTCTTCTCCGTGGAGTAGAACGATCCTTCGATGGAGATGAGCATGACACTATCTACACGGTGTGGTGCGTATTTCAAATTTCAACAGATCGATGGAGATAGCATCAAGCACCATATATTGTTTGCAAGGGGTGACACTTCAAAGAGCGCTCTGGGCACCAAATGTCGTAAACTCCACTAATAGATGTTTCTAAGGAACCTACGAGTGATAACATTCTTCAAGGACCTAATAAGAGGGGCCATTTTTTGAAATCTTTGTATGGATATTCTCATCACCTTTTTTACCCTCAGAGAGAGATGGAGTCTCTTCCCCTGAGGAAACCTGTTATGAGTGTTTGGAGTCTTATTGATGCAGATTTAAAGCATATGAATCTGTTTCCAACCCAGATTACTCAATTGATCATCATTCCAACACTAGTTCTCATCTCCCTCCTCACCAGTATGACCTAAAATGCATCGTCGTCATTAGCGATCAACAGATTACACATTGAGTTGAGGTGCTCTGCATGATTTCAAGGGGGAAAGGGTGACCCGTAAAGGAATGCACCCACAATATATTGATTAATCTCAAAATATTACATCATTCATGACTTTAAAGGTGCCTTTGCATGAATGAATATGTTATCCACATACTCTTTTTAGTTGAAAAAGATGGTCTGTGTTATGTAATTAATGTGTGAAAGAGAGTTTTCAATTTGCCCACGCAGCACATTCACGCTACGAACTTGAATGAGAGTGTTGAGAATAGCAAAGGATTGAGTCAATTGATTGAATGATTGGATCTTGTGGGAAGATCTAATTATGATGTGTTTCATCCCGTGTTCATTAGAGTTGGGACTTGGTCACTTGGTTGTACCGGTGAGGTTTATATAAAGAGACACACCTTTAGTTTCATTGATAAAGCTAATAGCAAAATCGACCTATAGGATCTTTTATAGTGGAGTAGGGCATACTTTCAGGACCAACTCCAACCATGTAAATTCATCTTTTCATATCTTATTTGGTTGTGTTTATTCTCTAGTACTTTATATCAGTGTCAGATTTCACGAAATTTCGATTTCGACACCCTACTGAAACCGAAATCGAAATCTCGATATATATCATTCCTTCACAAATCTAGATCGATTTTGGCCGAAATTGGCGAAATTTCGTCGAAATTTCGAACTTGTTTCGATTTTTTCAACATCTCGAAACGAAATCGAAATCGAGAGTTTATATTTCCACCCAGCACTAAAATTTTGGATGTCACATCGCATGTTTCTCAATTGTGTTGAGCATGCTTTGTACGTCCAGAGATCCGGACTAGTCACCACCGTTCCCAAGCAAGAAAGGTGGGAATAGGCTAAAATATCATGGTCTTCAGTGGAGCCTGACAGAGAGGGACAGTGAAAGGGTTCATCCGACAAGTTCGGACTGAGGCTAGCAGGTTTCAGTTCCAAAGGATTCGATGAGGGAAAAAGTTTAAACTTGCTGTTCCATTCGTGAAATCTATGGGGAATACTGACCTTTTAGTTGTCATCCTTGGCTTCTCAACAAGAAAAAGTTAACAAAATCTATATCATTGCTTTTACATGTAGTAGTTTAATTGCAATTCTTATAGCTCAGAACTGGTATTATCTGACCTGTGAGAAAATTTATTGAAACTCCCTTAAACCTTTCATACTTTCAACTATCTGTTTCAACGTTCTCCTATAAGACTTGTAATGCAAGAGCACGCAATTTACCATCTCAAACTCAAGGAAAATAAAAGGAGATTCTCTTAAAGTCAACTTATTTTTAGAATTAATTTTTAGAATTCTTTATTACCGTTCTATTTTCTGAAAAATTAGGTTATAAGTATTGCTTGACTTGTCATCGTGGGGAAGCATCCATCACTTTAGCCAAGAGTGAAAGTGGATCATGTGGCCCATATAGTTGTGCTTACTTTATTGTTCAAGTCCTATTTAAAAGGTCGACACATTGTTTACCGATTTTCTTAACAGGTGGTTTTATACAGAGCAGGCCTTGTAACTGCTGCCACATCATTTGTAATTGCTGCCAGTGGTGCTTTTTTGCCCGACGGAAATGCACTTGGGGATGCGATTAAGGAAAATATTGATTTACTTTATGTTATTGGAGCTGGAGGTCTAGGCACCTCACTTATTTTGATCCATATCTATGTGACCTTGATAAAACGCTTCCTACAAGTTCTTTGGGCAGTTGGAGTTATTGGATCTCTTGCAACTTATCTAAACCTTGCTCAGCCTCTTGATCAGAGCTTGATAAATTATGTCATCCATAATCCAGTAGCTGTGTGGTTTGTAGGACCTCTTTTTGCATCATTGACGGGCCTTGTTTTCAAGGAAGGTAAACCAATATTTTTTATCAAAGTTTTGATACTGTCAGTTGTTTTTGCAACTCTTAATGAACCACTCCGCAATCTATATGTTTTAAGTAAATGATGAATAAGAGACGGTCTAAAAATACACAACCTTTTCTTTGCTTAGATAGATTCGGAGGCTTTCTAGTTATTGACTAAGATATAACATGATCTTTACAATGGAGGCTGGTGCGATTCTTTTTCAAACATATTAGGGTGAAACAGTGTTCGTTGTTGTTTTGATACATGTTAGCAGGAGTCTCCTTAACTCCCGTTATTGCGATACAGGTCTTTGTTATGGAAAGCTGGAAGCGGGAGTACTTACATTTGTTATTCCTACTCTTCTTTTGGGTCACTTGGTAAGGACTCCTTGCTTGTTCACTCACCTCTTTTTTTCCGGAGATCAGCACAAGTTAAAGATTTAATACATCCTCAATCGGAACTCCGAGGATCTCAACGCCTGTTTTAATGACATTTTTGACGGTTTACTTGTGTTTTAGTTGCTTGTACCATCTGCTAATCGTGATGATCACATTTTACATCTTTTTGGTCCTTATTTTTTGGTAAGTGCTGCTCGTTTTTCTCAGTCAGGATTAATGGATGATAGAGTGAAAGATGTTCTTCTGGGTGTATGGATGGCTCTTTTTGTGGTTTTTGCTGCGAGGAAGTTCACACAGCCCATCAAGGTTTGAGGCCATCATCCTGTTCATCTTAAATTCTTTTTTGTAGAGAGAACTCATTGCTAACAAGCTGTTTATTCACGGGTGCTTTGCCTTGAAAGGATGATATAGGGGACAAATCCGTGTTCATGTTCAATGCTCTTCCCGATGAGGAAAAGAAGGTTTTCCTTCAATCGCTCGAGAAACAGTCTGGCGAGCAGCTTGATTAGTAAGAACTTCAAATGATATGACCGGAAGATATGGAATTGTGAAATCGAACAATGAACTACATTCAATACTCCTGGTTGTGTGCATCAGTTTCTACCTTATGTTGTATGGTAGCATCGTTCTTCACACAAACTCAAGTCCTTTTTTGGTCCCATGTTGTGAGTTGTACATATTTCTGTTGATATGAGTACACCCTTTCTAGTTATTGGAGCATCCAAGTCATCTGTTGCCTCTCAATTATTCGGCATTGTCGTTGTGATGAAGTGATGATCCCCAAACTACCACTTGTTAACAATATCGAATTGTTGTAGTTGGGTAATCGGGATCAATCAAAGCAACCGCACAAGCAGATAAATCAATAAATCAAACAGTGTGTGGTTTAGTGTTTATTTAACCTAGGCAAGCTCCAGGGTCGACTTACGGGAGCAATGTAGCTCAGTTTAATTAAGATTGCTTAGTGATCGATTTTACAGAGAAGATGTATTTTTTGGTGTTTTTTATGCGAAAGAATGCAAGTGTAATATGCAAATAAACTAGATCTTCAAGATAAACCTATTAACTTAGCCAATTTAATCTTGTTTCAAATACAATCCAAAAGAGCTAAGTAAATATTTTCCTGAAAACCTTATGACAAGTCTAAAACATATTTTTACGAATTTTCGGGTTTAAGATGCATGTATGAAAATGAATTTTTTAGGGGGTTTTATATAAATTTGTTAATAAATGGATAGCAAAAATTACAAAACTTATGAAACTTTGGCAGATGATGAAACAAAGCAAAATACATTTAATTTGAATTAAAACAAGTTTACTTTCAATTATTTAGAAATTTCTGATGACATTTGATTTTTTTTTATGATTTTTCTATTGAAATATAATGAAATTTGGTTAATAATTTCTAATAAATCTACAAATGCAAATCACATCATAACAAAATTAACATTATTGTATCTTTTAATATCGAATTTAGAAGAAGAGTTGACATTTTAACAAAATAAGATGTATATAAAATTAAAAATCAAGTACAAATATAACTCTTTATTTTATGAGAAATCCATTTGAGTTGAAGCTTTGATTAAATTTTAAAAAATAAATTACAAAAAAAGTTCGTGAATTATACACCTGATTTCAATGTTATACCTGAAGTTTAAAAAGTAACAATGTGGTCCCTGAACTTTCAAATTTGTCTCAATGTGGTCCTTCACCATAGGAATTTAGTTGATTATTTTGTCATTTTAACCTCAAATTTCAATAGCCAGATACCACATTGAGACAAATTTGAAATTTCGGATACCGCATTTTTACTTTTTAAAGTTCATGTATTGACATTGAAATCAGGTGTATAGTTCAGGGATTTTTTATAATTTACTCAATTTAAAAATACGTCATCACCGAGTTTTCTGGAATTTTAGGAGCAAGATTAGATTTCCTATGATTATCTTCCACTTACAGCTCAAGTTAGGAAAATGCAAGCCAATATTCCAATGATAGACAAATAAGTGATGAGCAATGTGGTATTTTTTTCTCTTGCAATTTGATGAAAATTAAGTGTCCAAATACAAGCTCAAATGCGGATAAATGTTGGCTATATTGGAATAAAGATTCAACGAAAGAAATGTTGTACTTAAGGATGCTTCTTTAAATATTTATTCAATTGAGGGCACTCTTGTAACTTTAGCACATTCCTTGACTATGAGGCTCACGTGGGCTTGAACTGGCAGTGGTCCTTGCTAATTTGAAAGACATTGGAGGAAATTGTAGCAATTTTCCCTTCCTTCCACGGATGAGTCCAAGGGCTTGAGGGGCTTTCCATCTCCCGTCCGATGTTGATTAGCACGAAGATGGCAGCTGGAATCTCGAAGGGAGAAGGGGTCTACTCCTCCTTCGTGCCTTCTCTTTGCTACTGATCAAGATCGAGGTGCAGCTGAGCGCCTGGTCGCCGGTAAAGAAGCTACGAGGGACACGAAATGGGGCTGAGATGCCGCTGCTATATGGGTGTCGCTTTCTGATGATGGATGATGGTTTTCATGCCGCAGGTCTGAATCCGATGGAGGCGGCGAAAGACGGTGCGGATGAACGGTGTCGCGCAAGCTCCAGCAGGGGTCCCCTTCCTCTTCTTCGGTCGCTGCTAAGCAGCGGTCCAACAAGGTGGTAGTGGCGTGCGACAAGGGCTCATCGAAGATGGAGCTTGGCGGTGTTTTCGAAGAGCATGATGCTGGTCTGACAGTGAAGGAGCAGAGGAGCCCTCGAGATGGCCCTTCACGCCGATGTCCTCTGATGCACGCTGGTGAAGAAGACTAGAAAGTGCAGCCGATGTCGACGGTGTCCCGCAGTACCTGCAGAAGGAGACCATCTCGAGCACAAGGGGGCTCAGGTATGCTGCTTACAGTGGAACAGATGGGTGGACGAAGCTCCAGCTTATGTACGGAATGGAGCCTGATGCTCTGATCTCGATCTAAACCGGAGGTGGAAGAGATGGTGGAGAGGTAGAGAAGAGAACTGGTGGGGGATATGTGATGGCCATGCAATCAAAGATCTCTTGCAAGAGGGGATTCGAGTGCATCAAAGATCTCCCGTTGCCATAAGGGGATTTTTTTGTATTTGTTAAACAACGTAAAATTTTGATTAATCAAATTACAAAATTCATCCGAAAAATTCAATAAAAATCTTCATTCGCTTTGGAATGGGAGATTTGCCCGTTGAAACATAAAATTTTTTGAGATTTGATGAATGGATGAAAGTGTGGTGAAGAGAGAGCAAATTAATAAAGAGGAAGACGAAGAATGGAGGAAGAAGAAGCGCAAAAAAACAGAGAGAGAAGAATTACATGCACTGTAGTGGAGTGACTGCATGGATGAATGTTGGAGTTTGTGCTTCAGCTGGGATATTAGGGTCGCTCAATGAAGTCGACAAACTTCAGAGCTCGAGCAACTTGCCTGGAGAAAGCAGTTGCAACAAAGGGGTGCGTTCTCCTTTGGATCTTGTCGAAGAGAAGTCGGTCGTCGCCCGATCACGGGAGTTCGGGCTCTCTCACACATCAAAGCGGATAGCGGTTAATGGAGAAGAAGCTTGGGTTTTAAGGGGATGGCGGTTAGGTGCTCTTGGACTCTGACGATGTGGGGGATTGCAAGAACAACAGGCGTTGTTGATGAGAATGCAAGGCGAGTGGGGGAGAGCATGCGGGAGAAGTTGTTGGAGTCATAATTGGTTGTTGATGAAGAGGGAGTTGGGTTTTGGGGAGAATGTGGGTGGAAGGAGGAGAGTTGACCCCTAGATCAACTTTCAGGTTGCTCTGATCGGTGGAGATAAGAGGAGGGATGGATGGCTTAGGTGGATAAGTGGAAGGTGGAGGAAACCAATGGTGAAAGGCCATGTGGCCTTTGACTTAACCAAGAAAATAATATTAATAAAAGAAATATAAAAGAAATAGAACGAGACTCTAAACAAAAAAATGATAAATATAAAAGTTTTAGATATGAATGAGATCTATGGCTTTCATGAATATACCAACTCAAAACATGAAGTACATACATGATAAAATATTTTTGAAGGTATTTTAATGAGTTAAAACACCAAGTTTTTTGAAGTCTTATATTTTATATTTGATTTTTGATATAAAAATATATAAAAAAAGAAAATGTTCTAAAAAATCTAAAATAAAATAGAACACTAAACTAATTTTGTATTTTTAATAATTAAAAAAAGAGAATGAAAAATCATGAAAGAAATCATAAATACAATATATACAAAGTCACAACACAATAATTTCTTAAGTTTTTATTATTTTTTGGATTTTGAATTGAATTTCATTAAAACATAAAACTAAGAAAATAAATGAAAAGGAAATAAATTAAAAATGGTTAATTACTTACATGAAATGATAAGTCAAAGTTAGCGAATGTTTACAACATATAATTAGATCCCAAAATTGACATTTTTACAAACGAGCTCCGATTTTTATGAAACTGCTTCCATTGGATACATGATTTTTAAACTTGAACTTTAAAGTGAGTTTGGTGAATTTGGAATATATATGGAGCGATAAATCAGCCGAGAAGTTGGACTTTACGATTTTTTAAATCAAGATCCAGGACCATTTATTCATGGCAAAATGTATTTTATATTATTGTATTTTTATATACATTTTTATTTACATGTTAGAAAAATAACTAGGTTAAAAGAAGTTAGTATGAATTTATTTAAAATACATGAAGCTTGAGCTATTTACAGACAATTATTTACAAACAACTTCAGCTCTATATTTTTGTGGTTTTTATTTTGAATTATTCATGGACTTATTTGTAATATAAATATACATTATTAATCTATTTTTATTGCAATTAATATTTTGTTAATTTATTGAATTTAGGGTATTTATTTGTATTTTGTTCGAGGATTCGAGTTAAAAATCATATATTAAGATGACGAATAACATATTTATCATTAGGGTATGACAATTTTCCCATATTTATAGCATGCTTTTAGGACATTGAAGTTTGAGGAAGCCTTAGAAGCTCATTAATATCTTTCTACACAGCAAATCGGTTTCAAATTCCATATATTATAAGATGTGAGGCTTAACTTAGAAAAAATGGCACGTGCCTCAAACTCCTATAATATAAAGGACAAACCATATCCTTAGATATAAAGCACTAGAATCATTTCCGTTGATATATGTCAATTAAGTTGTTTTAGATTCTTCCTTGCCCCTATTTGGCAAGCGCGATCGATGACCTCGACGCAATTACATTCAGAGTTGTTTTGGTCATGTTAAGATCCATTAACCATGTGTTCTCTTTTTTCAGTATACTCTAGTTGGTTGTGCGTGTTAGGACGTCAACTCCCGTGATTTTTTTTAACTCTCCTTGAGAATGATTTTTCACCTAAATCATTGTATTCGCAATGGTTGGTTTGTATGTTTCTACATGCCACAAGGGTCTATGGAAATCCATTCTCACTATTTTTTATCATTTTTATGTTTTATATTAATGATGAGTTCATGAACTTGGATCAACCTACCATATAATATCTAAAAAAAAGGCCCCTCTTCCGAAACTCAGACAGCCACAAATGTTTAACGAATACAACTGTTTTTAGGAAAAGTGTTTTCACATACAAAAGAGTGCTTAAATTCTTACCCAATCCGGCATGGTTGCCCATGTAGATTGTCAACTCAAATACCACTATTAATATTTACTGCTAGCTCTATTTTGTTGAGAAGTAATGTCTTATACGATATTGATAGGAATCTTTTTCTCCATATACATATCACTATCATCGTTATCTCTTTTCCCTTTCCCATCCAATCTTTCATATTTTGTGAGAAATGTGTCAACTATTTGGAGTACACATAATTGTATAATTGCATCATGCTATTTTTGATAATTATGATGTTATTTTTTACAGTGATCATACCACTTGATTGTTTTTGATGTAATTTTGCTAATGACTATGTTGTATAATTATTTTTTAGCATGGTTGAATTTTCAGATATAAGAGATAGTGAAAGCACAAAAAGTGTAGAGATAGCAAAGAAGTACAACTTACATGCATCATGTTCTAAGTAGCACGAGACTCAAAGCCCTTAGCGCAATCACTTTTATAAAGAAGATTTTGAAGTCTTTCAATCTGAGAAACAAGTGTAGAAGACCTAGTGGATAATCTAAAAATCGTCAAGTCGAAGGATTTACATAGTTTCTATTTGTATCCGAAAATAGTGTTGTAGATTTTGCATATTTGTGATCTACACGCAAAAACAAGCCAAAAGCACATCAGTCGACTAAATTATTTTTTAGCTGATTGTTTTAGGCGACCAACTTATCTCACCAGTCGATTATTTTGATCTTCAGTCGACTACTCTAAGGGCCTGTTTGGTTGCAGGGTTGGACATGGTTGTGTTGGGCTGGGTTGGGCTGGGTGAATAGTAATCTGTGAGGAGGAAGTACCCTTGTGAATAGTAACCAGGGTTCAACCGGATGATGGTGTCATCATTATTTAAAACTGGATTAAACCAGACCGATGAGAAAAAAGTAGTTGAACTCGATAATCAAACCAAAATGAAATAAAATATATATAAAATATACAGTTAAATATACTTGAAATATAAATAAAATACATAGACAATGTATGTATTTCACAATATACATAAAATCATTTTTCGTATGCACCATCAAATGGCATACATATCATATTTATATTACTTGGAGTAGTCACTATATAAGGTAATAGTAGTTTAATAATATTTAAAAATACATTACTTACAAAAAGTTATGTTAGAGTAATTGGTTAGAAGTTTGAAATTGATAACCAAAGTTCATCGGTTCAACTCCCATTACCAGCATTATTTTTAAATAAATTAAAAATTAAATGTAATTCAACTTTCGATGAATCTGGTTAAACCTGGTTAAAAATAATAGGTTGAACCGGACGGGTTGTTCAAAATTTGAAATTCGAACCGAACCGATAAAAATCGATTAACCGGACCGGTCCAGGCTCGGTTCATCGGTCGGACCGATCGGTCGGTCGGACCGACCGGTTCGGTCTGATTTCAAAAACATTGATAATTATCACCGCGTATGACCAACCTTCACACCTTGCGAGTATTCCATGGGAAACTGAGTTTAAAGTTGCATGTTTTGATTCGGCAATAAAGATGAGAAATAAGCTAAAATAAAATACTAATGATGTTCAGCTGGAAGGATGAGAATAAGGTGGACTAAAGATAGATAAGATGGAATAAATATAGGAATAAAGGTAGATAGAAATGTGCATGAAAGAAGAGGGAATGAGAGGAAAATAATTTCTTAGAGCTATTCCTCATACGAACCCCCGTAGTCATGGCATTGCTTTACGTTAGTCAAACAACATGGGTTTTTAAATAAATATAAGGTAGTATTGTCTAGATACAAAACAACGACAAAAAGAAGATGGGTAGGCGGGGAGCACGATACACACCTCAAGTTGTGGTCTAAGTGGAGCAGTGGCCATCCCAATAGCCAAGCACTCGATGATGGGAATCTTATACTTGTAACCTTTCATGTTTTTCCACCAACATTTAGACTCCACTTTTTTTGTGTGCAATTATAGTTATGCTCGTATATTCTTACAAACTTCAAGGTATCGTCCTTATGTTAGTGTAATAAATGAGCACAAAGTCATAACAGAAGGATATTACTATGAATTTTGTAAGAATATAGAAGCACGATGTAGTTTCAAAAAAGTTATAAAAAAGGCCTGTGTCAGTACATGGATTTGCAAATTTGGGTTCGTGCGGATCCCATGTTTTATAGCAGAGGTTTCGTAACTGCGGAGGGCTGCTCGATCATCATCGAGCGGTGTGCTCAAAAAGGCCCACCAAAATTGTGAACCTGTGTGCGCAGCTCAATCGTGAACGAGCGGTGATCCACTATTACAGCACTCTGTTGTACAATAGAGGATCCGAGCGCGAAGTTGGGCATGTATCTTTGAGCCAGGAGATCATCCGAAACTGCATGCATAACCATGTCCGACTCGTTGTCACCTCTCGGATTATCATCCTCGAGTCACCCTGCGACCACCTCATGTGCTTCAATGAACTACCCATGTTCGGTTCAGTTCCATTTGTTTAGCATATCTTGCGCCTTGAGTTCAATTCGATTTGTTTAATATATTTTAAGGCTTCGAGTTCGATTTTGTTCAATAACGAACTTTCGACAATGTATGTCATATAATTCCCTGCTTCAATTAAGAATTGATTGAGTTTTGTAGAGATGCTTTTATTCTTTTAACCTTGATTAAATTCATTAAATAGTAAATCTTCATAAGTTCTATATATAGTTGTGAAGACAATTATATGTAAATATATGAATTCACATGTATGTACGTGTGTGTATATATATGTTAGATTTAATTGAACATTTAACGAATCGAACCTGAACAAACCTATCCTATTTAGTTTTGTTTTGTTAATATAATGAAATGAATCTAAGCTTGTGTACAAGTTTAATTCACATATTTTTCGATCAAATCTTAATTGAATTTTTAACGGAGTGAATATTGAACCTAATTTTTTTATATAATCTACTCACATTAATTTTGCAATCTCCACCTAGAAGATACCAAAACTAATAAGACAAATGCATTCTATATGGGTTTGTTGGAGTTGTCTTTGCGTCATTTTTCTGCAAATTTTTTTAATTTTTTTTGCAAAATAAAATCATATTCAACCGAAGAGTTAGCTTTCAATATTGAATATTGAATTAGCAAAGAGGAAAGAGATAATTTGGAAAGAGAATTTAGGGTTGTGGGTCTTTGCATTCTATTATATAGAACGTGTAAATGACCAAAAGAGATTTGTGGCAGTGCAGTGTGCATACAACTTAAAGGACCTATGTTCGGATGCTCGGACCCCGAAATTACCAGACATACTATTAAAAAAATAACCAAGAGGGATTTTTATCAATTAAAAAATAAACATTAGTGTCAATTAAACCTCACTCACGTGATTGAAATATAACATCTTGCGTTGACAATCTAACATGATAATGATAAGGTCCCATCTCATTTGAAGTTTCTCCATATATATTGTTATTGTTTATCATTGTTAAGCACCTCGTTGAGCACCTCGTGGATCCTATGATGGAGATAGAGTGGATCGAGTCTCAATCGGCTTGCGTCACGGATCCAAATCTTGGATTGAATAATCCTAGAATCCCTTATTTAGGGATGAAAATGGATTGGATACGGATCGAATATGTCTATTTCCATATCCACATCTGATTCATCTCTATCGCATATGGATATGGATATGATTCAGATATGCATAAAGGAAATCATATCCTAAAAAATATGGACAAGGATTCGAATCGGATATTTTTCGAATCCGAATACGAATCGAATAAAGAGCATATCTGAATATGGATTGAATAAAGAAACAATCCAAATATGAATCGAATAAAGAGTGAATCCAAATATGAACCCAATAAGCACGGTATCCAAATACGGATCGAAAAAAGACCACATACGAATACGAATTGAATTTTTATCAAAGTTAATGATGATTTTAAAGAAATGGTAATGAAATATAAATAAGTTGCATCATGACAAAAAGGGGCGTCAAGATAACATATGTTCTTGATTGGAAGCAAAAAGAAGATAGGGTTTTGTAATTTTCATTCATGCCCATTTCTAAACAAATAAAAGTTAATAATATCATTAATATATTGTATTATATAATATATAATACTAATATAATAACATGTTTATATTATATTAACTAATATATAAAATAATATTAAATGTTGTATTCGGATATTTGGATTTGGATATTCAAGTCATTACAATATCCATATGCATATTTGAATATTTTTTACAACCATATCCATATTTGATCTGTATTCGATCAATATTCGGATATGGATATCCATATCCGATAATTTTTGAAATACAATAAGCGGATATTCGTTGTCTTCAACCCTACTCTTATTGATATATGCATGTTTTATTCACAGAGTGATCCATCGGATCTTGTTCTTTTTCTTCTAAGGAAGGTGGTATATTTGCATTGAACATACTCCCAAGTTTTAGTAAAATGGATCCAAAATCCCAATCAAATTTTCTTGACATACCGATCAAGGTTCAAACTGAGAACAAAATCTAATATATGTATTTAAATTACGTTTGATTTAGTAGTAGACTTAACATATCCAAAGCAGGAAGGATGTGGAATGGGAAAGAATAGAATATATAAATGCCTAGTTTTGTATGCGTGTGTTTCTAATGAGAATTTTGTTTTTAATAAAATATAGGGTAAAGAATAGAGCTACCACAATGGGAGCCAAGTTAGCTTTCCTGACCTCTCTTTTTTTTTCAATTTTTAATGATATTTTTAAAAATACTTGAGGGTTTAGATCACCTAATATCAACATATTCTCATTAAAAAGTCAACTCATTTCGAAATTTTTATCACATCCGTCTCAAAATTGTTGAAATCGGCACCTTCAAGATAAACAAACTAGGAACGTATGTTTTCTATGAATTTTCAATCGCGTATTCCTCTTAGTAATCTAAGTTAATCCCCAAGTGTCTAAAAAAATATCACAAAAGGTTGAAAAAAGAGGAGGGAGTCTAACTTGGATCCCTTGTCAGTGTAACTCCATTTTATCCTAAAACATAAAGGGGGTGTTCAGTTCGGGAATAAGCAGAACAAGGATGGGGAATAAGGAGAATAAGGGTTTATTCTTTATTCGGCTAGAAAGATATGAATATTGAGAATAATGTTGAATAAGGGTAGGTAAGGTGGAATACATATAGGAATACGGGTGGAATAAGGTGATAGTGGGATATGGATGGGAATAGCCGTATTTTTAGGAACCACGCCAAGCGGAGAATTGACCATTAGTTCCAGTGCTAATTCTCCAAACGAACAGGGCCAAAAGGATTTAAATTATTTTTCAAGGCGTCTTTTGTTAAATTTTGACATCCATAGAATACTTCACAAAGATGAGAGAATATGTTAATACCTCTTTTAACATGGATTGCGAGATGGAAGTATATAATGTAATTTAATATCAATGTAGAAGGTCCACTCTTATAAATTTATATGGAGTTTTCTCTTACAAAGTTATTATGAATAATACTCTATAAACTATGTATATGTTTTAAGAATCATGTGTGTGATGCTTGGTGCAACAATATGGAATTAAAAATGAAGTGATGTTGATTTGTGAACCTTGGTAATACCTTCCTATTAGTATGATGCTAAAATGTTGATTGTGCTTAATTCAATGTAGCCAATGATCGAGTTGCAACATTCGGCTAAAAATAAGAAGTTTCTATATGAACTAATTAGATTTTTTTGGTAATGGATACATTTAGACCTGGCCAAATTGTGGGCCGGGCCGGCCCATGGGCCAGGCCGAACGGGCCGAGGTTAAAAAATCTTTGTCCAAAGCCCGCCCATGAGCCCCCATGGCCCATTTTGGTCATTTTCCATTGATTTTTTAATGGTATTTCATACGTATAAATGATTTTATTAATACCATCTATACTTTATATAACTAATATACGTAGTTTACATGTTACTTGACATGTAATTCATTGAATTTTTATTTAAAACTAATGTCATAAATGAAAAACTTAAAGCATATCATATTAATATATGTATAATTTGACATATATTTATATATTTTTTATTTTTTGCGGGCCGGGCCGGGCCGGCCCATGCTTAAATTTCGAAGCCCAAGCCCGGCCCATGAGCGGGCTGGGTGGGCTGGGCAGGCGGGCCCCTAGCCCGTTGGCCAGGTCTAGATCATACATTTAAGGGGTGTTCAGTTCGGGAATAAGCAGAGATAAAGATGTGGAATAAGGAGAATGAGGGTATGTTCTCTGTTCGGTTGGATGATAGGAATAAGAAGAATAAGGAAGAATAAAGATGCGTAAGTGTTATTTTTTGTTCGGCTGGTAAACGCAGGATAAGGAATAAGGTTTGAAAGTTAGTTAAAATTGTTGGTTGTTATTAGATTAGGTGAGTTAGAAGCTACCGTAAAGGCTAACATATCATCATCATTTACACGCATCAGAATTTTTACCAAATATTAAAAATTCAAAATCCACAGAGATAGAGTTCAATGTACATATTTGACTACATTATCACTTACTTTTCACACACCAGGTCGTCAACAATCTCATGTGCTGAAGTTCGTCTGCCTATCAAGTCCACAATCAGTCTCCCCTTCTCCCAAAGCTGTCGTTAGGTTCCTCCAGCTTCTCTACAAAGAATTCTTTTGAAAAATCCATTGTGTTTATTATATTTGTCAGGAACACCTTCTCTGCAGCAAGAACTCCGGTGTCAGACACAATGTCGATGCCCTGACCTTATATCGGCAGGATCTCTATACAAAAGGAAGTGATTTGATAATTCTCCTTATTGGAATGCTTAAATTGATATAAAATATTGTTAAAGCAAACTCTTACCCACTTGGGGCAAGTGTACCACAATCGATCCTCAACGTTCTCGTGTCTACGCGAGTCCTTGAAGAGAAGGAGGGCATCCTCCGGGTAGTTGCATCTATGTCCATGAGTCCTTATCTGATCGCAACAAGAACTGCCATCTCTCGACATGTTATCAATAGAAAATTTTAATATTATTGTAAGTAAAAAGGAATCACGAAAATGTCTATGCTAGTGGCGATTAAGAATTCGGTGATGGCGAGAAAATTTAATCATCTAGTATATCAAACAAAGAGGCAAAAAATTGAATGAAATTTCACTCAGGTTGCATCTTCCTCATACAAACCAGCGTTGGCGCATCCATCATTTATGTTATGCCATCGTAGTAGCTGCTCATCCATGTCCAGTGCAGCATCGTTGATTGTTTATTTGGAATGTGGGACTTCATCATGGGGATTTGAAATCATCATCGCAGGAAAAGTAACAATGCAGTTGAAATGAAAAGCATGAGATTAGTTTCACATAAAGATTGTTCATTGACATAATGTGGGAATAACAAAGAGTTAAGTTCCGCTAGCAGTAAGTCAAGAAAGGTCAATCCAAAAAGATTGATTATTGTTGATGACCCAGGAAGAGGGTTAAGCATTCTCCCACATAGTTGTCGCAAACCGATCGTATAGTACCTCTCCAGTTCATATGCCTTCCTCGGAGACCTAAAATCGTTCAGTGTGAAGTTGTTATCGAATTTGTTGTCACCAATCGTGGATCAACATGCATCTAACCCTCTATTGAGTCTCGTGTAAATGCATTGGATATTTGATCCTCACCCTGAACCTCATGGATAAAATTATTGATAATACAACATACCATGACAACCATTACATGTTTTAGGAAGTTGTAGAATGGGTGTCCACTGATGGCCTTAGAGTGAGCCTTCATGATCCCGAATGTTCGTTTTGATGTAAGACCAGAGCTAGGCGTGTCTATGGTTGAGCATCTCCTCTGGCCTAGCATATGCATGGTCCCTCCTAGTCATGAACTATGGTAGGTGTGTGATGACTCCTAGGTATGGCCTTAGGAAGGTGTTTGTGTTTTTGTGTATCTGCAATCCACATGAAACTTGCATCCATGAGGCACGTAGAAACCACCCTCTCCAAGCTCCACCTCAACACCTTCATGTCACATGCTGACCCCTCCCATCATGCCCCCACGTAAAGGAATCTGTAACTAAAGTCAACACACGTCATAACGTTTTCTTCTAATGTCTGGTGCCTGCTCCTAAATTTTGGTGTGATATTAGCCAGGACGTTTGTAGAGATAAGTGTCATGTCAATTATCTCGATGACATCCTGAAATGGTGTTATGTAGACGTATGACATAACCACTATATAATTAAGTGTTACAAGCTATCATGTGTCAAGGACCAGCCTTGAAATATGTATATACTATTCTTAAGTATAACCTCTAGGATCAGGCAATTTTCTGGCGATATGGGGATGAAATGATCTTTGAGGGAGATGATATGTGTTAGGACATCGTTGAGATGCCTTGAAATAGTATCACCTGAGTGTGAGAAATGTTCACAAAGCGTCCGATCCTTTGCGTTGTAACCAAAGTAGTATAACAATATGATGAGTGATTCTTCGACATTAAGGTGCCTCGAATCCTTAAGGCCCTCCATTTCCTTGAGGTAGGCACATAGACGTGTGATAGTGTCAAGATACATGCTAAACACCTCATATGATCGACAGATGTAACCGCGTAACATCTCTTGGATCTATATATGACCAGTACACATCGAAGTGTGCTTTGGGATGGGGGATGTAACCACCACGCATGTTTTCCTCGTCCGCTTCTTCCTGTAAGATTACTTGTAGATATATCATGTTGAGCATGACCAAGTTGTATCTCACACGACTATAGTCAACATGCCATCCATTTCCTACGATGTCGATTTTCAATAATTGGACAACATACATAATACGTGCATCAACTCGAAAAAAAGATTAATGTTGAGGGACGTTGCGTAAAAAACTGCTACAAACTAGACAGATATAAACCTACATAGTGTTCAAGGTAGTGAAATAATATTATAGTGCTATTAAGGTCCAAGAACTAAAAAGATTCTATAATTACCAACACGAGATTAAGATGGGGAACTATACTTGCAAACAATGACAATCTTTGGAATCGATAAGGTGAAATCTCTAAGGCTTGTTGAGTTGGATGCCCACCCAAGTGTCTAACTTATCCAGGATGAGCTTGGCACAGTTGAAGATGATATGTTCGTAGGGACTACGTAGGTTGTGTGATAGCTTGATTTAAGCCTCATGAGGGATGTCCGGAAGCAACGCCTCCAACTCGTCAAGTATCTCCTCCACTTCTTCATGGGAGTTATTAGGGGTTCAAGCTCGAATATGCCCCTCTTGTAGCTCCAACATTTGTGTGGTAAGACGAACCACATCCTCTCCAATGACTTATGAAGTAGGGTGGGGCCCATCATTCCGTGATCACTTGCTAGTTGATGACTGTCCACCTGAATCTCTCGATCGCCTCCTACTAGCAGCTTGATTAGTCTTTCCCCCTTCCTAGACAGGATCTGGCACATCAAGTGCATCTAGTTCCACTTCAATCTCATCCTCGAAGTCATGGTGCGTACATGTGTCCCCCTCAAAAAAGGTAACAAAAGAACTTGGTCGTGTTATCTGAGATGAGAAGGCATAGGTCCCCCTAGTGATGCACTCTCCAACCATTTTGTTCATCAGGTCGTGATGAGGGAATGACTTCCTTCGATAGGGCTTGTAAGCCTTATAGATCTGAAGGAAAACTGTGTTAAACTACTATAAACATGTCATAGAACTTCTATGTTAAAATACCATGTCACAAACTGTAAGCCAAGCCGACTCATCCTGTGCGAGGACTGTACATGATACCGGGTCCCAATCCCACCTGCTCTTGCTCATCAGATGTGCGAAGGAAGTATAGTCCTTTATTGTCTTCCACCTCTTATGCAGCTTCGGCTTATCCCAATTCCTCCCAGTTTGCATGCCAGGTGGGTGGTGTCAAGGACCCTCTGACCTAATCATCTAAGGGTGCTTGAACAGATGTATAAGACACTCGTCCATAGCGGGTGTCATTTCGCATGGTGTCCAACAGAATTTTCGTCCGCAATGTGCACCTCCGAGGATCTTGCACTTCCCGCGGCAATCATGTTTGGATGCTGTCAATGGGTATGGTCAGTTTCCAGCATATTACTAATTATGAGATTGTTAAATCTAAAATATAGGTTAATAGTCAAAACTTGAAACAATGATAAAGTGCAACACATCACTTTTTTAACTACGGGGTATCTATGGTCGATGGAAGTTCCCTAAAATACTCAAACACAAAAACAGTCTTCTTATTAGAAATCAAGCTACTATAAGTGCAACACATTGCAGCCTACGTATTCATCAATTGTGCAGTCATTACAATGTAAGCATCTTATACGACATCATAGTAGAGAGCCAACACATAGTAATAGACATAATAAGGTTCATCCCAACCATGGAACATTTGAGGAATAAGCATATGTTAGACACCCAAGAATGCACAAATGACCGAAATTCATCCCTAATTATAGCATCACGCCTCTTTTATGAAACTAAAAGTTTTTGAAACACAGCAGGTGTGCATATACGAAAAGGTATGAAACAATATCAAAAAACACCATCAGAACAATGCATGCAACATTTGAGAAAAAAGAACATGTTAAAATTCCAACACAGAGCATGCTAAGATCCCAAAATTTATAATCAGATCAAAAGCCAATGCCAAACAATTGAGAAACCAGCATAACAATGGATCCAACAGCATAAAAATTCCTCTAACTTGACAGAAGCAAGCAAGCTCAATGAGGATTCGCAATCACAACGGCCACTAGGGGCATGCTCAAATGAGGATTCACAATCACGTCGACCACAAGGGGCATGCTCAGATGGAAATTATGCACAATACATGCAACAATTAAGAAATAATGCATGTTAAAATCCCAACACATAGAAGCACACAACAAAATCCCAAAGCTTGGAATCAGATCAAATCCAAGTGTCAAAGCATTGAGAAACTAATTGAAACAAGGATCTAATAATTGAAAAAAATGCTCTAACTTGAGAGCAGCAATCAAGCTCAAGGAGGATTCGCATCTAGGGGTGTTAATTGAATTGAATCATTCTAATTCGATTGTGACTCGTTCGATAAAAATTCAAAAAAAAGTTTGATTCGAAGTAAAATGAATCGAATATGAATTTGACTTGTGGATTCGATTCTCAAATGAATCGAATCTGAATTAACATGAATTCGTTCGATAATAATTTGATTCGATTCGATACTTATATACATATATACATACATATGTACACACATACATATATATTTACATATTATATACATACATACATACAAAAATATGTATGCATACAAACATACGTGTATGCATGCATGTGTGCATGTGCATATAATTATATTAATTAATGACGAAATATCAATATTACAAAATAGAGTAGAATATTAGTCATGATGTCTAGTAAGAAAGAAAATGTATTTAAGAGTTTTAACCCAATTCCTCACCTTACATTTGTTTTCATGCTCACATTCTCTACAACATCTTTTCCCTTCTCTTTTTCATTCTTTTTCAAAGATCCTATCACTCATAAGAAATATAGTGGCGATCCCTCTTCTTACGCGTAAGTATGACTGAGCCAAAAATGGATCAACTTGACTCATTCCTCAGATGAGAAAGAAAGAGTACCTAGATCTGCATCTACTCATTTTCTTTCTAATGTAAACTAACTCCCCCTTCCCACCTTTTTGTGAGCAATCAACACTCTTCTTCGTGTCTGTCATGGTTTGTGGTATATCAAAATATTCTTCCTCCGCCTTTTTGTTTTGTTAGTTATCCTTGCAAGACAATCCATAAGTGAGGACTATCACTGTTAAGACATTGATCATCATCTGAATAATTTACAAATTACAATTTCTTCTCACCATCATATTAGTTGTTCCAATGTATATTGAAAATCATGTGCGATTCATGATATTTGTTTTAAGGTAATGATGATCACCACGATGCATGAGGTAATTTTATTGTGCTAAGTTATTTGTTTCTATCCTCATTTTAAATAATAAGACCAGTTTGTCTTATTTTTCTATAGGAGCTTGGGCTTATCTTGCTTCAACATACAATAGTAAATAACCATAAAGATTAGTAGGAAAGAACATATATTTAAGAGTTTTATCCATTTCTCTACCTTGCATTTATTTCCATCTTCTCACATTCCTTGCCATATCTTTTCCATCCTCCTTTTCATTCTTTATCAAAGATCATCAACTATAAGGTAGATGGTAATGCTCTTTTTTCTTGCACATGACACGATAGCCATGTAACGTTAAGTTCCTCCATTATATTTGTTGTGATTTGTGATATATCAAAGTATTCCTCCTTTGCCTCCTTGTTCTATTGGTTATCGTTGCAAGACAATCCATGGTGATGACTATCATTGTCAAGATGACATTGATAATAACTTGAATGATTTACAAGTTCTTGTCACCATCATGTTAGTTGTTATTGTGATAAAAAAATTTCAATCATCCCATTTTAAGGACATAGAAATACCTCAGATAGTAGCACAATCTGTTCTACGTACAATAATGTGTTGAACTACTTCAACAAGTCTACGTGTGAGGTATCTAGAATTTGATGTTCGTACAACAACATCTATAACCCAACCCTTTTACATGCTACATAACAATAAACTATATATTCAGTTAACGAAAGCTCCACACATAAGTTTCTTTGAATTGGTAAATCAATCATTTGTCCTTGCAGGTCTGATATTAATCCTCTCATTCCTACTAATTAGTGTACTTGATATGAATTTCCTTTAGACAATGAAAAGGATATTAAATAGACTAGAATGATGAGGTTGGTCATTTAAAAATTAGGATTCATTTCTTATTTCAAATATTCGCCCGTAGCTATATTTAAATTGTGTATGATTCATGACTTTTGTTTTAAGATAATATTGATCATCATGATGCATGAATTGATTTTATCATACTAAGTTATTTGTTGTTATTCTCGATGTTTCAAATAACAAGACCAGTATATATTCATTTTCTATAAGATCTTGGTCTTATTTTGCTTCAACGTACAATGGTAAATATAATGTATCTAACTTTTTTGTTAATAATATTGTATACCTTTAATGAGATTTATATAATTATATTTTATTTATATATTCCTTTTATCATAGAAAAGAGAAAATTTTAGATAGCAAGAGATATACAATATTTGTAAAACTTAGTATTTTTATTCATTATATGTTATCTTTTAGGTATCTTCCTTTATTATATAGCTTTTCAACTGATCTTGAAAATCTCTAGTAAAAAATAAAAATATAAAATACAACATTTAAAATTATAATATTATTTATATAAATAATTATATTTGAGTTGACATTTCAAATTCAAAACAAAATGAATCGAATTTGAATATTCGAAACTCATAATGAATCGAATATGAATTGAAGTTAGCAAATTCGTTTAAAATTCGAGTTCGGATTCAAAAATTGTAAAATGAATCGAATATGAATCCGGGCGGAATCGAAGGTATTCGATTTGATTAGCACCCCTATTCGCATCACAGCAGCCACAAAGGGGCATGCTCAGAAGAAATTCATATGTAATACATGCATCAATTGAGAAATAAGCGCATGTTAAAATCCCAACACATAGCAGCACACATAACAAGTTCCCAAAGCTTGTAATAAAATCAAAAATCTAATGCTAAACAACTGAGAAACTACTAGACCAATGATCCAACAACGTAAAAAATCCTCGAACCAGATAGAAACAAGCAAGCTCAACGAGGATTCACAATCACATCATCCACAAGGGAGCATGCTCAGATGAAAGTCATGTGCAATACATGCAACAATTGAGAATTAAGTGCATGTTAAAATCCCAACACATAGCAGCACACATAACAAGATCTCAAAGCTTGGAATCAGATTAAAATCTAATGTTAAACAATTGAGAAACCATCAAAACCATGGATCCAACAACTAAAGCTTAGAAGCAGATCAAAATCCAATGTCAGACAATTAAGAAACCATCAAAACCAGGGTTCCAACAACTAAAGTGTGGAAGCAGATCAAAATCCAAGTTCCAAACAATTGAGAAACCACAAGAACCAGAGTTCAAAATTCTAAAAATTCCTCTAACTTTACAACACCAAGCAAGCTTAAGGAGGATTCGCAATTACATCAATCACAAGGGGTATGCTCAGATAGAAATTATGTGCAATACATGCAGTATTTGAGTAATAAGCATGTATTAAACACCTGTGAAACACATTGACTGAAATCCATCCCCAATCACAGCATCCAGCCTATTATACACAACTAAAAAGATATAGCAATAGGTGTGCATATAAGGAAGGGTGCGAAATATTTCTCAACCAACAACATCAAATGGGAGAACCAACACATAGAAGCAAATATAACAAGATCCCAAATCTTGGAATCAGGTAAAAATCCAAGTACCATATAATTGTGAAACCACTGAAACCATGCTCAAGGAGGATTCATAGTCACAACGGCCACAAGAAGCATGCTCAAATGGAAATTATGCGCTATACATGAAGCAGAGGTGTAAATCACAAAGTAATGAAATCTATCCCCAATATTAGCATTGAAAAAATGACACTTGAGATGCATATTTCAATAAGCAGGAGCTCATAGAAAGAAAATACCTCAGAATCCAAATAGCTCACTAAATCGAAGATATATGAAAGCATAAGCATAATAAAAATAACTCAAAAACAGATTGACATGGTCGTAAGGAGCCCTTCTTCCATGTCATCTTATAGATGGGCGTATTAGAAATCCTTGATTCCATGTCTGAGGACATGGTTGAGAAGACTACAAAGAGCTAAGGACACCATGCCCTATCTCTAAGGGCTCTGCTATGGGCTATATAGCAAGTAAGACTACCACCAACCACCATTGAAGGTTATTAAAGAGCTCCATGACAAGTTCCGTGGGGCACATGGAGCAAGGATGACCTACAAAGCTTGAAACAAAAGCCGACAACACACGACAGGAGAGGCCCCCATTTCAAGGGAGCATTGCAAGAGAGGGCAATGGCAAATGGCGGGAGGAGTTGGTGGGAGGGGAGGGAAATACAATCGTTGGTGAGAGGAGAGTGCAGTAGGTGAGGTAAAGGGGAGAATGGTGGAGAAGATGATCGCTCGAGGCAAGGTTTCCAAAGCTCCAATGACAAGGAATAGTTGCATTTCTGGGAACCATGTCAGGAGGGGAATTGGCCCCTTATTCCTAGGCCAATTCCCCAACCGAACAGGGCCTTGGAGCATTTGATCCCGATTCACGAGGTGTTTTTGGCCAACCCACTTACATTTAATGTTAAGATATAGGTCAATATTATACTGTGGGAATTGAGGAAAAATTGAGAAAATTTTAAAGGGACAACCTAACATCGTTCGAGCTACTAAGTAAAAGTACTTTGGGTAAATTTAAAGATAAAATTTGAGGGAACCACGAAGCTGAGGGATTTATATAGAGGGAGTGATGGATCGATTAAACTTAGTAAATTATAGATATAGCTTACTATACATAGCTTGAGCCTCATGACTCGGTGCTCCACACTTAAGTCGGTCGGGCAAGAATATATGTGGTTTGATGCTTACCAGCTTGTACCACATAGGGCATGTTTGGGGTTAGTGGGGGCGGCCTAGATCAAGATAGGTTGGGTTAGCATTTGGTTTCTAGGGTGATTGAGTTCGTCCATGGTCGGGTGAGGTTGAGGCTTGATGCTCGAGAGAAGCGCATGTGGGTGTCAAAATATTGATCATACCCCTCCTTGACTCTCTGCTCCCCTTTTTAGTCAAATCATATCCAACCTCATATCATAGACATTCCTTTAAATAATATTTTTCCAATTAATTATAACTCAATCATAACTGCAATAACTACAATCAATCATTACATCAATTCATGTCACATACAATTCCAACCCAACCCCTCTCTATCCAAACACCTACTATTCAAATCAAGTTATCCATCTTACTAACCATCTCAAAAGTGGTTACTCCATCCCAACCCACCCCGCTAACCAAACAGGAAGGACATATTGAGTATCCATTCACTCATGCTGAATAAAGCAGATGGAAGTGTATTTTAAGTGCTTCATGCAAAGTGATCCTAATTAAACCTTCTTCCCTTATATTTAGCGACCAAGTATACTAATTTGTAACTTTTGTGATTGAAGAAAGAGTTTAAGGATAACGTGTTTTAAATTTGATGTCACACTGTGATATTGTTACACTAGTGAGCTTCATAAATATGAACCCATGCATTTTATTAATATTTTGTACAACAACAAAGTCTTTTCCAGATTAAGATTAATATTATGTAAAATGTCCTAATTTTTCAACGCTCTTTCTTATTGACGTTATGTTTTTGTATACTGTCTAAATTGGCAAAAAAGGTATTATCTCAAAAATATGCAGCTATTGTATTCTAAAAATTAACGAAAGTCATGATAGCTTGTGTAGTTAAATCTTATTACACTTAATGTGTATTTAATCATATATAATATGACTATTGAAATATAACAATAATAAGATTTTCATCTTATATAAAATAGGAATGCTTACATTTGTGCCCTTCTGCATTTCTGCATAAACACTTGTTCCTTTTCATTTTTTGCAATAACACTTGTACCCTTATGTTTTCTTTCGTTAAAAGTTGTATGCCACCATAAGTTTAGTCATCTATTATATGAGCCAGACCATGGTTTCTTCAAATCAAGGTTTGTTTAAGAAATTTTTTATAACATTAACCCCTCCTCATATAATCTAACCCTCTACCTCCGTCACTACGCTGAAGACTCCTCCTTTGAGTCATACATCCATGCCTTGGAGCTCGTTCCTGTAGGGGAGCTCGCTAGGGTCTCGATAATGCCACCATTGACAACCTCTAAATTTAGTGTTCAGACCTTGTTGTTGTTATAGACTCTATGGCAAAGGTTGAGTAACAACGACAAGCATCGGTGTACGTGGTGATAGCAGGGGAGGAGGATGAACATGTCTGGGTGGACGAGACGGAGATGCACACACACACCAGCATCCCAACCTTCTCCTCAGCAATCCCATTGATTGACAAGTAGAGGAGATTGGGAGCGATGAGGAGGAGGGGACTACATGCGAGGATGGAAATCAGGGCAGGGTAGAGGGGAGCGAGGGTCAGAGGAGGTCGGAGATGGGTCAGAGGGAGGAGGAGGTTAGGGTAGGGAGGAAGATCGGGGATGGGGGTAGAGGTGGAAGTCGGGGATCGAGAGGTGATCAAATTAGGAAGGGAGAAGAAAGAAGATGAGGAAGGGAGAAAATGAATAAAAAATATAGTTATACCCATAATCTTCTCTTTCTAATTGCACATGTACCATAAGTTAACGTCTATTTGGAAGGCAAACAAATGACAACTAACCTGAGAGGCATAATTGTTGACGGTCTAAGAAGGTAGGGGTACAAGTGTTATTGTAAAAAATGTAGGGGATCAAGTTTATTTACAAAAACTCATGGAGCACAAGTATAAAAATTCCTATGGGCCTGTTTGGTTGCAGGGTTGGGCAGGGTTGGCCCAACCCTGGTTACTATTCACAAAGGTACTTCCTCCTCACAGATTACTATTCACCCATCCCAACCCAGCCCAACCCAACCCTGCCCAACCCTGCAACCAAACAGGCCCTATGAGATATGTAAAGAACTGGCGCGCATCTTTTAATTATTTCTAGGGATTTTTAGCCGACAAATATTATAATCTTTACCAATTACCTCCACGGCCTTTGAAACAACCTAATTCCTCCCTCAACCCCGTAAACTTGCTTACCTTTACCTCACAGACCCTGTGGTGAACCCACATCTGTTCGGCCGTTAAATGTATCCAGATTTCATTAAAAAGAGGTGCATATTACTCTCTTTTTTAAGAAATTCACAAAAGATGCCATCCCTCTCCTTCCACCTCCCATGCATCATCCCTGACCTCGCCCACACCACCCTCGACCTCCCCTGCACCATCATCGATTTGCACCTCCTTCAGGCCATCATCAACATGCACCTCCTTCAGGTCATTTTCGACTTCCACCTCCTCCTCCCCTCCTCGACCTCCTCCCTTGTCCATCTGTGCGGCGCCCACCTACCCAAGTGCTGGACATGGCGGAGGTTCCTGTGACGACTATTTTCTATTGATATGGTGGATCAGATCAGAGAATAGGAGTTGTTGTCGACGATGACAGGTCTGACACTGAGCTCCTCCTGGATGGATATCCAACGAAGTATGCTTACGCAAATGATGTTGCTACTAGATGACGCAAATAATGAAGGAAGTGGAGTTGTGGCTTAAAGGTGCAGCTCCTAAAGGTAACTCACAGATGGTGTTACCATCGTGCCTCTAAAGTTGTCTTGCTTCTACCGTGTCTTGGCTCGACGGAGTGAACAACAGTGGCTGGACACAAAATGCATCGGTTCTGGCTGGAGCTACAACGGATCGGAGAAGTGTAGCATAGGGAATCGCGGCTCTAAAGACCGAGGTTGAGGCTGATGCTTTTCCTTTCAATGAACGTTTAGATATGGAGGTGGATCAATGAGGGACCTCCGGATATGCTCCGATGGTGCCCGAGTGGATAATTGATGCATGACGTGAAGTACCAGTTATGAGTGGGAGCTGCCAATGCTGAAGTTTCTGACCAAGGGGCTTGAGCACCTACAAGCGAAGTCACAGCCCGAGCAAAGCTCGGTCGAAGGTTGAGCAAATAAGAAAGGGGGATACACGGCTCCAGCGTGAGATGAAGGAACAAAGCTTGAAGCTCTGGCCACCCGCAGACACCGCGGGTGGGCCAAGGTGTGAGAGTGAGAGAACTTGAGAGGTTGAGAGATTAAAGTGAGCTCGAGGTGGTTTGACACAACAAAACTAAGAAGAAAATGATTGAGGAAAAGGGATGTGGATGGTAGCAGATGTATAGCAATAAAAGCAAAGAAAAGAAGGGGAGGAAGATAACGATCTAGCATTGGATGAGTATTTAGCTGTGGAATGAGCTCCCATCTTTGTTTGATAGCCTGACTAGGATGGAGTTGGGTGAGCTCGAAGAACTTGCGATGATGTGTCGTCAACAGCTCAGATGGCATCCATCAGAAGTCGTAGTCTTCGCTCGAGTCACGACGACACGACGAGCTCATGGGTTAACCTTCCTATTCGCAGATAACTTGAAAATGGAGGGAGTGCTTGGGTTTTGAATGGTTTGCGTTTGCAGCTGGGGAATGTGGAGTATCCACTGGGAGCCTTGTCTGGCAATGTTGACACGAAGGGCGACGAAACAGCATCCTGGAGACCGATCGATGGAGCTCCAGTGATGAATTCGTGATTCATCGTCTCAATATCTTGATCTTAGCAAAATCCTTGAGTAAAATCTCAAATAAATATCCATAAAATCAATAAATTAACAAAATGATTCTTGTAAATAAAACATACTAATTATTGTACATTATATTGTACAAAATAAATTAACTTTAAAAAGCTGCAAAATAAAGGAGTTTTTCACCTGTAAATAGCCTAAAACTTCATGTATTTTTAATAATTTCATTTCAACTCCTTTTTAGCTAATTCTTTCTCTGACTTGTTCATAAAAATGTATATAAAATATAAAAATACAAAACAAATTTTACCTCAAATAAATGCTCGTAGATCTCATGGTGAAAAAGCCATAAAATTCAACTTCCCGGCCAAATTCCCACTCCTTATGAACTCCAAATTCACCAAACTCACTTTTAAAGTTCAAGTTAGAAAATTATCTATCTAAGGGAAGTGGTTTCGCTAAAATCGGAGCCCGTTTGTAAAAAATGGATTTTGGGACCTAGATGTATATTGTATATAATGTAAATATTCATTCTTTCTTCATTTTTTATTTATTTTTGAATTACTAGAAAAATCTAAAAAAATCATTGTTGTGTTGTATTTTGATTATAGTATTTTATTGCATTTTTAGTTGTGAATATCTCTTATTAAAAAGATAAAAAATAAATTCGAAAAGCAAACAAAAAATGTACATGTTGTTTGTCTTCTTTTGTAAATTCCCCACTATTTTTCTTCTCTATATTTTATTATAATTTAGTAACCTGCTTTAATTTATTATTTATTTTATTTAATTTCCATTCTCTACGATAACCACCCATTCAACTCCATTATTCCACCATTTTTTCTAACTTATAATTCAACTCCACCATCTTATTAACCTCCATTCCACTCCACCTCCATTCTAACCCCCATTTTTCCATCTCTTTTTATACATCCCATACTCCTCAATTTACACTTGATCCATCTTTATGTGAGGATAGCCTAGTTCCCAGAGTATCGGTGACAGTGACGTAACCGCGGTCGAGTGACGACATCCCTCTCTCCGGTGAGATTCATTGGCTTCTTGGCCAACATCGTACTCGCATCCGCGTGCTGCTCGAGCTCATCGCTCACCGGTGATTCGAGCAAAGATCGTTCTCCTTGTGAGTACTCCCCAGGCGATCAGCTTCCTCTGTACGTATTTTTCTTTTCATTTTGTCCTCATTGTTATTTTTGAAAATTTTTTATCACGTCATCTTCATCATATTAGTTCCATCACCACATTTACCCTCCCATCATTTTCATATTTGGTTATGTGTTCTCTGTTTAAGAAAACTCAAAAAAATAAAATTTAAAAATAAAAAAATCAATTCAAAGCAGCAAAAATTCAAAAAAAATAAAAAAAATAAAAAGGAAGGAGGTCGCGGGCACCTCCCGCCCCCTCCCTCTCCAGCCGGTCACCTGCAGCCAGTGGTTGCCCCCACGTCGATGCTCCACGCCACCGTCGACCGTCGCGGTCCTGCTCGCTTCTCCTCCACTCGCTACCGTCGGCCCCCGCCAACCCTCTTCCTGCCTGCACCGTCGTGCGGGCCTCCGCACTTGCGCCCCCCTCACTAGCCCGCAGCCTGCATACGTAGGTTCTCTGCCCCGCAGCCCTCCTCGCACGTCCCACCGCTACCATGTTGCTCCCTCCTCTCCATTGTCCCTAGCCACCCACGACGAAGAAGAAGGTCTCCTCCTCTTTCTTTTTTTTATTTTTTGTGAAAATTGCAAGCGTGTCCTGTATATTTTTAATTATTGCAAAATCGTCCTTGTGTATGTTTTGTTCTTATCAAAGTTGATTTATGTTTTGCAAGGATAATCTTGTGTTTATATGTTAATTTGGACATACTTTTTTGCATCATTTCTTTTAATGAGGAATGACATGATGTTGAGAAACTAATTTTTTTTATCATCTGAATATTTATTTAGATTTTTGTGAGACTTATGAATTAATTAAAATTGTTCAAGTACAATTCTGCATATTTTACCCAATCTGTTGTCTTAAATTCATATCTATTTCATGGTCAATCCAAAAATTCTCAAAAATTCAGGAATGATGCCTTCTAACATGATTTAATTGCTATCCAAATTTCATATTAATTGAAGTTGTTATGTGCATTGAATAAATTGTAGAGTGATTTTGGTAAATGATTTTTAATTAAATCTACAGAAATCTTTTTTGCGAAATTTCAATCTCTTTGATTGTTCATCTAAATATATTTTTGAGATAATTCATATTCTGATTAATTTGATAATGTGGATTTATTAGAAATTAATAACTCATTGTCAATCTGTTTTCATTAAAAAAATATAAAAAATTCATATTTTCTCGATAAATTCTAAAAAAAATCACTGTAGCCTCTTTACACCATGTTTTAATTCCAGTAAATTTTTCATAGTTTTTGTTCTGTTTGTGTGAAAAATTACGGAAAAACCCATAAAAAGTGTGCATTTTTCATTGTTTCTTTTTAACCCCTAAAATTCCAAAAAAAATATCTTTTGTATTCATCACTAGATTAGGATTCTAGGAAAACTACAATTAGGCTAAATCTTATAAAATTCGCATAAAAATTAATTGGCCTAGTTGTGTATTTTCTTATTGTCTTAATTCACCCACATATTGCATCTCGTATTATTTTTGCATTAAAAAATATATAAAATACGCATGGAAAATTTAGATCTAAATTTTTTAACTTAACTCGAAGTTGTTCCTTTGCCACCCTGTGTTCTATCCCCGACTTGCCCGGGATATAAATTAATGCTGAGACACTCTTCACGGAAATTTTTCTCGGTTCTAACTGATTCACTAAGTATCCATATTGCAAAGAATGCATATTAAATCACGTGCTCAGTGACTCAATCAGATGGCATCGTTGCCGGAGAGGCAAACGATTTAGGGCTTAATTTAAAAATTAGATTTAGATTTTCACTTACTGGGGTAGTCTGACCCCCGAGACACCTTGTATTTATCCCATTTTCTTTCAATTATCTTTCTGTGCATTTTGTATATATTTTGTTTTGATCTCTCTAACATAAATTTCATTTTCCTTGCGAGGGCCCGGTGGACTTAGAGTGCATCAGAGGTCGACGGACGTGACGCATGCCGACTGCAGAAGAGCGAGGATATTTAATTTATTTTCGAGAGAATTTTTGTAAATTTTTGTAATTATCATGTCGTAATAATTTAGATTATTTGCTCCTTTATACGGCTCTTGTTTGAGAGCTCGCGCACGTAAAAAGATTTGGACATTATTTTATGGTGTGTCGAGACCATTTTCACTCTCCGGTGAGGGTGGGGCTCGCTTGAGTGGTGAATTTAAGGATAGGCACACGGTAGTATAGCATCAAATTTGTTTGTACCCATCGTAATTTAGGCCACTCATATCTTAGAAGATTCACTTATCTAATAAGATTCATAATGAGACGTACATAGACACGTGCTACTTAACTCAAATTAAATCAACTCTTACATGCTAATAGTATATTGTTTAGGTGCAGTTTTCTCGATCTGCATGCATTTAGTGTAAATTTTAAAAATTCAGTTTTGCATAATGCATGGAGAGTGATGGGATTCACTGTAAGTATACATTCTTCTGAGCATGCATCATAGTTTCACGTTTACATTCTGATTTCCGATTCCCCTCTTGTTTTACAACTTAAGGTCAAAAAGGAAATTGGTAATGAACAGTAGATGTGCTTTAATGTTCAGATAAATTTTAAGTGATAACCAAACTCTAAAATTGGAACTGAATTGAGCAGGTCAATTAAAAATAATTGAAATAAAAAGAACCATGTTCATGGGTGCATAAAGCCCTCATTGTTTGATTTACTTGCAAGTGAGAGAGAGAGAGATAGATGACCTTAGGATAGAGCCAAGCCAAGATTTCTTACATACTACTAGTTCTTTATTTTTAGACGATTAGTTACCTGATGACACGAAAATCGACCGATTAAGATGGGATAATTAATTCAATGTCGTTGTTCTCAACCAATCGAATCAGTCAACAGAAAAATTTTTATTTTAAACCACTTAAGAAAAGATAAATCAATCAAAGAAAATATAAGCGGTTTTCGTTATTCTTTTTACCTGGTATAGTGACCAGGGTCAAACACAAGGAGCACGATTTAAAAACTAAGTAGTCAATTTTCAGAAAGAATTTTTAGTGGTTTTGAATTTTTATTTTTTTAAAATTTTCAAAACGAGCACAAAGAATGAAACACATGCACCACACTCTTTTTGTATTTTTCAGAATAATAAAAAATGCTCAGAAACTACTAGAGAAAATATTTTTGTTTTTTGTAGGTTTTAAATTATTTTTTAAATTATTTTAGATTTTTCTGATGTTTTTGTGATTTTTTAAAAATCAAACAGTGAAAAACAGAGCAAACAGTGCGCAACCAAGAGTGTTTTGCAACTTAAAAATATTTTAAGACTTAATACTCCTGAAAATTATTTTTAATATAAACTACTAAGCGATACCTACAATCAGAGTCTGGAATCAAAATTTTTGGATTTTTGTAGAATTATCTATAATTTTTTTAATATTTTTCATTTTTCACAATTTTTTGGAGTTTTATAAATGAGAAATATATGAAAATTGGAAAGAAATTAAAAGACATGAAAATACACGTACAATATTTTTTGGGAATTTTTAGGCAAATTTTCGAATTTTTATGAATTTTTTAATTCCAGACAGGCAAAAAGACATTGTTTTTTCTTTTTTAAAATATAGTAAATGGCAAGAAAAATTGATGAAAAATTTATACAATGGCAAGCACTACAGCAGGAACATACATCAGGAACAAAAGTTTGTGAACTGAACACAAATAAATTGTAGGACGAAAAATGTAATTTACCCAAGAAGCATGTGCAGGGTACGTGAATCTGGAGGTAGAGACTTTATTGTAATTACAGGAATTTTTGGGTGCTTGAATGCAATTTAACCAAAAAATATTTCTGACGGGGGCTCTTTTACAAATAAGAATACTTCAAGGGTCTTTATTGTAATTTTTCTTTTTTTAATTCACCCTCCCCTAGGGTTTTTTTCGTTCTCTTCTCAAATAATGGGGAGAGGGGACGGCTGCCGCAATTAGGAGGAAAGGGCGCAACGCACGGGCAGGAGGGGGTCGCCCGCGAAGGCGGCGCGGCGGGAGGAGAACGAAGTCGGCCGTGCGTTGGAGCCGGACGCAGTCGCGGGAGGCGCATGCCGACGCGGGGCTGCAGAGGGCAGTTGCAAGCAAGGTCAGTGGTGCTGGGAGAGGGAGCCGCGGATGGACGACGGCATGGTGGGCGGAGCTTTGCAGCGCACGCGTACGGAGGTGCGGGTGGCACTTCCGCGCGCAGAGGTGTAGGAGGAGGACGGAGTCGGCGGTGCGTTGGAGCTGGACGCAATTCAGCGCGGGAGGCGCACATGGGCGCGGGGCTACGGAGGGCCGCGTGCGGGCGGCAGAGAAGGCCACTCCTGCGGGCGGCGGTCGCGGAGGCCGGCGGAGGGGACGACATGGGCAGTCGTGGGCCACGCGGGCGGCCGTTGGGAGCGGCGGGGATCAGGCGGAAGGTGGCGGGCGGCTCTACCGCCTGCTGCTTTTTTTATTATTTGTAAACAGAAACAGATATGAAAGAGAATTTTTTTATTTTTTTTGAAATAGGAAATACAAATAGAGACAGAAAAATATTTTTTATATTTTTTATATTTTTTTAATTCTCCTGCAAAACAATGGTTAGAGATAAAAAGGAAATACAATGATACTTTTTTTACTTATTTATTTATGCACAAAATTAAGAGGCATGAATGAGGATGGATCTTGGCGAGGCGTGGAGGATAGATCCGAAAATTCGGTCACCGTACGTGACCGGAAGTGAGAGATTGCGTGAGGTAGAAAAAGAAATGTGGAGATCACGAGATGAGATCAAAAATCGATATCTAGGCGGAAATGTGATATGGATTTTTTTCGGGATTTTTAATATCTAAAATTTAATAAAATCGAAGCAAATATTAAACCTATAATTTATCTACGAAAAATGACAGGAAATGAAAGTGGATCTCACCTCGGGGTCGGAAATGTCGTGATGGCCTTGACGAAGACTGACGCGCTATCACCGGAAGGCTCGGAGGATGGGCACCCTTCTTCAACAAGACAGTTCTCCGAGATCGGGCTTCTCTCTACCAAAGATCGGTCCAAGAATGAAAGGAGGAGGAGCCCATTAAAAAGAGAAAAAATAAAAAAGGAAGGAATGTACAAAAAAAGAAGGTTTTTATTGATTAATTAATAAAATAGTTAAACTAATTAATTAATTAATGACAAAAATCATAACTAAATTAATTAAATAAATTAAATAATTAATGGAAATCAATTAGCCACCTTAACGGTTGTCATTAAAGGTATAGAATCAAATATAATATACATGGTATGTTATAAAATCAAATAATAAATTAAATAATTAAATCTAAATACAATTTTCGAATTAAATTAAATAAATTAATTAATGTGAGATATTTTATTTTTTGGTGATTTTTATTTCAGGAAGTTTGTTGTATACACATATTATATACATATACTACATTATACATGCGTACAAATACAACAACAACAACAACAACAACAAAGCTTTTTTTCACAATTAAGTAGGATATACATGGGTACAAATAAGGAAATAATTTTTAAAACACATTTTTTTTAATTTTATTATTTATATTTTTTATTTATTATTAACAAAAATAATATTTACAAATATTTACAATACATATATAATAAATATGAATAAATATGTACAATAAATAATGGTGAAACTGCACAAAACACCCCACAAAATCGATTTTTTAACCCTAGCTTCAAAAATTATGAAATCACAATCATTTGAAAGATAATTTAATTTAAAGTATAATGGAAGTGAGTTTGGTTCAATTTGAGTTCGTATGGAGCCGGAATTGGTATTTCAATGATCACTTTGTGGCTTTTTCTGAGTGTGATTATTTGTAATGTGTACATTATTTTATTTAGCAATTATTTTTATTATTTACAACACGTTTTTATTTACAACTTTTATTTGCAAGAATAATTAATTCAAGGTCAAATTATGTACAAATAAAATAGTACACGTTTTATACTAATATATGGGGAGTTTATGTACAAATTATTTTTGGATGAAGAACATATCTCCCCCTACTTTATTCCCGGACGATCAGGTCAAGTCTTGACCTTATCTCGGGGTTCGGATCAGGTTGTATGTACTTTGGAAACACATCCTTTATTTCTCTTTTCCTTTTCTTTTCTTCTTTATTCTTTTATTTAAGCACAAAAAGTGTTAAAAATGCATATTTAACAAATGCATGCAAAATGGTAAAATTATGGAATTAGTGGGTATTTACAGGTATTTGACTAACAAAATGAAGCTAAAATAAAAGAATAAAGGCGATGAATCGTGGATTCATCATTCCCCTGTACTTTACCTTTGCTAGTCCCTTAGCAAACACTTATTTGGAAAATAGGTGAAAATAAAAATAAAGAAAAGAAAAAGGAAAGAAGTAGAACAATATTGACTTTTAAACTTATCTTCATAAAAATGTAGTCCTGAGCTCTGTCGGACCTTTGGATTATTAGTATGTCGGAACCTTAATGGGAAATGGATTTAAAATCTAACAGCCTCAAAGTCCCACAAGACTCCTATTCAAGTCGCCTGAACAGTCAGATAGAACAAGTCTACATATATAAATTCTTATGACTATGAATTCTTACTTGTACGGTGTAAGTGAAATATAGCTCATCATCTCAGAAGTAGCAAAGGAACAGCCTCTCTCAATAAGGTAACTCTAATCCTCCGGTCTAGCAACTCTTTCCTCGAGGAGCGGGGATATTCCCTTCTAAGTTCAACTACAACCAGCTCAAGAAGAGGGGATGGAGAAGAGAATGGACTATAACCAGTGTAGTTACCTATCCTGGGATGCATGACCAGTGCAGCCATGTCACCCACTGCAAGCTCACAAATATTTGACTTTGAAGCTCTTATTTCTTTTTTTCACTTGTATATACACTCCGGGAGGTATTTTAATTTTCAATCATGCTTGTCCACTTTTGGAGATTCTGCTTTTTTCGATTTTTTTAAAATATATACAAGGTGCAGCATGTACATAAGGAGATTTTGAAGGATACGGGAAAAATCCTCAAGCGCATCACGGAAGCGTGATGATCGCATCCAATGCGATCGGGAGCGACTAGTCGCACTAGTTGCTCGATGCAGCGGAAATTAATTTTTTTTTATGTGATAAACCACATGATCCAAGAATACTTCTCGGATTGTTTCAACTAAATTACAAATAAGTAATAGGATTACCTCTTGAAGCGTGGTTGCGATCGAGTCTCTAAACCAAGAGACATCCTGTCTCAAGTCCGATCCGACTGACGAGACGCTTGAGAGCGTTGATGAATCGCGTGCTCCTCGCAATCCATGTTGATGATCCAAGTGGCGGATCTCCTGATCTCATCACACGAGATCCAATATCTTCTTCACGAGCGAGATGCACCGAAGGAGATGGAGATCCACGAGTAAGAACTCCAACAACATAACGACGATGATGCAGCGATGTCGATTCTCTCAAAGGCTCCATGGTGGACGGCCATAAGAGAGAGATGGAGAGAGGCACATGATGTGTAGAGAGAGAGAAGAGAACATTCATTATAATCATCTAACATATGTATTGAAGAACAAGGGTGCCTCTTCTTATATAGGGTTTTGGGAGTCCATGGATCTCAATCCATGGACAACACATAATCAATGGTTGAGATTGATTTGTGTTTCTTTCAGTGGTCATGATCTTGTTGTGAAAACACAACAACAATTAATTTAATTTAATATATATAGATAAATCAATATAATTAAATTCAAATCAATTAATTATCCTTGGAGATAATAAGGAGATAAGCCATATCCCTTAAAAATAGGGGACGATCACTCTTCTCATGAGATCTCATTTATCTCATGAGATCTCACTGTCTCATGAGATCTCATTATCTCATGATATATCTCCAAAATTTACAACAACAATTGTTGCAAATTATTTCACAAATAAAATTCACAATTACCTTGTGAAATATTGCAATCATGCCATTAAAAAAAATATGAATCACATTCAAATCCCAAAACAAAATGTAGATTATATTTTCAATTAATCATCTAATGTGAATCTAATTCACGTTAATAATTGATTAACAAATATAAATCACAATATGCTCTCTCTTATATATTATAAATCACATTTATAATATATATGATTAATATGGATAGTGCTATCCACATTATTCATATCCATGATAATTAATCACATTTAATCATCTTGGATCTCTTTTCTCATGTGCCCAAATAACATGAATTGCATTCACATTATTCATATCTTTGATAATTAAATCACATTTAATTATCAAAGATATCTCTCCTTATATTATGAATCAAATTCATATTATCCATGATAATTAAATCACATTTAATTATCAATTTTCTCGATGCTTGGATACTTATATCAATAATGAAATTATCCATGAACTCTTTCAAAGATAATGCGCTTTCTTCGCGGATACTTGGAGATGAGGACAGGGCGATTGTATTGTTCCACGTATAGTGACTTGGATATTGAGATCACATCTCAAATCCAGATCTCAGGCCTCCCATGGATGCTTGATTAAATCAAGACCGTAAATCTAATCTTCTCATTGCATCTGAATCACATTCAGATCAATGTCCAATATTTGGACCAAGATCAGATTACTTCTCTACTAAGAGGAGTCACTAAAATCCAGACCTGTTTCATCACTCCCTAGGAATGGAAGCGTAATGGTTATACAATCGTTTTTGATCACATCACCCTCAGGTATTCCCAACACATGTACATCCTGCATACTGGAAGACCCAGAATAAACCCGAAGTATTAGATCAACTTTATATTGTCTACTTCAGAGTTTTATCAGTAAGTTTCTCATTTGATCATTGGGATTTGGTATCGATCATATACTTTCCAAAAGCATATATCATACGTAGGTCTTGATCATATGCTTTCCAAAAGTATATATCAAACCTACAAATTCAGTCAAGCTTCCAAAGCGAGACGACTATGCACGGAATTTGATTCTTCCCAATATCTCATGAGTGAGCTCATGTCTTCCAGTTTAGTAGTGAACATGTATGATCCCTTTGAGAGATCGTATTACTCATATGCCCTTATATGCACACCAGCGCGCTGATGTATAGACATTGGTTAGGTCATCAACCTATTGGTCTGCCAAATGTACATACTCAGACATAGTAACACATCTGTCTTCGGTCAGAGGATGCGTGCCTATACCGTGACAGCATACGATATAGGTCTTTGGTTATCTCGATCTCATTAAGTCGATTCTTTGACCTAATTAATCTGACACCTTCGAATCTCTATTCCTATGAAGAGGACCTGCATCAAGAGGTCGGTCAGATATTAACCTATGTGAGAAAGGATTGCCATCTCCTACTCAGGCTGGAGATCATCTCTTAACAATCATTTGACGGTGCTTAATGAGTCCTCAATCTAACTCTTTAGATATTCATCCAAGCACCAGCCTCTATGATTCAATAGTTGAACCAACAGTTGTATGATTATTAAGATGGCCATGGTACATAACCCTAATTGTACTAAGGGACCTATTATGAAAATTAGTTATTCTTCATTTCAGATCAGGGAATGATATTCGCAATAACATTTATTGCATAATGGCTCACCGTGGGCTCGCATGTCCAACAATCTCCCACTAGACCAAAGAGCCATTAATGGGCTAATCATTTAAACACACACTCATGTGACAATCATAGGCTATTTAGAAAATAGCTAGGTAAGCTGATCAGTCACTCTGTTCCCAAAAGACTATGCCAAGTCCTTTTACGGCACTTGCATATTCCTAGGTAATGGTGCTCGCATCCAATGCGAATGTTGCATCTTATGCAACCAATACTCAATCTTGATAGAGCAATTATAGTGTCCTTGACTCTATTGCTTAGTAATTATTATAACCAGTATTTTCATAATCCTTATCAGAATACCTTTATTCCTGAAGATCTCTATCTCCCAAGGCATCTACAGTTAAGACCTTTTACATCACTATCTATAAAGTCTTAGGTTCTTGAAGATGATACTTTGAGATCATTATCTCTAAGTCTTGTCATCTTTGAAGATATTTGTTATTATTGCAATCAAGTGTCTTATTTCTATGGTAGGATTAGTAACTGTTTACTAATCCCACTACATGACAGTCATCTGACCTTTCGTACACATCTGGCACATATGAGGCTTCTAGCAACTAATGCATAAAGGCAAGCAGTTTTAGCACCATCAACACGATATGCTATCCCTTCATATTGGTCAGTACCAAATCTTAAGGGAAGGAAGCCTTCCTTGGATAGAATATATCCAGGATGTACTAATAATGTCACAATCACAATTCTCTCTCTTCTCTTTGCTTCTGAACAACTTCAGAACTACGATCTAAGAGGTATACTTGAGATCATATCTCAAGGTATGAAATAGCCAGATCATAAAATACTTATCATCATCCCTATATCGTTCTAAATGATTAGGATATTATCTACATTTAGCACGATGAACACAAAGGCACTCCCACTAAGCTTCATATAGTTCATCAAGATTCTATCTGAAATCATAACATTTATAATTTCATCAAATCTTATGTTCCAACAAGAAGCTTTTTGAGTCCATAGATGGATTTATTTGGCTTTCACACCTTACTTTCCCGAATCATGAAGCCCTGGGGCTACTTCATGTGAATATCCTCAGAGAGGCATTCATAGAGGAATGCAATCTCGACTTCCATCTCGAAGATGTCAAAGCAAAGTTGTGTAGCTATAGTTAGCAATAATCCAATGGGTTTAAGCATGGTTACTTAAGAGCAAGTCTCATCGCAAGCAATGTCTTCTCTTCTAGTGTGTAGCGCATGTCTACGAACCGAGCTTTGAAGGTCTCTACCTTATCATCAGATTCCCTTTCTCTTGAAGATCCATTTACACCTTTATGGGTCTTACCCATATAGGTGGATCCTCGAGGGTCCATATACAACACTTGTATATGAAGTCTGCTTTAAACTTTATTGCTAATATCCATCTTTCCATGTCATGATCCTTAGGAGCTTCATCACATGAAGTCCGATCATTGTCAGACTTAATCGACACATGGAATACATCCTCAAACTCATTTGAAGAGGTATTAATGTTTCATCTTTAATTATCCTTTTAGTTTCCGATTTCAGGAGCCTCATTATCATCTCAAGATTAAATGAGTTCCTTTACTTCATTTTCTTCTTGATTCTCAAGAGTCTCAGCCTCTAAGAATCACATTATTAGAGATAAGATATTTTAACAATCTCAAGGTCATAAAGTAGGTATCCCATACCATCCTTTATTTTCCTAATGAAGTAGAACTCTAGTGCTTAATTCCAGCTTACTTGCATGGAATCTTATTAAGGATATATAGTGTAGTCTCTACTACATATATACCTGTAAACTAAGAGGTAATTATGCTAAAAAACATCATTGATCAAATCATGTCACACATGATGCAATTGTATCTCCCTACAACTCTATTTATCAAAAGGAGTGAGATAGAAATGATATTCATATCTCCATAAGGTATTCTTTGAATTTTATCTAACGGGTACAAGCTACCTAGGTTAGATCGAATTCATTTCATCTTTCTTCAAACTTTGGTTCTAAACTAAAATTGTGAAATCTTTGAACATTTCAAAGGTTTCTTAGGTGAAGATAAGAAATCTCATATCACAAATAATAATTGAATGATATCACATATCATCAATGTTTATTATGATACAGATGATCCACATACATCAATATGTATAAGATCATGAATACCCCGGCATCTTACACTATTCTCAAAGAAGAGTGTATTGGACATATTTACATTGAATACAATATTCACAAGTATGTAAGATTTGAACCTTCAGGCAATCTAAAGTTCAATACCTCACTAGTCTATTGATCATGTCAATAGATATAAGTCCAAGACTCGATGCCGGATCATTGTCAAATGATCCTCATCCTCCTATTGATCTGTTAAGGTTTAATTTTCAGTATTAGAAATCTTAATGAACCATTCATTAATTTTCTAATTTTGTGGAGTCCACTAGATGTTAGATTATTATCTGAAATATATCCATCATAACCTTTTATGATAATTCTATCTCAGAATTCATGTTTATTTCCAACATTTAGAAACAAACAATGAGTGTCTTCTAATATCTAGATCATAGAGACATTCTCTAAGACTAAGGCTCTCCCACTGAAACTTTGAAGTCTATCAATCCAACAGAGATTGTTGCAACAATTGCATCAATATCCATGTAGATAACTATAAACCTTAAGATCAAATTTTTCAGTCATCTAAAACATATGCAACAATTACAAGTGTCATTAGAAGAATGAGATATAATTATTAGGCTTTAATCTTATCTTATAAGAAAGTCAATTTCAATGATCAAATGTAGATTATTTCGAATTCACTATCCGAGTCCTTCTCTAAGGATCCTAGATAGTCCATATAGTCATACTATCAATACATCGACTCACTGCAGTATTGGCATTCATCCAACTATCTGGATGCCATATGGAAGTTACAGAAGTAGGTAAACTCTTTGACTTTCCTTCTTGCTTGGGTCAGACCCAAGCTTCCACTGCGCTCTCTTTATATATGAACAACCATTGCTCAAGACAAAGGATCTCTTATGTTGAACTCAAAAGATTTCAATATAAGAGAACTTCAACATTTATACATGCTTCATTTAATTCATACAATATGAATATTATGAAGATTCATGAATGACTTGAGTATAGACAGTAGAATGATGACATTCATCATTTCTACATCCATCTAGACTCTTAAAACATTGGTTTAGGTAGGTATTCAAACATTTTGAATGCATCATCTCTTTCGAGCTACCATTCTGCATAATGCAGAGAACCATGTCATTCATGATTAACTGTCTAGAGCACATATGTATGCCAAATATCTTCTTTAATTTTATAAGGATTATTCGACAATTACGATCACCATCGACATGTCACTTCCAAAGTACACTCGATGCAAGATCAAGACTATAGAGACATACGAACCCTAAGGTGATGTCTTATTGTCTTATTTAATTGTCATACCTCATTATGTTGAGGAATCTTGCACAATGCAACCACATATATTATGTGTCCAACTGCAAGTACAATATCTGGATCATGAGTCCAATCCATGATATTTTACTAGTTATTATTGAGTATAACATTGAGTGGGTTTAATGAAGGATTATCTGAAATAAGAAATTTGCATAAGTGTATATATTTATATATATATATATTACTTTGATTTATGAGTTTTTATATCAAAGTTGTCTTGCCTTGTCAACACTGAAAGTTCATTCCCTTGATCACTTTCAATGTAAGAGATATACTTACCATTATATCTCAAGCAAGATCTGGGATCTCCTTCCTTATCCACATCCCAATAATATGAGAACTTGTGACTCCGATAAAAAGAAGCGGGAACACATTCCATCTTGCAAGTCCAACTTGCATCTCCCAATTCGGTCTTTAACACCCGGGCCCACCACCCCTAAGGCGAAGTTGACCCGTTGTTAACTGAACTAACCGTCAACAGGATTAGAACTCGTTATGCGCAATCCAATATCGCCCCAATTTAATGAGGACTCGATATTGGAGTCACAATGCATACGGCCTTACTCTTTCGAGAAGCAAAGAACCCGATCCAGATGTGCTTGCATACAGGAGCAGTCACTTCGGACATGCGTCTCCTACATACAATCCCTAGCGACGGAACCCTTCGCCTTGATGGGAGACCATGGATGTCACTTATGTGATCCTCCCTATCATATTCAAATTCTAATTAATCATCATGAATCACATTCATTATGATCAATTCTTCCAAGGGAAATACACATCTATTCATAATAGAGTGCTTTTAATTGGATATAATCAATTTAATCACATTAAATTAATTATCAATCCAATTTTTAAATCAACAAACTTGATTATTACTTGAATAGTAGGTATAATCTCAAAGTACGTATTATTTGATTTTCAATAATTATAAAAATATACTTTGACTTCTCCGGCATTATCGAGTCCCTACCCGTTGTTATGGCCAATACCGACGGGAGTGGGACGGACCACATCCTGTGCAACCCGCTACCCCAACGCTCCCCGACTAGACACCATATCCACCTCAGAAAAGGATAATGCCAGATAGATCATCATGTACTTTGAGATGCTCATCAATTTTTCAACCGAAATTATACCATATAATATTCATCAAAACCATTTTGATAATATTATAAGGAGATTTGCTAAACAAATCACAAATCCTATTCAAGCAATAGGGTTTTGCATGTAAAAGTTTTCCTACAACTATTGTAGGATAAACTAGGGTTTTCATGAAAATAATGTCTGTTGACCAATTATTATCAAAATAAACTATCTTATCATTTTGGTTAGTGAAATGTCATTCAGGAAACAATTATCATATTTAAATATTTCACAAATATTTATCAATAATCATTTCAAAAAATTAACAAATAATTTTCATCAATTTATTTGAAAGACTATCCCAAGGTTCATGATCAAGTTCGTTAATTTCCAGCAGTGACCCCTACTCACTAAAATTAACATAACTCGATCAATTTAAATCCAATTAATGCAAACTAAATTTATTTTGTTCGCCAATTTGATTTAAAACAGAATCTAAGTGATAATTATAGATTTTCAGGCATTTAGGATCCGTAATTAACTCTTTAGTTACATCACTAATCGCCATCCCAGAAACAGTGGACATATGGTTATTAAAAACATCATATCTTGAGTTGTCGGATTCCAAATCACGCAAACTCAAATCCTACTGGTTCCTTAATTAATGGAGAACATTATTCAATTTAAAATTTCGTGTTTAAATATTTTAAACAGGGCCGAAATTTTATCACAAGACAGGGAAGCCAAAATCGAAATGCTAAAATCTTCACGAACCCAAATGAGTCAAAATCTTCGTAGGTTCATGGATCTAATTCAAAACCTTTGTCAACCATGCCTTTGATACCACTTGAAGGATACGGGAAAAATCCTCAAACGCATCACAGAAGAGTGATGATTGCATCGAATACGATCGGGAGCGACTAGTCGCACTAGTCGATCGATGCAGCGGAAATTAATTTTTTTATGTGATGAAACCACATGATCCAAGAACACTTCTCGGATCATTTCATCTAAACCACAAACAAGTAATAGGATTACCTCTTGAAGCGTGGTTGCGATCGAGTCTCTAAACCAAGAGACCTCATGTCTCAAGTCCGATCCGACGGAGGAGATGCTTGCGAGCGCGGGGATGAATCGCGTGCCCCTCGCAATCCATGTTGATGATCCAAGTGGCGGATCTCCTGACCTCGTCACACGATATCCAACATCTTCTTCACGAGCGAGGCGCACCGAAGGAGATGGAGATCCACAAGTAAGAACTCCAACAGCATAACGACGATGTTGCAGCGATGTTGATTCTCTCAAAGGCTCCTTGGTGGACGGCCATAAGAGAGAGATGGAGAGAGACACATGACGTGTAGAGAGAGAGAGAAGAGAGCATAAGAGCAAGGGTGCATCTTCTTATATAGAATTTTGGGAGTCCATGGATCTCAATTCATGGACAACACACAATCAATGGTTGAGATTGATTTGTGTTTCTTTTAATAGCCATGATCTTGTTGTGAAAACACAATAACAATTAATTTAATTTAATTTAATATATATCGATAAATCATTATATTTAAATTCAAATCAAATCAATTAATTATCCTTAGAGATAATGAGGAGATAAACCATATCCCTTAAAAATAAGGGACGACCACTCTTCTCATGAGATCTCATTTATCTCATGAGATCTCATTGTCTCGTGAGATCTCATTATCTCATGATATATCTCCAAAATTTACAACAACAATTGTTGTAAATTATTTCACAAATATAATTCACAATTACCTTGTGAAATATTGCAATCATGCCATTAAAAAATGTGAATCACATTCACAGCCCAAAACAAAATCTAAATTATATTTTCAATTAATCATCTAATGTGAATCCAATTCCCAATAATAATTAATTAACAAATATAAATTAAAATATGCTCTCTCTTATATATTATAAATCACATTTATAATATATATGATTAATATGGATATTGCTATCAACATTATAATTAAATCACATTTAATCATCTTGGATCTCTTTTCTCATGTGCCCAAATAACATGAATTACATTCACATTATTCATATCTTTGGTAATTAAATCACATTTAATTATCATTTTTCTCTATGCTTGGATACTTATATCAACAATGAAGTTATCCATGAACTCTTTCAAGGATAATGCGCTTTCTCCGCGGATACTTGGAGATAAGGATAGGGCGATTGTATTGTTCCATGTATAGTGACCTGGATATTGAGATCACATCTCAAATCCAGATCTCGAGCCTCCTATAGATGCTTGATTAAATCAAGACCGCAAATCTAATCTTCTCATTGCACCTGAATCACATTCAGATCAATGTCCAACATTTGGACCAAGATCAGATTGCTTCTGTAACGGAACGGGTCAGGACGATCGGCGGAAGTATGCAATTATAAATCGCACGACCGAACCGTTACCGAACACTTGCATGGTATTCAATGAGCAGAGAAAATAAACATTCTCAAATAAAGTCCATTACTCTATAGAGTTCCGTTATTACACTCCAACAAGGAAATTGCAAAATAGACTACGAAATAAAATAACATAACAATGTTCCAGTGAGCATAATGACATCCCTTCATAACAATCCATCCATAGTCCGTACCGGTTCAACTTCGCATGACAATAGTTCTCCTTGAACTGAAAATTATATCACAATTCGTGCTCTCCTGAAAAAAACAGTAACACATGTTATGAGCTAACACTCAGTATGTGCCGAGTTGGGGTCAAGATGGCTAGCGTGGCAAACAAGTCTCCCTATTCTAACTTTAAACAGTTAAAACATAATCTCTTCTATACAATCAATTATCCACACAGCTATACGATTTGCGTTATTATCTTATGGCATATGATACTAACGTTGTGCTCATATACTATCACTATGAGACTCATAATTCAAGTAAACATGCATACATTGGGAATTCCTTCCGGATCCAACCATTAAAGTCATAATTTCATATATACTCTTAAAGTTTCCATATTTGCATATACGCCTTAACATTTTCATAATTTTCATTTATACCGTCAGAATTTTTCATAATTGCATATATGCCCCAGAACAATCATAACACTTGCATAATGCCATTACTTGGCCATAGTTGCACACATGTGCTTTAGCAATTTCAGAAATTGTACACATACCATTGGTTTGTTTAGTGGTTAAAGTTGTCTTAATTGTTAATCCTTAATGGTTTTGGTGGCTTTGCTGGCTTTGGTGGCTTTACCATGGCACAAGCGGTCCATGAACATGACATACTTGACAGTGTAGTTACAACTGTAGAGGACTTAGCTTTTGCCTCTGTGGTTCCTTGCAACCATACGCCCCTTGGGCTAACACGATAATTGGACTCTAAAGGTGGCTCCCACTATTAGGCGTAGCACTTAGCTCAGTTTATCATCACAATGCCATAATTCATGTTAAGGAAAATTCTAATTCTTTTCATAGCATTTCCTTTTCGATGTTATAGTGGTTCATGAGAACATTGTTATTCAATATCTTATGATCATCTTTCATGAACGACTAGCTAGCTTTAATAAACAACACTGAGTATTTTATACTTAGAATATTATAGTAATTGTGACAATCGAGATCGTCGGTTTTGTCATGCAATATCAGTAGAAAAAAAACGATCATGCAATGCTATACTGTTATGAAAACTACCCATTTCTAAAGGTAATTGTAATTAATATACGCACTTATTGATTCTCAGATAATTGAACTTATTTTTTTTGTGTGAAGTAATTGAATTATTTCTGTTATAAACAATGGGATAATTATATTATAATATCTCTAATCATGAGATAAGCTATAAAATAGAGAATGAGGGATTCTGTTGCAATGCATAATACTACAACATAGAATATCTCTAATCATGAGATGAAATTGTACTCTTTCTATGTACGTGGATGTTTAGAAGTCTTGTATATTTAATACCTCACAAGGTCATGAAGGTAATGGCCATACATGTTGACTCATACAAATCCGTCACCTAAAATATTTTTCAATGGAATAGTTCTCTAACATGCCCCGTTAAGCATTTAGGTTAATTGCACAATACTGTTCGCCTTAATATGCTTATCGAGTCATGGTTAAGTGATTCTATGATGTCACGGTGACAACAATTTCTTATGACTTAATACAAATACACGTTGGATAATGGATTCCGATGGTACAAAACTAAGATGAGAGCAGACTTTCGAAATTATGTTATTTGGTAGTAGCAATAAAACAACTATTTCCTGATGTTAAACAAAATCTGGTACTTTTTATTTCTATTAGAATTAACGAGGGATATATTCGTGACCTTACATACGAATGACATGAACCTCTATTTGTAATTCCAAAGATAGGTTATTTTTGTACCATCCACTAATATATTATTCCTAATTTCTTGAAATCAATAATCAAATGAACAAGAATATCGTTTGAGCTTGAGGGTAACTTAGTTTCCGATGTACTCACCATCTCAAATCAAATCAGTGTATATACGCATCATAATACAGTTGTAGATCGGATTTCGAATTTCATGGGAGGCATATGTCGATTCATCAAATAATATTCCTATGATGTTCGACACATACCTCAAAACTGACGAAATGCAACTACGAGACCTCTACGTCCCTCTCCTTGCTCCCAAGCCAATGTGCTCCGCTACCGGATCAACGTCGATATCTCCTGCGACGAGAACAACTCTCTCTAGTGAGAAATTCTTTCTCTACTCTCCCTCTCTCCTTCTCTCTTTCTCTTTCAAAATTTTGCAAGGGGAAGTGACGTGGGGGAGAACTTCCTTTGGCTTTTTAAGCCCCTAAATAGAACGATTAATTGGGTAATAACACCCATTAACTTTTGTAGTAATATCCATGCTATTCAATAGGAAAATAAAGAGGAATTATGGGATGGAGGAGTTACAAAAAAATCAGTCGTTACAATCTACCCTCCTTAAAAAATTTTCGTCCTCGAAATTTCTTGGTAAAGGATCATACCGAAAAGTTGTGGATGCTTCTTTCGCATTTCGCTCTCCAGCTCCCAGGTGGCTTCCTCCTTCTGGTGATGCTGCCAGAGGACCTTGACCATCGGAACTATACGTCGACGAAGCTGATGGTCTCTATGGTCAACTATGCGGACATGTTTCTCCTCAAAGGTGAGATTAGGTTGAATATCGAGGACCTCGTGCTCGATAACGTGCGAAGGATCAGGAGTGTACTTCCTTAACATGGATACATGGAATACATCGTGTAGCTTCGAGTATTGAGGTGGTAATGCAATACGATACGCCACCTCTCCAATTTGTTGTAGAATCTCAAAAGGTCCTATGTATCGAGGAGTAAGTTTCCATTTCTTGCCGAATCACAATACACCCTTGGTCGGGGAAATCTTTAAAAATACGTGATCTCCAACTGCAAAATTCAACTCCCTTCTATGATGATCTGCATAAGACTTCTGCCTACTTTGAGCTGCCAACAATCTATTCTTGATTATCTCAACACCTTGCTTGCTGGTCTGGGTTAGCTCCGCTCCCAAAATGTGCTTCTCACCCACATCACTCCAACATGAGAGTGATCTGCAATGTCTCCCATACAATGCCTCGTAGGGAGCCATCTTGATGCTCGAATGATAACTGTTGTTATAAGCAAACTCAAATAATGGAAGATGTCTATCCCAACTACCAGTAAAATCTAGAGCACAAGCTCTCGACATATCTTCCAGCGTCTGGATGGTCCTTTCTGATTGACCATCAGTTTGCGGGTTGAATGAAGTGTTGAACTTCAATTGAGTTCCCATAGCGTCTTGGAAACTTTTCCACAAACGAGACGTGCATCTAGTGTCACGATCTGACACAATTGATGTAGGAACGTCGTGTAATCTGACGATTTCATTCCCATACAATTCAACTAGACTGTCTGTCGATTGGTCCAAGCGGATAGGTAAGAAGTGAGTCGACTTGGTCAATCGATCCACAATCACCCATATGGTATCATAACGATGTTTCTTGGTCTTGGGTAGACCCGTAACGAAATCCATCGTTATATGCTCCCACTTCCATTCAGGTATCTCTAAGGGTTCAACAGGGCCTGCTGGTCTCTGATGTTCAATCTTGATCTGCTGACATACCAAGCATTTAGAAACAAAAATTGCGATGTCATTCTTCATCTTTGGCCACCAGAAGTTTCGTTGCAGATCCTTGCATATTTTTGTTGTACCCAGGTGGATGGTATACATCGACCTGTGAGCTTCGTCGAGAATCTCCTGCCTCAATTCGACATCATTGGGAACCCATAATCTGTTTCGGTACATTATAACTTCATCGATTCCAAAGGTAAAATCAAAACCTTCTTTCTTAGATGCCTCTATCATTTTAGGAAGATCAACATCAGTTTTCTGTACTGTCGTGATCTTCCCAATTACCTCAGGTTGGATTCTAAGACCTGCAAAAGATATCTTCCTTTCTTCACTTAAGAAAGGTTTCCAGTCTTCAAAATCTTTCATCATCTCCCACTGAAGTTTCAAGCTAGATAGCTTGCCTTCCCACTTCCGACTTAATGCATCAGTAATGACGTTTGCTTTTTCGGGATGATAATTAATAGAAAAGTTGTAGTCTTTTAGGAACTCCAGCCAGCGTCCCTGCCTCAAATTAAGTTCCTTCTGAAAGAAAATATATTTGAGGCTCTTGTGATCACTGAACACCTCAAATTGTTCACCATAAAGGTAATGCCGCCAAATTTTAAGAGCAAAGACTACCGATGCTAACTCCAAATCATGAGTAGGGTAGTTTCTCTCTTGCGGTTTTAATTGTCGTGAGGCATAGGCAATGACTTTCTCATTTTGCATAAGGACACACCCGAGTCCCGTGCCTGATGCATTTGTATACACCACAAAGCCTCCACTTCCTGATGGTAAATCCAAGACTGGAGCCGTAGTCAATTTCTTCTTCAATTCTTGAAAACTCTGTTCACACTCCTCCGACCATACAAACTTCACGTTCTTTCGGGTGAGCTTCGTTAATGGTAGTGAGATCTTTGAAAAATTCTGAATGAATCGCCGATAGTATCCGGCCAAGACAAGGAAGCTATGGATCTCAGAAATATTTTTAGGCTGACTCCAATTCATCACCGCTTCTACCTTAGCTGGATCCACCTCAATGCCATCCTTAGATACCACATGACCAAGGAATGCAACCTTATTCAACCAAAAGTCACACTTAGAAAATTTTGCGTAAAGCTGGTGTTGACGCAGGGTTTCAAACACAATCTGCATGTGCACTCGGTGTTGCTCCGGATCCGATGAGTATATCAAAATATTATCTACAAATACGATGACGAACTTGTCAAGGTATTCTCGGAATACCCTATTCATTAGTTCCATAAAGGTTGCAAGTGCGTTAGTAAGACCAAACGGCATGACCAAGAATTCATAATGGTCGTACCTCATTCTGAAAGCGGTCTTTGATATATCCTCCTCTTTTCTACAGAGTTGATGGTAACCCATACGTAAATCAATTTTTGAGAAGACTGTTGCTCCTTGCAACTGATCAAATAAATCATCGATGCGAGGTAGCGGGTACTTGTTCTTCACCGTTACTTTGTTCAGACCTCGATAATCAATGCAGAGTCTGAGAGACCCATCTTTATTTTTCACAAAGAGAACAGGTGCTCCCCATGGGGAAACACTGGGACGTAGAAATCCCTTATCAAGTTGTTCTTGTAACTGTTTCTTTAGCTCCTCAAGTTCTGCATGGGCCATTCAGTATGGAGCTTTAGATATCGGTGTCGTTCCTTGAATAATATCAATTGAGAAATCCACCTCTCTATGAGGAGGTAGTCCAGGAAGATCGTCTGAAAATACATCGGCAAAATCTCGGACCACATCTAACTCCTCGAGACGTGCCTGCAACGATTCAGTGCTAATTATACTAGCTAGGTATGCGGTGCAACCTTCAGCTAGTAGTTGACTTGCTTGCAAAGAAGAGATAACCAATCATCCGCTCTTACTAGTTCCTCGGACGACTATCTCCTTATAATTTGGTCTGCTCAAGACCACCTTCTTCTCTCTATAATAAACCGCGGCATAATTCTCCCATAACCAATCCATGCCCAAGATGACATCATAGGTTGTGATGGGCAGTAGGATCAAATTAGCAGTGAGGGTGTCTTCTGCTATCATGACTGGTATGTCCTTTAAGTACATACCCGTTGCTCTAATATCACCCATCGGTGAAGAAACAGTAAGTGTGTATGTAAGCTCGACGACTTCAAAGTTCAGTTTTCTTGCAAAACTATTTGAAATAAATGAATGCGTGGCTCCAGAATAAAAAAGAACATGGCATAAATGACTTGCAATGAGAAGGGTACCTTCCACGGTTGTGTAAGCATCCTCAGCATCCTCATGTGTAAGGGCAAATACCCTTCTTGGTATCTTCTTCTTTTGTTCGAATGTTTTCCTCTGATCCTTGATCTCTTTCTTGTAGTCTTTAATGAAATGACGCTTTTCTCCACACCTCAGTCAAGCTCCTATCAATTTGTAGCACTCGCTCGGATGTCTTCTGTCACAATGAGGACATACATCCAATACATGCTTTCGGTTGGTTGGAGCCTCATCAGTTCTTGTCTTCTTGACATTTATTGCACTGTGACGCTTCTTGTCATTGTAGCTTGGCTTGTGAGGGCGCTTTCGAGGGTTCACTTGCTGCGTCCTCCGATATGTTGCATCAATTTCTACACTTGCTGCAACGGCATCAGATAGGGTCGTGGGACCCCTAGTGAGCACTCTAAGGCTCAAACTGTCATTCAAGCCTTCCACGAACTTCCTCGCTCACTGCTTTTCATTTGCATAGATGCCCTTTCCATATTTTTCTAATTCTTGAAACTTTGCAGTATACTCTTGGACCGTCAAACTACCCTGGCGAAGACCTATGAACTCCTGGCGCTTAGCATCCCTAGCATGCTCAGGGATGTAACGCTCCGAAAAACGCTCCACAAAGTCACTGCATCTGATGACTGGAGTCTCCGAAAAGTGAATTCCCTTGCAGAAAGTCCACCACTTCTTAGCGCCATCTCGCAGACGAAAAGTCCCAAAAATAACTTTCTTTTCTTCCGAGCACTCAGTCGCTTCAAAAGCCATCTCCATCTCCCTTAACCAGTGTTCGGCCTTCTCTGGCTCGTGCTCACCTTTGAAGGTCGGTGGATCATGCTGGAGGAATGTTTTTAAAGTAAGTCCTCCAGAGCTCGATGGGCAGGTCTGCTGCTGCTGAGCCATCAATGCCATTAGCTTCAGCATTTGCCTCTGCATGTCTACAATAGTCTCCTGACTCGTCGACGACTCACAGTCTTTGTTGGCTTCGATTGCACGATGAGGGGCCATCTGAATCAAATCCAACAGCTTCAATGAGTTACAGTGTGAGGCTAATTCACTCTAAACGTCTAAATCTATATCATTATAAAATGTGGATATCTTATGCCCAGAGGAACTCTAGCTCTGATACCATTTGTAACGGAACGGGTGGGGACGACCGACGGAAGCATGCAATTATAAATCGCACGACCGAACCGTTACCGAACACTTGCATGGTATTCAATGAGCAGAGAAAATAATCATTCTCAAATAAAGTTCATTACTCTATAGAGTTCCGTTATTACACTCCAACAAGGAAATTGCAAAATAGACTACGAAATAAAATAACATAACAATGTTCCAATGGGCATAATGACATCCCTTCATAACAATCCATCCATAGTCCGTACCGGTTCAACTTCGTGTGACAATAGTTCTCCTTGAACTGAAATTACATCACAATTCGTGCTCTCCTGAAAAAAACAATAACACATGTTATGAGCTAATGCTCAGTATGTGCCGAGTTGGGGTCAAGTTGGCTAGCGTGGCAAACAAGTCTCCCTATTCTAACTTTAAACAGTTAAAACATAATCTCTTCTATACAATCAATTATCCACACAGCTATACGATTTGCGTTATTATCTTATTGCATATGATACTAACGTTGTGCTCATATACTATCACTATGAGACTCATAATTCAAGTAAACATGCATACAATGGGAATTCCTTCCGGATCCATCCATTAAAGTCATAATTTAATATACTCGTAAAGTTTCCATATTTGCATATACGCCTTAACATTTTCATAATTTTCATTTATACCGTCAGAATTTTTCATAATTGCATATATGCCCCAGAACAATCATAACACTTGCATAATGCCATTACTTGGTCATAGTTGCACACATGTGCTTTAGCAATTTCAGAAACTGTACACATACCATTGGTTTGTTTAGTGGTTAAAGTTGTCTTAATTGTTAATCCTTAATGGTTTTGGTGGCTTTGCTGGCTTTGGTGGCTTTACCATGGCACAAGCGGTCCATGAACATGACATACTTGACAGTGTAGCTACAACTGTAGAGGACTTAGCTTTTGCCTCTGTGGTTCCTTGCAACCATACGCCCCTTGGGCTAACACGATAATTGGACTCTAAAGGTGGCTCCCACTATTAGGCGTAGCACTTAGCTCAGTTTATCATCACAATGCCATAATTCATGTTAAGGAAAATTCTAATTCTTTTCATAGCATTTCCTTTTCGATGTTATAGTGGTTCATGAGAACATTGTTATTCAATATCTTATGATCATCTTTCATGAACGACTAGCTAGCTTTAATAAACAACACTGAGTATTTTATACTTAGAATATTATAGTAATTGTGACAATCGAGATCGTCGGTTTTGTCATGCAATATCAGTAGAAAAAAAACGATCATGCAATGCTATACTGTTATGAAAACTACCCATTTCTAAAGGTAATTGTAATTAATATACGCACTTATTGATTCTCAGATAATTGAACTTATTTTTTTTGTGTGAAGTAATTGAATTATTTCTGTTATAAACAGCGGGATAATTATATTAGAATATCTCTAATCATGAGATAAGCTATAAAATAGAGAATGAGGGATTCTGTTGCAATGCATAATACTACAACATAGAATATCTCTAATCATGAGATGAAATTGTACTCTTTCTATGTACGTGGATGTTTAGAAGTCTTGTATATTTAATACCTCACAAGGTCATGAAGGTAATGGCCATACATGTTGACTCATACAAATCCGTCACCTAAAATATTTTTCAATGGAATAGTTCTCTAACATGCCCCGTTAAGCATTTAGGTTAATTGCACAATACTGTTCGCCTTAATATGCTTATCGAGTCATGGTTAAGTGATTCTATGATGTCACAGTGACAACAATTTCTTATGACTTAATACAAATACACGTTGGATAATGGATTCCGATGGTACAAAACTAAGATGAGAGCAGACTTTCGAAATTATGTTATTTGGTAGTAGCAATAAAACAACTATTTCCTGATGTTAAACAAAATCTGGTACTTTTTATTTCTATTAGAATTAACGAGGGATATATTCGTGACCTTACATACGAATGACATGAACCTCTATTTGTAATTCCAAAGATAGGTTATTTTTGTACCATCCATTAATATATTATTCCTAATTTCTTGAAATCAATAATCAAATGAACAAGAATATCATTTGACCTTGAGGGTAACTTAGTTTCCGATGTACTCACCATCTCAAATCAAATCAGTGTATATACGCATCATAATACAGTTGTAGATCGTATTTCTGATTTCATGGGAGGCGTATGTCGATTCATCAAATAATATTCCTACGGTGTTCGACACATACCTCAAAACTGACGAAATGCAACTACGAGATCTCTACGTCCCTCTACTTGCTCCCAAGACAATGTGCTCCGCTACCGGATCAACGTCGATATCTCCTGCGACGAGAACAACTCTCTCTAGTGAGAAATTCTTTCTCTACTCTCCCTCTCTCCTTCTCTCTTTCTCTTTCAAAATTTTGCAAGGGGAAGTGGCGTGGGGGATAACTTCCTTTGGCTTTTTAAGCCCCTAAATAGAACGATTAATTGAGTAATAACACCCATTAACTTTTGTAGTAATATCCATGCTATTCAATAGGAAAATAAAGAGGAATTATGGGCTAGAGGAGTTACAAAAAAACAGCCGTTACAACTTTTCTACTGAGAGGAGTCACTAAAATCCAGACCCGTTTCATCACTCCCTAGGAATGGAAGCGTCATTGTTATACAATCATTTATGATCACATCATCCTCAGGTATTCCCAGCACATGTACATCTTGCATACTGGAAGACCCGGAATAAAACCGAAGTATTAGATCAACTTTATACTGTCTACTTCATGGTTTTATCAGGAAGTTTCTCATTTGATCATTGGGATTTGGTATCGATCATATACTTTCCAAAAGCATATGTCATACTTAGGTCTTGATCATATACTTTCCAAAAGTATATATCAAACCTACAAATTCAGTCAAGCTTCCAAAGCGAGACAACCGTGCACGGAATGTGATTCTTCCCAATATCTCATGAGTGAGCTCATGTCTTCCGGTTCAGTAGTGAACCTGTATGATCCCTTTGAGAGATCGTATTACTCATATGCCCTTATATGCATACCAGCGCGTCGGTGTATAGACCTTGGTTAGGTCATCAACCTATTGGTCTGCCAAATGTACATACTCAGACACATAGTAACACATCTGTCTCTGGTTAGAGGATGTGTGCCTATACCATGACAGCATACGATATAGGTCTTTGGTTATCTCGATCTCATTAAGTCAACTCTTTGACCTAACTAATCTGACACCTCCGTATCTCTATTCCTATGCAGAGGACCTGCATCAAGAGGTCGGTCAGATATCAGCCTATGTGAGAAAGGATTGCCATCTCCTACTCATGTTGGAGGTCATCTCTTAACAATCATTTGATGGTGCTTGATGAATCCTCAATCTAACTCTTTAGATATTCATCCAAGCACCAGCCTCTATGATTCAATAGTTGAATCAACAGCTGTATGATTATTAAGATGGACATGGTACATAACCCTAATTGTACTAAGGGATCTATTATGCAAATTAGTTATTCTTCATTTAAGATCAGGGAATGATATTCGCAATAACATTTATTGCATAATGGCTCACCATGGGCTCGCATATCCAACAGTTTTTCCTCTTGAGCCAGTAGACTATCCCTCTTTTGAAGCATTATTGCAACCCGACATCATCCTGTCTTTAGACCTCAACATCACCAAACCAGGTTGAGACGCACTTCCCTCCCTAGAGGAGGACGAGAGGTTCCGCCTAGATGTACTACCCTCGTATGCTACCCCAAGCCTAAAGAATCCGCCCCCTCACTACCTCCTCCATGAAGAGCTACGTGTAGAGTGCTTGTCCAAGGTAAGCCATGGTCTGAAAGAATCATGCATATGTTGTTAAATATTCTACTTAGACTTATCAAGATGACATGTGAACATAGTCTTAGGACTCAAAGAATTAAGTCACTAGGACTTGAAAAGTCTTAACTCCATATCTTATAAGGTTCCTCTGAAATTAAGTGGATTACAGTCCAACTAAGCTCCATTCTTCAAATTTATTCCAGACTTAATTTAAATGTCAAAATTATCCTGAAAAAGGCACAAGCTAATGCAAGAAAATATATACAATGCAAAGAGAAAACAAATTCCTTTTTTGAAATAATTTTCAAAATTTTGAAATTTTTATAAAATTTTGAAAAGTGATGCGCATGCAAAAAGTTTTTTATGCAAATAGTTTGAAATATATACAAGTGGGGTGAATCAATTATTTACAAGAATCATAAGAAAGAATTTACAACTTGAGTAATTTAAACAAGTATATACACAGCTGAATTTATTATTATTATTCTTTTTTTAATTTTTGTGATGCATATATTCCTCAAATTTATTTGAAAATAATTTTACAAATAATTTTGAAAACTATAGTCCAAAACAATTTTTCACACAATTTTAAAATCATTTACAATCATTTGCAAACAATTTTGCAAATATTTTTCAAACAATATATAAAGATTTTCAAAATAATTTTTGAACCATTTTTCAAAATATTTGCAAATAGTTTGGCAAAATCATTTTTTCACAAAGAGAAAAAATTTACAAGCCACAATATTTTTATAAAGGTTGAAAATAATTTTCAAACATTTTTCAAATAGTTTTCAAAAGATTTTTCAAATAGATTTTCAAACTACTTTCAAAATATTTTTCAAATTTTAACCTGACTTATTAGTCAGTATGTACAAGAAAAAAATTTGAGGAAATTTCTGCATGTTTTTATTTATTTTTTATTTTTATTTATTTTATTTATTATTTTTTTAAGTTGTTTGTTTTTTTCTAAGTATTTACATAGCAATTTATCCATACTAAAAATATAAAAGTACGAGTTATGTCTAAAGTATATATACAATATATACGACACCCCCTATACTTAGCTCGAATTATGTCCTCATAGTGATCAAAGAGCTGGAAAGAAAGACATAACTCGTGCTAAGTATAGAAAAGTGAAAAGAATAGTATACTACAACGACGAATAAAAGAATATAATCAATAGAAGTCGGTGATCCCCCTATACTTAGTATCAAGTAATCCTAAGTATAGAAGACTGTACACAAGGGGAAAATCGAGGACTAGAATGTACTGACTTTACCCCTATACTTAGGGTAATATATCCCTAAGTATAGGCAGCAAAACAGAGGTAAAAAGAATCAAATGAATAATCACATGTCTGGCACCCCCCCATACTTAGGGTAAAGTTCACCCTAAGTATAGCATAATCATAAGATGGAGATGGGGTGTTAGACAAAAGAATGTGCGATATGGACATCTGGATCTATACATCTGCGGGAGGAAGTGATAATCATGCATGAGATGCAAATGATGTGAGTCAAAAATCACATCTCATGCAAAATGTATAGGGGCAACATAGACGATCAACAGATCATGATCTGGATATGGCTTCAGGCGCCGACCGTTAACTCGGAAGGTGGATTCGAATGACATCTTAGATATATCAATGCTGTGATTGTCATGCACCTTTTGGATCAAGTATGGTCCCTTCCACTTGCTCTGCAACTTCCCTGGAAATAGTTTTAGCCTGGCTTTGAATAACCATACTTTCTGATTCGGCTCAAACTGCTTATGGATGATGTGAGAATCATGCCATATCTTCGCTCGTTCCTTATACTGTAGGCTACTCGAAAAGGTTGTATCTCTAAGTTCCTCCAGGGCTGCCAATTATGCCTTTCTCTGATCTCGTACACACTCTGGATCCAAAAATGTCTCATAATAACCCATAGTGACTTATGCTTCGGCTCAACTGGTAAGTGGCATGGCTTGATATAAACGAGTCGGAATGGAGATGTACCCACTGGGGTCTTGAAGGATGTCTGATATGCCGACAAGACTGAGTCCAAAAGTTGTGACCAATCCTTTCAGTCTGGGCGGACTACCTTTTGCAATATAGTCTTAATCTCCCTATTGGAAACCTCAGCAAGACGATTCGTCTATGGATGATAAGGAGTGGTAACCCTATGATCTATGCTGAACTCATTAGCAAGGGCCCTTAACTTATCGTTGATAAAATGAGCCCCCCCATCTAATATCAAAACTCTAGGTACCCCGAACCGTGAAATGATATTTTTCCTCAAGAATTTACAAACAGTATTAGCATCTGCGGTTCGGGCGGGGATGGCCTCAACCCAACGACTCACATAATCTACAGCAAATAAGATATACTCGAATCCCTGACTCTTCGGAAATGGACCCATGAAATCAATGTCCTATGCATCAAAGATCTCACAGAAGTGAATGGGTTGCTTCGGCATCATATCTCTCTGTCCACAAGTGCCCATTTTCTGACACTCAGTACATCTCTTCACGAATTCATCTAAATTCTTGAAGAGAGTAGGCCACCAAGGCCGGATTGAAGTACCTTCTATGTTGTCTGTCTCCCAGAATGATGTCCTCTTGCCTCAAGCTTGTGGCAATATGTGAGGACGTTATGCTGCTCTTCTTGAGGAATAGACCGTCTCCAGATGTTATCCCCTCCTTCATGATAAAGAGTGGAGTTCTCCCAATGGTACGATTTGATCTTTGCAAGAAAGGTCTCAAGCCGCTGTCTGGGCCAATCTTGTGGAATTTTCTTCGTGACAAGATAGTTCACAATATCGACGAACCATGGAAATGAGGTGATTGCAAGGATCGCCTAATCTGGAAATGTCTCTGTAATTGGTGCAATCTGATCTGAATCCTCAAGATTCTCTAGGTGATTTGCCACAATATTTTCGACTCCATGTTTATCCTCAATCTCTATATCAAACTCCTGGAGTAGAAGGATCCATCTGGTCAATCTGACTTTGGCATCCTTCTTTACCATTAAGTAACGAATGGCGGTGTGATTAGTATAGATAGTCACTTTGGATCCAAAAATGTAAGATCGAAACTTATCCAAGGCAAAGACTACAGCTAGCATCTCCTTTTCTGTGACTGTGTAATTCCGTTGAGTGGCATCCATTGTTCGGCTAGCGTAGTGAATGACATATGGTAATCCATCCCTCCTCTGTCCTAGCATGGCCCCTACGGTAAAACCAGAGGCATGTGTCATGATCTCGAATGGGAGAGACCAATCGGACGGCTGAAGGACAAGAGCCTCAACAACTAGATTCTTGAGAGTCTCAAATGATACAAAACACTTATCATCTACAAGGAACTCAGTGTATTTTGTCAATAAATCAGTAAGCAATCGGGTAATTTTACTGAAGTCCTGTATGAACCGTCGGTAAAAACCGACATGCCCCAGAAAAGATCGCAACTGTCACAAAGTGGACGGTAGATTGAGTTTCTTGATGATATCCGCCTTGGTCGGGTCGACCTCCATGCCTATGTTGGAGATGATGTGGCCAAGGATCGTCCTCTGAGTCACCCCATGAAGTGACTCTTCTTCCAAGAAAAGACTAAGTTGACCACAATGCAGCGTTGAAGTACTCGATTTAGGTAATCAAGACATGCATCAAAACTGTCACTGTAGACCGAGAAGTCATCCATGAAGTCCTCTAAAAATTCACCAACCATGTCCGATAAAATAGAGAGCATGCACCTTTGGAATGTAGTCGGGGCATTACATAATCCAAAGGGCATCCATCAAAAAGCATACATCCCAAACGGAAAAGTGAACGTTGTTTTCTCTTGGCCTTCGGGCGCTATGCTCACTTGGTTATATCCCGAATACACATCTAAAAAGCAATAATAACTCTTCCCAGCTAATCTCTCGATGATCTGATCTATGAATGGTAGCGGGAAGTGGTCCTTCTTGGTGGCCTGATTCAATCGTCTGTAGTCCACACAGACCCTCCAAGAAGTGGGTACTCGGGTAGTTATCTCTTCTCCAGACTCGTTCACAATTGTGGTGATACCCGTCTTCTTGGGTACCACATGCAATGGACTAACCCACTTGGAGTCGGAGATGGGGTAGATAAAATCGGTGCTCCACCACTTAGATATTTTCTTCATGACCACTTCTGGAAGGTTCGGGTTCATCCATCGCTGGAACTCACATGAGGGCTTAGCGTCTTCTCCCCAATTGCTTCAGCCAATAGGCTGCTCTGTTGTCTAGGGAGAAATTGAATGCTATCATCTTGATAGTGTCCTCGTCCATGTATCTGTCGTAGACAGTGCTGCAGATCATCTCAAACTCCTGCAGGTGAAGATGTGGCTCCTCGGTGGCTAGCCCATGGAACTTGGGAAAAAGCTGAATGGTCTGGGGGGAAGCTTGAAATTGCCCAGAATCTCAGGGAACTGAATCCATCGATGAGTTAGAGTTGCAGCAGGATTGTGCAAATGCCTCATCGGTCGTGGTTGATTCTCTGGGTGTCCTTCTGATACTCCTCCTAACTCTGGAATCTCTCCACCACCTTCTCGGTGAGGCTCTCCTCTGTCGGCTCGCATCTATGCTAATTCTTGACGGAACTCTGCCATAAATGCTCCCTGCTCCCGAATCTATCACCGCATCGTCTCTAGGGAGGCTAGCAAGGTATTATTGATGGCGCCCTGATCTAGAACAAAAGTCGAACTCTGTGGCTGTCCATCGGTTCGTCCGTTACTGCTGGCCATCTCACTGGTCTCTGCAAAGGCAAAAGACCCTGACTTAGGTGTCGTCAAGTGAACATAAATCTGTGTTGGCCTATGTTCAGGTATCTCAGGACTGGTGGAAGAAGGGTGGTCGAGGGGAGATGGGGTAGTAGTGAACTCAGGTTCGGAGAGCGGGTCTGGGCTCTCTGAAACTGCCCTAGATGAATGGGGAGGAGTGCTCGAGAGTGGTGCTGCCAGAGGCAACACAAGGGATCTCCTTCCCATCATCATGATGTGGGGATGAGTGCGGATGAGAACTATAAAGAAAACAAGATGAGAAGTCAAACCCTCAATTCATCTACTCAACACGAGCTGATGACCGTAAAGGATCGGTCGTTAATCTTGTCAATTTTAATTTAGGTGATAAAACAATCTTGCAGAGCGATTAAGCTAGCTGTTAGGAACCGATTCTCCCAAGAGACTGGCCCAATACCAAAGCTAGATCTTTCCTAACCAGTACAAGTTGCGGACCGTTTACCGGCTACTCGATCAACTCGCTCTGTTAAGGACGTCATGGTCCGCTTTACCGGTTACCGGAGAGATCCTCACTAGAGAACGACTAACCCCAAGACCAGTAGTCTAACGAAAATTATGCGTGGCTCTATCCTAGTGTGTAGGTCACTCCCTCGCTCAAGCAAACCAAATAATGAGGAGGTGACTCTCCCCAAAACAAGTATTTTTAGGTGAGGTGGGTTTTAGGATCAAGTTTGCTTTAGTAGTCCCAGATTTTATTGCTTTCACTTTTTATATTTTTTTAGAAATAAAAAACGTCTAACAAATTTTCATATTTCTTCTTTGATTAATTTGAGTCGAAAATAGGGGGAGGAAGTCGAAGAAGCTAATGCACGATCAAACACAATGATGCATGCAGGGATAGAAATACGTACCTTGCTCCAGCACTCTACATGCAATATGATCCACGCATAAATTAAATACAGAATATAAACTAACTATATGATGCACGAGAAAATCGACCTTAGACGAGCAGCATCTATTGATCGTGAAGAACAATAGTTAGTTAACCGAATCGAGTCCGGAGTTCGATCTTGGGAGTCACTCAGTGCCCGCCATAACGGATCCTGCCAGCGTTGTATGTGACTTCTCACGGCGCATGGTCTCAGATTCAATTAAACTAACTTTTTCAGTTAATTTTTAGCCAAGGTACAATTACGTTCTATAGGAACAGATAATCTATTAGGTGTTGGGTCTTAGAAATATACGTCGCAATCAACAAAAATCCTACGTCTAGGGATCAAATCCACGGGAATCAAATAGAGAGTTATAATCGATGAATCAAAAACTCGAAAAAACAGCGGTGAGGTCCCCCAAGTGCATCGGCACTTGACGAAACAGACCCCGAATAAGAGTCCAAGTCCACAAGTCCAAACTCCTAAATTATTACAATGTCGAAAATGTTCTCTCAAATAAAATAATTGCTTTCTTCTCCTACCTGCTCGTCCTCCTGCGTGGATCCTCCAAATAGAATCCAATGACACTTCAAGCGGTTCCTCGACAAATAATTATAATATAGAGAGAAAAATATCACAAAATTGAAAAACGACTACAAAGTCGTGCTCCCCGGCAACGGCGCCATTCTGATGACATGAAAATTGACCGATTAAGATGGGATAATTAATTCATTGTCCTTGTTCTCAACCACTCGAATCGGCAACGGAAAAATTTGTATTTTAAATCACTTAAGAAAAGATAAATCAATCAAAGCAAATGTAAGCGCTTTTCGCTATTCTTTTTACCCAGTACAACGACCAGGGTCGAACACAAGAAGCACGATTTTAAAACTTAGTTAATTTTCGGAAACAATTTTTAGTGGTTTTTGAATTTTTATTTTTTTTTAAAAAAATCAAAACAAGCACAAAGAATGAAACACATGCACCGCACTCTTTTTTTATTTTTTAGAGTAATTAAATATTCTCAAAAAAATCCAGAGAAAATATTTTTGTGTTTTTAGGTTTTAAATCATTTTTTGTAATTTTTTTAGATTTTTCTAATGATTTTGTAATTTTAAAAAATCAAATAGTGAAAAATAGAGTAAACAGTGCACAACCAAGAGTATTTTGCAACTTAAAAATATTTTAAGTGTCCAATACTCCTAAAAATTATTTTTAATATAAACTACCAAGAAATACCTGCAATCAGAGACTGGAATCAAAATTTTTGGATTTTTCTAGAATTTTCTAAAAAAAATCAGATTTTTTATTTTCACAATTTTTTGGAGTTTTATAAAAGAGAAATATACAAAAATTGGAAAGAAATTAAAAGACACTAAAATACACCAGCGATAGCTTTTTGGAATTTTTAGGCAAGTTTATGAATTTTTATGAATTTTCTAATTCCAGACAAGCGAAAAGACATTGTTTTTTATTTTTTTAAATATAACAAATGGCAACAAAATTGATGAAAAATTTATACAATGGCAAGCATTATAGCAGGAACAAAAATTATTTTTTTGAGAATTTTTTTGGAACCATAAAAACATTTATTTTGGTGAAAAGATAAAGTTCTAAGTTCAAATCTAGAAGGACAGGGACTAAATGCAATTATTAAAAAGTTTGTAAGATGAACATAAATAAATTACAGGATGAAAAATGTAATTTACCAAGGAGAATGTACGGGGCACGTCAATCTGGAGGTGGAGTCTTTATTGTAATTCTAGGAAGTTCCGGGGACTAGAATGTAATTTAACCAAAAGATATTTCTAAGGGAGGCTCTTTTGCAAATAAGAATACTTCAAGGGTCTTTATTGCAATTTTTCTTTTTTTAATTCACCCTCCCGCTAGGCTTTTTTCGTTCTCTTCTCAAACAATGGGGGGAAGGGGTCGGCCGCCGTCGTTAGGAGAAAAGGGCACGGCACATGGGCTAGAGAGGGTCGCACGCGCAGGAGGCACGACGGGAGGAGGACAGAGTCGGCAGTGCGTTGGAGATGGACGCAATTCCGCGCGCGGAGGCATGGGAGGCGCACACGGGCGTGGGGCTGCGGAGGGCAGTGCAGGCGGGGTCAGCGGTGCTGGGCGAGGGAGCCGCGGATGGACGACGGCTGGCTGGCGGAGCTCGATGATGCACACGCACGGAGGTGCGGGCGGCACTTCTGCGCGCAGAGATGCGGGAGGAGGACGGAGTCGGCGGTGCGTTGGAGCTGGATGCAGTTCCGCGCGCGGAGGCGCGGGAGGTGCACGCAGGCACGGGGCTGCGGAGGATCACGCGCGGGTGGCGGAGCAGGCCGCTCCTGCGAGCGGTGGTCGCGGAGGTCGGCGGAGGGGACGGCGTGGGCAATCGTGGGCCAAGCGGGCGGCGGCCGTTGGGTGCGGCGTGGATCTGGCGGAGGGTGGCGGGCGACACTGCCGCCTGCTACTTTTTTTTATTTGTAAACGGAAACATATATGAAAAGAGAATTTTTTAATTTTTTTGAAACAGGAAATACAAACAGAGACAGAAAAAGAATTTTTAATATTATATATATATATATTCTCATAAAAAATGGTTAGAGATAAAAAGGAAATACAATGATATGTTTTTTTATTTTTTTCTAATATTTATTTATGTACAAAATTAGGAGGTATGAATGGGGATGGATCTTGACGAGGCGTGGAGGATAGATCCGAAGATCCGGTCACCATACGTGATCGGAAGTGAGAGATTGCGTGAGGTAGAAAAAGAAATATGGAGATCGCAAGATGAGATGAAAAATCGGTCTCGGGGCGGAAATGTGATATGGATTTTTTTTCGAGATTTTTAATATCTAAAATTTAATAAAATCTAAGCAAAGATTAAACCTACGATTTATCTACGAAAAATGAAAGGAAATGAAAGTAGATCTCACCTCGAGGTTGGAAATGCCGTGATGGCCTCAACGAAGGCCGACACGCTGTCACCGGACGGCTCGAAGGCTGGGCACCCTTCTTCAACAAGACAGTTCTCGGAGATCAGGCTCCTCTCCACCAAATATCAATCCTAGAATGAAAGAATGAGGAGCCCATTAAAAAGAGAAGAAAAATAAAAAATGAAGGAATTTACAAAAGAAGAATGTTTTTATTGGTTAATTAATAAATAGTTAAACTAATAAATAAATAAATAAATTACTAAAATCGGAATCAAATTATTTAAATAAGTTAAATAATTAATGGAAATCAATTAGCCACCTTAATAGTGACTATTAAAGGTATAGAATCAAATCTAATATACATGGTATGTTATAAAAATCAAATAATGAATTAAATAACTAAATCTAAAAAAATTTTAATTAAAATAAATAAATAAATTAATGTGAGATATTTTATTTTTTTAGTGATTTTTATTTAAGGAAGTTAGTTGTATGTACATATTATATACATATAATACCTGATACATGGGTACAAATAAGGAAATAATTTTAAAAAAACATTTTTTAATTTATTATTTATATTTTTTATTTATTATTAACGAAAATAATATTTACAAATATGCGCATTATATATATATAATAAATATGAAAAAATATGTACAATAAATAATGGTGAAACTGTACAAAACACCCCAGAAAACCGACTTTTTAACCGTAACTTCAATAATTATGAAATTTATAGCCGTTTGAAAGATAATTTAATTTAGAGTATAATGGAAGTGAGTTTGGTTCAATTTGAGTTCGTATGGAGCGGGAATTGGTATTTCAATGATCACTTTGCGGCCTTTTTGAGTGTGATTATTTGTAATGTGTACATTATTTTATTTAGCAGTTATTTTTATAATTTACAACACGTTTTTATTTAAAACTTTTATTTACAAGAATATTTAATTCAAGGTCAAATTATGTTCAAATAAAATAGTACACGATTTATACGAATACATGTGGAGTTTATGTACAAATTATTTTTGGATTTTTGGATGAAAGACCCTATCTCCCCCTACTTTATTCCTGATCGATCATGTCAAGTCTTGATCTTCTCTCGAGGTTCGGATCAGTCTGTATTTACTTTGTAAACACATCCTTTATTTCTCTTTTCTTTTTTTTCTTCTTAATTATTTTATTTAAGCACAAAAAGTGCTAAAAATGCATATTTAACAAATGCATGCAAAATGGTAAAATTGTGAAATTAGTGGGTATTTACAGGTGTTTGACTAAGAAAATGAAGCTAAAATAAAAGAATAATGGCGATGAATCATGGATTCATCACTACTTTTCAGTGGAGAACACGGGTAGCCGGTAAACAATCCGGACTTCCTTTGCAGAGTGGGAGGTTTAGAGGGTGTCTTAGTCCTCAAGGAACATGTAGCCGTATTTATACGGTCCGTACTTACTCCTATACTGGCTGAAAGTAGGTCCAACTAGTCGTAAGAACTGGGCCAGTCTGTAGGAAAATATGGACACCTAACAGCTCGTTAATCTTTCCAAGATTGCATTTATCGCCAACTAAAATTGACCAAATAATTCGGTCGAATACTTACGTCCACCACGTGTTGAGTTGGTGAAATTGAGGGGTTGAATTACGTTTGTATTGTGTGAGTTTACTCTCCACACATTTACGTGCACCGTAGAACTAGCGCTTCATTGAATATCGTCTTCTAATCAGTTCTTTTGACATCGAAGATGACTAATTAGAGGGACATTTATTCAGGTTTTGTGAATCTCTCGTTGAACCCTCCAAGAAGTATGTCTTCAAAGGTCCATGCGTAACTTGGACCAACCTGGACTCATGATCCTCTTGAGCCCAAGATCACCCACTCTCGAGATGGTTACTCTCAAACCATTCCCTTTCTCTCTTCCCACATCATTGAGGAAGGCCTTCACCTCGGTGAGAATATCTTGATTCATAAATCATCTTCTAATATAGAACGCATTGCTGATTCAAGACCTAAATAAGATACAAGAAAAATGCCTCCAAAGAAGAAAGAAGAGGAAGAAGAACACCATGAATTCCCGATGAGAATGGTACTTGCTAGATTAACTGCATTTGAGCAGCAACATGCATTACTCAGAGCTCAGTTAGGGCATCTCAATGTTGGGGTCGAACCACCAATGGATGCAGCGTATAACCCCGGACAATTCAGAATTATTTGAGTCCAGTCGAATCTGAAGTTGATTTTGAGTTGAAGCCACAGTTTCCGAATTTATTGCCGCACTTTAGTGGAATGCTTCTGAGAAACCATATGCATTCCTATGGGACTTTGAGCTCATTTGTGCTAACCGCAGACATCCTATGGTTAGTCAGGATTATATTATACTCACATCCCTTCCATTTGCCTTGGGTGGCAAAGACGACTACTGGGTAATGAACTTGGGAGTAATAGTCACCACATATGTCCAGTTCAAGGATTTGTTTCTGAAGAAGTTCTACCTGTTGAATAGGACTAACATGATGAGGGCACGCATTACAAGCTTTTTCCAGTTACCCCATGAAGCCTTTTGTGATGATTGGGAAAGAGTAAAGGACATCCTGTAGAAGTGTCCGTGACATAATCTAGATGAAAACATCTTGGTCCAGTCATTCTTCACTGGTCTCAACCCTGAGATGCAGGGTTTAGTGAGCGCTGCCTATGGAGGCAGCTATACACCACGAGGATCGGATACCGTTTGGAAGGTATTTGAGCAGATGGCTGAAACTAGCCCCTCATAGATGGCCAGAAGGGCCTATACATCGTCCCCCAGTTCACTCTCATTTGGAGGGGGAAAATCAACCATAGTTCTCTCTCAGGATGTGATCCCTAGCATGGGACTCCTTGCAGACAAGCTTATAGTAGTCGAGAAGATCGATAGGAGGATTGATGAATTAGATCGGAGCGTCTCCAAACTTCCAAAACAGATGGAGGAGTTGACTGAGAAGGTATCTAAGATAAGGATACCCACTGCGAATGCACCCATTGCTCCCGTATACCGAGTTCATCATGTTCAGGAGCAGTTGGTGTCAGGGCAACCCCAACCGTGGGAGCAGGACTAGTCCTATGCCCACTCTTTCCAGCAGCCACCTCCATTAGCAGATGTAGTTCAGGAGGAGCCTCCACTTGTTTGGGAGGTGAATGGAGTATTGTATACTCAGGACCCTGCCAGGCAGGGAAGTACGGGAGACCGACAGACCTATCAGCGTCCCCCGACCTTTCACAACGCCGCATTCACCTCCGCACCAGCTCCTTCACAGCAGAGCCTTGGATTCCAGCCACCCCAACAACAACAACAACAACAACAAAACCAGTACCAGCAGTATGGTCGATAGGGCCATTATCAGGCGGGCCATCAGGGCTCGTAATCTCAATAGATACCCCAACAACAGCAACAACAGAAGCATTATCCTGGCCAGCAGTGCCAGTATTCCCATTCTTCTTCCCAGTCTTATCCCCTTCCTTCTTGTTCTGGTCCCGTGGATATATAACAGTATATACTCGATGAGCTCCGTTCCTACAAGAATGAAATTCATGACTTACGGGTGGATATCAACCACCTATCCATATGGAGAGACAAGCAAGATGCACCCTCTATATCTATCCCATCCCAAGTTCAGGCTGACTCCAATAGCCTGAACCGATCTAGTTCTCAGCAGCACTTTAGTGAGGTATACTATTCAGCATCTCGTAGATATGATCATGAGATTCTTTCGAGTGATGAGACTAATCATATGTCACTCAGGAGCAGAGGGACTGTAACCGTACCTGACCGAGCGAGGGACACGAGAAGGGGCATCTCTGGAGCTATTCCTGAGGAGTCTTCATAGGATGAGGAGGAGAGGCAGCATATTCATGAGCCCCATCAGCACCATTCGAGAATTTCTACCCAAGGAGCCAAGAGGAGAAGGAGAGCGTGTATGCAACATCGACAGCATGGATACACTTCAGCTTCTATTACACAACCTATAGTAGATAGCTTTGATTTTGATTCCATGTTGCATCAACAAGATTCTTGTATGAAGAACTTTGTTTCCGTTAATGCCAAGAATGATATTTCCGTTCATGAGTCAGATTCTTCATCTTTGTTTCCCTAGCTTCAATCCCTTACTCCCGTGCTATTACGGTAGGAAAGCACATCAAAAAGATTCAGAAAGATGACCCCAATATGGTACGATTCTGTAAAGAAAATATCATTGTAAAGGTGTCATTTGATGAGTATGTGGCTAACCATCCTGCATTCCAAAGATACCTTAAGGTGAGATGCACTCCTACAAGGGTTAGTAGTAAGAAAGAGAACCAAAATATAAAGACGCATGTCTTGTCAGTAGCCATAACATATTGTCTCAAGAATCAGACATTGTCAAAGAAAAAGAGAGACATGGGTGCTCACTATATGGAGAGTCGTATTGATGACATTGCGTTTGCACGCACACTCTTGGATAATGTTTCTTCAATCAACTTACTTCCCTTAGCATTATATCATAAATTGGAGTTGGGACCACTTCGCAAATCTAGAGATTTACTCCAATTCACAGATCGTTCAGTGAAGAGACCTAAGGGAGAAGTGAAGAACGTCGTTATCTTGATTGAGGGGAAGAACTATCAAGTTGACTTCACAGTCTTGGATATAGAGACCCCCATCATTGCAGAGAATCTCAAATCATTCTCAGGCGGCCCTTCCTTAGGACCGCAGGCGTAGTTTTTGATTATGGTACGGGAATGATGAAGTTCCGTTCTCCATGCGGAGAAGTGAACCTTGAGATGAAGCAAACCAAGTGTTAGCGACATGATTTAGAGAGTAGCATAGAGTACTCATCTTTAGAGGCAGATTAAAGAATGATTAGCACAATTAGAATTGGGGACATATTCTTTTAGGACAGAGCGAGTCCTTTTCATCTAGAAAGGACATAGTGGATGATACAGTTTGCCAGGTGTTGCCTGATCTTGTTAGAGATGCAAATACTATTCCCATGATGACATAGAGATCCATCTGGATCTGTCAGTTCCATCCCCTTCGGAATGATCATGAGACATAGATGACAAGTCGGACGCGGCTTTGACCGAACTACCGCATTTCCTTGGCGATCCGACTCCTCATACTTCTGAGTTGATGGTGAGTACCACGTAGCTTAGCCCACCTTCATGCAACACAAAACCATATTCAAATTCAGTTTAGCCAGATTTGCTTGATGATACCACTTTGTCAGAATTGAAATCACTTCCTCCTACACTCAAGTATGCCTTTCTTGCAGGACCCAACGAGATATATCATGTTATCATTAGCTCAGATTTGACTTTAAGACAGGAATCTAGGTTGTTAGAAGTCTAAAGGAGGAACCACAGAGCAATAGGTTGGATAGTGTCGGATCTCGTGGGGATCAACCCCGCTCTTTGCTCGCACCACATTTTTACTAAGGATAATGTAAGACCTTCCCGTGAGTTCCAAAGGAAACCTAACCCCAACCTACGGGAAGTAGTGAAGAAAGAGATTGAGAAATGGTGTAAATTGGGATTTATATACCCTATTTCTGACTCCAAGTGGGTGGCCCCGCTTCATGTTGTCACGAAGAAGTCGGGATTTCAGATGGTCACCAATGAGGAGGGGGTAGAGATCGTGACATGAGTACCCACGTCATGGCGCGTCTGTGTCGACTACATGCACTTGAATGCTACGTCCAAGAAAGACAACTCTCCCTTGCCTTTTATTAATCAGATATTGGAGAGACTCGCAGGAAAAGAGTTCTTCTATTTTCTTGATGGATACTCATGCTATAACCAGGTAGGTACATCCCCTGAGGACCATGAAAAGATCACATTCACATGTCCATTCAACACTTATGCTTTCAGGCGCATGCCATTCGGGTTCTGCAATGCCGCTGGCACATTTCAGCGGTGCATGATCGCCATATTTGTCGAGATGGTGGGAGATTTCCTGGAAGTGTTCATGAATGACTTCTCGGTCCATGGTAATTCCTTTGATACATGTTTAGCGCACTTGTATCGAGTCCTCACGAGATATAGAGAGGTGAATCTGGTACTCTCTTGGGAGAAGAGTCACTTTATGGTGATGGAGGGTATCGTGTTGGGGCATGTCATATCCAAAAGGAGAATGGAGGTTGACCCGCCAAGGTGGAGGTGATCAAGAAACTCGATCCACCTACCAACTTGAAGTCAGTGCGGTCAATCTTAGGACATGTTGGATTCTATAGAAGACTTATTCAGGAATTTTCAAAGATTACCCGCCCACTGACTGAGCTCTTACGGAAAGACACAGAGTTCGTTGTAGATCACAGGTGTCTAGAGACCTTTGATCTCTTGAAGAGGAAGATTTGTGCCTCGCCTATCCTACAAGCTCCTGATTGATATCATGACTGATGCTTCAGATTTTACTATATGAGATGTGTTAGGACAACAGCATAGGGGATCCCATTTACGATCCACTACGTGAGCAAAGTATTAGATCCTACATAGAAGAATTATACAATGACTGAAAAGGAAATGCTCGATGTAGTTTGAGCCCTCAAGAAGTTCAGGTCGTATATTTTGGGCTCTAAGGTGACAATTTACATTGATCATACATCCATTCCATATTTAATGGAAAAGGACACGAAGGCACGTCTTCTTAGGTGTATTTTACTCCTCCAGGAATTTGATTTGGATATAAAAGATAAACCTTGAGTGAAGAATGTTGTGATTGATCACCTTTCTCGGATTGAACGTAAGGATTCTCCTGAATGAGCAGATTAGAGAGACCTTCCCAGGCGAGTCAATTTGTGTTATTGACTCACTCCTGGTGAACTATTTGTCTCCAAGCAGGTTCCCCATGGTTGGACTAGGAGAAGCATTGATCGACTGAAGTCGGATTCGAGGAGATACCACTGGGACGATCCTTTCCTTTTCTTCGAAGGATCGGATTGTGTTTGGAGAAGATGTATTCCTCGGGAGGAATACCAAAGTGTCCTCACATATTGTAATTCACTTGAGACTGGAGGACACCATTTACGAAAGAGAACCGCTCACAAAGTACTTCAATGTGGATTGCATTGGTCGACCTTGTTTAGAGATTCTATTAATTTTGTACGGTCGCGTGCCCGATTTGTCAAAAGATGGGAGGGACAGTTGGATAGAGAGATGAGATGTCCATGCAGCCTGTGATTATTTGTGATGTTTTTGATGCACAGGGCATAGATTTTATGGGTCCCTTTCCCAACAGCCAAGGACATGTCTACATATTGTTGGCGGTTGACTATTTATCTAGGTGGATGGAGGCTATCCCAACTCGAAATGTAGACAACAAATCTGTCTGTAAGTTTGTGAGAGACCATATTATTACCAGGTTCGGGGCGTCAAAAGTTTTGATATCCGATGGGGGTAGCCACTTTGTGAACCAAGATATGAGATCTTTAGCTAAGAGCTATGGATTTGAGCACAGAGTTACTAGTCCTTACCACCCACAATCCAATGGCACGACAGAGGTTTCGAATAGAAAGGTAAAGTTTGTAGAAATTAGTTCGTCCTATAGGACGAACTGGTCCCAGCTCTTGGACCAAGTTATGTGGACATGTAGGACAGCCTACAAGATACCATTAGGTACTTCACCATTTAGAATGATCTATGACAAGCCATGTCGTTTGCCCGCATAATTGATTCATAAATATGAATGGGCAATAAAGGAGATTAATTGGAGTTGTCACCTAGGGAAGCTTTGTCGAGACTTGAACTTGAACGAGCTCGTGGAAATCCGAAACATGGCATATGACAACAGTTTGATTTATAAGGACAAAGTAAAGAGATGGCATGATCAACACATTAGGTGCAAAGACTGTCCCTGGAGAAAAGGTATGGTTGTTTAATGCCAGGTTGAAGATGTTCCATGGGAAGCTCAAATATAAATGGACGGGTCCCTTTGTTGTTGAGAAAGTGCACGGGAATGGAAGTGTACAGATAGCTGATCTCACAGATGGTGCACAATCTCATGTGGTAAATGGAAAACTATTGAAGCATTTTGTAGATTCGAAAGATCAGTTAGTCCAAGTCAAGGTCATCAACTTCATGCAGAGTGAGCACAGAGCAGATACATCATATTACTCTTCATGAAGATACAGCATCAAGATTCAGTAGCTTAAAAGATTCAATCACTCTTATACATTCTTCCTGCTTTGTATATTCTCTATATCACATCGGTTCTCATACTTACTCCTATTCTACACTTAGGCTGACCAAGAGTCTAAGTATAGGGGGAACTGATGCCACTATATGTATATACCCATCCATTTCTCCTCTTGACCTCATCCACCCCATTTTTGCTCTTCTTCTACACTTAGGCTGACCAGAGCCTAAGTATAGGGGGAGCGGATCAACTTCTATACTTTTTATTATTTTATTCATCCTACGCTTAACATGAGCTATGTCTTTTTCTCGCTTCTTGTGCTCTGAGGACATATCACATGCTAAGTATAGGGGGTGTATATATTACATATATACTTTACCCATAGCTTGTACTTTCACGTATTTTTGTATATATTATACAATAATTACAGGGTGGGTAAAAAATATTTTTCAAAAAAATCTCTTAAAAACATTTAGAAAACTTTAAAAAAATTCCTTATTTGCTTAAAAAACTTTTTCAAAAAAAACTTTTGAAAAAAAGCAAAAAACTTTTTCTAAAAAAACTTTCTTATTTTCCTTTATTTTAAAAAAAATCTAAAAAATCACAAAAAAATTAACTAATAAGTTGGTTTAATCCCTGACACAATTCACATTTACACAAGACTAGTGAAGTTCAAGAACACTTGGTTTATGAGGTCTTGAGATTTTGAGTTAAGCGGGCTTAGTCATTAGGGTCATTGACTTAATTATTCACATCTCCCTTGTTTGAAATATTTGTGTGCTATATTGCATGCTTAGTCACTACCTTAAGAAGATGATCAGCATCTCACATACATGACTGCAGTTATGATGAGATGAGTTGAAATTTCACTTGAGGAACTGGGATGAGGGATTTGAGTTTGGACTTGTTTTGATGATGCTCGAGGATGAGATAAAATCAATGAAGGCTTCATGAAACATGAGTGTCAGCACCTTTATTCAGTATGAGAACATGATTCTTGTACTATCTCTTGATATTTACCTATGTGCCACGGTGTGATGAAATCTAACAAATTGTTGATCAGTGTGCACCAACTCTTGGTAAAAGCAGTGGAGATAGGCAAAAAGCAAAGCAAAGAAAAGAAATATCAATGTTGAAAGAAAAGCTCTCACCATACAAAGTCAAATATCAAAGAACTTCCACCAAAGGCGAACGCTCCCAACCATTTCAAAGTGTCCACTTGGACCACCGCTATTAGGATTAGGAGTCGGGATAGCACCAAAAAAGGGATATGCATCGTAAATGCTACAAGTCTGGGTGTAGAAGATATAATAGATATTCAAAAAAGGCACATCCCGGTGTACTCACAGGAAAACAAATGCAGACGACTCCAACTTCTCTTGACGGACACACTGATCAACAACCAAAAAAATACATGTGTTGAGTTGATAAGGCACTCGAGAGGATCTTTATTCCAATGAGAGGGAGAGAAGAAATGACACAATCCCATACCCTCCATCAACTGGCCTTCCATCTACACTTTTAAGTCTGACAACTAAAGAGGCAGTGGATTGGATGCAAGAAATGGTTTATTCCCTAGTGTTGAGGGTCGGGTTCTTAGGAGAGTCTCTTGGACCGAAACCTTGGGTAACGTTGTGACTCTACTCTTGTAACTGTAGTCAATACTTAAGTCATATCCCTACCATATAGTATACAAAGAGAGTCTGATGGTTAGAAAAATTGGATACCTTTTGACTAGAGCTTGGTTCAGCTTAGAATTTTAGGATCTCCAAAAACCGAGAGTTCTTGAACGGATCAAGTCGGGAGGTGATGAATCCACGATTCATCATCTCAATATCTTGATCTTAACAAAATCCCTAAGTAAAATCTCAAATAAATATCCATAAAATCAACAAATTAACAAAATAACTATTGTAAATAAAACACTAATTATTGTATATTATATTGTATAAAATAAATTAACAATAAAAGGCCATAAAATAAAGGAGTTTTTCACCTATAAATAACCCAAAGCTTTATGTATTTTTAATAATTTCATTCCAATTCTTTTTTGGCTAATTCTTTTTCTGACTTCTTCATAAAAATGTATATAAAAATACAAAAAATACAAAACAAATTTCATCTCAAATAAATGTTCCTAGATCCCATAGAGAAAAAGACGTAAAGTCCAACTTTCCAGCCAAATTTCTGCTCCAAATTCATAAACTCACTTTTAAAGTTCATGTTAGAAAATTATCTATCCAACGGAAGTGGTTTCACTAAAATCGGAGCTCGTTTGCAAAATATGGGTTTTGGGACCTAGATGCATATTGTATATAATGTAAATATTCATTCTTTCGTGATTATTTTTTTATTACTAAAAAATCTAAAAAAAGTATTATTGTGTTGTATTTTGATTCTAGTATTTTATTGTATTTTTCTGTTGTAAATATCTCTTATTAAAAAGATAAAAAAATAAATTATAAAAGCAAACAAAAAATGTACATGTTGTTTGTCTTCTTTTGTAAATTCTCCACTATCTTTCTTCTCTAAATTTTATTATATTTTAGTAGCCTACTTCATTTTATTATTTATTTTATTCCGTTCTCTACAGTAACCACCCATTCAACTCTATTATTCCACCATTTTTTCTAACTTGTAATTCAACTCCACCATCTTATTAAGCTCCATTCCACTCCACCTCCATTCTAACCTCAATTTTTCCATCTCTTTTTATACATCTCATCCTCCTCAATTTGCACTTGATCTATATTTATGTGAGGAGAGCATAGTTCCCATAGTTGAATCGGTGACAATGACGCAACCGTATTCGAGCGACAACAACCCTCTCTTTAATGAGATCCGTTGGCTTCTTGGCCAACATCACAGCCGCATCTGCGTGCTGCTCAAGCTCATCACTCGCCGACGATTCGAGCGAAAATCGTGCTCCTCGTGAGTACTTCCTAGGTGATCCGCTTCCTCCGTAGGTATTTTTCTTTTCATTTTGTCCTCATTGTTATTTTTGCAAAAATTTTTATCACATCATCTTCATCATATTAGTTTCATCACCACATTCACCCTCCCATCATTCTCATATTTGGTTTGTGTTCCCTGTTTAAGAAAACCCAAAAAAATAAAATTTAAAAATAAAAAATTCATTTCAAAGCAACAAAAATTCAAAAAAATAAAAAAAATAAAAAAGGAGGCAGCGCTGCCCGCCGCCCCCTCCCTCTACAGTCGGTCACCCGTGGCCAGCGGCCGCCTCCACGCCGACGCTCCACGCCATCACCGACCGCCACAGTCCCACCCGCTGCTCCTCCAGCCGCTACCGCTGGCCCCCGCCAACCCTCCGCCTACCTGCGCCATCACAACGACGCCACAACACGACTTTTCCGCCTGCGCCTCGCCGTCGTGTGGGCCTCCGCGCTTGCAGCCCCCCTCACCTGCCCGCAACCTGCACGTGCAGGTCCTCTGCCACGCGCCCCTCCTCGTGCGTCCCACCACGGCCACGCTTCTCCCTCCTCTCCGTCGGCCCTAGTTGCCTACGAGGAAGAAGAAGGTCTCATCCTCCTCCTTTTTTAAATTTTGTAAAAATTGCCAACGTGTCCTGTATATTTTTAATTATTACAAAATCATTCTTGTGCATGTTTTGTTCTTGTCAAAGTTGATATCTATTTTGTAAGGATAACCTTGTGTTTATATATTAATTTAGACATAGTTTTTGCATCATTTATTTTAATAAAAATACCATGATGTTGAGAAACTATTTTTTTATCATCTAAATATTTATTTAGATTTTTATGAGATCTTATGAATTAATTAAAATTGTTCAAGTACAATTCTGCATATTTTACCCAATCTATGGTATTAAATTCATATCTAATTCACAGTCGCTCCAAAAATTCTCTAAAATTCAGGAATGATTCCTTGTAACATGATGTAATTGCTGTCCAAATTTCATTTTAATTGAAGTTGTTCTGTGCATTATATAAACTGTAGAGTGATTTTGGTAAATGATTTTTAATTAAATCTACAGAAATCTTTTTTGTGAAGTGATTAATTTGATAATGTCGATTTAATTAGAAATTAATTACTCACTATTACTCTATTTCCATTAAAAATACATAAAAAAATTCACATTTTTTTGAAAAATTCCAAAAAAGTCATTGTAGTCTCCTTGCATCATGTTTTAATTCCAGTAAAATTTTCATAATTTTTGCATTCTGTTTGTGTGAAAATTATGGAAAAATTCATAAAAGTGTGCATTTTTATTGTTGCTTTTTAACCCCTAAAATTCCAAAAAATGTGTTTCATATTAATCATTGGATCAGGAGTCTAGGAAAAATACAATTAGGCTAAATCTAATTAATTTCGCATTAAAATTAATTTGACCTGGTTGTATGTTTTCTTATTGTCTTAATTCACCCACATATTGCATCTCACATTATTTTTGCATTAAAAAAATATAAAAAATATGCATTGGAAATCTAGATCTAAGTTTTTAAATTAACTCGAAGTTGTTCATTTGCCCCCCTGTGTTCAATCCTGGACTTGCCCGGGATATAAATTAAAGTCGAGACACTCTTTACGGAGATCTTTTCTCGGTTCTAACTGATTTGCTAAGTACCCATATTACAACGAACACATATTAAATCACGTACTCAACGACTCAATCATCCAACAGTGAAAGGAGAGCCATGCTCTTGCACGAAAAGGGCTCGACAGTGCTCAGAAGTGCTTAGATGAAGCTCCAACAGTGGTAGGAGGATCTGACAGAGCTCAAAGATGCCCTGACGGAGCCCTAAGGTGTTGTGCAGTGCCCCGTAGTTAAAGAAGAAGGTGAAGAGGAAGAAGGCTATGAGGAGGTGTAAGATCGACCGTCCACTATACATCTGGTTAGATTAACTCACGGTATTGACTCGAGTAAAAGTAAAATTAATGGTAGGGTATGTGTGGTAAAACGGAGCAAATTTACAAGTTCGATGCAGGAATACGTTGTTTCAAAGGTCGAGAAGGTAATTTACAAAGTTCATAGGGTTCCTGAGGTAAAAATCCCTTATTTCTAACGGTCTCGGAAGTCAAAATTATGTTATTCTAAATTTGAATGAACATTCAATATAAGCTATAAGCTTACTTCAAATCACACCACCGACGCAACAACCGCGAATAAAACAGATATATTAACAACATGGGAAGAATACTACGAACGTTAGAGACAATTAATTAATTAGAAGCCAACGGAATTACACCATATGTATCTACCTTTAAAGTTTGTCAGAATTTAACTAGGACTGAAATGTAATTATTATATTTATTGATAGCTTCGTTGTTTTTTTCAAAAATATCGACGCTTCTCTCATCTTCTTCCTTCTTTATTCTCTTCCTCTGTCCTCCCACGTACCCATCTCCCCGATTCATAATCCCCTTTGCAACCTCCTTATCCTCTCAGATGTGGAACTGCAAGGGAAGGGACGATGGGGTGGGTGGGGAGGGATGCGATGTTGTGAATGAGGCAGGGTCGTGATTGGAGACTGAAAGACATGGTCGATGGAGAGGATCGACATACATACCTACAAGATGATCAACGGTAGCAGTTGCAAGAGGAGAAAAAGGTAACATCAAGAGAGGGTGGTGCCGCTAGGTCATGGAAGGGGAAGGTGGCAAAGCTACAAAGGGAGGGAGACAAGGCAATAGAAGAGGCTAGGGAAATGGAGTTATGATGGGAGGGAGATGGGACAACTGATAACGCTGACACACCAGTGGGGAGTTGGCATATGGAGAAGACAAAGCAACTGAAGGTAAAGCTTGAGATGACGAGGTCGTCAAAAACAAGGTGGAGGACGTCGGAGAGGAGGGCCCACTAATTATTGGACCCTACCTTTTTCCACTGAAGGAGGAGAGAAGAAAGAGAAGAGAATAAGAAAAGGAAACTAAACGTATATGAGGAGGAAGGAATGATCTTAAAAGGAATTTATGATACTTATGATCTAACTGCACGATGTTGTTGTGTTTGCTTCAATCAGGCATCATATGTTATGGATTTTTTGAAGTTTATCGACTTTTGTAGGTATAAATGGACCATTATATATTGGAAAATGGATATTTTCCCAAATTTAAGTTTAAATAGGATTTTCAAATAAACATGCTTCTCGCTATGTTGGGATGATGATTTCATGGGTTATTTCATAATATAATGTTATATTTTCTTGAATTCCTTTGATTCTCCTAACTATAAATAGAAAAAAAATTAAATAATGTAACTACGATGTGATCATTTATTATGAGATGACTTATTTCGGGATAAAGTTCCCTTATCTTGACATAAACTCCAGTTATACCCCAAACGAACATTACCTAAATTAGGAATCATGTATATGTCAGGAATTTTAGCAGACTTGGTCGAATTTTTGGATTTAAAAGTCAGATATGGGATAAACCCATTTCAGAAGAAAACCATGATTTAAGGGTTTTTTTTCAAGAGTAGCGAGCTTCTAATCATCAATTTGATAGCAAGCATGTTGATTTACTGTGTTAATCCATCATTCCCATGTTTTTCAGGTGCGATCTAATACGAGAATTTGATGAAGTTTATAAGTAAAAACATAAAAGATGATTTGTCAACCTTTGATCGATCATGAGGCTCAAACAAATTCTTAAAAAAAAGAATTCAAGATTGATAAATCAAAAACTAATTTGCAATCGAACCAAAGCATGTCCTTAGATGATTCCAAGATGTAAAATGAGATTGGATTCATATGACGTAACAAGATGAAAACATGTTTTTTTTACATTTATATATTGAAAATGCTTTTAGACGGATTGAGATTGTCATGGAAGTAAGTTGTACATGTTGAGTATGAAATATGTGGCATCACAAGGACTAATTACAAAATGAATCACCTTATGATGCAAATCAAAATATTTCTATCATATCACGACACTAGGAAAGGTGAGGAGTCAGAAAAAGTGAAGATGGCTACACATACGATATTGAACTTATGGAAGAAGCTAACAAATAATTATATCTAAAGGTTTAACCTACTAACTTGTACAAAGGGAGTGGATACGTCTAAATATTTCAATAATTCTCCGCAACACGTTGTTATATATCCTACCATAGGTAGTTAATTATTACAAATGGTTAATTAATAGTAAACCAAATACATGAATTTGTTTAGAAAGTTGACACAATTCTTAGTAAAGCATGAATTTTGAAATTGCCAAAATTGGTTGGGTAATATGTAAAGGTTATAGATTGGCTCAAGAATTGAAACCAAACCAAAAAAACTAGAACTGACCTACTAATGTAAATCTATTGATATAAGTTGGTTTGGAGACTTGAACAGAATTAAATATACAAATGAATGCAGAGTTATGGATTCTAAATGGATATGGATATAATATGGAGAGGTTTATTGAATGAAAATTTTGGATAGTAAGGGTAAGATTGAAAACTTAGTTGTGTGAAGGATATAACAATATAACACTTGTGGATGGACACCATTTATATAATTTGCAGAACACTAGAACACTAGAGCCATGCAGTGAGAGTTGAATATGTACCAAGACCTTTGGTGTATCATCTAAGTGAAGTGTGTCTTAAATTATGTGAAATGAAAAATATTTTTGAATTGTTCATAGAATTACAGTTTTGCACTTGTATATTTTAAAAAATAATCGCATTTTCACTCTTCATCGTTGAGCACCTGCTCACTCATTACCTATATTTTCTAATAATCCAACATTTGTTAAGGATTTTTATAAAGGTTAGGGTATTTTTTATTCAAATTTGACGCCTTACACTTCAAATATAGGTTGTTTATTAAGTCTTTTGTTTCTAATACTTTGATTTTTATGATGAACATGCCCATAATTTCTTAGGACTATATCTATGTATGTTTTAAACTTTTACAAATTGTAAATGAAATCCCATCGTGAATGCCTTTACTTCACATTCTTCTCCCAACAACTATAAGTTATAAATTATTCATCATTACAACATGGAGTACACCTTGCTCCTCCTCAGCAACTATAAGGAAATAATTCTAACCTTGTTTATTATCTTCCTCTAATATAGTCATAATCCTATACTAGCTATGTCTCTTGACATGTACACTGAACTAAGTTTGAGCAAATCTATCTAACGATCCATTTTAATTATGTATAATATATTAACTAACTTCTTTTGATATTTTACATTATATGTATTACTGATTTTTTCCTATCTAGGTGTTTTCCTATGTACACTAGTTTTTGATTGGTCTGTACGATAATACATACAAAACATCCTGGACTTGAACCAGAGCTCATCCATGATCTAAATCATCACACCTACGATCCAACCAATTGGGGTTGGGAGAGAATCAATAGATTTTTTTTGGAGAGCGATTCATCCTTCCCTAATGCAACACTTTATGGGAAATCGTTAATATGTCAAATTCACATAACTCATTTGGTGAAATAGTCTCTCCCTCTCCAAAAAAATATGTTTCTTAGCTCTCTCTCTCTCTCACACACACACACACACACTCTCTCTCTCTCTCTCTCCAAAAAAATATGTTTTCTTTTACCATCATGAACACCTTTTCTTTTGATTTTGGATTGACTTAACTCTTCTATTCTAGAAGAAATGAATATAAAATCTAAAAATCAGTAGAAGTTACATTATCTACTTATTACAATACGAATTTTTTTATCAGAATATGAATAAAACTGAAAAACCCCTTAACTATTTTAGATTTTAATAGAATGAATCAAATTTTTACCACCAAACTATACTCGCTACGATTCTATTATACAAATTGAAAACTTCGTTCTTGATTCTACAAGTTTTTTTATGAAAGAGTTTCATTTGCTTCCCTTTCATGGAATGAATGGAACATGGATATGCTTCGAATGAAAATAATAATAATAATAATAATTATAATAATAATAAGCAAATATTATTTTCAGGTGTGCCAATTGAACACAAATTTGAACTAACTGCGACGATCATTAGCCAATCTAAGAAGACGATCAAACACATTGGGACCGAGACATGACCCATGCTCCTACAGGAGGGAGCAATGGAGAATATTTTCACAATGTGTGAAAAGCCTAGAAAGAGCAATGTCACATGGAGGTAGAAGGCTCACGGGTAAGGGGCTTCTTTTCATGGAAAAATACAAAAATTCTATTCATGTTCACGTAAAAGGATTTACTAATTTCCAATACGAATTCCATTATAGAGGATTCGATTTGGATGAAGAAATTTTATATTCTTCCTCCTAACAATTATAAGAATTTGAATATAAAAAAATGTGCTAATATTTGCATCATAGGGATGATTTAAGAAAATATCTAATTCCCCCTTGTTCTATTTTTTTTGTTAAAGTTAACGTATTAATTTTGCTCTTTTCTTTCGAATTATAATTCATAAAAATATGCGATTTATTTGTCTCTTTCTTTTATGGAAGGTTCCACTTATTGAGATGTTTTCACAAATACTTATATTCAATTCACGATCTGTAACTTCAATTTTTCAAAATTTATGAAGACTATTCAGTTAAAATATGATGAACTTACAAATGCCTCAAATTACAATGATTATATAAAACACTTTAGTTCATTTGAAACCTTGATGTGCTTTGCTCCTCTCTTATGTTGATTAAGGTTTCTAAGTATCAATTGACTTATTCGCATTCTTTAAAATTACTTTAATTAGCTATAGCATCACTGTTCTACTTGTAATTTATCTTAAATATTTGCACCATGGCTAAATTAAAATACCTGAGTTCTTCAATTATAAATAATGCAAAACTCATCTTTTGCAAAGGTAACTTTATTTTATGATGTGTAGATTCAAGTCAAATATGTGATAACATAAAATTTAAAATACCCACCTTATTCAAAATCATTTACTCTATAAGCATATACTTGACTTTATAATTAAGTTGTATCCACATCAAACTTTACATAATTTACGATAATCTCTATCTTTCACGTAGATTGGAACTCTCTCAAACATCTTAATCAAACTTTACATAATTTACGGTAACCTCTATCTCTCACATAGATTAGTACTCTCTCAAACATCTCAACGATTCTCCCCAACTTTTTATGCCCAATCCATACCACATATGAATCACACATGTTGGCACTTCTTTAATGTACATTCTACAAATTTGTTTATTTTTGACCCCTCAAAGAATGAGACTGTGCGAGAAAGTTACCACAATGAGCACAAACATATAAAATGGCCACCACAATGAGCACAGACATATAATTATGATCAACAAAGGAAATGAATGGATAAAGGGGGTATTTCTCCATACAAATGCATTTCATGGAGAGGGATCGTGTTTTAGAACATATCAAAATGTAAGTAAATTGCTTTCTCCTTTGATTTCTCTTTGATCACTTCATATTCAATGCCTTCATCAAAGTAGAAACATGTTTTGTATATCTCCTCCTCCGTAGAAAAGAAAGGTCTCATTCTTATTTTTTCGAAAGTTCACTTCTATAAGTCTCACTTGTACATGTTACTTCTATAGTCGCCTCTCTCTTATACATGCAAAAGTACACACTTTCCATTTTCTCTCCTTCCCTATGGAAGTAAAAATACAAAGCTTATACTCAAGGAGAACCATATTTTCATTTATGATGATTTGTGTTTTTTCTCATCAATATTGGAAATAATTTTATTAACATTTTACCACATAAATATATGAACATTTACGATCTAATATGTAGCTCAAGATGGTAGACTTCACAACCACATCATTCTATCAAATAATTAAGCACCGGTAACATCAGAGACTATTATTCAAGTCATATGTTATAGAAAGATACAATGAACTAAAACATTTGAGAAGATGTGCTTTGAAACAAAATTAACCTATCAATCAAATAATTAAAAGTCAATTAAAACAAATTCTCTTATCAAAACACAAAAAAAGAATACAATCAATACGAATTATATGGGTAAAATGTGTATGCCCCCTAGGGGGAGCTAACTTAGCTCCCCCGCCATTTTTTCACAAATTTTTTTTATTTTTTTTGAAATCTAAAACCGTGTAAATTCATTATTAAATCCCTATATTATGTCATTCAAATTTCATTCGAAACAGAGACTCGTACGACCTCCATCCAAACGGGGTCGATTTAAAAAAATCCTGTTACCGTTAAAAAAATGACTGTCTGGATGGAGGCCGTAGGAGTCTCTGTTTCACACGAAATTTTTATGACATAATATAGGGATATAGTGATGAATATTCACGAAAAAAATTTTCAAAAAAAATAAAAAAAAATTGAAGAAAATAGGGCGGGGGGAGCTAAGTTAGCTCCCCCTAGGGGGCAACCCCATTTTCCTCTTATAAGTATATATGGCCTGACTGCATATTTGCTTGAAACAACTCCATCCCAATCATCGAATCTCCTCCATAACTTTTATTAATTAATTAAAATCAATTAATTAAATATAAGTATTTATTTCAACTTGAAGCGAATGCATCACATTTATAATAAAGAAATGGAAGACTCTTTTGTAACCTACAAGCGAAGTGGGGGCATCGGCATTACACCTTCCGCATCTCCTCTCGCCTCCTTATATAATCCACGCTCTTCCCTCCAATCTCCACTTTCCTTCTCTCTCCCCTCAGCTCGCTTTTGTGGAATATCCCTCCGGATCCCTCCGCGACCTCGAGCTGCACAATCCGATCAACGACGAGGAGATCTGTTCTCATCTGCTGTCGAGGATTCGATCGGAGAAAGAGGAGGTGAGTCCCGCAACCTCGATTTCGCGATTCCTCCAAGCGTTCTCGCCGTGGATTTGGATCTGGGCGAGCTTCTAGGGTTTAGATCCGTGCCGATCTCGGCTTGGCGCGGTGGGAGGTCGCAGAGATCTCCATCTCCGGTCGCGTCGATCCTGTCGGTGGATCTGTTACATATTCGAGATTTATTCCGCTCCTATGTGGGGACGTTGCAGCTTTTTTCGGTCTTGATTTTGATTGGAATCTGTTCGCATTAAAGGAGTGTGGGATTCTGCTTCAGCTGGAAAAAGTCACCTTTTTGATAAATCCGAATGTTTCAAATGGCATTTAGTGCTGAATTCGAAGGCTTTACCGGGTGTTGTTGTTTGTCAGGTGAACTGATTGCTGCTGAAGTTGGTTGAAGCTTGTAAGGGTTCGTGCTCAGATGTTGAAGAACGGGGTGCTGGAATGCAGTGTCTGTCATTCGAAGCTTCTGTCGCCGACGACGAGGTCGGTGTCGAAGGCATATGACCAGCACAAGAGCAAAATATCGTCGAGGCACCGTGCCCTCAACGTGTTCCTTGTTGTTGGGGATTGCATACTGGTCGGTCTGCAGGTCATTTCCTGCTTCTTGCCTTAAGTTATTGTATTAGGTGCTGCTTCCCCCTGTAAGATCTGAAACTTTGGTTCATTATTGCTGGTCAACTATTAAGTCATGACCCCTGTAACAAAAGGGAGGAGGGTGAATGGGCTTCGTTTAGTTGTTCCGTTCCGCATTATTGACAGCTCATATGCTATTCTCCCTCTGCAGCCGATATTGGTATATATGTCCAAGGTGGATGGGAAGTTCCTTTTCAGTCCAATCAGTGTGAATTTTCTGACGGAGTGTGCTAAAGTGATATTTGCCATTGTCATGTTGCTTATCCAGGTCTGTTTTTTGTTCTTGGAGTAATTACCATGACAACGGCGGTTTCTGTTTTTTTTTGCGTTTGTAGCATGTAGCTTGTCCTCCTTTGCCTTTTCGTCTTAGTAGCAACGAAGTCATGTACTTTGGAAAGGTGTGTGTGTGATGTATTCTTTCCTGGATCTTTGTTAGGCTAGGCGGCAGAAAGTTGGAGAGAAGCCTCTTCTTTCAATTTCTACATTTACCCTGGTACACAACTTATGTATTATATTTTTCACAATCTTTTTCATAGTTATATTAAAATTGACTGAGTTGAATGGTTTAGCCAAACGGATCACTTTGTCCACCTAAATTTTACGAAGTGTTGCCTACTTTGGTTGGACTACAACATATATGGTTAATTATTGGGAATTTTATATCTATACCAAAACAACTAACTACACTTTAACCTTGCTCTATCTCATGTTTACATCCTGCAACTGCAAGGTTTCTTTATTTTATGCACATGCACCCACGGTTAGTTCTTTCCACTAGCTTAAGTGCTCTCGAGCTAATCTAATAATACATGACAAGTACACATTTTACAAGTAACCTACCAACTTCGTAGTTATTCTAATATCACACACTCTCTCTCTAATACACACTTTCCTATGGGATGAGGTCATAAGCAATATTGAATAAAGCTTGAAACTAGAAATTTATTTACGCAAAATGCATATATAAGTTGAAATAACATATAACACAATCTCATAAACTTAGAATTCGTAATATATGAATACAATAATAACAATACTTACTATGCAGTCGAAAGTCAGAATTAAGAGTGTCTTGTTCCATTCATCTGTCTTGATAGATGTTAGCCTCCATATTGTCTCTATATCAAGTCTCTATATTTCACATAATGCTCCGATGCCATTATGAACTTCAAGGATGATTCAAAATATGGTCCATGTGTGTTGTTGTGCTGGCTCATATTTCCTTATCCACGTGTAGTCCTTCTTGAAATATGTGCTCGCTACTACCACATTCTTCACTCCCACAAGAATATGCAATTCAACCATAAACTTCGCTTGTTGCATCATCAATTCTTCGTACTGATTTTGATTTTGATTTGGTTTTGATTTAGAGGAGTCATCATCATCACATCCTCATCTTGATTTTGATTTAGAGGAGTTATTATCATATTTGATTTGGCCATGTAATAAAATAATTTGGCCATGTAGTTGGGTCCAGATGCCATCTGATTTGATCATGTAATCCTCGACATCGACCTTTATATGTGTGGTAATTTACGTATTTGGCATATCTCTATAATCAAGCATATGAACGCCATTATCAATCCATCCATATTTGTAAGATGTCTCCCCATCTTCAGTACTCCAAGCCCTCCACTATGCCTTTTTCTAGGAGCATAAAAACGTATTTCTAAATCTAAACACTTTAGGTTTCAAGCGACACTAAAAATCACTAGTAAATTGAACACGATAGAAACATGGAAGGGCTTCCATTCGGGTCGCCATTAACGAGCTTACGCGATCATTACAATCAAGGTTGCAGAAATCAGTAGTCGGTAATCAACTGGTGGGGTCGTTGACTAAGGATTAATCGACAGTCGGGCAACTAATCGTATTTAGTTGGTTTTGAAGTTTTTAATTATTTTAAATGTATAAATCATTTTTTATACATATATTCTTATATATTTACATAAATTTGTACATTTTCTATACTATGACAATGAAATAAAATAAGTAATTGAAAAATAAATAAAACATTAAGTATATTAGAATAAGTTCGCTTTAAAAAAGTAAAAAACCAAAAAAAAATAAAAATTCTTCATGTCAAAGTTGATTGATTAGTTGGGTTGACCGACTATTGGTCGACTAGGCATCGTCAAGTTGACTGCCCCCAAATCGATTGGTTGGCCTAGTCGGTCGACTTTTACAACAATGATTACAATTGTACAAGAGCTTCACGAATAAGGAGCATTGAGCTCCTCCTCTGAGCATTGCGGGCCACAAACTAGATGCACGCTCCTCCAACCACAACATACAACAAATATTTCTCCAATTAATAATTAAGAGGTTCATATCCTCTCCATCGCATCATCATCATCATCATCGTCGTCATCGTCGTCATCATCATCATCATATCCACCTCCACTTTGATTGCGTGGGTGGTAGCCACATAGACCTCCTATGACTCTGCATCCATGTTGGATTGCTACCACCACCATGACCTTCATGTTGAGACCCAAACCTCTCCTAGAGATTTCCCACTTCAAGATCTCCTCTGTTGTGGGGTCACAGAAGCTACTCCTTCAAGTTGAGCTCCATAATAGTCTCTGCCTCCCCTTGATACCGGTTTTCTCATAACCCATGCAACATTGCCTCGCCACTTCCCAACTAGGGGAGTATGCACCACTTCCCAACTGCTAGGGGAGTATGCACCGTCACAGCATCACCACATCTGAGGAGCCATGCAAGACATTGCTGTCTTCATCCTTAACTGTTGGCACTTGGCATGTTGCAGGGTTGAGTTCCAATCCAAGATGGATGCTTTTCTTTGGATGATTTTGGAATTGTCATCTCAATTCATTTCCCTAAAGGAAAATGTTTTCTTAAGGATGTCATTATATGATATTGGTTTTGTTGCCTCAAAAAAATGATATCGATTTTGGAGTTGTTACCCATTTGAATCCTAAAGTGCGTCTCTGTAATCAGATTATTAAATAAATCATCAGTCGCTTACATTAATGATGCTTTTTTAATAGGCAGAATTGCACATTATATTTTTTTGCCTCAAGTTCTTTTCTGTATAAAGGTGTGATCGAATAAGCTCGTTGGAACTTACCTAATCAACATGCATTTGTTATTGGAATGAATTAATTCGTGCTAATAATTATCCTAATATAGTGAATTAAGGAGCTTACCCAATCCTGGCATTCAGTTTTTACCATAACAGATACTTAGCATGCCTTGTAGCGTTTTGTAAATAGCAGTTTAAATCAAATTACCAATGTCTTCGTTAATTGGCAGTTAACATTTTTCAAGTATAAGAAGAGCTTGGATTATTTGAAGCAGGACAATCATATGATTTAACATTGATCATTGTCATCATTTCCTAGTTTCAATATACACAAGATAAACAAACATAGGGCATGAAGCTGTTTGTCTGCCTTATATATGCATGTTATTATTCCGTAATAGGAATTGCAATATGCTGCCTGTTTCATTACTGTAGTGGTTGCCATTTAATGTGGCATCAGTTTATACTTTATTTGAGTGCATTATATGACTTGCAGGCAGCTCGCAATAATGTTCTTCTTGCTGTTCCTGCACTCCTATATGCAGTCAACAACTATCTCAAGTTTATCATGCAGGTACCCATCATTTTAGGATCTTGACTCTTTTATATTTTCTGAGTTTGCTTGTGAAATATATTGAATATCCGTAAGTTGAATTTTTATAGCTAACTTTGCAGCATATGTTCACATAACATACCTTCTTCCCTTTATCCATCTAAGACATTTATTTTTGCAGTTGTACTTTAATCCTGCAACAGTGAAGATGTTAAGTAATCTCAAGGTAAATTCTTATTGATGAACTTTTGTTGCATTTTCTTTTGTTTACTTTATGTTTCAACAATGTGATCAATTTTATTTATGGCACAGATGATTTTATTGTCCATAAGTCAATCCGCTTCTATGAGATTTGGCTTTATTGAACTTCATACTCTTTCTGTTAAATAAACATTCTTGCATTGAGTTTTGGATGTTCATGGTGTCCACTTATTTTGGCAATGACCGTTTCTTAAGAGTATTGACTCTTGAGATGATGGGATATACTAGATTAATAGTGAGCAATTAAATATGCAGTTATTGAACTTGTAGCAGCAAATCCAGCAATTAGCTTTTGGATTGGGCCCTTACCATATCATGTATATTGACAGTTTTTTTTCTATTGTTTTGAATTTTTTAACACCAGTCTCCTTGCCAACTTTGGCAATTACATTCGTGTGTCCACCAATTTCATATTTTACATGATTAGCCCTAAAAACCATCTATACTTGCACTTGTGCCCTGCCCTAACATTCTGAATCAAATTGTTAAGGATATAATGGTGTAAGGACTAATATATAGAACAAACATATTTTTTGAAGCCATAGAACAAACATATTTACAAAGAGATCCCTTAAATTATTGCATCGCGAATCTCTTCCTCCCCGAACCCTTCCTCTTGGCCTCCTCTTATCAACCTTGACGATCAAACTCTTATAGAATTCACCCCATTTGATGAATCCGGTCTTCTCTCCCTCACCTTTCCTCAAGTTCCAATGATGAGGAGACCCACCCACCTCAAAATCCAAGCCCAAAATTTTCTATTGGAACACGTGTGGTTACCCTCTCTGATCTGGTTGTGCCCTCACGTCCTCTCAAACAACTTTGTGAGCAATGATTGTTCCTTGGTTGCCATGATGCTCCTCTTTATCACCCCATGTGACTTAAGGTCTGCCATCGTTGTGAAGCTTTCCAACTTCCCCCTAGTGTAAAATATTGCGCTTTATATCCCTCAAGAGAGGTGTTCCTATGAAATTTTCACTATATATCTCCCTTAAGACATGGAATACAATTCCCATGAGAGGTATGATTATGTGTTGGGTTACTTCCCACTCAATAATGGCTATGAGGATTCCCTATTGAGCTAGTGTGACAACTATTATGGTCTCTCCCTTTCTAGGAATGGTGGGATTGATCCTTTAACGATCGTGTGAGTTCGGTCTCCGCCTATTTGGAAGTTGTAGGCAATGATGATGGGGAAAGTATACCGATGATTCATTTTGCACGGGGAGGGGTAATGGTATCGCCACCATAGGGAGCATCTCAACATCGATGGCGGGCCTCCTAAGCTGTGATGGTGGTCTTATGTCATCGTTCTACATGATTGTGTGGTAGGCGCTTGTGTGTTGGGCACGCATTCAGGAGGATCATAGATTCACGATTGGAGAAGATGATTATGCAGAGGTGGCTGACTTCTCGAAACTGACGTGTGGCACTGCGTCCACACTTGTCATGGTGGACAATGCTACATGCTAAGGGAGACAATTTCCACTGGATCCATGAGGACAACTATGAGCACACGAATGATGGGGTCCTAAGACAGTCGGAAATAGTCCATAGACTCATATTTGAGGACCATGTTCATGAGATCGACAGTGGTATGACTTCCTTAATATTCTCTTGTATGGAATTCAATGTGTTTTCCATGTATAACAAGCTTTGTCTATGTCGTAACAAACCTTAGTAATGTCATCCAAATGAATGTTTCACTTCTTTATATAATAGTCAAGATTCTCTCAACATGCGCTTGAAAGATAATAACTTACATTCTTGATTTTTCTTCTTCATATTATCTGCAGGGTTATTTAATTGTGAGAATGATTTTGAAGCCATGCTCTGATTCTGCACGATGTGGATGAGGAATCATGGCGAGGACAGAAGGAAGAAGAGCGTGATGATCCTTGTGAGTTGAGAGGAACACGGATGGGGGTTCATATTACACATTTTTTAGAAGCAGAAGGGTGGAATCTCGAGATGGGACCCATTGCGCAATATTATATTACATAAATACTAATAAAGAAAAGGGTATATCATAGCGAAACTCCAAATTCATTAACTCATAAGATAGCTTGATAATTACAAAAGAATATTAGACCTTTTACATAGGAAGGGATGGATTTACAAAGAAGTTAGGGTACATGTTTTTTTCAAAAAAAAAGTCAAGGTCCGAAATCAAATCCTTGTTGGACTGTAATTGATTGATAAATAATATACTCCAAATTTAAAATTTAAATAAATTAACTAGATCTATAAGTAAAATTGGAGATAGTTGATTGATCTCAATTAATCCGAAATAAAAACCTTCTATCCGTAAATTTACCAAATTCCTAACTTGGGATTGTGGTACATGTCAACTGCTTCATGTCGTTTGTGGATATGTTGCAACAACAACATTGATAGTTGCATAGGTGCATAGCTCCATAACAAAGTTGACAGTGTCGTGAGGGGTGGGGCCCATCTAGGCGAGGAGGGAGACAATGTTGGGGTGACGATAGCGCTCGAGCTACGAGATGTCAGTGGTGAAGTGGATGTGTTATAGTATGTGGATGAGGACTTTGTTCTAGGTGGCTTTAACCCAAACGACAAAGTCAAGGATCATGTAGGCCTTCTTGATGCCACACATGTTGGGTAGGTTGATTGTCACAGGCATCGGGATCCATCTCAAGGAAGGGATCCATATCATAGAAGATCATTGGGGAGGGGTGTTGTTGCTTGGAGGAGGGGTTGGAGATGTAATTAATTTGATATAATGGCCTTTATAAATCAATTTTGTTGTATTTTAACTCAACCATGGCCGATCCCAAGCTTGGGTAAATTGAGGAGGGTTGTGCGTTAGGTAACTGATAGCCAACTCAAGAGAGACAAATTCCTAAATAGAATTCTATTTAAGAATACTATCTAGGAATTTGTCTCAAAACAGTTTGGATCTTTTCAACATGGATTTAAGCAAACATTTAGATTTCGTTGGGGCATTCCCTAATAGTGACGCGTTGCATCTCTCGAATGTAATGAGAAGTTGGCAAGGACTGCTACATCGCTATCTAGATGCAGTTCGAAATTTGCAAGGTTATTGCATGAGGAACACATGCGAGTAAATAAGGTAGTTTTGCTGCATCGCCATCCGGATGCAGTCCAAAAATTTGCAAGGGTTCTCGCATGATGGACGCATGCTGGTCAAGAACTTAGTCCAAAAGAGGTTGCAAAGGAAGTTGCAGATATGTAGTAGGAATATTGGCACTTCGACTGGTAAATTGATGGAGATAGTTGATACGATGGAAAGAAGAAAGATTCATATACTATGTCTCCAAGAGGCAAAATGGGTTGGAGAGAAAGCAAGGGAGATCGAGAAGACAAGCTTTAAACTTTGGTATTCATTTAAAGATAAGGGCAGAAATGATGTTGGAGTGGCTGTTCATAAGGATTTGAAGGATTGTATGGTTGATGTGCAACGGGGATCGGATTATTTTGCTAAAAGTGGTGATCGAAGAAGAAATTCTGAATATCATCTCAGTTTACGTTGGAATGAGACTATATGAAGGGATCTTAGTTTTTTGGATCGAATCCCGAGAATGACCCAATATAGATCTGAATGGAGGCAAAAATCCATGTAGTCAACCCTACTTAGCCTTGTTATTCATGTGACGACTAACTGTTGTCTACAATGATTTGACCCACGGATGTTAATGACGTGGAGGGCGGGGGGTGGGGCACACATAAATATAAATGTTTTGTAGGGTTGCCATATAATTATGAAATTAACAGGGTAGACTTGTTATTGGCAAAGTTTGCAGGGCCACAAGCTAAAAAAATCCTTTTTTCTATCCTCGTCTAGAGAAAGGGGCATTTTTAGAAAGGCAATTCGCATATTTGTTTCACTCAATTTTGGAATTGTCTATCATTTATCTGGTTTAGACATAATTTATATGTGATGTTATACACATTTTCTTGGATTCACCTTTATGAAATAATTTTAACTCTAATTATTGCTTCTTTCTGAACTATCTGGTAAAATTTTAACATCTTTCTCCTTGCAGGTTCTGGTCATTGCCGTTCTCTTGAAAATAATTATGAGACGGCGGTTTTCTGTAATCCAGGTTAGGTTCTCTTAATCCTATTTGATATAAGATAGACAAAGCAAAATTATGTAAATATCTTCCATTTCAAGTCGTTGTTGTCATCTGAGTATTTTTGTACTTTGCACAATATTTGTCTCTTACAATCTTTTGATGCAGTGGGAAGCACTAGCACTCTTGCTGATTGGAATCAGTATTAACCAGCTTCGTTCAATGCCCGAGGGTTCTACTTCGTCTGGTTTACCTGTGCCTGTGGCTGTGGGCGCGTACATGTATACACTGATATTTGTAAGCCTTGGTAACTGTAGACTATCATCCTAATGAGTTTTCATGTATTCCTTCGATCTAATTTTGCAAAGTTTGTTGCATCATTAGTGATAAATATGAGTGTTTCTTATGCTAATTTATCTGCTGGTAGAGTTGGGGATCACTTTTGAACATGGATGAGAGCAAGTAGACATTTAATCGTGATTGATCGGGGGTTTTGACATCATGTACTATGCCTCTTAAATGTCAATGATGAGTTCTTGCTCACATATGGTTCTCCATTGTGTGCTTTTTCTTAAAGAAAATTAAGGATGGCATTAGATCACTGCAATGAATCTTATTATGCTCAAGACATATACTCTATACAGCTAAAGGTAATGTTAGCTGATTACGGTGGTTGGAATTGGAGGAAAATATTACTCAACCGTTGATCTGGTTTTAGCATTAACCCGCCTCACATGTTGAGTTTCACCTAAGTTTATTTAGCCTTGTAATTTTGTTGTTTTATTGATAGTTTGAATTTATATACGGGTAAAGGCCTCATGGCTATAAAGCAAAAGATTGCTTCCAAGCTACAGGATTGCAATTTTAACCCTGAATATCCACACGTTGGAGAATCAGATTCATTACTACTGGGGAATAGTTGGATTCATAAATGAATATCAACAAGTGCAATATCTTGTTATCTTAGTAGTGCTAGTTGTGGTGGTTGACGACTGATGCTACAATTGGTAATGAAGTTGAAAGTACAACTATTCAGAGATTAAATGAGGTGATTTGATTAGTTGATCTAAATGAGATTGATGAAAAACTTAAAATGAACCCAAATGTGAAGGGAGAAAAAAGCAATAGTTTATTTCATTCGATGGAGAGCGGGAGCGGGAGCGCTGATAACGGGAATTGGAAGGGCATCACAAATGACAAGCAGAGGGCCACTATCGAATTGGAGGAAGGTGAGATGCGAGAAGATGTTAAGATGGATGAGCTAGCAGGGAGGGCCCTTGGAACTTGTCGAAGGCCAAGAAGCGGCCTTGGAAGCCTCCGTGCTGAGGGTCAGAGTGGTGCTTCAGGTACGAGTCGGTGGATCACCTCTCCAAGGTGTGCGCGGCGACCGAGCCACTATGATTTCGATGCAGGCGTCCTGGTCATCAACAAGGTTGCAGAAAGTGGTAGTCGGTACTCGATCGACGGGGTCACTGACTAATGATTAATCGGCATTCGGGTGACTGATCGGATTTAGTTGGCCATCAATCGATTTTGATTTTTTAATTATTTTAAATATATAAATCATTTTTATACATAGATTTGTATATTTTCTATACTTTCATTAATGAAACAAGAGAAGTAATTGACTTTAAATATAACATTATTGCATATTAGAACAACTTTTCTTATATATTAACATAGGTTTGTACATTTTCTATACATTCATAATGAAACAAAAGAAATAATTTACTTTAAATATAACATGAAGCATATTAGAATAAGTTTGCTCTTAAAAAAAGTAAATGTAAAAATCGGTCGATTAGTCGACCGACTAGGTCGACTAGTCGGGCGGACCAACTAATGGCCGACTAGGCCTAGTCGAGTCGGCTAGCCTCCCGACTCGACTAGTCGGGCTGACTAGTCGGCCTAGTCGATCGACTTTTACAAGCTTAGTCATCCGTATAGCATGTAGGGATTGCATGGACGTGGGAACGTGGCCGAAGAGGGCTCCTGTTCGGGAGCATGGCTCCGATACGATGGAAGCTTCATTCGAGGTGCTTTTATCAGAAGGGGACTTCTTTAATCTCCTCGTTCATCTCTCGAAAGTGCTGATAGGGAGGATGTGCTAAGGGCCTCCTGGTGAGGGAGGGTGACGTGGAGCATAGGAGGGCCAGAGGAAGGATTCTTGCATCAAGGGATGTTGGCGTAGGTGTTGACCTGATTTGGTTGCATGAAGGCTCTTTTTTCATACAGGGTCTATTGTCGAAAGGCGTGAAGGAGGTGATCTCCGGTGCTTTGGAGGCATGTCTACCACTTGATTTGAGGGGTATATGAAGTGGTGGAGACTGCGGTTTATGGACGGATGGGGGGGACCATGTTTGGAAGCTCACGGTGTCGATGTTCCGTTGAGATGCAAGAGGGTGGAGATCCTGAGGGAAGCTTTGGTACAAATTGGAGACATAGTGGATCTATGGAGCTCCTGACTACGACCATGCGAAGGATCAGAGGTAGAGGTGGCGATGCGAGGAGTGAAGCTGTCCTCCCACTCATATGCAATAGTTAAGATTTGTCGGAAGTCAGTTACTCTTTAGCTGGTCATGCTCGATGACGGTGAGATGTCGGCGACATCTTTGATGATCGTCAACTCGGAATTGACGAGAGCTCAAAGGAGGAAATCCCATTCGGGAAACTTGGGGTCCATGGATTTGGAAGGTGAATCATCCATATCAGGAAACCCTAATTTTTTAGGAGGTGGTGCAATTTTAATTTCTTCTGGTGGTGCAATCACATACTCGGTTTCTCCTTTAAACTCGATTAGAAACATGGTCGTTGAACCGATTTTGGTTCATTGGGTCCCAACTCCTTTTAAGCACTTGTTGGGTTCTCTGATACCAGATGTAACGGTGCATTTTTCAGGTTTGATCCACAACCTGATTAAGGGCTCTGCTTCTGGACCGCATCCTTCTATACTTTTCTCGGGAGAGAAACCGAGTAGGGTGAGTTTGGTTCTTCCTCTACATGGCCTGTAACAGCTTGTGATGGGGGGGACTTGGGGTCGCTCTCTGGAGCACCTGCAGTGGTGATGGACCTCAGGTTGGGTGTGAATGTCGAGGTTGTGGCGAGGTCAGTGGTGGCAACACTTGAAATACCGTTGGGAGGAGGCATAATTGTGATGGGTACTCGTGGCAAGGATGGAGTAGTTACATATAATTCGAACTGGGTTTGGAAGTGCTCGTCCGGAAGCGGGCGACTGCTTCTCAATACCGAACAAATTTGAGGGTCGTTATCGATCATTGCAGCCAGAAGCAGTGGATTGTAAACGAATCCACCATAGTTGGACAGGGCTCTTTCTTGTTGAAGAACTTGCTACTCTTCTCTCGGAAGAGTCGAGCAAATGCATTGGATTGGGAGATGTACGTGCTCGAGAGTGAGCGGGAAGTGAATGACTTGATAGATGATGATACCGGGGGTGAAAGTCTGCAAAAGGGGATTTCTGAGAACTAAAAGGTGTTGAGAGCTCTGAGGTGTAGGTGGTGGGTGAAGTTTTTGTAGAAAAACACAATGCGGAAGCATATCAGAAAATAAAGATAAAGAAAACATTAGAAGACATCGGGATTTAACGTGGAACCCTACTCCAGAAGGAGCGGGATGAAACCACGGGAGAAGCCCCTGAATTGGGCGTTTCTTCTATTGATGTTCTCAATGAGTACAACGGGCGTGGGGCTCCTTATATAGCCCCACAGACAGACCCAATAGTGACCGCTCCCCCATGTGGTACTAAACACATGGGTGGGCTCTTTTCTTTTCCAACACTCCCCCTCAAGTTGGTAGCTGGGACAGCTGCAACTTGCAATAATAAAGAAAAATATACATTATTACATCTTCACTTGAAATCACCACAATAAACATATGTATCCGCAACTGGTAGACAAACCCGCTTGCTGATGGGTATATCAGGTCACCGGAACGTATCTCTGTCGTGCCTGGAAGGTCACCGGACTGTCTCTGTCGTGCCTGCATGGTCACCGGATCTCTGTCTCAGTCGTGCCTGCGGGTCACCGGACTTTGTCTCTGTCGTGCCTTGAAGAAAACAAATCCAGTGCGGAGTCGATGTCGAGGATAGAGACACCACGACGAAGATCGATGCACAGTGAAGATGGCTTGATATTCTGTGAAATCCGGAGTGTTTGGTCTGTCAGTCAATGATGTAAGATGCATATGACTTTTACTCCCTCTTTCTCCCAAACTTGTGAGAATAATGAAAATAAAGACAAGTTGGGAGAAGCAAACATGAATCACATTTTTTACCTTTCTCCTCTCTTTTTTTTCTAGCCTCCTTTCTATCCCTTTTTTTTTGAAATATTGTGGCTTTCTCCTTTTTTTTCCTTTTTTTACGCGCCTCCTTTTTTCGTTTTTTTTTTCAGCCTCCTTTCGCTTCACTTTTTTTTGAAACAAAAGGCCCATTTGGGCCGTTGAATATCCTCCAGCCCACATTTGGGCTCAAATCAAATTGAGACCCCCCTTTTTTTATAAGGAAGGCCGACGGGCCCCATTTTTTTTAACTTTAGGGTTCCCAACGGGGGAACCCTCCGCCCCCCAATGAGGCCTCTTCATCACCGCCGCCTCCTCAATGGGGGCCTGGAGCATCGTGGGCAATCTGGGAGGCATCGTGCGCAGCTCCAGCGTTGGAATGGCGCCGCAGGCGCCTGCTGTTGTAAATCGGAAGGAGTGGAACCACCGCATGTGCGCGCCTCCTGCGCTGCTACACCGCCAGGGAGTTCTGTGCCGTTATGGCGCGATGGGGCGGAGCGCGAGTGGCTGGAAGTTCGCGCGGTCTCGATGCGCGCCGCCTGCGCGAGACGAGGGGAAGCTCTGCCTGATCTTTGGGGCTGCCATTGTGTGCGCCTGGATGTTGACTCGCGCAGGGTCCTGCTTGGTGCAGATCGGAGGAAGTTGATTGACGGTGGGGGTGCCGCGCGACCACAGGGGTACTCCGCCTGGATCGCATGGGGGCTACATCGCACGATCGGGTCGAGGGGATCGCTGCGGCTTCGAGAAGGTGCCGCATGCCTCTCCTGGAGGGGCTCGCGGCTAGGGCGTTGTTGTTGGAGGGTGGCGCAGCAGGGGCGTTGTTGTTGGAGTGTGTGGCGCCGCCTGCTGCTGCCTGGAGGGTTGTACCGGCGACACGATTGGAAGAGCAACAACCACGATGCTGCCTTGATGCTGGAGGATGGCGTCGCCAAAGGAGATAACAACGATTGCGGCACCGCTGTGCACCGCCTGGAGCCGCTTGCGTGTGATATGGGAATCACACGGCTAGGGCTAGGGCAGGAAGATGTTGCCGGTGACTGGAGAGCAGATCTTCACGAATGAACAAGAACTTTTGACCAACGATAATCTTCAATAAAATAATCTTCAGAAATAAATAACAATCGAATCTTGAATAAATAAAGAACACGAAACCCTCGAGAATTGAACCCGCTCTGATACCATGTAGAAAAACACAATGCGGAAGCATATCAGAAAATAAAGATAAAGAAAACATTAGAAGACATCGGGATTTAACGTGGAACCCTACTCCAGAAGGAGCGTGATGAAACCACGGGAGAAGCCCCTGAATTGGGCGTTTCTTCTATTGATGTTCTCAATGAGTACAAGGGGCGTGGGGCTCCTTATATAGCCCCACGAACAGACCCAATAGTGACCGCTCCCCCATGTGGTACTAAACACATGGGTGGGCTCTTTTCTTTTCCAACAGTTTTGGCGAAGAAGGTTGTCGTTGGCTCATATACAGTATTGGTCGAAGAAAAGGATGCCGAGAGGGTTTACGAACTTGCAGTTACGACGGAAGTAATGGTCAAGGTGGGAAGGACTCCCTCGATTACCTAATGAAGCTCCTATCATGGAATGTGTGGGGCCTTGGCCAATGGGAGAAGCGGTTGGTGATAGGCTCCATGTTGGCCTGGTGGAAGATTGACGTGGCTTGTCTGCAGGAGACTAAGGTTGACTTGTGGGACTCTGTGAGATGGAGATCCACCTTGGGTCATCATCCTACCAATTTAAGAGTTGTTCTAGCGACTTGTAGCGCTGGGGGGATTGTGGTTGCTTGGAACTGGGAGCTTTTTGACCTCACGGATGAGATGATATTGGTTCATTCAGTTTCGGTGGCCTTGGTAAGCAAGACAGATCAAACCAACTTTGTTGTTACCTCAGTGTTGATTTCAATGTTACGCTTTATTCGGTAGACAGACCGAGGAGGAGAGGTGCGCATGATCCCAACTTTGGTCTTTTCGCAGAGGTGGCGACTGACTTGGCGTTAATGAATTTGGATGCGGTAAACTGTCGTTATACTTGGAGGAGTTCATCTTCTAGATCGAGGATCACCTGATTTTTGCTATCCGTGAAGGCCTTAGAGATGTTTAGCCCGGTTGTTGTTATGACGATGCCTAGATCCCATTCAGATCACGTGCCTGTATGTTTTGTCTCATGCAGTGGTAGAGGGTTGTCCTCTTATTTCAGATTCGAGTGTTGCTAGATGTTGGTGGAGGGGTTTCATGACATGGTTTGCTTTTTCTGGGCGGAATTGGAGGTGGTGGGTTCGACTACTATGAGGGTTGCGTTGAAGTTGGCCGTACTGTATAGCAGATTGATGGGTTCAGGAGAGACTCCCGCATTGAGAGGGAGCGGAGGAGGATGCATGCTCGGTAGGAGTTGGTGAGGTTGGACTTGCTGGAGAATGACATGGAGTTGGATGTTGAGGAGCTCGTGAACGGTGGTATGGTGCAAAAGATCCTGGAGGAGGAGGATGGGAAGCGAGAATTTGAGTTGAAGCAAAAGTCGTAGTATAAGTGGTTGAAGGATGGTGATGTCAATATCGGATTCTTTTACGCAGTTACAAACGACATGAGGAGAAACTTGATTCATTCGTAGAGGTAGGGTGTGATGAGTTTCATAGGGAGGGGGAGATCGCGAGGGTGATTTCTGATTATTTTAGTCGTACGAGCCGCATTGAAATTTCGCCATGGGTTGGGTATCGAAACTCTTCTCTATGTCGATTTCCTAGATTTCGATCGAGCTGGGTCGAAATATCAGTGATATTTCGATATATCGACCTATATCGGTCGGAATTCATATTTTTTAGGACAAATTTCTCGGATTTCATCTGATATTGGTGAAATTTCATCGAAGCCTATGTATATCAACGATATTATACATGTGAGCTTCATTTTACTACTTATTTAGCTACTCCCAATATTAAAACACATAATGATTTATATATCAGCTAGACTCCCTTTGGTAGGGTATGGTGTGACAGGGGCAGTGCATACGAGGATACTTCAACTTGGAGAGCTTCACCCTCTTTGGGTTTTAGCAATGGAGATGAAAAACTCTATAGCTTCTAGATATCCGATATTGCTTGTTCGTTTGATTCCGTTTGTTATTTATTTTCGTAAATATATGTATATTTATTGTAATGTAACTACTTCTGTAATTCGATAGTATTGTCCATGACTGCAATTTTTATGAATGAAACATTGTCTCATTAATTATTATCTGCATTTAGAATCAAATGCCCATCTATTTTATAAGTAAAAGACATGTTCTAAGTATTGTTAACTTAGTTATTTCAATTTACATTTCTAATATATACCATTCAACTCAACGATATGTCAGATATGACCGATATGCACGATATAAGGTGTATGGATGAGAGATATGTATGATATAAATGTGCATTTGTAATCTATTGTTGTTTTATGAACTTGGATGATATCCATTTCCACTATGTATCCGCCAAGAAATCACCATTAATAGTATATGGTCAATAAGGTCGATATGTGCGATATAAGGGGTATATATGAGCGATATGTGTTATATAAGTGTGTATTTGTAAGTTATTTATTGTTGCAATAACTTGGAAGATCTTAATTTGCAAAAAAATAATCGAAAATAATTTTTTGAGCCATTTTTCACATTTCCACCAAAATGTTCAAATTTTTTGAAATTTCATTGAAATTTTAGTTTTGGGCGATTGGGGGATCGAGACGAAATCGAAATCGAGATTTCAAACCTTGGTATAAGCGGACACCTTCCTCACTATGGTTCAAGATGGTTGAGGTTGTGGGCGAGCCACATCTCTGAACTGGATGCGGAGTTGTTGACAAGGCTTTTTAGGTTGCTGGAGATATGCGAGGCTTTGTTTGGATTGAATCCGAACAGATGCCCTGGATCGGATGGCTTCCCCGTTTTCTTTTTCAGGAATTCTGAGACATGGTGGAGGATGATGTGTTAAGGATTGTGACTGAATTCACAGAGGGGAACTTGACTTTTGACATGATTTGTCAATCTTTCTTTCTCTTACTTCGCAAGAAGGATGTTGCGACCATGATTGAGTACTACATGCCGATTGCACTCTCCAATGCAATTTATTTGATCTTGGCAAAGATGTTGACCTACCGTTTGCGGGGAGTGTTGGACAAGATCATCTCACCGGCTCAGAGTACCTTCTTATCTGGCAGGTACCTCATGGACAATGTGGTTACGACGTCGGAGATTGTGACAGTTTGGCATAGGAGGAGAACTAAGGGGGTGTTGTGTAAGATGGGATTTTCGAAGGTGTACAATTGTGTTAATTGGAGGTTCCTGTGGGCATCCTTGCACCAACGTGGTTTTCCAGATAGATGGATTTCCTGGATGAAACGGTGTATCGCGACAGCTTCCTATGCATTTTTGGTTAATGGGCAACCAAAGGTTGAGTATTTCCAACCGTAGCATGGAGTTTGTCAGTGTTGCCCACACCTCTACTTTGTGTGCTTGCGACCGATCCTTGACAATCATGGTTGAACGCGTCGCCTCGGGAGGATTTTGTAGTGGCTACACAACGTAGGAGATTTATGTTCCCATCCTTCAATATGCGAATGATACAGTTCTTTTTGTGGAGCACCGCACAGAAAGTTACATGGGTTGTTGGTGGTTCTTGATATTTTTGGTGTTGTATCTAGTTTGAGACTCAACAGAGAGAAGACATAATTCGTTCCTTTTTCCTAGAAAATGAGAATAATTGGAAAATTGATTGTTTCTCATTGAATAGGGCCTTCTTATATAGAACCGATTCTAGGATTTACTACAGACACAACCTCATATTACGTAGTTATGTACGTATCATCCAAATATTTTAGTACTTCCCCTCAAGCTGGAGCATAGATATCCATCATGCTCAGCTTGGAGACACATGCGGTGAATAGGGACTGAGTGAGTGGCTTGATAAAAACATCAGCTGTTTGTTCCTCTGAAGTAATTGACTCGGTCTCGATGTTTCCTTCCTGAATCATATCCCTTGTATAATGGCAGTCTACCTCCACATGTTTGTTGCACTCATGGAAGGTAGGATTGTTTGCAATAAACATTGCAACATGATTGTCACATCACATTACCATAGGGTTCGGATCTAGTTAAGTGTAAATCCTTGAGAATCGACTTGATCCACATTAGTTTAGTGGTTGTGTGGGTCATTGCTCTATATTCCGATTCTGCATTGGATCTGGCACCTACTCCTTGCTTATTACTTCTTCATGTGACTAGGTTGCCACCAAGATAGGTGCAATAACATGTAGTAGACTTTCTGTTATTAGGGCACCATGCATAGTCAGCATAACATGCCTCCTCTTGGAGTATATTTCAAGTATCTCAAGATCATTAAAAGTGCCTCCTAGTGCACCTTGCATGGTTTGGCCTTGAACTCGCTTTTCCAGTTAACAACAACTGAGATATCATGCACAATAATTGTAACATACATGAGTGTTCCCACAAAGCACATGTATTGTTTTGCATTAGCATACACAAGAGAGTATTCATACATTCGTGTAATGGTATCCATGGGAATAGAAGATGGTTTAGCTCCTAACATTTCTGTCTCCTGCAGAAGATCCATAACATATTCTCTGTGAGATAATCAGACTACTGGTATTTCTCGCGACTTCAATGCCCATGAAATAACGAAGCTCTCCTAAGTCTTTGGTGACAAAGTGTTTTGCAAGGTACTTTTTAGTATATGTTATGCCACTAACATCATCCCTAATTAGAATTATATCATCGAAATATACCAACATAGCAATCGTCCCTTTCTCTGTTTTCTTGACAAATAAAGAATGATCTGCTATAGAGAGAATGAAACCAACCTCGAACGTAATGTCAGATATTTTTTGAAACTAGGCTTTAGGGCTTTGTTTGAGACCATATATTGCTTTGTAGAGTCTGCATACCTTCGGATACCTCCACGTTCTCAAAATCAGGAGGTGGTTTTATATATACTTCTTCATTTTGATCTTCATATAGAGAAGCATTTTTCACATCCGGTTGGTAGAGTGGCAATGAGAGAAATACCCTCAAATTTCAATGGAATTCCATCGAATTCCTCCAAAATTTCTATTTTTCTATGTCATAGAAATCGAAATACTATCTCATTTCTTTTTCCAGGATTTGAACAAAATGTCTACGAAATTTCATAGGAACTGCATGTCCTTTCAACGAAACAACAAAAACAAGGGAATCTTCCCTTCGCTTTCATCAAAATTTACATATATTAATGAATTTTCACTTCTTTAATCGTCAATGTGTTGAGTTGTTAGAGTGCTTTAAATATGTTTGAGTATACCGCTTTGCTAACAGTCGAGCCTTGTAACTTTACATTGAACCATATGGAAGATGTTTGGTGTTAAAAATCCACATGCTGCCAATCACAGTTGCATCCCTTGGGGGATCAACTAATTGCTACGTACCCCTGGACAGAAGAGTCTTCATTTCTTCTTTCATAGCCGCGTTCAATTCCGGGGCTAATAAGGCTTGCTGATAGGTGGGAGGAATTGTAACAGTTCGACTGGCCAGAAAAGTCTTGTACTGACTGCATAGACAATCTCCTTGTGGATACATGATTGGAGATAAGATGTAATGTACACATACGTTTCCCTTTTTAAAGAGCTATGGGCAGATCTGAATGATCTTGGGAGTCTTGAATCTCCTTTTCAGCATCCTGCTCGCATGTATGTGTAATTTCCTTGAACACAATTTCATCAGTGTTCTTATCTTGACATACCTTGGGATCATGTGCTTGTGTGACCAAAGGGGGTGCCATCCAACGGGTATACACTAACCAAATTTGTTTACTATCATCGACATGAGTGCCTTGAGTCGGACACGTACTTTAAGGAGATGACATATGGAGACTGGCAATCTCAATGTCCATCAGGAGAAAACCCGAGAATCGGAGATGGAATAATAAGGTACGGACTAAAAAAATCACATCCGCACTAACGTGGTAACGACGATGTATCGGGTCATAACATCGATACCCTTTCTGGGTTCTGGAATAGCCTACAAAGATACATTTCACAACCCAAGGAGAGTTTGTCGCGACCAGGAGAATGAACATGAACAAAAGAGGTGCACCCAAAGTTTTTAGGTGGAACATGGAATAGCTTCTTGTCAGGGTAGAATAGAGAATACAATGTTTGTCCTTCCAATATGGTAGATGTCATGCGGTTTATTAGGTATGTAGCCATGAGAATGGCATCACCCCAAAGGTGAGAGGAGTAACACTTTGAAGTAGTAAATTGCGATCCACATCAAGGATATGACGGTGCTTCCTTTCAACAACACCATTCTGTTGGGACTTATACATGCACGATGTTTGGTAGATAATCCGATGTCCAGTAAATTTATCATTGCGAATAGTGACATGAAAACTAAACACATTTTTCATTTTTACAAAGAAATTTTCCATAACAATGATGATGTCAGATTTTGACTTCAAAAGAAAAATCCATGAAACTCGGGTAAAGCCATCAACCATGATAAGATAGAACCTATGTCCCATATGATCTGGGACCTGAATCAAGCTCCTACACATCAAAATGTACTAAATCATAAACATAGTTGTTGACACGACCTAGATGACTTAGGAATGAACTTATGTGATGCTTCCCAAGTAGACAAGCTTCACATTGTAGTGACGAGGAAACAAGAATTGGAGATAGAATTCATCTTAATTTCGGTAGAGGCAAATGACCAAGATGCAAGTGCCAAGTATAGGCAGACTTCCCCGTAGATGTGGAAATATGACCCGTAAAAGGGGATTGCGTCAACTAGTACACACCTCCTTTACAACTACAACCAATCACCTAGTCCGTTAGCATATTTTGGAAGACAAGAGACAATGGATCAAAAATAGTTCGATAGTCAAGCTCCGTAGTAATTCTAAATACAAAAAAAAGACTCATAGGAAATTCATGAGCTACCTCTCAAAGTGTAGTGAACTGATTTTTGTCGCAACTAATGTGTCATGATGTATCAGAGTCTACCAACCATTCAGAAGAAATAGAAGAACTCGTACATGCATAGCACAATGTAGGTATACCCGGGGGGTCAGCGAATGCTGTAGTATCAGTAGTAGTGGTGCCCATGATAGCTCCTGCTCCTGATGAAGATGGTTGTGATGCAACCCCATGTTGGCTCAACCATTGCATCAAATCTTGATATTCTGCTCGGGATTTCCCTGATGAGATGTCTTCATGCTCTTATATGACCTGATGAGCCATAGAGGGCTTCTATGCTTTCCCCAACAACAATCTTCATTGTGGCCCATGCGACCATAAAAGGTACACATGACTTTCCACGCTCGAAATCACGATCTCGTCCCCTACCACGAAAGAAAGTCCCTTGACTTCTGCCTAAGTGTATGACCATAGATGATGTTGTCTTAATACGAGTCTATGCTAGAGTGGATATAGACAACCTGCTAAGTCTGCTGAAGGCTTCTTTCCATAGATGGATTCTCATAGGTTGTGATCATCTGCGCTCGAGCAACTTCATATATATAGGGTCCTATCCTCCAATCCAACCATCAATTGATTGTTGAAGAAAATCCGCATTGGGTACACATAGGAATTCAACCCCTGAACCCAGAGTTCAATGCTGGATAGAATTGGACAAGGTGACAACCATTTTGCTTGATTTGAAACATATCCACATGTATCTGAAAGATTTTGCCATCCATCTTCTCATCTGAATACGTCTTACGAAGACTGTCCCACATGTATATAGTTGTCTTGTAGTTCACAATATCATTCACAATGTATGAAGTGCAACTACTCATAATACACACCTTGACCATGTCATTATCATTATTCCATGGTGCATTCGTGCTGGTTTTCTCAGTTGGTTTCTCGGTAATGATGTGCTCCTTGTCATATCCTATTACATTCAGAAGGGACTGAGACCATAGAACATAATTCCCACTCTCCAAATTGGTGATGGTGTCAAAAGGGTTCTTCATCTCCCCTTCATGAGTAGAAGAATCTACTACTTTAGACATGATTCTCGATACATAGAACTAACCTAACCCTCGTAGTAGTAGAAACAAGAATAAAAAGTAACTGAAATCAGATCATGCAATCTAGGTCATGGTAGACTTACTGAAGAATAGATCTGAAACCCAATCTCAACAGCAAAAAATAGCAATATACACCACAGTTAGGGCAATAGGTACCCAAGAAACTTGGTCTGTAGGTTTTGGGTGCAAGACGACGTGAGATGGTTCGTTGTTGAAGGCGAAACCAAGAGGCTAGAGCGAAATCTGGTGTTGGAGATGGTCCAACGAGGTGATGATGGTGAAATCTAGTGCTGGAGGTGATCCAACGATGTGGTAGCAGCAATACAACATGCTGGTGTAAACCAATGTTGATGTCAAAATATCCAGTCTTCCCATACGGGGTCCTTACACAAGATAAAGCCCTATCATACATATCCTTTATGAGGTTAATGTATAGGACAGGTATTTGTCTCTTCTCTAACACTCTCCACAATATCTCTCGTGGGACATAATCATAAGCCTTCTCTAGATCAATAAAGATCATGTGGAGGTTCTTCCTTTTAGCTATATAAATCTCCATTGTTCTCCTCAGCAAATGGATGGCTTCAGTCGTTAAGCGACCTGGCATGAATCCGAATTGGTTTTCTTTTACATTAGAAATTTGCCTCAACCTTCTTTCGATCACACGTTCCCAAATTTTCATAGCGTGACACAAAAGTAATTAAAAGGAGTATTTTAAATTCATTAAAAATACTTACAAAAATATAAGTATGTACATATGACATATTTTTACTTTTTGTTCAACATGACACTTGTAGATCTCATTGAGATCTACGACTTTAATGTTGAACACTTTTTCTAATTCAACTTCTAACTATTTTGTTTTTATTTTCTTTTGTTCTTCTTATTTTTTATTTTTCTATTAGGCCACATGGCGCCCCCAGGCCTGCCCACGTGGCTCGGCTCTTCTTCTCCACACACTTCATTTTCCCACCGATCATCCCCTCTTGATTGATATGATCCTAGTCATTCACTCATGCTTCATCTCTGGTCATCTAATGTGATCCCCATATCGCTTCTTGACCCTCCATCCGTGCTGCATCCCCCGCCATCTGATCTGATCAGATCAGGCGCATTTGGAGCGCCCGATAGCGTCACGTCCTCTGCCGCTGGATTGCATGATCCAAGGATCCTCGTGTCATCTTCCTCACCTGTAACAACCGTCCCCCACGATCACCTCGTCGAACTCCCTTTTTCTTCCATTTTCTCCAAATGCCCCTCACGTCCTCCTTATTTGTTGACCACTCCCCTATGAAGCCCTAACACCCCTCTTTCACGGGACCCACAACCATTTATTTCCCATCTTTTAGGGTAATCGCCTGATGGTTACAAGCCTTACTCCCCAACTTCTTATAACTGCCTTTCACCTCCACAAAACCTCCATCATCACCCACATTTGTCCTCGTCCACCCTTTATGTGAGCTCTCCCCTGGCCTTCTTCCCCTCCCCATGACAGGGGGAGGAGGAATTGAAGCACGGTCATGGTGGAGGACCTCCAATGCTGACCCATGGGTGGTATACCATGTCACGACCGTATCCGACCGTTCGAGTTCCTCCCCACGACTGGGGGAGTTCAATGAAGATCAAAGCTTTAATTGAAGTTCAACCCTAGTCTACTCTTTCGCCAGTGGCAGAGAAATTGTAGCAGAGGCTGGTAGGTTGGAAGTCGGTCTACCTATCCAGGGCTGGTAGACTGGTGTTGTTGCTGTCATTCATGTCCGTGATTCCTATATTTTTCTCTTGTCGAGACCTGTGCCTATAGGTGGTGCGGAAGAGGCTTGAGACTATTATGAGAGTTTTTTTGTCTCCAACTGGGAAACCAAAGGGGTCCCTTTGGTGGATTGGAATATAATGTCTTGTTTGAAGGCCTTGCTTAGCAAGTGGGTCACCCACATCTGGGGCAACTGCAATAGTTTGGTTTGCATCATGATCAGGAGGATATACATGGCTGGTCTCATCTTCTCGGTTAACAGTGATCTTGGGTCCGCACCTTCATATTCCTGGCATGGTGTTTGTAGTGTGTCTCGGGAGATTCGTCCGTTATTTAGACCGGTTGTTGGGGATGAAACTGGGTTTCGTTTCCAGACAGACGATTGGAGCGAGGGTGGGGCTTTATCGGTGAGGTTTTTGAGGCTTATGGTGTTGGCTGAACGCCTGGATTGTTTGGTGGCAGATAACTGTGATGGGTATTTATTTTCCCGCCGTTTAGATCGAAACTTTCAGATCAAGGTCTGGAGGTGCTTATGGTTTTGCTAGAGAAGCTTTAGATAGTGGAAGGACCTACTCACGAGTGTGATTGCTGAATCTAGTGTGATGTCTCGTTTTCGATTAGGATGGCCTTAAAGGGCTCGTTGGTGTTTAACCCAGGAGTATGTGTCGTAGATTGCAGGTTGATATGGAAGCGGAAGATTCCAACTCATGTGTAAGTGTTCCTTTGGCTCTTCTAGCGAAGGAGATTGCTGACTAGGGACCTTGGAAGGCCATATCGATTTCAATATCGTTTCGATATCATGCCGATACGATATTTCGACGATATATAGCCCATATAGACGCTCTTTTGTGAAGGAAATGCCTGAAAAGGAGGAAATATTGCCATATCGGTACCCATATCGGTCTCTCATCTCGATATCGATATATTAACGATATATCGCGATATTTCCTTCCACGCTGGGGTCATGTTTGCTCACTCTGTTTAGGAGGTTGATGCAGCTTGCCCTTGGTGTCTGTGTGATGTTGAGGATGCCGGCCATCTTTTCTTCAAGTGTGGGAGCTCGTTGGAAGCTTGGAACATTTTTCGGCATCATGTGGTGAATATGGACATCTCTGGTTTCCAGAGATCCTTGGGGGAGGATTGAACTGGCACGGAGAAGGAAAGATCGGGGCATCAATATGGGTGTTGTGGCTGGTAAGAAATGGAGTGTGTTTCGTCATGATCGTTTCTACGCTGATAACGTGGTGATGCATGCTAAGGCGCTAGTTTAGAGTTGGAACCCATAATTTTTATTTATATTGTACATGACATAGGATTGTAAAGAACATGGTGATGCATGCTAAGGCGTTAGTTTAGAGTTGGAACTTGTATTTTTTATTTATATTGTACATGACATAGGATTGTAATACTTTTTGGTGATAAATGGTGAAGTTTTTGGGCAAACTCCTATACGTGGAAGTCCATTCTTTTTTTAAAAAAAACCCACATGTGAAGGGAGATGGGGGAAAGGCCTCAATTATTTGCGATATTTTTTTTCTGAAAGTGAAAAAGGGTGGGACACTGTTAGAAGGTATACCCCAATTATTTGAATTGTTGACGAGAATTTGATATGGATTATATCATACAGTTAGGAACTCTTGAGATTTCAGCTGGTGTGTTGGGTTACTGGTTACCTGATGATTATTCCCCTGAATTGTGTTTGGGTTTAATAAAAGGATATTGTTAATGTCGTCTATCTCATTGAATAATGCCATGATGTAATCTAAATTTGATTTTCAGGTCCTAGGACTAATTTATCTCACTTAGGCCTGTAAACAGAGCTTAGATCACATTTCCATGCAGGAGCTCTCTAAAATGCTGTTTTAGCCAACACTTTTTGTGCTGTACAGCTTCATATTTCATTAGAACTCCTTGTCAATTTTTAACTGCCATAGGTATTTAGCTTTGATACATGAATTTCAGGTCACGGTTCCTTCAATGGCATCTGTCTACAATGAATATGCATTGAAGAGCCAATTTGAGACAAGTATATATCTCCAGGTTTGTTCTGATACTGAGAACAAAGTTTATTATGGAAACAATTTGGTTGGGAAAGTTACCTTAATGTCTGCCTCTATGCAGATCCAGCATCAAAACTTTATCGATAGTGTTCCCATTTTATGGGCATTGAATTTTTTATTCTGTTGATTTATGACTATGGTGATTTTGTTTGGGTGGACACCTATCCTGTGTGTCCACCCATTCTCCTTTCAAATTGTTTATAGGCATTCCTTTAGAACATAAATTCCTTATTATTTTTTGTTGAATGAACTGCAAATTAGATGTAGAAATTTCATTATGAAACCACTAATTGTAAAATAGCAAGCGATGATAGGATATCTGGTTTCACTGCCTGTGCTACATCTCTGTGCAGCTAATCTCTTGCGAAGCCACATCTTGGCTTGACCCTATAACAGTACAACCTTCAAACACCTAACCGGGAGCCAAGAGTTTGACCGCAAGTTGTCAGGGATGTAAATGAATGCAAACATATCTGTATTTGTTTGAACTCGTATTTGTTTTATCGAGGATATGTATATCCTAATTTAAGCCATTCTAATATGTATGAATATGGATTACACAAATTTTGCATCCACGAATATGAATGTGGGAATCATATTCTTTAATTTGACAAATATTAATACAAATATTAATTCTGAAAATATACAAATAGGATATCTGGTATCAATGCCTGTTAGGTCAATGGGCAGCGAATCATTTATGAAAGCACAACCTGGTTTGACCCTAGCATTACAACCTTCAAACACGTAATTGAGAGCCAATAGTTTGAAACACAAGTTGTCAAGGATGTAAATAAATGCAAACATATCTGTATTTGTTCAAACTCATGTTTTTTTATTGAGGATATGTATATCATTGTTTAAGTCTTCCTAATATGGATATGAATATGGATTTACTCAAATTTTACATTCTGACGAATGTGAATGTGAGCATCATATTCTATAATTTGACACATACGAATACAAATATAAATTGAAAAGTAAATGAATGTCGATATGGATAAATATACATATATAAAGTGATTCATTGAACATGTCTTTTAATTCTTCATACAATAAACACACACAAAAAAATGTAGTGTATAGCAAACAAATTCTATCAAGGAGTTCTCGCACCCAAGTCTATTACATAGTGCAGCAATCCATATTTCCTCTCTCATGTAGGCTCACACTTGCTAGTTGCAAGTTATAATTTATCACATTTTCATGTTCTCTTTATTATGCTTCCATACCCACTCGTTACTTTGTTAATTCCAAAATGTTCAGAAAACTTTATTTGAAAAAAAACATATACAGAACTTATGTATGGTCACGTAACTGAAAGCCAATAGTTTGAAGCACAAGTTGTCAAGGATGTAAATAAATGCAAACATATCTGTATTTGTTTGAACTCATGTTCTTTTATCGAGGATATGGATATCCTCGTTTAAGTCTTCATAATATGGGTATGAATATGGATTACTCAAAATTTACATTCTGACGAATGTGAATGTCAGCATCATATTCTATAATTTGACACACACGAATACAAATATAAATTGAAAAGTAAATGAATGTTGATATCAATAAATATACATATATAATTTGATTTATTGAACATGTCTTTTAATTCTTCATACAAAAAGCCCAAGCCTTTTGCCACACCGTGGGCTATTTGGCTTGGTAGGAATGATACAATCTTCAAGGGGCAGCGGTTTTACTCTGAGAATGTTGTAGCCCACGGTAATGTTTTGTACAATTTCTGGGTATCAAACTGATGTACACTTTACTTTATTAATGATTGCTTTGGTGTGGTGACTCCCGCCTCGGGAGGACTCCCCCGTGCTTTTACTCAAAAAAAATAAACACACACACACACAAAATGCAAGTGTATAGCAAACAAATTCTATCAAGGAGTTCTCGCTCCCAAGTCTATCACATAGTGCAGCAATCCATATTTCCTCTCTCATAGAGGCTCACACTTGCTAGCTGCAACAGTTATCAGTTACATTTTCATGTGCTCTTTATTATGCTTCCATACCCACTTGTTACTTTGTTAATTCCAACATGTTCAGAAATCTTCATTTTGAAAAAATTAACATATTTAGAAAACAATGGATAGCCATTAGAATTTTATTTATGGCTTAAATGGTTAGAAATTAATATTTTATGCTTCTTTAAGTTCTACGATTTTACATGACCTGAAACTATATGATGTTGAATTATCTTTTTATGTTTTACAGAACTTATTTCTGTATGGTTACGGTGCTATATTCAACTTTCTTGGGATAATTGGAATGGCCATATTCAAAGGTGAGACTGGTGATGCAGCTTTATACGTAATGTCAGAAAATTTTGAGAATAAGTACTTCAATTTGTGGTTGCACCGGAAAAGTTATGAAGATTCCTTTTTTCAAGTTAGAATTATTGAGTTTTTTGCTCATTTACATCGATGATTTAATGCCCCAAGTTGTACAACATCAATTTATAAAGCTAATGGATATAAAATGTCCTTTCATACTATTAATGGTTTCCAGATTTATTGTTTTATAAACTTGAGTGTTTTTACTTAATATGAATCGTAATGGTACTAGTCCATTCTATTCCACTGCCTTTTTTGGAAGAGAAATGGGTGTGATCTCGATGTGGGTCACACCCTAATATCTGGCCCTACTTGATGTGAAAGAGATGTGCATGTCTAATCATATATTTTGGGTAACACCTTTTAATCTGTTTCTTGGAACTCTTTGAATTTTTAAAAATATAAAAAAAGGCACTTTAGTTTTTCTGTAGTTGGTATCCATTTAGCCATTTGGATGTGACCGGTGTATTAAGCTATCCATGTATGGATCTAGCTTTCAACAGTGTACAACACACAATGATAGATGTGGAAAATGGCTGCTTGTTCTATGATATGCATGCTATATTGGGGCAAGCATGTTCTTCATTCTGATTTACCTTCATGGTCTATATTTTTACAAATCATATTTACTAAGGCTTTTGCATTCTTCCTGTTTCATGAAAACCCTATGGGCATACCTGTAATTTGGCATTTTCTCTTTTCATCCTGTACAAGGAAAGGATGCCGTATTTTCTAATCCTAGTCACTGAATTTTTCCATTCTGATTTTCCTAAATATATTATCAGCTGTCCTAGAGAATTTGTTTGGTTTATCAGAATTGTAAACCACGAATGAAAGAGAATGAATTTCATATGCTAAACATAGTAAAAATATCTGCTTGTTCTGGTTAGTCGATGGCTTAACAACTAACAGTAGAACGAACAATGATTTTTCTTTGCTATTATATATTTTGGTATTGCTTTTGATCTAATGATGTTGCTGTTTAATTATAGCAGCACATTTGACATATCCATATGCTTTAGCACGAGACTGAATAGATAACATCACCATTACATTTTTTGTCATACTTTTTTTTCAAAGTTATTGTTTGTGTTTTTCTTATGCAGCCAATATTTTTTTGCATTCTGGATATTTTTCCTATCCGTTGTCACTAGCTTTTTCAAGCTGATCTTATGTATTATTTATTTCTTGGCAGGGCCTAATAATTTCAACATCCTCGAAGGACACTCCAAGGCAACAATGTTCCTAATATGCAACAATGCTGCACAGGGCATTCTTTCTTCATTTTTCTTCAAATATGCAGGTGCCGTAACTTACGATTCCTTAATTCTTAATTTCAGTGATTTTCTATTGAGGGAGGCATATCTTTGGAGAGACTGAAGCAGTTCAGATAAATAAATCTAAGAAATTATAAATGTTGGTGGGAAATTTATTACAGCTCTGTGACAGTACCACATGACTTAGCTTGGAGTCCAGATAGATATAATAACCTGATTGTTCAGAGCCCAAATTCATTTATCCAAGCAGATCTAAAGTAATATTCAAGTTTTCTCCTAAAAAAAGTAATATTCAAATTTGGCCGATCTTCGAATTGAATAATTTGATATAACTTTTAGATGAACAGGCCCTAGCAATTCATGATTGTTATGAGTTTTTTTCTAGCATAGGTGTGGTGTAAACTACAACCTGTTTGATGATTGAGCATGTTGGGAGGAGCTGTGATAGTGGACAATTAGAGAGTTGATGATGGGTGGTATCAGATGTCATCCTGTGCTCATGGAATTTAACTGAACTCTTCCTTATTGCAAATATTGTTTCTCTACTCTCCGTACACAGATGCATATTGTGCCTACGCTGAATTTAATATACATGAATCTACCTTGGTAGGTTTGGTTCAATAACATGAACAAGCTTAGAGTAAGTTCAAATTCAGTCCGTTCATCCTCTAACCATAAATATATTGAATTTCTAATGAATTGGACGTGATAGAATTACAGAACTGAGAAATTGCTGATAACCCTGAACCTTTTTTTTAAAGGGCCGAACATCAGTAAGCCCTGTGTTCCTACCGGAAGCCTCACACTTTCGATAGATAAGCATGACCTGAATAAATTAACTTACATTGTATGCAGACACAATTTTGAAGAAGTATTCTTCAACCGTTGCTACAATTTTCACCGGCATTGCTTCTGCCATGTTATTTGGGCATACATTGACGATGAATTTCATTTTGGGCATCTCAGTTGTCTTCATCTCTATGCACCAGGTGAGGAGTCTTTCTCGTTTCTTAATTGATTTTACTGGGAAGAAGTTCGATATCCAACGCTTATCCTCTCTTTTTTCCCATGGGCAGTTCTTTTCTCCCCTTTCAAAGGTTAGGGATGATGGACCAAATGGTACCCTAGACTTGCTGGATTCTCAAAATCGCAGGTTTGTGCATATATACAGCGCTGCCTCAAGTAATTTGATAATGATAAATAGGTTATGCCTTCAGCTCGCATCTTTTGCAAACCATCTGCTATATTGCTGGAAGTGAACTAGTGGGGTAAAAACCAGTTTAAAATGGGTCGTTCTTGTACCAATTGATAAACAGATTTGCCCATTTTCACTGCTTGCCTGTGCTTTTGGAAAATAAAATTATAATGTGGTCTACAATTAGGAGAATGGCCTTGATGTTTTATCGATTCCTCTATCAAGACCATGGGGTAGTATGTATTTGATAGCACAGTTTGCCCATATGCACATTTGCTCATTTAGAAACAAAACTTTGCCATATTTTTTTTGCAGCGTTGTCCTGGTAATTTGTTGGATAATTTTTTTGTTACCATTGTTTTTTTATTTGGTATCCTGTTGACTTCAGCAGACATCAATACAGCAAACAGAACTATATGCACATACCACACAGCATATTTGAGTTTCCTTTCCTTGGAAATATCATTTCTTCCAACTATTCTTCTTAGTGTCCTTCGGATAATGATTGTTCACACACTTTTTGGACTGGCTTTTCTTTGCATGTCTATTTCCAGGGCTAAGGATGTGGCCTTCATCAATATGACTGCAGGAGCAAACGATGATGTAAGAAGCATTTCTAACTGCAGTTTATAGGCTATCTTCACGTTGATGTCTGTTCTAGATGAGAATGTACCATTTCCTTTACAGGCCAGCCACAGGATGGTGTCTGAAGAGAAGCAGCCACTTCTGCCCATATAATTTTGATCACATAGGTACGCCAGTTATGCTTTTTGAAACCTTAAAGTTGGTTAGTGATTTTCGGTTTAAAGTTGGGACCAACAATGCAGTTCTGCATTTTAAATGATATCATCGATACCCAATATTAGCAAAACATCCTGGTAGGCTGGATAACGATTCGAAAAATACTTCTTCTCTTGATCTGTACCTCTCTAAATCCAGAAGCATTAGCGATCCATTTTGCTCCTAAATTCTAATTTTGGAATAATGGCCGAAGACATATTGCACTTTGGTTCTCTTCTTTCATGTTTGTATAGGTAACATTTGCTCTCTTATCACAGGATGCAAGGATATTCTTTAGGTACGCGAGCAAATAATCTCAGATTAGAAGAGAGAACAGGACATGATCGAAGTTTGAATTCTTTTTTTCCCGTCTTCCTCGTCTTATTCTTGTAGTGTAGAGATGTTTCTGTAAAGCAGGTGGAGAAGAAAATAGAAGCTGTGATATTAAATACAAGACGGACATTATATATATAGCAAAGCTAAGCAGTGAGATGAAACGGATGATCCTTTCAGGGCCTGTCCATGCTCACCCTTCCTGCCCTCTATACTGTATTGGCTTCCCAATGATATCCCATTCTTTTGTTAAGTTTACGGACTGGACTGCCCAACGAAGTTGGTTCCTTATATAATGATACGTTGTTTTTTTGTTCGAATCCTTAAGTGTGGAATATATAGCTTACTCTCTGCCGATGTCTACAAGATTGCTGTACACACTGACGTTACCTTTTTTTGCCTTCATAGATCTGGTTTTATTAATGTGCTCCCGTCTGGTTCGAATCTGATGTGTAAATTGGTATTTACACAATTTACGTTTGTGATTCACATAGAAGAAAGTAAGGGTGCGTAAATAGGGAGATATTTTTTATGTACTAAAAAGGCGTTGTTTATGCAAACAAAATTGAATAAGAAACCCATCTAACCTCGATTTTCAATTAGACTAGTTTTTTAAATGTAACATCAGCAAAACTTTACTTTCAGTATATTAAGCTAAGGGTGTTTGTGGGTGATAATCGAGATCTGCAGAGGGTGTAGAAATCTCACAAGGTGAGAAATCTAATCAATGTGTTGATTGCTCAACAAATCTCGGTTAGTAAACAATTAACCCACAATAAGAATCAAACAATGAATAGCAAAAATGTGGAGTTAAAATTTATTATAATTCTACATGCAAATGGGTATAGGTGTGAGCACAAGTAGAGGTCGAACACTGGGAGCAAACGGGATGAGGAGACAATATAGATGCACAAAAATTCTATATTTTATCTCTTGTCCAATTATTGCCTTTGTGTGTTTTTTAATTTTATATTTTTATTTTATTTTTGATTTTATAGTTTTGTATTTTCTTTTTATATTTTTTTTCATTTTTTATATTACCTTTTCATTTAAATAATATATATATGTATATGTGTATATATATAAAGAGTTCAATGGAGCTGCCCCCGGCCTTATTTCAACGTTTTTTTATTTTTGTTTCGAAAAGTGTCGCCATGTCTATTCATCCCTATATCCCTCCTATATGTCATTCGAATTTCGTCAGAAACAGAGACCCCTGTGGCCTCCATCCAGACAACCTTTTATTAACGGTAACAAGATTTTTTAAATCGACACCATCTCGATGGAGGCCGTAGGAGTCTCTGTTTCTGACGAAATTCGATTGACATGTAGGAGGGACATAGTGATGAATATACATGATGATATTTTTCAAAAAAAGATAAAAAAAATCGATGAAAAATGAGGCGGGGGCAACCATGTTCGCTGCCTGCAAGGGGCAACCCCATTTTGTCCATATATAAATACAATATAAGGTATATATAACTACTATGTATATATAAATATGTAAAAAATAGATAAAATAGAGTAAAAATAATATTTTATGATTTTTATATTCTTTTGTTTTTTTGTTATTTTTTTGAGTTTTTGCTAATTTTTATATATTGTTTAAAGTCAAAAATATCCCAAATATGTTACTCGAATTCCCAAATATGGGATTAATACATAATCCGAAATTGATTGGGGTTTCAGAAATAGTAAATACGCTTCAAAATTACCCAAATTAATTTTAATATAAAAATATAGTATATGGATAATTATAAAATAGAAAAACATATTTTTGGTATTTTATAGGATTTTTATGTTTTTTGTTTGGTTTTGGAGTTTTATGATTTTTTCAATTTTCTTTTTTTTATTTTTAGGGATTTTTGTTTTCTAGACTCAATAAATACCAAAATATACTATACGTATTTTTTGTAATTTTTCAATACGTTTTTTATATTTTTTTGGAATTTTTATAGCTAAATAGGTACTATTTAGGCTTCTTTTCATTTTTATAATTAATGAAATGGAAAAAATATCAATTAAAAATATGTGTGTGAAAGTCCATGACATGAAGCATTTATCCCCATTTTTTCCTATTTTTAGGAGCATTGTAGGTATTTTTAATAAATACATAAATACTACAAAAATACATACCTAGCAGGGCATTTTTGTAAATAAAATAGGGATTTTTACCCGGCATACCCTATAATCTTTGCCAATGACTCTACGACCTTTGAAACATCGTAATTCCTCCCTTACCCCCGTAAACTTGTTAACCTTTAACCTATAAACCTTATGGTTAACCTCCATCCATTTAACTGTTAAAACTAACAGATTTTGTTATCTTAATTTATATTATACCCATTTTATTTTATCAAATTTACTAAAGGTGTCATTCCCTCTCACCCACGTCAGATTTGCCCTCCAGAACCTCCTCTCCGCCACGACGATGGCCACGGACACGACGACATCAACCACGTCCCTGTTCTTCGACCCCCTCCCCCAGCCCGCCGCCTCCCCTTCCCCCGGCTCCCAGCCCATCCCGTCCGATAGAAGCCCTCCCACTGCATGAACCCCCTCCTCCCGCCTCCAGCTTGCCGCCCACCCGCCTGAAAGCCCCCTCGCCACCCCATGGTCGAAGCCCACGCCACCCCTGCGACCGCCCCCTGCCCCGCTCCCTGCTCTTCGACCTCCCTCCCCCAGCCGTCGCCTCCCCTGGGAAAGCCCCCTACCTCCAGCTTGCTGCCTCCCTTGCAACCCCTCCCCCTCGGCCCACTCCCTGCTCTTCGACCCCCTCCCCCAACTCGCCGCCTCCCCTGCGAAAGACGCCCCTTCAGCTCGTCGGGGAGGCGAACCGCCTCCAGCTTGCCATTGGCTCCCCTACGAAAGCCCCCCCTCCAGCTCGTCGAGGAGGCGAACCGCCTCCAGCTCGCCGGCTCCCCTGCGAAGCCCCCCCCGCTCCCTGCTCTTCGACTTGAAGCCCGCGCCTCCCCTGCGACCACCCCCCCTCCCCCATTCTGGAAGCCACCTCCCACCTCCTCTAGTCCAGGTCCGGGTCGAGTGCCACCCCTGCAAGCGTCGCCCTCCTGTCGGACTCCAATTTTAATGAGGGAGGATTATTTTTTCTTCTCTTGGTTAATTCTAGCCATCCGATCGTGGATTGGTTAGATTAACTCATTTTTAACCCAAGGAATCTAACTCTATATGTGTCAATTTAATGGTAGGGTTCATGGGGTAGGACAGAGCAAGTTTACAGGGTCGAGGGAGGAATATCGATGTTTCAAAGGTCGTAGAGCTCATTGACAAAGATTATATGGTCTGTCGGGTAAAAATCCCAATAAAATAAAGTGCAGAAGCATATGTGCAAAAACACCAGAAACGTACAACGTTTATTTAATTTTTAATGACTAAATTACAATTACAAAAATTGCCAAAGCATAAGTGCAATTTGACCAACACGTGGGACTGCACGTGACGCATACATGTAGGGACCAAAATGCAATTACAAGAAATTTCAAGATCCTTACAGTAATTTCCATAAAAATATATAAAGTGAATTACATTTTATTGAACTAAATATTAAATCAAAAAATTTATAGGAATTTATATGCAATTTTGCCACCTCATGTGGGATGGCATGTGAGGTGACATGGAATGGACCTAAAAGCAATTAAAATAAGTATAGGGTCTTCGATGAAAAATTTCTACTTATTTTATAATGTTACATTTTATTTACAGGACTAACTAACAAATACAAAAAGGAGGGGCTAAGATGTGCAAATTACCCATAATAGGCGCAGATGGATGGCGGATGTCACTTCACTTGTCCATGCGTTAAGCATCCATTGAGCGATGACGGTTCATGGATCGATGCTAGGGATTATATCAGAGCACTAATCTGACAGTGATGTCGTGGCGAGATCCAACGACGGTGCTGCGATCTGGAGTGGCGTTCTTCATCTAATGGCAGAGGAGGGGGCTGGAAGAACGGGGAAGAAGGTCGCTGATGACGAGCTTTGATTGATCGATACGTGCTCCTCCGGCCTCCATTCCCTCCGTCGAGGGGCTCTACACGTTCCTGGTGCTCCGTCGCGTCCATGGATGGCTTCGGCGAGGCACTTGGAGCTCCGGAGTGCTTAGGCGAGGTTGATCAAGAATGTGAGCGCCAGGTACCTGATGTCTTCAAAAATCGACTCCCATTGGAGTCCTTTGGCGCTCCAGATCTTGCAGGAAGGTTAAGCACAAAAAAACGAAGGATCTTGGGCCTTATTTGGGTGAAGGGGAGCGTCAGGTGGTGCGGACAGAGGTCTCCGACGATTGATGGAGGAAAAAGACTGGATCTCCAAATCTGAGGGTGATCTGGGTGTATGGAGATGCTCGGGGCGTAGAGAAATGAGAGGGGAATGAAATGAGGTCAAAATAATGGGTCGAAACAGGTCGAACCACGGTGGAATGTTCGCCGCAGCGGAGCTCCGACGAACTACGAGTTGGGGATTCCACGCTAAAATATTACACTAATTACTAAACTAAATGCATAAATGAGATGCTGGAACATAAATCTAACTAAAAATGAAGAAATGTGCAGCTCTTACCTGGTTGGACGCCAGGGAACAGGGCCTCGTCGGAGCAGCAGCCGTAGGTGCACCTCTGCCCACCATAGACCGCCGCGAGCTTAGGGGATCTCCTCCTGTCACGAGGGTGCTCGCTTTGGCCGAGTCACGGGGATTCGGGGGTTGGAAAGTGACAAAAATGCGAGGTGAAGTGGAGGTTTTTATTTATACACATCAGGAAGCACCCTTGTTAACCAGCCAAAATCAAAGAATCAAAAGTATATACGATGGATTTAATGGGCTGGCAAGTATTTACAATGATGGAGGATCAAATGTCAAGAAGGAGGTGACGACGATGGATTGACGAATCAACCAGGAAAATGGAGGAAAATCAGGGAGGAGACGGTTCTGACGCACCAGGTCCCATATGGGACAGTTAACCAGAGGTCAATAGTCCTCAGCCTGCCATTGGCCCACGTAGCCCCCCTACAGGATAAAATAACAGTTTTTATTCGAAGATAATTATTTTAAAATAGTAAATGATTTTATTAGTTTTCGAGTATAAAATAAAAATGTTTATTATTTAATATAGTTTTTATTATGATCTTTATTTATTTTTTGGATTTATTTATTAGTAGTTAATTTATTAGTGTTTTTATAAGTATATTCATCGATGTTTTGTATATTTTTATTTTTATTTTTATTTTGTATATTTTATTTTATAATTTTATTATTTTATTTTATTAATTTATAAATTATTTTTGTGAGTATAAATATTTTTTATTTTATTTTATAATGTTATTTATATATTTGAATAAACAGATAAGTATATTTTGTAGGTATATTCATAGGTTTTTTACCTATGTTTTATGTATATTATTTTATTTTAATGTATTTTAATGGGTTTTATTTTAGTTTTTTATTTCTAATAGAATATATTTGATATTTATAATATTATAAAAATATGAATGAATAAAGAGTCAAAGAATATATTTCCCCTTTTATTTATATACATATATAACATAGGAATTTCATCTATGTTTTGACATAGTTTTATTTTATTTTCAATTTTCTTTTTGGTTTTATTCTAATTTTAATATACACATATGTTATAAATAATGCTTACCAAATTATAAAAATATAAATTTGCAAAAAATAATAAATAATGAATAAATTGAATATTTTAATCGGGTGTATATACAATAGGGGCCCAAAACCTAACTTTCACAAAATAGTTGAAAAAATATAAAACAATCCCATTAATTAGCTCGTGAAAAGTTATATACAATTAGGGCGATTTGGATGTGTTTTGAGTTTTTATTTGAAAGATATGGGTCTGTGAAGTTTGGTTTTTGGCTTTTTATTCTTTGTATAAAATGTACACTTTAATTATTTTTATACAAACTCAATTTTGTATTTTTATTCACATTATTATCTACAACTTTCATGTACAGAATTTCTTTATTTGATGAATAAAATAATAAAGAATAAAATAGGTGCCAAAAATGAATAAATAATGAACAACTAAATGAGGTATTTATTGTATTATTGGCCCTTATCTCTCCCTACTTTATTCCTTGTCGATCAATTCTATTCTGGACTTGGTCTCGGGGTTAGGGTTATAAAATATTTTCAATATTTTATTACCTTTTCTTTTCTTGTCTTTAGTTTATAATTTGACATTAAAAACCTTATTTTATATACAAATAATATAATTAATAATGAATGCTATTATGCCCAAATTAATGTTATTTACATGCATTTGCTAGGGTTTTAAAGACCAAAAAAGTAGAATAAAGTGATGAAATGGGAGATTCATCACCCCCCTATACTTGCCTTTGCTAGTCCCTAGCAAACACTTATGTAATAATTACAAAAAGAATTCAGAATAAGAAGAAGAAAAGAAAAAGTAAGAATAAAGAATAAAGAATAAATAGAATTGATTTTGATAATTAAACTTATCTTTACAAAGTCAAAGTTTAGAGCTCAGGTTAGACCTTGATGTGAGAATGTATGTGGAACCTGCTCGGGAACCAAATTTAAAATACAACAACCTTCGAGAGTCATAGAACTCAGTTCAAACCACCTCAATAGCCAGGTCAGAACTAGCCTATATCATACACAAACCCTTATGACTGTGAAGCTGACTTGTACAGTGTAAGTGATAGTGACTCTCCTCAACTGGAATGACAAAGGAACTGACTTATCTGGAATGACAACCCGATGATTCCCCAATCAGCACTCTGTCGTCGAGGAGTGGGGTATTCCCTTCTAAGTTTAAGTAGCATCCAACTCAAAAGGAGGAGATGAAGAAAAGAATGGATGGTATCCAATGTAGCTACATATCCCTGGGATGCATGACCCGGGTGTAGTCAAGTCATCCAACTGCAGTCTCACATGGTATAACTTTGGTGCTCAATCTTGCTTATTTGTTACACAACATATATACATACTCCGGCAGGAATTTTATTTTATTTGCAGGCCTGTCCACTTTTTTGGAGTTTTTTTTATTTTTTTCAACATACTATTTACAAAAACATTTACATAAGGTCTTTTTCCTCTTGAACCAAAAGGACTATCCCTCTTTTGAAGCTTTATTGCAACCCACACTCTCCTATCATTTGACTTCAATGAAGTGGGACCAGGTTGGGGTGCACTTCCCTCCCTAGACAAGGACGAATGTTTCCACTCATGTATGTCTCATACCGATGAATCTAACCCCCTCACTACTCCAACTGAGTTGAGCCAAGTGAAAGGTGCAAGTGTCCAAGTTATGTCACGACCGACAAGAATCATGCGTGTATCTCGAAAAGTTCTGGTTAGTCAATTGAGATGACTTGAACCCAGCCCTGAGTCTCAAAGAATTAAGTCTGAATAGACCTGAAGTACCATAAACCTAGTTCCCCTAAGGTTCCAGTGCAGTTAGGTGCAGTAAGGTCCAACCAAGCTCCAATCTTTGACTTTATTGGACTAGTTCAATCATCAAGCTCATCAAAAGAATATGAATGCAATGCAAATGCTATGTACAATGCAAAAAGAATGATGCACTTTTTTCAAAGAATTTTGAAAATAAAAGGAATTTTTACATAGAATTTTTGCAAAATAAAAAATATAAAATAAAGAAAAGATTTTGGCACACAAAGTATAATATACACAACTATTTACACGGGCATGCTTATTCTTATTTACAAGTTTTATGAATTCACAAGAATTTATAGGTTTTAACAAGTTATTTTTATAGGTAATGAATTTTCTGTACATCTTATGATTTATTTTATATTTTATTTTTTATGATGCTTTTATTCCTCAAATTTATTTGAATTTTTTTCAAAACAATAGTACAAAGTAATTTTTGCAAACATTTACAATAATTTGAAATCCATTTTTTGCAAAGATTTTTCAAACAACATATGTACATTTTTCCAAATATTTTTACAACCATTTTCAAAATCATTTGCAAATCAGTTTTCAAATCCTTTATTTTACACAAAGAAAAGAATTTTTGCAATCAAAAATGTTTTTACAAAGGTTGAAAACATTTCACAAAAAGTTTTCCAAACGGTTCACACTATTTTTCAAATCATTTTACGAAAATGTTTTAAACTTGATTTATTAATCAGTATATACAAAAAGACTTTTGAGGAATAAAAACCTTATTAATTGGTTTTTAATGAATATATAGTATAAATACTATTTTTAGCCATAATTATTAATAATTATACAAAAGTTTGAGTTATAGATAAAGTATATAAATAGTATATACGATCCCCATATACTTTGCATGAGCTATGTCCTCATAGATCGAAAAGAGAAAGAGAAGACATAACTCGTACTGAGTATAGAAAATCCTATACTACAACGACTTAAAGAATAAGAAATGAAAGGATGAGGAGATAAATGAATAAGAAGGGGACCGTCCACCCTGTATTTAGGATCAAATAATCCGAAGTATAGTAGACTGTACATAACGCAGGGAGGGTCAAGGGTGGGAATGAACAGGTTACGACTCGGGTTGTCTCCCCTGTACTTAGGGTAAAATATCCCTAAGTATAACAGAGCAAATAAAAAAGAGAGGAGACAGTGCAAAGGATCAAAGAATGAAATAATCAAGGGTGTATACCCCCCATACTTAGGACCAAGTACATCCTAAGTACAGAAAACTGACAAAAATGGGGCGACACTTTTTATGTAGAAATAGAAGAATGAAAAGGAAAATAAGAAAAGAAGAAAAGATAGATATATACAGATATATGGACATATAGTAGAGAATGTACACATCACTCCCCTTGTACTTAGGGTGAGATATCGCTAAGTATAAGCAACGATAGGAGTGATCAAATGGAAAGTAGAAAGAACAACGTAGTGTGTACCCCCCTATACTTAGGACAAAGTACGTCCTATGTATAGACACACAGATATGTCACAAGATCCGGGACACACAAGACACCGAAAGAAAGAAGGAATAGAATACACAACACGTATATGCAACAAGTAAAAAATGTGAAGTACGGGATGGTGTCTGGTATTTGCTCTCGTCGTCGTCTCCCCGTGAGAATGAGGATGCAGTCAGACAGTGAAAGGACACCCGGATATACAGTCAAGTGGGTGTCAGCTACTGGGGGCAAGAGATCGAAAACTAAACCAGGGGCCGGTAGCGAAAGCAGAGTATTGGCTCACAAGGAAGGAATTTGTGATCATAGCCGATACTGTAAGATGTGGAGGAATAAGGAACAATACATACTCCTCCTGGTCATTCATAGTCTCAGAGAGGTCTAAAAGATGAAGAGCAGGAGACAATGGCATCCGATGATCATAAGGTCTGAAAGTCACTGGAATACACCTAACAACCCAATAATAAGGCTCGACCCTGCGAGGGTCCTCAAGGTGAGAAGAATCAGAGAATGATTAGAAGACTCGGCTCCGTGCTCCAACAGAGAGGAGACATAACCAAGGAGGAGACCGAGTACACAAGTCAGCATACTCGACTTCGTGCTCCACCAAAAAGGAAGCACCATAAGTAAAGACGAGCATCTAAAATATGATGTACCCTCCTGCAGATAACCCTCATGGAGTAATACGTGCTAGTAAATGAATAAACATAACATAAGATTACCCTTGCGAGGGTTATCAAGGTGAGCAGGCTCAAAGGATCCATATCCATTAGACGGATCAACAGAAGCAGTCTCAGTAGTCGACAGATCTTCTACTAGTAGAAGAGACCGACAGATCAAGAAAGTGTGGCAGTGTCCCGCAGACAACTCTCAGGGAGCGTACTGCCAACTAAGCATCGAATAATCGGAGTAGACGGCTCATCCTTGCGAGGACTGTCAAGGAGAGCAGACTCAAAGAAGTCTAGTCAGATAGGTCCCAAGATCCAGTAGATCGGATAAACATCAAAGCAATGGAGACTGAAAGCATAAATCAGACGACTCGGTTCCGTGCTCCAACAGAAAGGAGACACAGTTAGCAATGGGAACCGAGCGTAAAGAAAATGTCGCATTTTTCCACAGATAGTCCTCGGGGAATAATGCAAGCTAAGCATGGAATATCAGAATAGATCTCGTCCTTGCGAGGGTCGTCAAGGAGAGAGGACTCAAAGGAGTCAATCAGAATGGTCTCTGTAGACAACAGATCGTCTACCAGCAGAAGAGATCGCATATCTAGTAAGGTGTCATAGTCTCTCGCAGATAACCCTCATAGAGCGCTATGAGCTAGGCTATGAATAATCAGAAAAAGTGAAGCTCATCCTTGTGAGGACTGGAAAGGAAAGCAGAGTCAAAGGAGTCGGAGAAGTTGGCCTCGTGCACCTACAGATTGGGTGCACAATCAGCAGAAAGGCCAAACAGTCAAATCAGACGATGTGGTTTCAGGCTCCACAAAGGTGGAGACGGAGTCAGTGTATGAAACAGATCGTACAGAATGTGTCGTATCCTCCCGCCGATAGTCCTTGGGGAGTGACACAAACTAAGTCAATCAAATCATGGGATTACTAGCATCGAATCTCATATCCTCAACATAAGTAATCAATCAATCATCAGGAGGGCATAAGATCATAGAGGGACAAAGAGTCAATCTCATCCGTAGCAATACGATCCCTCGAGTCAATCCAATCAGCTAAGATGGCACAAAAGATAATAAAAAAATCCTCAAGGTGCCATAGTTGGATGATATAATCAGGATATCGGGGATGGGTCAATTAAGTAGATGGATGAAATCATGTGGGCTCCACACACCATTGCGATGAAGCACAAATCAGAATAATCAATCATTTCTCAAAATCAAGATGGTGGGAACCTCAAAATAGATAGATCAGGAAAAGCTCATGATATCATCATCAAATCATCAAAATATGCCACATCCTGATTCCGGTGTGCGAGATCATAATCATCAAATAATAATCACACCTAATGATCATGCACCATGAAAGTCCTCAATAAGTACTTATGCACATATCAAAAGTCAAATCCACCAAGAGTAATATATCAACCTCAGCGTCCTCAAAATATGTCCGACTTACTCCAATAATCAATGTAAGTTAAAATCCTCGATGCAGGCGATATTCATAAGCACAACAATCTGGGAAATAAAAGGGTGGTACGAGGGATACGAGGAGGGTGAGCGAGATGAGAAACCAAAAGATCCGGCAAAGATGATTGATCGCAAGCGCCAATATCATGACTTAATGCAAATGAGGAGATATATGTATAAGAGAGATATAGAGACTCAAAGATGAAAAAGGATGACTCACACGGACGGGACTGCACACTCAAAGAGATGGGAAAATGCAGATGGATTCTGAGCGCAATCTATACACAAAGCAAACCCGCCGATTCACCTACTCAACACAGTAAAGACCGAGATGTGGTCTATTTATCTTGTCGATTTTAGAGTTAGGTGATCATTACTGAGTTGCACACACCGAAGATAGGCTTGGGATTTGGGCATTAATCCTTAGCGTTTGCGTAAAAATAAAATGCGCATACAAGGAGGGGGTTTCTCTCCCCAAGTCAAGGAATCCATTACATTTTTATTTTAGAGTCCAATAGAGTTACCCGTCCCGATTTTATTTTGGTTATTTTTCAATGCACGTGCCTAACAAGGGTTTCAATTCCATTAACATCCTAAGTGGTCAAAATCAGAGGGAGAAGATTGGAAAAGCCATGCAAGTTGGAAATCGATGATACATGCAAAGTAAGAGGACTTACAGTGCTTCCCAGCTCTCTCCATGTGGGATGCATAACAAAATTGAAACCTAAATGCAAGCTGATGAAATCACCCTAGGATAGTAATTGCTATTATCATGAAGCACAAGATGTTAATTATTCCGAACCAAACCCTAATGTCCGATCTTGGAGACATCTTGGTGCCCGCTACAACGGGTCCTGCCAATGCTGTACGACGTCTCTCACAGTGTGTGGGTTCGAATCTAAATAACTAACAATTATTATTTGACTAAGTCCAGAAGTGTATGTATAGATATATGCAAATATATTAGGGGCTTTGGACCTTAATCTATCGACAAACAATTCCTAAGATAGGGTTCATTCACACAAAATAAAGAAAATGAAAAATAAAAAGCAAAAAGCGTCATAACCATCGAGGTCCCCAAGGGAACAATCCCTTGGGCACTGGACCTCGGGAGGTCGGAGTGTATAGAGTCCAAATTATTACATGCTAAGTATCACTCTCTCACATAAATATACAAGTTTTTTTAAAAGAAAAAAACATAAATTGAAACTGGCAACTACCTCCAAAATTCCTCCAAGTTTGAATTTGCTGCTCTCTCCCGCCGGCTCAATCAAAAAGCCGGCTCCGCATTGCTTGGGTGCTCAGGTCCTCCTAGGAGATCCTCCGTCACACCACGGTCCCTCGCAACAAATTCAAATAAGAAAGAGTGTCACACAGTTCACAATAATATCAAATAATAGAGAAAATAAATAAATAGATAAATGCTACAATGAATGAACAAGAGACATAAGATAAAAATAAAATATTCTCCTACTACGGTGTTGCTCCCCGACAAAGAAGCCATTTGATAATCGAGATCTGCAGAGGGTCTAAAAATCTCACAAGGCGAGAAATCCATTTGATGCGTTGACCTCTCAACAAATCTCGGTTAGTCAACGATTAACCCACAATAAGAATCAAACAATGAATAGCAAAAATGTGGTTAAAATTTATTATAACTCTACATGCAAATGTGTATAAGTGTGAACACAAGTAGAGGTCGAACACTGGGAGCAAACAGGATGAGGAGGCAACATAGATGCACAAAAATTCTGTCTTTTATCTCTTATTCAATTATTGTTTTTGTGGGTTATTAAATTTTATATTTTATGTTTTATGTTTGGTTTTATAGTTTTGTATTTTCTTTTTATATTTTTTCATTTTTTATATTTCCTTTTTCATTTAAATAATATATATACATATATATATATGTATATTTGTATATATATATATACATACAATATAAGGTATATATAAAACTACTATGTATATATAAATATTTAAAAAATAGATAAAATATATTAAAAATAATGTTTTTATGATTTTATATCCTTCTATTTTTTATTTTTCTGAAGTTTTTGCTAATTTTTATGTATTTTTTAATCTAAAAATATCCCAAATATGGATTAATACATAATCTAAAATTAAGTTGGGTTTAAAATAGTAAATATGCTTCAAAATTACCCAAATTAATTATAATATATAAATAATAGTATATGGATAACTATATAACAAATAAACATATTTTTGGTATTTTTGTAGGATTTTTATTTTTTGTTGGGTTTTGGAGATTTATGATTTTTTAAGTTTCTTTTTCTATTTTTAGGGGTTTTTTATTTTTTTGGACTCAATAAATATCAAAATATACTATATGTATTTTTTGTATTTTTTTAATATGTTTTTTATATTTTTTTGGAATTTTTATAGCTAAATAGGGATTATTTAGGCTCCTTTTCATTTTTAATAATTAGATGAAATGCAAAAAATGCCAATTAAAAATATGTACGTAAAAGTCCATGACATGAAGCATTTATCCCTATTATTTCGTATTTTTAGGAGCAATGTAGGTATTTTTAATAAATACATAAATACTACAAAAATACATATCCTAGCAGGGACATTTTTGCGAATAAAATAAAGTACAGGAGGACCTGTGCAAAAACACCAGAAATATACAATGTTTAATTAATTTTAATGACTAAATTACAACTACAAAAACCACCAGGGCATAGGTGCAATTTTACCAACACGTGGGACTGCATGTGACACATACATGTACGGACTAAAACACAATTACAAGAAAGTTCAGGGTTCTCACAAAATTTCAAAAAAATATATAACGTGAATTACATTTTATTGGACTAAATATTAAATCCAAAAAGTTACAGGAATTTATATGCAATTTTGCCACCTCACGTGGGACGGCACGTGAGGTGACGTAGAATGGAGCTAAAAGCAATTAAAATAAGTACAGGGTTCTCGATGCAAAATTTTCACTTATCTTATAATGTTACATTTCATTTACAGGACTAACTAATAAATACAAAAAATACAGGGCTAAGATGTGCAAATTACCCAATAATAAGCACGTGGATGGACGGTGGATGTCGCTTCACTTATCCACGCGTCAAGCATCCAATCAATGACTTATGACGGTTCGTGGATCGACGCCTGGGATTAGATCAGAGGGCTGATCCGACGGTGATGTCGTGGCGAGATCCAATGGTGGTGCTGCGATCTGGAGCGATATTCTTCATCCAACGACAGAGGAGGGGGATGGAAGAACGGGGAAGAAGGTCGTTGATGGCTAGCTTTGATCGGTTGATATGCGCTCCTCCGGCCTCCATTCCGTCCATCGAGGGGCTCTACACGTTCCTGGTGCTCTGCGGCATCCATGGATGGCTTCAACGAGGCACATGGAGATCCAGAGTGCTTAGGTGAGGTTAATCAAGAATGTGAGCTCCATGTACCTGATGTCTTCAAAAATCGACTCCCATTGGAGTCCATTGGCGCTCCAGATCCTGCAAGAAGGTTAAGCACAACAAAATGAAGGATCTTGGGCCTTATTTAGGTAAAGGGGAATGTCAGGTGTTGCGGGTGGAGGTCTCCAAAAATGGGTTGAGGAAGGAGACCAGATCTCCAGATCCGAGGGTGATCTGGGTGTATGGAGATACTCGGGGCGTAGAGAAACAAGAGGGAAACAAAATGAGGTAGAAATGATGGGTCAAAATAGGTCGAAGCACGTTGGAATGTTTGCCGGAGCGGAGCTCCGACGAACTACGAGTTGGGGATTTCACGCTAAAATATTACACTAATTACTAAACTAAATGCAAAAATGAAATGCTGGAAAAAATCTAACTAAAAATGAAGAAATGCGCAGCTCTTACCTGGTTGGATGCCAGGGAGCAGGGCCTCGCCGGAGCGGCGGCCATGGGTGCACCTCCGCCCACCATAGACCGTCGCGAGCTCAGGGGATCTCCTCCTGTCACGAGGATGCTTGCTTTGGCCAAGTCACAGGACTTCAGGGGTTGGAAAGTGAACAAAAATGCGAGGTGAAGCAGAGGTTTTTATTTATACACATTAGGGAGCACCCTTATTAACCTGCCAAAATCAAAGGATCAAAAGTATATACGATGGATCTAATGGGTTGGCGAGTATTTACAATGATGGAGGATCAAATGTCAAGAAGGAGAGGACGTCGATGGATGGACGAATCAACTAGGAAAATGGAGGAAAATTGGGGAGGAGATGGTTTTGACACGCTTGGTCCCAGATGGGACAGTTGACTAGGGGTCAACAGTCCTCGGTCTGCCATTGGTCCATGTAGCCCTGCTACAAGACAAAATAACAGTTTTATTCGAAAATAATTATTTTAAATAATAAATGATTTTATTATTTTTCAAGTATAAAATAAAACATGTTTATTATTTAATGTAGTTTTTATTTTGATTTTTATTTTTTTGGATTTATTTATTAGTTGTTAATTTTTATTAGTGTATTTATAAGTATATTCATCTATGTTTTGTACAATTTTATTTTTATTTTGTATCTTTTATTTTATTATTTTATTCTTTTATTTTATAAATTTATAACTTATTTTTGTGAGTATAAATATATTTTTATTTTATTTTTATGACAATTTTTGTATATTTGAATAAATAGATAAGTATATTTTGTAGGTATATTCATAGGTATTTTACCTATGTTTTATGTATATTATTTTATTTTAATATATTTTAATAAGTTTTATTTTAGTTTTGTATTTATAATAGAATATAAATGATACTTACAATATTAAAAATGTGAATGGATAAAAAATCAAAGAATATATTTCCCCTTTTATTTATATACATATATAACATAGGTCTTTCATCTATGTTTTGACATAGTTTTATTTTATTTTTTATTTTCTTTCTTTTTATTCCAATTTTAATATAAAAATATGTTATAAATAATGTTTACCAAATTATAAAAATATAACTTCGTAAAAATAATAAATGATGAATAAATTGAATATTTTAATCGAGCCTATATACAATAGGGTCCAAAACCTAACTTTCACACAATAACTCGAAAAAATATTAAACCACCACCATTAAATAGCTCGTGAAAAGTTATTATCTACAACTTTCATGTACACAGTTTCTTCGTTTGATGAATAAATAATAAAGAATAAAATAGGTGTAAAAAATGAATAACTTAATGAGGTATTTATTGTATTCTTAGCCCTTATATCCCCCTACTTTATTCCTTGTCGACTAATTCCATTCTGGACTTGGTCTTGGGGTTAGGATCATAAAATATTTTCAATATTTCATTCCTTTTTCTTTTCCTCTTTTTATTCTATAATTTTGGTATTAAAAACTTTATTTTATATACCAATAATAATACAATAAATATTGAATGTCATTATGCCCAAATCAATGCTATTTACATGCATTTACTAAGGTTTTTAAGGTCAAAATGATAGAATAAAGGTGATAAAATGGAGATTCATCAGTGGCTCGGGTATCCGAGCTTTTTGTTCATGACTTGTCCTGACCTGTCATCGGGACACGGGTTGACCTGATCCATTCTGATAGGTATCTGGTTCTAATGAATACGTGTATTATGTGGATGGATTGCGGGCACCTATGGATATCCATGGAACTGTTAGAAATTTTGTCATTTATTTCAAATCATTGTTGTGTTCTGTTTAATTAACTAATATGGAAGTGTTATCATGATTTTTCAATGATGTTAACTCGTCATCTTAAAATTATGATTGCTTATATGTGAATTCTGCTTGTTATATACCTTGTTCATGATCAAATAGAAAAATTTGCTAAAGATTACTAGCAACCATGATAGTCATTATGGTGAAAATTTTCCAAGGACTATCAAATCCGTTGTAACTAATTGTTAGCCGCATTGTTAGATCTAGTGATGAAATTATCACACTCATCATTAATTGGAACACAATTACTCTTTTGTAATTACATAATTATAACATGAGAATATTGAAGGTGTGAGAGAGAAGAGGCGTCGAAGAAAGGATTTGTAACACGGGCATCATCACTCGAGCATTTGCAGTAGTGGAAGAAGGGATCGGGGTATCGGCACAACCATCCAAGAGTTTGTGACACTAGAGGATGGGCTCGAGACATTGCACAATATTCGAGTTAAACTAATTGAAATAGTAACAGTCATCACAATTAATTCTTAAAAAAACATCAATTGCAATTAAAATCCACTATTCATAGTAGTGCACACCTTAATTTGAGGTAAACCAATTGTGGACTCGATTCCATGAATGACATTGAGCTGCCATCATACCTCAATTCCAATCCCACTGCTTAACTCGCACCATTGCATCAGGAAAGTTCTGACATGTGCTCCATAGAGGATCTCACAGCAATGCCCCTGTTTGGTAGGAGAATAAAGTACGGTAATAAGGGGCCAATTCTCCTCCCGACACGGTTCCCAGTGGTACGACTATTCTCCATTATTCTATCTTATTTTACTCTTATTCCTATCTTTATCCCACCTTACCTACCTTTATTTCACCTTATTCTCCTTATTCCTATCTTCCAACCGAACAAAGAATAGACACTTATTCTCCTTATTCTCCATCCTTATTCCTGCTTATTCCCGAACCGAACGGGTAAGTGAGCGGTTATCAATGGAATCCGTTGTTGTCATTGGCTCAGATTAGTAAGCCTTTCCCTCATCCCGTTTCTAAGTCAGGTCGGGTTTGGTTTTTTCGGATATCCGCGGGTCGGGATCGGGCTCTTCTCAATTCCATAATTTGAAGGTAACGAAGGCTAGGATCCGGTCCCTATAAAAAAATTGTCCTCGCAAGTCTAATATTATACTCACTTAAATGAAATTTAAGGAGCCGGAAAAGAGATATTAGCTCGTCAATTTTAAACCAAATGGTTAATAACAAAATAGATAATGTGAGATTGGATAACACATGTCCATTTACACCTATTTGGATACCCGTGGATATCTACTCGTATCACTTACGGGTTAATGGAGGACTCCGATCAGGTACCTGATACGTATACCCAAAAGTTCAGGATCGTTTTTCCACGAAGGGTAACCGTTCAACTCTGTAGCCATGCACACCCCCTATGTGCAGCAAGGAAAATGGCCGTGCAAGACCCTTTATCTACGCCCAGACCCGGGGATCCGGGCCTCGACGGTTAACCGGTTTAGGCCAGTTCAGTTCAATTATTCAAATTTTAATTAAGCCGTCTGATTCAACCTATTTTTTTTGATTCGGTTTAACCAGGTTCAACCGAAGTTGAATCACATTTAAATTTTAAATTATTTAAAAATTTTCTTGGTAGTAGGAGTTGAATCCATGACTTTTGGGTACCTATTTAACTATTTCACACTTCTAACCAACTACGCTAACACAACTTTTTGCATGTACTGGGTTTTAAATATAATTAAACTATTATCATGTTGTAGAGCATCTAATCCAAATAATATATGTATATATATATGATGGAAAAAATGGGGCTGCCCCCTGGGGCAGCCAACATGGCTGCCCCCACCCCATTTTTCGGCGTTTTTTTATTTTATTTTTTGAAAAATAAAACCATGTATATTCATCCATATATCCAACCTATATGCCATTCGAATTTCGTCAGAAACAGAGACTCCTACGGCCTCCATCTCGATAGTATCGATTTAAAAAAATCTTGTTACCGTTAAAAAATTACTGTCCGGATGGAGGCCGTAGGAGTCTCTGTTTCCGACGAAATTCGAATGGTATATAGGAGGGATATAGAGATGAATGTACATGGTGTTATTTTTCAAAAAAAATAAAAAAATTTACCCAAATAAGGCGGGGGCAGCCATGTTGCCACATATGACCCATATATGATATGTATGATATTTGATAGTGTATAAGAAAATGCTTTATGTGTAGTGTGAAATATATACATTATATGTGTATTATATATATTTTAAGTATATTAAGTGTATATTATATATATACATTATTTCATTTCAATTTGATTAGCCGGTTCAACCACTTTTTTTTCACCGGTCCGATTTAATCCGATTTTAAATAATGATGACGTCATCATCCGGTTGAATCGGTTTGATTACATGGTTCGACCTGATCCGAGCATTTCAACAAAATTTCCGATTCGATGTCCGATTCGGTTTCAAAAACCTTGCCTGGAAGGGAACCGCGGTTGCTCTCTTTCTGTCGACCTCTCGAGAGGGGAGCCTTGCCCAATGCCTCAGGCTGCTGTTTTCTTGGAGAAATGATGGATTTGGATCGCTGATTCCGCACGCACCTTCTGGGTGGTGTACGTACGAGTCGGGTGCACGAAAGAGAAACGATGCGGTTCTGTTCCAATCACATGGTACTGTGTGAGGAGGGCAATCGGTAGATTGACAGAGAAGTACGATACTTGTCTTTCTTACTCACATAATTTCCTTCTATTATCATCCAAGATGATTAAGAGAAGGCGGTATTGGCAGACTATGAGGACCAGTTTGGTAACTGAGTTGGGTTGAGTTGGATTGGAGTACTCTTGTGAATAGTAAATTGAGTGGAGGGTTGGGAGGGTTAGAAGGAGGAGTACACCGGTGTACACCTCCAACCAAATGAGCCTTGAAGCTCACAGGGAGGAAATATGAAGGTTGGCGGTGACTTTAATTGCCCGATAATATCGGTTTACTCTGCACCACGAAGGAGGGGAAAGCATAATTAACTATGCTGACTACTTCAGCATCAATATCTTTGTCATCGGCTCTCTGTCTTCGAGGACGGATCGTCTGTTGCAGGCAAGAGGGCAGCATAGTCTGCTATAGGTCTATGCACCGTCGAGCAGTTCGCACACGATTTTACACTTGTTGCGAATCCATATCGTGCAAAATCGTGCGAACCCTTGATCATGATCGAGCGACTCACACGACTACAACAATCACAACACCACAGCAAAGGTCCTATCTCTGTCTTCAAAATTCAAAATCAATGCACAAACCATCTTGATGTGGGACCTAAACACATTCGTAGGAATTTGTGCTTATCAACATCATGTTAATTTGGCCTTATTTGTATGTTTCGTGATCTTGCTTCCCTTACAATCCCAATATCTTATAAAACGTCTATGGTAAATTTCTTAAATAGATATGCGTTACAGTACTTATTTTGTCAACGTGTAAAAATAGAACCGATAAAAAATATTTTTTTTCTAAAATAACTTAGCGATTTTCATGCAATAAATTATTTTAGATAAAAAAAATGAAAGGTTGAGATTGCGTGGTCATTAGTTGGCTACTGGACTCAAGGTTAATTGGAAATGCCCTCTATATATAGGGTTAAATGTAAATGCTCCTTGGGAGCGTATAAAAGCATGCTCCAATGTCTTTCCTTTTTTTTTAAATGAAACCCGTGAGAGATTTACTTAGAATAATAATAATAATAATAATAATAATCAAATATGTATTTCAAATTTAGTATAAAATAGACATTCCTAACATGTCAATTTGAAATGGATTAATCTCAACAATTCTAATACCGTTAAAATTTGATAGTCTTGATGCATGTGATAAAAATCTCAAATTAAGATAATTTTGAAATGACACAATGTTTGATATATATGCTAAAAAGGAGTATGCTCTCACCCATTTTTCTCGTATTTTTAATTTTTCTGAAATGAAACTTAGTGGAATTTAGATTACAATATGTCGCAGGTGTCATTCTAAATTAGACTTAATTCGAAACTTCTATCACCTCCATCGAAACTGTCGAATTTTAATGGTCTCAGAACTGCTGAAATTGACCTTCTTCATATGAAAGTGTGAGGAACGTTTGTTTTATACGAAATTTGAAACACATATTCCACTTATTATTCTAAGTAAATCCCCACTGTTTTCAATTCAAAAAAATACAGAAAGAAAGGTAGGAGCATACTCATTTAACCCTTGATATAGAGTGCTTTAAAACCACCCATGTTTCATTTCAAAAAAAACAAAAATATATTGGGAAAAAGAGGTGGGTGCATTTAAGTTGTATGCTCATTTTCGGTGATTTTCTTTTGTTTCTTTTGAAAATGTCGCATGTATTTTTATCACTATGTCTCTATATTATATCATTCTAATTTCGTCAGAAATAGAGACTTCTATGCCTTTCATGTAGAACAGATAATTTTAACGGTCTTAGAATTACTGTAATCAACATGTTCTAGATGGAGGGTATAAGAGTCTTTGTTTCTGACTAAATTAGAATGACATATTAGAGTGATTAAAGTGATGAAAATACATGACGATATTTTCCAAAAAAACAAAAAATTTGTCAAAAAATGGTGCGGGAGCAACCCCATTTCTATAATATGTGTGTGTGCGCGTGCGCGTGCGCTACCATGCAGTAGCTAACTTGGCTACTCCCATCTTTTTATTTTTATTTTTGTGATATTTTTTAAAAACTCATAGAGTATTTAAATTAGATATTCTAATGATATTATCAATCAAAATTTCTAGTCAAATCGAAATTCCTATCAACCCACCAAGCTTATCAAAATTTGATGGTCTCACAATGGCCGAAATTGATCCCTTCTAGATGAACATATTAGGAGTGTCTGCTTTTTACGAAATTTGAATGATAACGTCATGACAATATGTGATTTAAGTCCATTCAGGAGTATTTAAAAAATATCACAAAAATTAAGAAATAAAGGTGGGAGTAGCCAAGTTATGAACTCCTTGGTAGCACATAATTTATCCTTATATACAGAGAGAGAGAGAGAGAGAAATAGAGATACTCCCTAGAGCAGCCCTGCCCCTTTTTCGATGATTTTTTAGGTTTTTTGAAAACGGACGCCATGTCTTTTCATCATTATATTCCTCTAATATGTCATTCCAATATCGTCAAAAACAACGACCCATATTCCCTCCATCCAGAACAAGTAATTTTAACGATCTCATAGTTGTTGTAATCAATCTATTCTAGACTGGTCGCATATGAGTCTTTGTTTCTGACAAAATTGGATTGACATATTAGAGTAATACAGTGATGAAAATACATGACCCTATTTTCCAAAAAACAAAAAAAAAAGATCGTCGAAAAATGGGGGCGGGAGTAGCCCGTTGGCTGCCCCAGGGAACAAAACTATTTTTCTCATATATATGTGTATATATATGAGTATGGTTCAAATGATATTGGATTTCGTCATTTTTATAGTGAGTCATAAATGAGATCCATGGGATCTCGATTCAAAGGGTATTTCTAAAACATCATCCAAAAGGGTATTTCTGTCATCTCGATTTTATTAAATTCGAATTTCATTTAATGGATTTGAATTATCATTTTAAACTTTTCTAGATTTGATATTTTTTATTAATAACTATATTTTCCAAATTAGTTCTGAACGAATTGAGTTTCAACCATATTTTTGTAAACTCCTGCGAGTTTTTGTAAAAATAAGTTTCTTCTTTTTAACTTCATTAAATATTTTTTTATATTCATATTCAGTGGCTTTTAGTAATATGAGTATGTTCTTTTATAATTTTATTTGAATTTTTTGGTAAAATTCATGCTCTTTTGTAAGTATTTGCACTTAAATCTAATGCATAATTTTTCACATCATTATTGTAAATGGATATGTTTCTTTTGTAAAATTGCATGGATCTTTATGATTTTTTACGCTCCTTTCTAAAATTTGTATGGTGATTTGTAAAATAAAAAAGCTAATTAGATATTGATAAAATGTAAAAAAAGATCTAAGATTGTAAATAGTAATAGATATTTATAAAAAAAGGATGAGATTTGCAAAAGACAATTATAAGATTTGTAGAAAAATGTACGACCTCCTCCCTCCTCCAGGCCCGCCACCCTCCTATGTCTTCCTCACAACAACCTCCCCCCTCCTTTGCCCTCCTCGCGGCCACCACCCATGCCTTTGCTTCCATCACCTTTCTCACAACTTGCATCCCCGTGCACCGCCACGAAATCCAAAGAAAAATGATCTCTAATTAGAAAATGGAAGAGCATCCAAGACACAAAACAACGGATCTTGACAAACCTAAAAGTTCCATCGTCGGGAAAGAAAAGGGGGGAGTCGTGCTCCTCTTCACTGCACATCGTCATCGGGAGAGTGGGGGAAGCCATGCTCCTCTGCGCTCCATCTCTAGATCGCCAGTATATGCTTGGAGTCTTCACCATCTCCATGGGAGAGAGATAGAGCCACTGTCGCCATCAACGTGAGAGAGATATCTGTGCCCACCGTTTCCCCTCTCATCATGTGCTACCCTCCATTGCTGGGGTTTGGCACCCATCTAGAGAGAGATTAAATAGAAATTAATGTTAATTAAAAATGGGTTATCATATTCTATAGAATGTGAAAATAATGAATATAGATTTATTGTAAATTATCAATTAGCATTAATACCTATTTAATCTCAATCACAATATTGCAATCTAAAAACCCATATTAGTGTCTCTCCATAGGGGTGGTGAGTCACAATCTCATTTGAAGTTATTCATATATATATATATATATATATGGATTTAATGGGGTTGCCCCGCCCCCTCATTTCGGCGTTTTTTTTATTTTTTTAAAATATCATCATGTATATTCATCCTTATATACCTCCTATATGCCATTCAAATTTTGTTAGGAATAGAGACTCCTACAGCCTCCATCGAGATGATGTCGATTTTAAAAATCCTGTTACCGTTAAAAAATGATTGTCTGGATGAAGGCCATAGGAGTCTCTGTTTCTGACGAATTTTGAAGGCATATAGGAGAGATATAGGGATGAATATACATGGCTATATTTTTTTGAAAAAAAAATAAAAAAATGTCGAAAATGATGCAGGGGCAGCCTTGGGGCAGCCCCATTAATCTCTCTCTCTCTCTCTCTCTCTCTCTCTCTATATATATATATATATATATATATATGTTAAATGAGGATGCCTCCTTAGGGGAACTAACTTGATCCCCACCCCATTTTTCCCATTTTTTTGGAAATGCTTATGTGGAATTTAATCACTATAATCCTATATTATGTCATTCAAGTCATATGGAAGACGTTGCAGAAAGAAAATAAAATCGAATAACAAAGATTAACAAAGATGAAGATGAACCACCTCATGGTTGGCAAGGGCCATGGATACATGATATTACCTCATCATCCAATAAGTTACAAAAGTGATTTAGTTCCAAGTTAGAAAATGAATCCAATATTATTTACAATATTCACGATTCAAAACAAATTTCTAAGATATCAACTTATTGCATTTGCTTCTTATTATAGTCCAAGTATACATTCTCCATCTTAATTTTACCAATTTGTCTATCATATTACAATCATATCTCGATGTATTTTTTAAACTTGATATTAGTTATCGTTGACATAATATTATTTTTCTATCATTCCTTTTTAAATCATTTACTATCAGAATGGTTTCATACTATTATGATTATATATGCCATCAAATTATTTAAGTTTCACGAATGTTATCCGTGTATCCAAAAAAATGTCTACTATATCCTATGCTATACATTATTCTTCTTATTCCATATAAAATTTTTTATTTCTGACCAACTTTTACAATCGTGACTTCCATACTACAATATTTTCAATAGTTGACATTAGGTATCATATACACATCTATATGTTTTGTACAAGCAATGGTGCATTGTGTTTTTGCTCGAATCAATGGTGCTTTGGCTATCACAGAAGACAATTGACTCACTGTCTTCGCATCCAAGTTCATCAAGGAATCGTTGTAACCACATCACTTCTTTTCTTGCTTATATTGGTGCAACGTACTCGGCTTCAATTTTGGGAGTGTAATGCATTTCGATAACTTGGACTGCCACGAAATCGCTCCCCTGTGAAAGTGAAAATTTACCCGAAAGTCAATTTCCTCTTATCTGCATCTCCCATCATGTCAGCATCTGTTTATTCACAGAGTTTGGGATCTGACCTCCAAAAAACAGACACATACTTGAGGTCCCTCTCAAGTATTTCATAATCCACTTCACAACTTTCCAGTGATCCTTCCCTGGATTCGATATGAATCTGCTCACTACGCTCACGGCATGAGCAATGTCAGGTATAGTGCAAACCATGGTGTACATAAGGTTGCCAACTGCGGACCGGTAAGGAATCTTGTTCATCTCAGCTTTTTCCTCAGAAGTAGACGGACATGTCTCTTTCGTCAACTTGAAATGAGCAGCAAGGGACATGCTGACAAGCTTCACATTCTTCATGTTGAGCTGCTCTATAATGCGTTCAACATACTTCTCTTGTGACAACTACAACCTACATTTCTTCCTATTGTGAGTGATATGCATCCCAAGCATTTTGCTTGCCTTTCCAAAATCCTTCATCTCAAATGTCCTGGAGGGTTCCCTTTTGAGCTTTACAATCAACCAGGGATCATGACCAACTATCAGCATGTCATCCACATAGATCGACAAGATAGTGAACATGCCATTGAGAAGACACTAAATGTACACACATGGATACGTTGTAGTCTTCTTGAAATCTGCTTTGTCATGAAAGCGTCAAACTTCAAGTACCAATGTCTAGGGGCTTGCTTCATGCCATAGAGACTCTTCCTCAACATGCAAACCATATTCTCTTTCCCCTTTTCCCGGTATCCATGTGGTTGTTCCATATAGATCTCTTCATTCAGATCATCGTGAAGAAAAGTTGTCTTTACATCCATCTGCTCTAGCTTAAGGTCTAGGCTTGCAACAAGACCTAACACCACTCTCACAGAATTCATCTTCATAACTGGTGATAAGATCTCATCATATTCTACGCCCTCTTTCTAGCTGAATCCCTTCACAACCAATCTTGCCTTGTACTTCATTTGCTTTCCACCATCATCTGACTTCAGTTCGTAGACCCACTTGTCCTCCAGCGCTTTCTTGCATGGAAGAAGATCAACAAGATCATAGATATGATTTTTCTTCAAAGACTACATCTCTTCATTCATTATAATTTGCTAATGATCTCTCTCCTTATGCTCTTGTGTCTCCTCAAAAGTGCATGGCTCATCATGATCAGTCATCATCAAATACTGGAAAGTAGTATAGTGAGATGTGTTAGACTTGTGAGCCCTGGGCGAACCATTCTTACAATAAATGTTATTGTAATATTTAAGTTTATCAATAAAAGTTATTGATGTTTCACTCCCTTTCTGAAATTATATGAATGAATGCACTATAAGGTCCCTCTGTACAATTAGGGTTATGTACCATGGCCAGCTTGATGATCATATAGCTGTTGATTCATTAAATGAATCATAGAGGCTGGTGTTTGGATGAATATCTAAGGAGTTAGATGGAGGACTCATCAAACACCGTCAAATGATTGTCAAGTGGAGATCTCCAGCCTGAGTAGGAGATGGCAATCCTTTCTCACATAGGCTGATATCTGACCGACCTCTTGATGCAGGTCCTCTGCATGGGAATAGTGATTCGGAGGTGTCAGATTAGTTAGGTCAATGGGTTGACCTGACGAGATCGAGATAACCTAAGTCCTATGTTGAATGCTGTCACAGCATAGGCACGCATCCTCTGACCGGAGACAGATATATTGCTATATATCTGAGTATGTACATTTGGCAGACCAATAGATTGATGACCTAACCAAGGTCTATACACCGGCGAGCTGGTGTGCGTATAAGGGTATATGAGCAATATGATCTCTCAAAGGGATCATACAGGTTCACTTGTGAACCGGAAGACATGAGCTCACTCATGAGGTATTGGGACCGATCAAATTCCATGCATGGTCGTCGTGCTTTGGAAGCATGACATGAATTTGAAGGTATGATATATGCTTTGGGAAAGCATATGATCGATACCAAATCCCAATGACCAAGATTGAGAAACTTAATGATTAAACCCTGAAGAAGACAGTATAAAATGATCTTGATCTTCGGGTTGATCATGGGTCTTCCAGTATGCAGGATGTACAGGTATTGGGAATACCTGAAGGGTGATGTGATCATAAACGATTGTATATCCATGACGCTTCCATTCCGAGGGAGTGATGAAACAGGTCTGGATTTTAGTGACTCCTTTCTGTAGAGAAGCAATACGATCTTAGTCCAAGTGTTGGACATTGATCTGAATGAGATTCAGATTCGATGAGAAGATTGGATTTGCGGTCTTGATTTAATCAAGCATCTGTGGGAGGTTCGTAAGATTTGGATTTGAGATAAGATCTCAATATCCAAGTCACTATACATGGAATAATACAATCGCCCTGTCCTTATCTCCATGTATCTGCGGAGAAAGCACATTATTCTTGAAAGGGTTCAAGAATAATTCTTTTGATGAAATATCCAAGCAAGGACTTGATGATTAAATGAGATTTAATTATCAAGCTTAAATATGAATATGATTCATATTGTGAAAATGATTATCTAAGATAATTAAATGAGATTTAATTATCAAGGATTAAGAGAATGTGGATAACACTATCCATGATATATGTGTGTTATAAATATGATTTATAATATACATATGTATGAGAGAGAATTTATGTAAATAGCATTTGTTAATTCATAATGTGGATTGGATTCACATTTGTTAATTAATTGGAAATGCAATTTACTAACTAGTTTGGGTTGTGAATATGATTCACACAATATTCAATGGCATGATTGAAATATTCACAAATTAATTTGGAATTATTTTGGTGAATATTTATTGTAATTAATTAAGGAATAATAAGATAAATAAAATGGAGCAAATAACCACCTCTAGAGGTGGCGTCACCCATGAATGGTTCATGGGTGACGCCCCCCCTTTTTTAGGAGGTTGGTTAGCTCCTTTTGATTTATCATATTATCTCTTAGTTAATTTATATTTAAATTGATGTTGTTGCTTTTTAACCAACAACAAATCATAGCCATTGATTTATCATGGACCAAGCATAGCCCTTGGATCCATGTGTCCCATGGATTGAGATCCATTGGATCCTAAACTAGTATAAAAGGAGGGCTAGGGTAGCCTTTCCAAGTGACAACATTCTTGAGTTCAAGAACTCTCTCTCTCTCATTCTCGTGTGGGCTCTCCTTAATACTCAAGTGGCCGTCCACTTTGTGTATTGCGAAGGAGAGCATTTCGGCTTCGCCTGGATCTTCGTCAAAGGATTGCGGGAAGGACGCGACTCATCATCGTGCCCGCAAGCGCATTCTCCGTGGGTCGGACTTAAGATAGGAGGATCTCTACTTTGGGATCTCGCGATCACAACCACGCTTCAAGAGGTATTTCTTATACTTTGTGGTTTGATGAAACGATCCGAGAATTGTTCTCGTGATCATGTGGTTTCATCGTTAAGTTAAAAAATTTTTAATTTCCGCTGCATCTAGCATCTAGTACGACTAGTTGCTCCGATCGTATACGATACGATCAACACGCTTCCGTGATGTGCTTAAGGATTGACAATATCCTTCAAGTGGTATCAGAGCCAGGTTGAATAAGGTTTTGGATGTGATCCATGAACCTTAGACGATTTGGTTCTTGAAAGGGTTGCGAAATTTTTACTGCATTTCATTTTTCGCACCTCTGTCTAATTGAATTTTTCCGTACTGTTTAAAATGTTTAAACACGAAATTTTCAATTGGATTTTGTTCCCCATTAAACAAGGAAACCATAGGACTTGAGTTTACTAAATTTGGACTTTATTTGCTCAAGATATGGCTTTTTGAATATGACTATATTCACTGTTGCGGGAACTGCGGATTTGAACGTAATTAATGAGATGATTACGGTTTTAATCCGCCTTGAAATGCGTGAATTATCACTTGGGTTCTTTAATAAATCAAATAGGCAATCTTTGGAAACTGAGTTTGCATTTTTTGGATTTAAATTGATCAAGATAAGTTAATTTTAGTGATTGGGGGTCACTGCTGGAAATTAACATTTTTTATCTTGAACCTTGTGATATGTCATTCAATTGTTATGATGAAAATTAATTGTTAATTTTCTGGAATAATTAGTGATAAATATTTGTGAAATATTTAAATAAATAATTATTTCATTTAATGACACTTGCCTAAACTACAATGATGAGATATTAGATCTTGATCATTGTTTCATCAACAAACATTGCTTTCATGAAAACTATAGTTTATCCTACAATAGTTGTAGGACAACTTTTACATGAAAAACCCTTCTTTGCTTGAATAGGATTGGGGATTTGTCTAGCAAATCTCCTTATAATCAAAAATGTTTTGATTTATATTATATGGTATAATTTTCGGTTGAAGAACCGATGAACATCTCAAAGTACATGATGGTCTATCTGGTATTATCCTTTCCCGAGGCGGATGTGGTGCCTAGTCGGAGAGCATTGGGGTCGCGGGTTGCAACGTATGTGGTCCGTCCCACTCTCGTCGGTACTGGCCATGACAGCGGGTAGGGACTGTATAATACCGGAGACAGACAATATGTATTTTTCTAATTATTAAAATTCGAATAATACGTATTTTGAGAATATACCTACTATTCAAGTAAAAGACATGTTTGTTGATGAATGGGTTAATGATTAATTTAATATGATTAAATTAATCATATCCAATAAACACTCTATTTTGAATAGATGTGTATTTCCCTTGGAAGAATTAATTATGTGAATGTGATTCACGATAATTAATTATAAAATTTGAATATGAGGTGGAGGATCACATAAGTGACATCCATGGTCTCCCGTCAAGGCAAAGGATTTCGTCGCCAGTTGTTGTGTATAGGAGACGCCTGTCCGAAGTGACAGATCCTGTGCATGATTTAATTGGATCGGGTTCTTTGCTTCTCGAAAGAGTAAGGCCGTATACGTAGTGGCCCCAATATCGGGTCCTCATATTATTGGGCGATATTGGATTGCGTATAGCGAGTATTAAGCCTGTTGACGGTTGGTTCAATTAACAACGGGTCAACATCACCTTAGGGGTGGTGGGCTTGGGTGTTAAAGACCGAATTGGGAAATGCAAGTTGGACTTGCAAGGCGGAATGTGTTCCCGCTTCTCTTATTCGAGTCACAGGTTCTCATATTATTGGGATGTGATAAGGATAGAGAGGAGATCCCAGATCTTGCTTGAGATATAGCGGTAAGTATATCTCTTACTTTGAAAGAAAAATAAGGGAATAATCTTTCAAAGTCGACATGGCAGGACAAATTTGATTTAAAATGCCTTAATCAAATTATTCTTAAAATGAATATATATTTAATCTATATATTCTAATATAGTGCATTCTTAATTTCAGAAAATGAAGTCCATGAACCCACTTAGCAGGCTTCTAGAGGTCAACCAGTTGACCGGACCAAATTATTCGGATTGGATCCGAAATTTGGATCTTGTTCTCTCTGCAGAGCGCATCTCCTACGTGCTTAGCAAGGACAAGATAGCAGACCCTATGACTGATGAAGATAAATCATATAATGATAAATATGATGAAGATAATAATCTGGCAAGATGTTACATCCTTGGGTCATTGTCCAATGTGCTTCAGAAGCAACAAGTGGAAATAAACCATTGCCAAGAGATTATGCTGAGTCTGAAAGAAATGTTCGGTGACATAAACCGCACACAGCATTATAATGTGATGAAAGAGCTTATTCGCTGCAAGATGCAGGAAGGGACCTCTGTCAAAGAACATGTACTCAAAATGTTTGGGTACCTCTATGAGCTGGAAACCCTGGGAGCCTACTTGGATTCTGAAATGCAAGCTGATTTCATTCTCCTTTCGCTCCCTAAGTCTTTCAACAACTTTGTTGTGTCTTACCACATGAACAAAGGTGATTTCACAAACGCTGGGCTGTTAGCTGCATTGAAGTCTGCAGAAGACGTCTTGAAGAAGGACGGCCCCTCTGGCATGGTGCAGGTGCACAGGTGGAGAGGAAAGCGCGGGCGGAAGCAAGGTTCTCAGAAGGCCCAGCCTCGAAGAGAAAGAAGAAGAATCAAGGAGTTGGTTCATCTTCTAGTGCTTCCACACTGATGACATCGAAAAAGACCGATGTCTTTCACCACTGCAAGAAGCCGGGGCACTGGCGGCGTAACTGCCCGGATTACCTGAAGTCTACTGACAAAGGTAAAGCCCCAGCAGGTATGAAATCTACTTTCATCATTGAAACTAGCTTTCTCGTTGGACGAGAAGGAAGTTGGGTTATAGATTCTGGTGCTTCTGTTCATGTATGCAATTCGTTGCATTTGTTTCAGGAAACTAGGAATCTGGAGCATGGGGAGATAGTTATCCAGATGGGATCTGATGCAAGTGTTGCAGCAGTCGCCATCGGGACATACAAACTGTCATTATCTAGTGGTCGAGTCCTAGTACTTAAAGAGTGTCTTTATGTACCTGAGGTCAGGAGGAACTTGATATCTGTGTCTAAGCTTGTTAGACATGGGTACTCTTTCCTGTTCTGTAATAAATTAGTCATTAATAAATATGATAAATTTGTTGCGGAAGGTGTTCTGACTTCTAGTGGACTCTATGAATTGTGCATTAATGAATGTGTCATAAATGTCACTACCACTAATAATAAAAACCCCAAGAGATCCAGGGAAAATGGAAATCATTCAAATATGATTTGGCATCAAAGGCTTCGTCATTTATCTGTTGATAGGATCAATAGATTGATAAAGGATGGACCTTTAGATTTTCTACAGGTTCAAACTTTACCTACCTGTGAACATTGTATTCGAGGTAAAATGACCAGGATGCCTTTCCGTAACAAGGTTACGAGATGCGAGGGTATTCTAGGCCTAATACATACTGATGTATGTGGTCCCTTCAATACCGCGACTAGAAATGGATATCGATATTATTTGACGTTTATTGATGACCATTCGCGATATGGGTTTATCTTCCTGCTACGTCATAAATCTGAAACCTTTGAAAAGTTCAAAGAGTTTAAGGCTTTGGTTGAGAACCAAGCAGACAAGAAGATTAAACGGATTTGATCTGACCGAGGTGGTGAGTACCTCTCAGATGAATTCAAGGAATACCTTAAAGAGAGTGGAATTGTCTCCAATCTCACTCCTCCTGGAACTCCCCAACTTAATGGTGTTGCTGAAAGACGCAACAGGACCATCATGGACATGGTCCGTTCAATGATGAGTAAAGCACATTTACCTCTTAGTTTCTGGGATATGCAGTAGAGACTGCAATATATATCCTAAACAAGATTCCTAGCAAGTCTATACCAAAGACTCCTCACGAGCTCTGGTATGGAACCAAACCTAGTGTCAATCACTTGAGGGTTTGGGGATGCTTGGTTCATGCGAAGAACGTGGACGCAAGTAAGCTAGAATCTCGCACTCGTGAGTGCTACTTCATTGGGTATGTTAAAGATGGTATTGGATACCAACTTTATGACCCTGAGACCCAAAAGGTTTTTGTCTCTAGGGATGTGAAATTTCTGGAGGATGATTTCCTTAAAAGTCAAGACAAGAATGAAGTAGAGGAGCTCATTGAATCCCCTGAGGATTCTGAGATTCCTGAACCAGAAACTGAAGAAATAAATGAAGATGAAACACCCATACCTCTTTGAAGGAGTTCGAGGGTGGTTGCACCACCTGAAAGGTATGGATTCCATGTGTCAGGAGAGACTGACAATGATCCTTCTTCATATGATGAAGCACTTGCGGATCATGACATGGATAGATGGATGCTAGCAATGAAGTCAGAGATTGACTCCATGCATAAGAATGGTGTATGGACCCTAGAGGATCCACCTAGAGGGGTAAAACCCATTGGGTGTAAATGGATCTTCAAGAGAAAGAGGGGACCTGATGGGAAAGTAGAGACTTTCAAGGCACGGCTCGTGGCCAAGGGCTACACACAGAAAGAAGGCATCGACTACGATGAGACATTCTCTCCTGTGGCCATGCTTAAGTCCATCAGGACACTGCTAGCTATAGCTGCATATCTTGACTACGACATCTGGCAGATGGACGTCAAGACAGCTTTCCTCAATGGATACCTCGAGGAGGATATCTATATGGAGCAGCCCCAGGGCTTCATAGCTGAGGACGGTAAAGTATGCAAGCTGAAGAAATCCATCTATGGGCTCAAACAAGCTTCTCGTAGCTGGAACATCAGATTTGACGAAACCATAAAGAGTTATGATTTTGTGCAAAACCCTGATGAACCTTGTGTGTACAAGAAGCTTAGTGGGAGCGCCATTGTGTTCATCGTGCTTTATGTAGATGATATCCTTATCATTGGGAATGATACAGGAATGATGACCAGTGTGAAGATTTGGCTATCCCATACCTTCGAGATGAAAGATCTTGGAGAAGCCTCTTACATCTTAGGCCTGAAGTTGTTCAGAAACCGAGAAAAGAGAATATTGGGATTATCACAACATGGATACATCAAGAAGATTCTTGAACGATTCCGCATGGATAGTTCGAAGAAAGGATTCCTCCCCTTAGGACATGGTATCCATCTGTCCAAAGGGATGGCTCCTCAAAGTGTTGAGGAAAAGAAGGCCATGGCTGGATGCCCTTATGCATCAGCCGTAGGAAGCTTGATGTATGCCATGATGTGTACTAGGCCAGACATCTGCCATGCAGTGGGAGTGGTAAGTCGTTACCAATCCTGCTATGGAGAGAAACACTGGAATGCAGTAAAGAACATATTCAAATATCTAAGACGGACGCAAGATTACATCTTGGTCTATGGGGATGGTGATCTCCAAGTCTTGGGATATACAGATTCAGACTTCCAGTCAGATATTGATGATCGAAAGTCGACATCAGGGTTTGTATTCCTGTTGAACGGTGGTGCTGTGAGCTGGAGAAGCAAGAAGCAGGACACTACGGCGGATTCAACAACAGAAGCCGAATACATTGCCGCATCGGATGCTGCAAAAGAGGCGGTGTGGTTGCGCAAGTTCATCTTGGAACTTGGCGTAGTTTCCTCTGATACTCCCGTCCCGTTACTCTGCGATAACACTGGAGCCATTGCCCAAGCAAAGGAACCCAGGTGCCATCAGAAGAGCAAGCACGTGGAAAGGAAATACCACATCATTCGGGAGATTCAAAAGCGTGGTGATATCATCATCACCAAGGTGGCCTCTGCCGACAACATTGCTGATCCTCTTACCAAACCTCTGACACAGAAGGTTTTTGACCAGCATGTAATGAGTATGGGTTTACGGATTGTACCTGAATGGTTCTGAGGGCTAGTGGGAGATTGTTAGACTTGTGAGCCCTGGGCGAACCATTCTTATAATAAATGTTACTGTAATATTTAAGTTTATCAATAAAAGTTATTGATGTTTCACTCCCTTTCTGAAATTATATGAATGAATGCACTATAAGGTCCCTCTGTACAATTAGGGTTATGTACCATGGCCAGCTTGATGATCATATAGCTGTTGATTCATTAAATGAATCATAGAGGCTGGTGTTTGGATGAATATCTAAGGAGTTAGATGGAGGACTCATCAAACACCGTCAAATGATTGTCAAGTGGAGATCTCCAGCCTGAGTAGGAGATGGCAATCCTTTCTCACATAGGCTGATATCTGACCGACCTCTTGATGCAGGTCCTCTGCATGGGAATAGTGATTCGGAGGTGTCAGATTAGTTAGGTCAATGGGTTGACCTGACGAGATCGAGATAACCTAAGTCCTATGTTGAATGCTGTCACAGCATAGGCACGCATCCTCTGACCGGAGACAGATATATTGCTATATATCTGAGTATGTACATTTGGCAGACCAATAGGTTGATGACCTAACCAAGGTCTATACACCGGCGAGCTGGTGTGCATATAAGGGTATATGAGAAATATGATCTCTCAAAGGGATCATACAGGTTCACTTGTGAACTGGAAGATATGAGCTCACTCATGAGGTATTGGGACCGATCAAATTCCATGCATGGTCATCGTGCTTTGGAAGCATGACATGAATTTGAAGGTATGATATATGCTTTGGGAAAGCATATGATCGATACCAAATCCCAATGACCAAGATTGAGAAACTTAATGATTAAACCCTGAAGAAGACAGTATAAAATGATCTTGATCTTCGGGTTGATCATGGGTCTTCCAGTATGCAGGATGTACAGGTATTGGGAATACCTGAAGGGTGATGTGATCATAAACGATTGTATATCCATGACGCTTCCATTCCGAGGGAGTGATGAAACAGGTCTGGATTTTAGTGACTCCTTTCTGTAGAGAAGCAATACGATCTTAGTCCAAGTGTTGGACATTGATCTGAATGAGATTCAGATTCGATGAGAAGATTGGATTTGCGGTCTTGATTTAATCAAGCATCTGTGGGAGGTTCGTAAGATTTGGATTTGAGATAAGATCTCAATATCCAAGTCACTATACATGGAATAATACAATCGCCCTGTCCTTATCTCCATGTATCTGCGGAGAAAGCACATTATTCTTGAAAGGGTTCAAGAATAATTCTTTTGATGAAATATCCAAGCAAGGACTTGATGATTAAATGAGATTTAATTATCAAGCTTAAATATGAATATGATTCATATTGTGAAAATGATTATCTAAGATAATTAAATGAGATTTAATTATCAAGGATTAAGAGAATGTGGATAACACTATCCATGATATATGTGTGTTATAAATATGATTTATAATATACATATGTATGAGAGAGAATTTATGTAAATAGCATTTGTTAATTCATAATGTGGATTGGATTCACATTTGTTAATTAATTGGAAATGCAATTTACTAACTAGTTTGGGTTGTGAATATGATTCACACAATATTCAATGGCATGATTGAAATATTCACAAATTAATTTGGAATTATTTTGGTGAATATTTATTGTAATTAATTAAGGAATAATAAGATAAATAAAATGGAGCAAATAACCACCTCTAGAGGTGGCGTCACCCATGAATGGTTCATGGGTGACGCCCCCCCTTTTTTAGGAGGTTGGTTAGCTCCTTTTGATTTATCATATTATCTCTTAGTTAATTTATATTTAAATTGATGTTGTTGCTTTTTAACCAACAACAAATCATAGCCATTGATTTATCATGGACCAAGCATAGCTCTTGGATCCATGTGTCCCATGGATTGAGATCCATTGGATCCTAAACTAGTATAAAAGGAGGGCTAGGGTAGCCTTTCCAAGTGACAACATTCTTGAGTTCAAGAACTCTCTCTCTCTCTCTCTCATTCTCGTGTGGGCTCTCCTTAATACTCAAGTGGCCGTCCACTTTTTGTATTGCGAAGGAGAGCATTTCGGCTTCGCCTGGATCTTCGTCAAAGGATTGCAGGAAGGACGCGACTCATCATCGTGCCCGCAAGCGCATTCTCCGTGGGTCGGACTTAAGATAGGAGGATCTCTACTTTGGGATCTCGCGATCACAACCACGCTTCAAGAGGTATTTCTTATACTTTGTGGTTTGATGAAACGATCCGAGAATTGTTCTCGTGATCATGTGGTTTCATCGTTAAGTTAAAAAATTTTTAATTTCCGCTGCATCTAGCATCTAGTACGACTAGTTGCTCCGATCGTATACGATACGATCAACACGCTTCCGTGATGTGCTTAAGGATTGACAATATCCTTCAAGATGATGATTAATGTACCTCCTAGAACTTCTGACTTGAGGCTCTACTGCATTTGCTTCTTGATGAGGTTGTTCCCCCTATCCAAGATCCCCTGGGCTTGCAACAACGGGTCTGCATCTGGCTCATGTTATTCTAGTTGTGCATCTTCTCCATTTGTACCTAGTACTGGAGAAGGATCCGAGACCTCATCGTTGGCATCATCCATAGCAATCCCATCCGAGTCAACATCACCACTATCGTCCTATTCCTGGTGATGGTCTTCTTCCTTGGATCCTAAAATCAGTATCTGATGAACCTCCATTTCATCGTCATTATTCTATCAATTTGGCCTAAAAAACCCTAGTAAATGTAAATACCTCTGATTCATGCATTTTAGCATTCATGCATCATTGTGTAAATATTGTATAAAATACAGTTTTTAAAGCCATAGTCCGTTTTTCGGCCCTTTCCCGCTTCGCACGGCTTCAGCTTATTCAATCTGGGCTTTGGCACTTTTATAGACTGTGAGCTTCTTTGCTTTCCTCTCCATCAGGAGGAAGATGGTCTAGCCTTCTCCTTTGCCCCGCTTGGGTTCGCTCTCTAGGGTCCATCTCTTTCCGGAAATAGGTGGATTCCGAAGGAACGGTCGGTCTGCCTTCCTCTAAGGGTATTGAAAGGGGGCCCCAAAATACAGGCTACAAGCGGCCAGAATGGAACAACCTTTGTTGTCGTGTCACTCCTTTCATAGGGCGGAATAAAGGCGGATCACCGAATACGCTCTCGCATCGCTTTTTTTTGTAGAAAGCTCGACCAGCGAGAAAAAGTGTTTGGCCCAAACCAAAAAGAGGCCAAAAATTGCAGGAACAACAAAAACTAGAATAAAGAAAAGAAAAGAAAAAAGAATAAAATATTGTAATCCGAAACCCCGAGATCTAGGCATCTAGATGAATAGGTCGACAAGGAATAAAGTAGGGAGAGATAAGGGCCAGAATCTAATAAAAATTCCTTTATTTAATTCATTCTTTATTCATTTTGGGACCTATTTTAATTCCACTTTTTATACTTCAAATAAAGAAACTCTGTACATGAAAGTTGTAGATAATTAAATAAAGAAAAATAAAAAATTAATTTCATATAAAAATAATGTACAGATCAAAAGTTATGGTCTGAATAAAATTCCAAGCTCCCAACTTCCCAGACCTGTATCTCTCAAACAAAAACTTGAAATCTATCAAAATCACCTTTAATTGTATATAATTTTCAATAAGCTATTTAATGAAGGTGGTTTCGTATTTTTTTGAATTACGGTTTGAAAGTTGAGTTTTGGACCCCTATTGTATACTTGTACTGATTAAAATATTCATTTTATTTATTATTCATTATTTTTATTATTTCATATTTTTAATATTTTTTAAATATTATATATGTACATATTAAAACTGGAATAAAATGATAAATAAAACATTAAAATAAAATTCTTATATAAAATACATAGATGAATTACAAATGTACTGTGTTAGAACCGCGTTTTTGGCCGTTTTGGCCGATTTTTGGAGGACGCATCTTGCATCGTTTCGCGATGTGGTCTTCTTGACTTTTTCTCTCCTTACATTCACCATACACGTCCTGGGTATATCTTGAGGATTGGATCATGTATTCACCCTATTTTCTTCGATCCTTGGAGCTTGTTCATCACGTTGTCTGACCCCCCCTCTGTTGTGCGTCAGAACATTGGTTTTTGCCCATTTTGTCAAATTTTAGAGGCCGACGCTTTCATTAAATCGCTGAGATTCCTTCTAGACTTTTTCTCCCCACACATCCACCATACGCACCCAAGCATTATATCAAGGGTTGAGTTGTCGATTCGCTGGATACACATCGATCTTCTTGCCACCTCATCAACTCTCTAACCAGCCCCTGCCACTATTATTAGAGCCTCGTTTTTGTCTGTTTTCTCGGATTTTTCAAGGTCGATCCTTTCACCCAATCGCTAAGCTTCCTTCATTACTTTTTTTCCTTGAAGTACCCTCATACACACCCAGAGGTTGCTTGAGGATTGGATCAACGATTCTCTTGATCTCCATCGTTCTTTGGAGCCGCCCACCTCACATGTACAAAATACCCCATCTTCTTCCCATTCATTTTTTGAACCCTCTTGGACCAGGTCTAGCCCTCCTTCTTCAAGCTCCAAGGTAGAGCAAGGTGACAACACGTTCCCCCGCTCCTCGAAGGCATGGTTAGGTTGTTTCTGAGCGGTCTCCACCACCTTCGGCCATCGCCGCCGTCGAGGTTCCACCTTCCTGGCTTCCCGGCCGGTAAAGGTAACATTTAGATTTAGTTTTTCTTCTTGTTGTAGTGTAACAATCCAACATCTTCAACTTTCATTCATCCTCCTCGACACGGCTCACATCTCACCGCTGCCATCCTCCGCTATTCTGCGTATTCTCCCACGCAACCCCCTCCATCTTCGATCACATACGGTGGCCGGAGCACATCCTTCTTCCCTCACCAAATCGAAGGAAAACCCATTCATATCCCATTTTTTGTGTACCTAACATCTTGGATGAGTTTTGTACTCGAGCCCTTCTTCTAATTGCAGGTACATCGGAGCACCTTTCACGTCGTCACGCGTCGTTGGCCCTTGGATCGGCCTTCTTGTTGTTGTTGTCCAAAGGAAGAAGAAGGGAGGGGGCGGATAGCAGCCACCGTTGGATCCGCCCCTCTCCTTCTAATCTCGACCATCCATCCAAGGGGTAGAAATCTTGTATACACACCTCTTTACTTCTGGCATTTTACGTGTGTGTCTCCAGCCCTCCAAGAGCCTCTGAATGCCACATGGAAAAGTGGCAAGTTTTACAGCCATACCCCTGCACTTTTGGGATATTTCAGAAACTTTTTGAGCTCTATTATGAACTCAGTTTTGTACTTACTATTGCAGATGTACCCTGCACTTAAATGCTCATAAATCATTCATCTGCATTTCATTTCATACGATATTTTTTTGTTAGAAAGCTGCTTTAAAGATCTACATCTTTCAAAATTTCAAAATATTCTGATGTACGAGCTATTAATGGTGAATTTTTGAACTCAGGATACTGATTTGGTGTATTTTGTTAATAACTCGTTCAATACTTGATATCAATTGCTAATTTTTGGACATGTTGTAGAAATTAGTGGGGCTGAATTTGTATTCAAATTTCATCGAAAGATGTTATGGTTTTGTCCTATAGAATTTCTACAATATTTTGAGTGATCGATTTATTTCTGGAGCACCTTTTATCTATTCGAAAATCTAAAAATATGTCCTTATGCCCCTGAGTTTGTTCACAATAAAAGATTTTTGTTGTATTTTTATCATGTTGTTTGAGTAGTCAAAAAAATCAAAAACATCATTTCTACCTTCCTGTTGTCTTTTATTTTTAGTATATTCATTATATCTCAGAAAAATACCAAAAACATACTGTAGCTTTCTCTCATCTATATCTATATCATATCCGAAAGGCATTCAGTAATATTAGGTCTAGTGTCCAAAAACCCAAAAACATTTCAAAACTTACAAAAAATCACTAAAAATTGAAATAGTGTCAAAAACCCGAAAACAAAGTCTTGTTTTCTTTGATATAATCTTATCTATCTATCAAAAATATAGTATAATTTTAGGACTTCATTTTGAAATATTGGTGGTATTTTTTTGAGTGTCCAATTTACCTTATTTTTCCTAGTTTAGAATTGCCCGTTTTATTTTATTACTTGCTCTTTTCTAAAAAAATTCTAAAAACATTTGCAAAATCAATTAAAACACCAAAAATATTTTAGAATCTTTATTTTGAATTTATTTGACTTTTTTTAAAAAAATCCAAAAATATTTTCTCTATTTCTTTCATTTATATCTCTCTCTTAGTAGATCTAGATATCTATAAATCTCCATCATTATTATTTATAATATTATTACTATAATTTTATTTATAAATATAGAACTACAAAAAAACACTTGAATATTTAAAAATCAAATAAAAATAAAATTAAAAACCCACAAAAAATAACACTTGTATAGACAGATACATCACATTCGCATTTGAGCTTCATTGCCCCGATCTACGTGTTTGCTTCCTATGTTCGACACTCTACATTACTTGCCCTATACACATATTTTTTAGAGTTATAATAAATTTTAACTACACACTTTGATTTCCATTGCTTGATATTATTTGTGGATTAATTGTTGATTAAATCCGGATTTCTGAGCGGTCAATGCATCGACTGTGTTCCCGCCTTGTGTGGAATACACGACCGCCTGATTTTAGGGTTTATCAAATGGTGCCATTGCCGGGGAGCAACAACGTTTAGATTGGGATTCATTATTGATTGTGATTATTTGCCTATTTTTGAGCTATATTCATTTGATATTATTGCTTGACTTGTCTAATCACCCTCTCTTTGGACTTTGTGCGAGGTACCGCTGCTCGAGGGAGGCGTTATATCCAAGGCGTTTGTGCACCCACATGAAGGCAGAGCGTGACTTCTAACCTAGCATCAAAGGAGATTTGGAGGATCTGAGGAGACAGTCACCATCTTGAGCATTTTTGCTTATTTGTTTATTTGTGTAATTTGAAGTAAGAGAGAGACTTTAAATTGTAATAACTTGGACTCTCCAGGACACTCGGGCCCAATTTCCAAGTGTTTATTCACTTGGGGGATCACCATTGTTTTTCATCGTTTTCTTGAATTTATTATCTATCTGATTCATATGGATTTAGCCCCTAAATTTAGGAGTTTTTATTGATTGTGACGTAATTAGCTAAGGCCTTATACCTAATGTCTTGCATGCACCTATAGATCGTAATTGGACTTAGCTAACAATTCATTTAAAAAGCTATTTGACTTGAATTAGAGACCACATGCCGGGAGAGGTCGTATACAGCGCTTGCAGGATCCATTGTGGTGGACACCGATCGGCTTCCAAGACCGAACTCCGGTCTCTCTTCCTAGTAATAGCTACTTGTGCTTCACGGTTAATAGAAATTTCTCATCTAGGGACGGTTTTCTCGTGCATCATATAAGTTATTTGTTTCTTGTCTTTAAATTTATGCGTGGATCACCCAGCATGTAGAGTGTTGGAGCAAGGTACGCATTTTTAACTCTGCATGCATCATTGTGTTTGATCGCGCATCAGCTTTTCCGACTTCCTCCCCCGTTTTATTGGACTCAAAATAAAAAAGGAAATCGTAAAATTCGTTAGGCATTGTTTTTATCAGAAAAATACTAAAAAAAGAGATAACCAAATAAAATTGGGACTACTAATGCAAACTTGACCTTAAAACTCAACTCACTCAAAATTTTTGTCTTGGGGAGAGTAACCCCGTCATTGGTTGATTTATCTGCAGCGCGAGAGTGACCCGAACACTAAATAGAGCCATGCCCGAAATTCTAATTGACTACTGGTCTTGGTAAGTCGTTCTCCAGTGAGGATCTCTCCGATATCCGATAAAGCGGACCGCGGCATCCTTAGCAGAGTGAATTGATCGGGTAGCTGGTAAACGATCCGCAATTCATACTGGCTGGGAAAGATCTAATTTAGGATCGGGACATACGGCTAGGAGAGTTGGGTTCCTAACAGCTCGCTTAATTCCTCTGATAGATTGATTGATCACCTAAATAAAATTGACAAGATAAACGACCGAGCCTTTACGGTCATCAGCTCAGAGTTGCGTAGGTGAATTGGAGGTTTGATTGCCAATCTTGTTTGCATTCCAGATGTCATCCACCCTTATCTCCAGATCACGATGATGGGAAGGAGATCCCTTAGGCCACATCTGGTGGCACCGCTATCGAGCACTCCTCCCTATTCATCTAGGTCGGCTTCGGGGAGTTTAGACCCACTCTCCGAGCCTGAGTTTACGTCCACCATGTTCCCCCTTGATCACCCTTCTTCTTCTGTCAGTCATGTGGTGTCAGAGTATAGTGCAATACATATCTCTGTACATTTGACGGCACCTGAGATGGGTACCTTTTCCTTTGCAGAGATCTAAGATATGGCCAGCAGTGAGGGACACCTAGATGAGCAGGGACAACCTTCGTATGTGTATGATCAGACTGCCATCAACAATTCCTTGTTAGCCTCCCTAGAGACAATGCAGAGACAGATCAGAGATCAGGGAGCCTTCATAGATGACATAATGAGAGAGTTGACAAAGATGCGAGAGGACAGAGGAGACATATCTGAGGGCTGTGAAGAGAGACCTGAAAGAGGAGGTGGAGCAGGAGAAGAACATCACCAGGAGGAACAACCACCGAGGACCATGAGACAGTTGCACAACCCTGGTGCAACTCTCACTCACCGATGGATCCAGCTTCCTCCAATTAATGGGAACTTCGAACTTCGCCCCCCAGACCATCCAGTCGTTACCCAAGTTTCATGGGCTGGCCACCGAGGAGCCTCATCTCCATCTGCAGGAGTTCGAGATGATTTGTAGCACTGTCCACGACAGACTGGTGGACGGGGACATGATAAAAATAACTGTCTTCCCATTCTCATTGGTTGACAAAGCAGCCTATTGGCTGAAGCATCTAAGAAGATACGTCACATCTTGCGAGCAGCCCGGACCAAGTACTTAAACAAGTACTATCCACTCGGCCGGACCAACGCAGTGCGAGCTATGATCAGTAACTTCACAATGATCCCGAATAAACAATTCCATGAGGCTTGGGATCGATTTAGAGAGCTCATTGACCGGTGTCCACATCACGATATATCAAAGCATAACCTTGTTTAGAGTTTCTTTTGTGGGCTGACACCGGAGCTGCAGGGCGTGTGAATGCCTCTTATGGTGGGTCCTACTTTTCCAATGGTGAAGATCTGGTACGGGCCATCTATGAGGAGATGGAAGAGAACTCGATAGTGATATCCCAAGCTCGGGTCTACACACAATCAAAGGCCCCCCAGCAGACAGTTTCATATCAGAGAATTGCACGTATCGATGTTGATTCCCACACTCTGTCAGCAGCAGCAGCTCTGGATGAATCCGCCGCAGCTGACATGGGGATCATTAGCAAGAAGTTGGACCGCATCGAGATCCTTGAGAAGAAGCAGAGCCAAGGGCTTGCACAGATGGACCAGCTGACGAAGACAATGAGTGACCTGAAGACCTAGATCCTATGCATTCAGGAGGCACAAATGTCTATACAGCAGCCTCCCAGGTCACGTACTGATTCCAGCAGTAGCAGCTCCACCCAACCCTCTGTCGCATACTGCCAGGTTCACCATATCCAGGCAGAGCCGGTCCAGCAGCTACAGCACTACCCATCGCCGCCACTATCTCAGGACACTCAGATGGTGGTTTACCAGCCGGATCAGCCGCTGGCAGTTCTTCCTCCACCATCCTTCAAGCAGGAGCCATTGATGAAAGCCAATGGGATATGGTACGATCAGTACCCACAGCAGGTTGGGATTCGTCGCGATCACCCGGGATTCCGTTGGACCACTGGAGGCACCTCATCCTAACAGCAGCCTCCCGCTCAGGGCACTCAGAACAGCTAGCAGCAGCATCCCTATCACTCCCACCAGCAGTACCAGCAGGGTCCTCGTCCCTCTTATCAAGGCCAGCAGTGGAGGCAACATCAACAGCCTTACCAGCCATACTCCCAGCCTCCCCCTTACTATTCACAGCAGCAACAACCTCATTTCTAGCATGGGAACACTTCCGGTTCTCCAGTACCTGCCTTCGAGAACCCAACTCTTGACGACCTTGCCCGCTTGCTCTCCGAATAGAAAGCATCCTTCCGGCGAGAAATGGATGAGTTCCAGCAAAGATGAGGGATATCATCAAGGGCACGGCCGCCATACCATCCCAGATTGAGCCTAACCTGAATAGTTTGAAAAGGAAATATGAGCAGGTACAGTCGACAGAGAATACCACTCCTAGTGACTCTTTGCATTACATGTCTTCTTGTATGTTTGATGCTGATTTCGTGACAACTAGGAGCGGTAGGATGCCAGCTGGCGACGCCTCGTCTGAGCGACAACCACGCAAGGAACTAGGAGCTCTAGATGAGGAGAGTAGCGGTGCTGATGCCGCTAATGATGTTGATGACGGTGGTGCTGATGCCACCAATGACAGAGATCTAGTTGACGGTACTGAGGCCGCCGTGACTCCAGATGCAGGAGGTGGTACTGAGGCACCATTTTGCTTGATGATGAGCAAGAGAGCGGTGCTGATGCCGTGAAGACAGATGTCGTGGGTGGTACTGATGCCATCACTTCTACTTCAGTTGTGCTTCCATCTGTTGTGTTGCCACCTTTTGTATCCCAGGACTGTGGTAACAAGAAAAAAGACTAAAAAATGAATAAAGGAAAGGTTTCTTCATCTTCTCAGAGTCCATATGTGTTGCATGATGATCTTGGTATAGATTCCATTCCTTCACAGGCACAGGAACCTCTTCCTAGCCCTCCATCTGAGAAGGGTCCATCCATCCCCTTCCCTCAAGCACTCCGCTTGGCGAAGGGGAATAAAAAAAGAAAATCCAAAAAAGACACATCAGTTAGAGTTCATCCAGGAGATGATTGACAAGTTCCAGATTCAGCTGACTCTACAGGAGGCACTAGAGCACATCCCCCTTTTCCAGAAGAACTTGAGAGAGAAGACTACTATGCATAGGAAGAGGGGGAACCACAGAGGAGAGATCCATGTGCTCACCCATGCCACATGCTTTGCCATTCATAACTGATTGCCAGCCAAGAGACCTGATGCAGGAGCTCCCTATGTCAGATGTAAGATTGAAGAGCAGCAGTTCGATCGTACTTTATTAGACAGCGACTCTTCTATCAACCTCCTTCTGGCAGCCTTACTTGATCGATTCAAGTTTGGCCCTCTCCATCGGAGTAGGTCAGTCCTTCAGTTTGCTGATTGGTCTATTAAGAGGCCGAAGGGGTTGTTGAAAGATGTGGTCGTTACCATTCGGGGCCTGAAATTCTCCGTGGACTTTATTGTATTGGACATGGAGATCCCTGAGTCGGTGACAGATACCCCCATCTTATTAGGATGCCTATTCTTGGCCAGTGCCAAGGCGGTATCCGATCATGACAGTGGGAAGGTGTACTTTCGTGTAGAGGCGAAAGTATACAAATAGAGACGATCGACGAGACTAGAGCATGAGATTCATCCTGCTCACAGCAGTTCAGTGATACAGAGCAGATGACAGAGGCTGAGCGAGACGTCCACCAGGAGTGTGATTTTGTGATGACCGATGATGAAGCAATTTGGGCAGATCCAGTAGCACGAGCCCTCTCCTTGCCAACTGATTCAGCGTACGGACAGCTTATGGCAGTCGAGAGTTTGGACAGCACACCCCTGGCAGAGGACACATTAGAAGCCTACAGTTGTGGGATGAGTGGTGAAGCAGATTTTTATTCATTTTCTGATGATTCAGATCCCTCAGATTCAAACATCGATTGGGATGACTTTGATGAGTATTTGCCATGTCTGATTCCTTCTGAAACGACAGCTAGGGCAGAGTGCGAGCCAACACAGTTTAGAGATATTTCAGCAAGGTTCCCTTTGTCAGATTTTCACAATCAGTGAGAGTTCTCACATGCAGACCTGGTAGTTTTCACTCAGACATATCAGAAGCCAGATTTGCCAGCTCCCAGATACCAGGAATTGGAGCCCTTGACGCAATCGCTGAAGTATAGATTCCTTGCGTGACACCAGATATGCACCCAGTCATTATATCAGCAGATTTGACTGGAGAGCAAGAATCTCGTTTGATGGAGGTTCTTGAAAGAAACTGCAAGGCGATAGGATGGGGTATAGCTGATCTCCAGAGGATTAATCCGGCTCTGTGCTCCCACCATATCTACCTCGAAGAGGATGCCAAGCCCTCGCGTGAGTTCCAGCGACAACTGAACCCGAACCTTCGAGATGTGGTCATGAAAGAAATATCAAAATGGTGGAGCGCCGATTTTATCTACCCCATCTCCGACTCCAAGTAGGTTAGTCAACTACATGTGATACCCAAGAAGATGGGTATCACTACAATTGTGAGCGAGTCTGGAGAGGAGATAGCTACCCGAGTACCCACTTCTTAGAGGGTCTGTGTGGACTACAGACGATTGAATCAGTCCACCAAGAAGGATCATTTCCCACTGTCATTTATTGATCAGATCATCGAGAGGCTAGCTGGGAAGAGTCACTGTTGTTTTCTTGACGGGTACTCCGGCTATAACCAAGTGGCCATTGCGCTAGAAGACCAGGATAAGACGACATTCACCTGTCCATTTGGGACATATGCTTTTAGACGGATGCCTTTTGGTTTGTGTAACGCCACGACGAAATTCCAAAGGTACATGTTGTCCATCTTCTCGTACATGGTGGGTGACTGTTTAGAGGTCTTCATGGATGATTTCTCGGTCTACGGTGATGGGTTTGATGCTTGTCTTGACTGCCTAGACTATGTACTTCAACAAAGCACATAGGTCGATCTTGTCTTATCTTGGGAGAAGAGTCACTTCATGGTGACTCAAGGGACGGTCCTTGCCATATCATCTCCAATAGGGGCATGGAGGTTGCTCCGACCAAGGTGGATATCATTAGAAAGCTCGATCCATCATCCAATCAGTGACATCCGCGGTCTTTTCTGGGGCATGTCGGTTTCTACCTATGGTTCATTCAGGACTTCAATTGTATTGCCCGACCGCTCACTGATTTGCTGACAAAAGACACCGAGTTTATTGTAGATGATAAGTGTCTTGCATCCTTCGAGACTCTCAAGAATCTAGTTGTTAAGGCTCCCGTCCTTCAGCCACCCGATTGGTCTCTCCCATTCGAGATCATGACGGATGCTTCTGATTTTGTTGTAGTGGATGTTCTTGGATAGAGGAGGGATGGATTGTCGTATGCCATTCACTACGCTAGCCGGATTTTGGATGCCGCTCAGCGGAATTATACTGTGACTGAGAAGGAGATGCTAGTCGTAGTCTCTGCTTTGGATAATAACATATCATATATTTTGGGATCAAAAGTGACTATCTTTACAGACCACACCACCATCCTATACCTCATTAATGAAGGGGATTGAGCCGAGGTCGTGTCTTTCCACAAGGCGGATCGACAGTCGTTGAGGTGACCTCAGACGAAATCCCAATTCGATCAACAATTAACCCACAATCAGAATAAAGCAATTAAATCTAAAAAATGTAGAGTTAAAATTTATTATAACTCTACATGCAAGTGTGTATAGGTGTAAGCACAAGTAGATGTCGAACAATAGGAGCAAACGGTTGGGGGCAAAATAAATGCACAGAATTATCCAATTCTCTTCTTGTCCATGATATTGTTTTTGTGGGTTTTTGATTTTATATTTTTTTATTTGATTTTTGATTATATAATTTTTATTTGATTTCTAATTTTAATAATTTTTTTCGATTTTATATTTATGTTTCTATATTTTCTTTTTGGAATAAGATATAAAGCTATATAGAATATATAATAAAAGAGAGATAAGAGAGATGAAAATAGGGAAGAATACTCAAAATATAGTAAATAAAATATTTTTGTGATTTTTATATTTTTCTAATGTTTTTTTGATTTTTCTAGATTTTTTCTAAATTTTTTGGTATTTTTAAAGTCAAAAATAATAAAAACAGTGAATAAAGGTTGCTGGCTGGAATTAAAATTAGGATGAAAAATATTAACAGGGTCCAAAATTCCTTAAATTAATTTTAAAATAAATATAATAAAATAGGGAAAATTCAGTAACTAAAATTATATTTTTAGGATTTTTTTGGAATTTTTAATGTTTTTATAAAAGTTTTTGGGGTTTTACAATTTTTAGGAGTTTTCTTTTGTAATTTTTTAGTGATTTTTAGACTGAAGCTAAAAAAATTAGGACACACGAAATATAATTTTTTTGGAATTGTTCAAAAACGTTTTATAATTTTTATGTATTTTCTAATGCGGACAGTATTGAAAATGCAAGTTTTTGAATTTTTATAAATGTGAAAATGCAATAAAAATGCAAAATAAAAATGTGGCGTAATAATAAAATGCAACAGGAACCTATGTTATTTTTTTGGTGATTTTTGGAATTTTATGGATGCATGCAATAAATAGGGAAAGCAAAATTAAATTCCAACTCTAGTAGGGGCATTTTTGTAATTGAAAATAAAGACATGGTGTTATGTGCAAAAATCCTAACAGAATAAAAATTTATTTAATATTTTAGAACCTTTTTACAATATACAAAAATCGCTAAGGGCATAAGTGCAAAATTCACAACACATCACATGGGACAATACGTGACCCGGCTGGGAGGGACCTCCACGTAATATCCAGTTAGAACAGGGGGTTCTATGCAAAAATCCCATTTATTTATAATGTTACATTTATTTTATAGAACTAAATAATAAATACAAAAATGCAAGGGGCTAAAGGTGCAATTTACCCCTTAAGGCGCTGGATCGGACGGCTGATGTTTTGGACTTATCCACGTGGTGCCTCCACGTTTGCCGATGACGCTTCGCTGATGGACACGTGAGATTAGATCGCGGGTCACGATCTGACGGTCGATGGCGGCTCCATCCAACGGTTGATCTTCAATTTGGGCCTCCTTCATCCAACGGCAGGGACGATGGCTGGAAGAACTGGGAAGAACGCTCGCCGAGGTGAGTTTCTTCCGGTGATATCTCGCGTCTCCGCCGGTCATTGCCGCTCCTGAAGGTCTCTATAGCTTCCTAGGAGGATCCTCTAACTGCTGGAGGTCTTGGATCGGCCTGAGGTACGCTAGAGCGTCGCCACGAGCTCGGGGAAGAAATGGGGCTCCACGTACCTCCGCCGGCTTCGATTGCGTCTCCTAGAGCGCCGTCATGGGTGCAGATCCCACCTCCTCCGACCGATTCAAGGCACCAAGAGATCCCTCCTGTCACAAGTAAGCTCCTAGGACCGAATACGAGGAAGGGAGAAGGGTGAAAATTGACCAACCTTGCAAAGGAGGAGGAGCTGATTTATTTATAAATATTGGTGTGCACCCTTATTGACCAGGAGATGGTGAAGAATGTATGCTATATACAATGTGTACAAGGTATAGGTGTGTATGTACAATGTGCCAGGAACATTTCTTGTGAAGGAAGCAAGTGCAATTGATGTATGGTGCACTTGGCAAAATTGGCAGAAGACGGGGTCTTGGACAGATTTGACGGGCTGGAGGCTGAATTATTTATGAGCATAATGGGGAACCCTTATTGATCGACCAAAAATAAGAAATAAAAGCTATATACAAAGGATACAATACATGGGCGTGTATGAGAGACTATTGGGGAACATTTCTTTGAAGGACGCGAGCGTGAACGATGGATGGAACGCCCGGGAAAAATGGGAGAAGATGGGGTCTTTGACATATTTGACGGGCTAGAGGTTTAATTATTTATGAACATAATGGGGAGCCCTTATTGACCAGCAAAAAAAAGAAATCGGAGCTATATAAAAGGGACACAAGATATGGGCGTGTATGAGGGTTGTTTTACAAGTATTTCCCGTGAAGAGACCAATGTTATTTGAGCGATGGATTGGTCAGGAAAATTTGGGAAAAAAAACGCATGCTTGGACAGATTTGACGGGTTGCAGAGGCTGGAGGGTGAGTTGACCAAAGGTCAACGGAAGGAGCCCTGCCATTGGTCCATGTAGGCTCACTACAGGACAAAATAGTAGGGTTATTAAAGAATAATTATTTAAAAATAATAATAAATTTTATTAATTTTTGGATATAAAATAAAAAATGTTTATTATTTTATGTAGTATTTTATTACGATTTTTATTTATTTTTTGATGTATTTTATTACAAGTTAATTGTTAATGGTGTATGTATAGGTATATTTACATGTATATTGTATAATTTATTTTTATTTTATATATTTCATTTTATTATTATTTTCTTATTTTATATATTTATAACATATTTTTAGGTACCTAAATATATTTTAATTTAATTTTTATGATAGTTTTTGTATACTTAAATGAATTGTATGGGTATAGTTATAGGTATTTTGCCTATACTTTATATACTTCTTTTTATTTTAATGTATTTTATTGATTTTTATTTTTGTTTTATTTTTTTAATATAATATATGTAATATTTACAATATTATAAAAATATGAAAGAATAAAAGAATTAAAGAATGTATTTCCCTTTTATTTATATACATAGGTATTTCAACTATGTTTTGGCATAGTTTTATTTTATTCTCCTTTTTATTTTAGGTTTAATTCTAATTTTAATGTACACCTATGTTATAAATAATGTTTACAAAATTATAAAAATATGAATTTTTAAAAATAATATGTAATAAATAAATTGAATATTTTAATCGGTATTATGTACAATAGGGGCCCAAAACCTATCTTTTGCATAGTAACTCCAAAAAAATATGAAACTACCTCCATTAAATAGCTCATAAAAAGTTATATACAATTAGAGGTGATTTTCCTATGTTTTTAGTTTTTATTTGAAAGATATGAGTTTGTGAAGTTTGGTTTTTGGCTTTTTATTATGGATATAAAATGTACAGTGTATATAATTTTTGTACAAACTCAATTTTGTATTTTTATTTACATTATTATCTACAACTTTTATGTACAAAATTTCTTTATTTGATGAATAAATCACAAAGAATAAAATAGGTGTCAAAAATGCATAATCAATAAATAAATTCACGAGGTATTTATTGTCTTTTTGGCCCTTATCTCCCCCTACTTTATTCCTTGTCGACCAATTCTATTCTAGACTTGGTCTCGGGGTTAGGGTCATAAACTATTTGCAATATTTTATTCCTTTTTCTTTTCTTCTCTTTATTCTATTATTTTGGCATTAAAAACCTTATTTTTTGTACACTTAATACAATAAATAATGAATGCTATTATAGACAAATTGATGTTATTTACATGCATTTGTTGGGGTTTTCAAGGCCAAAATGATAGAATAAAGGTGATGAAATGGAGATTCATCACCCCCCATACTTGCCTTTGCTAGTCCCTAGCAAATACTTATGCACTAAGTACAAAAAGAATAAAGAATAAGAAGAAAAGAAAAAACAAAAATAAAGAATTTTAAAGAATAAATTGAATTGATCATGATTATTAAACTCATCTATACAAAATCAAAGTTTGGAGCTCAGGTTAGACCTTGGTGTGAAATTGTGTGTGGAACCTGGTCGGGAACCAAATTTAAAACACAACAACCTTCGAGAGTCACAGAACTCGGTTCAAATCACCTCAATAGCCAGGTCAGAACTAGCCTACATCATATGCAAACCCTTACGAATATGAAGCTGACTTGTACAGTGTAAGTGATTGTGGCTCTCCCCAGCTGAAATGACAAAGGAATTGACTTCTCCAGAATGACAACCCAATGATTCCCCAATCCAGCCCTCTACCATCGAGGAGCGAGGTATTCCCTTCGAAGTTCAAGTGGCATCCAACTCAAGAGGAGGGGGTGAAGAAGAGAATGGACGGTAGCCAGTGTAGCTACCTATCCTGGGATGCATGACCAGTGTAGTCAAGTCATCCAGCTGCAGGCTCACATGGTATAACTTTGATGCTCAAGTTTCTATACAACATATATACATACTCCGGCATGCACTTTTATTTTTATTTTCAAGCCTGTTCACTTTTTTGGAGTTTTTTTTGAAATACTGTTCACAGCATCATTTACATAAGGACTTTTTCCTCTTGAGCCAGAAGACTATCCCTCTTTTGAAGCTTTATCGCAACCCACACTCTCCTGTCATTCGACTTCATTGAAACTGGACCAGGTTGGGGTGCACTTCTCTCCCTAGACGAGGACGAATGTTTTCACCCGTGTGCGTCTTAGACTGGCAAATCCAACCCCCTCACCACTTCAACTGAGTTGAGCCAAGTGAAAGGTGCAAGTGTCCAAGTTAGGTCACGGCCGACAAGAGTCATGCGTGTGTCTCAAAAAGTTCTATTTAGTCAGTTGAGATGACTTGAACCCAACCCTGATTTCTCAAACAATTAAGTTTGTATAGACCTGAAGTACCTTAAACCTAGTTCCCATAAGGTTCCAGTGCAGTTAGGTGCGGTAAGGTCCAACCAAGCTCCAATCTTCGACTTTATTAGACTAGTTCAATCATCAAGCTCAATCAAAGAATATGAATGCCATGCAAATGCTATGTACAATGATGCAAAGAATAATGTAGTTTTTTCAAAGAATTTTGAAAACAAAGAGAAAACTTTTTACACAAAGAATTTTTACAAATAAAATAATTTTGGCACTCAAAGTATAAAATATGTACAACTATTTACACGGGCGTACCGCTTTATTTTACAGGACTTAAAGAATTTACAGGTTTTAACAAAATGATTTATTTAGGTGTATATATAATTGATAAAGAGTTTTATGTATTTTAATTTCCATTTATTTTATTTTATTTTATTTATTATGATGCTTCTATTCCTCAAATTTATTTAAAAATCATTTTGAAAACTATAGTACAAAATAATTTTTGCAAATATTTACAAACATTTGAAATCCATTTTACAAAGATTTTGCAACCACTATACATACATTTTTCAAAATATTTTTACAGAAGTTTTCAAAATCATTTGCAAATAGGTTTTCAAATCCTTTAATTCACACAAATATAAGATTTTTTGCAATCAAAATATTTTTACAAAGGTTGAAAATATTTTACAAAAAGTTTTCCAAACAGTTCACACCCTTTTTCAAATCATTTTACGAAAATATTTTTAACCTGATTTATTAATCAGTATATACAAAAAGAATCTGAGGAATAAGAAGCACTACTAATGAATTATATCCTATTTTTAGCCATATTTATTAATAATTATACGAAAGAACGAGTTATGGCTAAAGTGTATACAGAGTATATACGACCCCCCCCATACTGAGCATGAGCTATGTCCTAATAGTTCAAAGAGAAAAAGAGAAGACATAACTCGTGCTGAGTATAGAATAGCCTATACTACAACGACTAAAAGAATAACAAATGAAAGAATAACGAGATAAATGAATAAGAAAATGATCGTCCCCCCTACAATTAGGATCAAATAATCCTAAGTATAGCAGGCTGTACACAAGGCTGGGAGGGCCACGGGTGGGAATAAACAGATCAAAGAATTAACAAATCAGGGGTGCACCCCCTCTATACTTAGGACAAAGTACGTGCTAAGTACAGAAAACTGACGCAAAGGGGCGACACCTATTATTCAGATAAAGAAATATGAAAAAAAAAGAAGAAAAGAAGAAAAGATAGATATATAGAGATAGATGAAAAGATCGTGGAGAATATACGCATCACTCCCCCGATACTTAGGGTGAGATATCCCTAAGTATAGGTAACAACAGGAGTGACGAAACTGAACGAGGAAAGAACAACGCGGTGTGTACCTCCCTATACTTAGGAAAAGGTACGTCCTCAGTGTAGACACAAAGATATGGCGATCGATCTAGGGCACACATAACATGCGGGAGAAAGAAGGAATAGACAAAACACATATATACCATAGGTAGAGACTGATGAGGTACATGACGACATCTGACAAGTGAATACCGTGCTCTCGTCGTCGTCTCCTTCTGAGAACGAGGACGTATTCAGATAGTGAAAAGACACCTTGATATGCAATCAGGTGGGTGTAAGCTACCGGGGATAAATAGATCGGAAAGTAAAGCAGGAACCGGTAGCGTAAATCAGATGATCGACTCATAAAGTGTGAAAGAGGTGAACGGAGCCGGTACCGTAAGACTTGAAGGGAGAAAGAGAAGTACAGACTCCTCCAAGTCAATCAAAGTCTCTAAGGATATGAGCATGAACACATGAGACTTTCCTAATGCAGCGGTGTAGCATCCGATGGGCATAAAATTTGAAGGTCACAATACACACCGAGCACTACACACCCGAGGTCAACCCTGTGAGGGTTCTCAAGGTGAGCGGGAGCAGAGAATAATCAGAAGACTCGGCCCCGTGCTCCAACAGAGAGGAGACATAACCAGGGAGGAGACCGAGTACAAAAATCCGCAGACTCGACTTTGTGCTCCAACAGATAGGAGACACCAGCAGTGAAGCCGAGTACCTAAAGTATGACGTACTCTCTCGCAGATAACCCTCGAGGAGTAGTACATGCTAGTCAATGAATAATCAGAATAGAGGCTCACCCTTGCGAGGGTCGTCAAGGTGAGCAGACTCAAAGGAGCTTGATCCATCAGATGGATCACAGAAACGGTCTCGGTAGCCGACAGATCGGCTACCAGCAGAAGAGACCGATAAATCAAGAAAGTGTGGCAGCATCCCGCAGATAACCCTCGGGGAACGTACTGCCAACTAAGCATCGAATAATCATAGAAAGATGCCTCATCCTTGCGAGGACCATCAAGGAGATTAGGCTCAAAGGAGTCAAGTCAGGCGGGGCCCAAGATCCAGCAGATTGGGTAAATATCAAAGCAATGGGGACCAAAAGCATATCAGACGACTTGGCTTCGTTCTCCAACAGATAGGAGACACAACAAGCAAGGGGAATCGAGTGTAAAGAATGTGTCGCATTTTCCCGCAGATAGTCCTCGGGGAACAATGCAAACTAGACAGTGAATAGTCAGATCAGATCTTGTCCTTGCGAGGGTCGTCAAGGATAGAGGACTCAAAGGAGTCAATCACAATGGTCTCGATAGGCGGCAAATCGCCGATCATCAGAAGAGACCGCATAATCTAGAAAGGTGTCATAAGCTCTTGCAGATAACCCTCGAAGAGCACTATGAACTAGGAATGGAATAATCAGAAATGTAACACTCATCCTTGCGAGGACCGTCAAGGAGAAAAGACCCAAATGAGTTCGGGCCATTGGCCTCGTGCACCGACAAATCAGGCACACAATCAGGAGTGAGGCCGAATATGTGAAATCAAACGATACGGTTTCCGGCACCAACAAGGTGGAGACAAGGTCAATGTATGAAACCGATCTTAAAGAATGTGTCGTATTCTCCCGCAGATAGTCCTTGGGGAACAATACGAACTAACTCGGTCAAATCATGGGATTGCTAGCATCATATCTCAGGTCCTCAAAAATGATAAGTCAACCACACCTCAAGAGGGCATAAGATCATGTGAGGGAGAAAATAATCACGAAGTTCCGAACATCCCTCAGTCAATCCAGTCAGCTAAGACGGCACGAACGATAATCATGAATCCTCAAAGTGCCATAGGTGGATGATAGAATCAGGAGATCAAGGATTGACTAATCAGAAGATGCGAGATCATGTGGGTTCCGTACACCTTTGTCTTGAAGTTCAAATAGATGGGTAGGAACCTCAAAATGGATAAATCAATGACGGCTCATGAAATCATCATCATATCATCACAATACGTCGCATCCTCAATCCAGTGTGCTAGATCTAAATCCTCAAATAATAATCACACCTATCGATCATGCATCATCAAAGTCCTCAATAAGCACCTATGCACATATCGAACGTCAAATCCACCGAGAGTAAAGGTATCAATCTCAGCACCCTCAAGGCAAGCCCGGCTTACTCCCACAATCTCTGTAAATAAAGAATCCTCTATGCGGTCTATCTCTAAAAGCACAACAATCCGATGTAAAAGAAGAGATGATACGGGGGACACGAGGAGGGTGGGTAATAAGAGGAACACAAAGATCAGGCGAAGTTGATTGAGCGCAAGCACCAATATCACGACTTAATGCAATTGAGGAGATATATGTATAAGCGAGGTAGAGAGACTCAAAGATGAAAAATGCATGGCTCACTCGGACGGGACCGATAACTCAAAGTGAAGATGCAAATGGACACCAAGTCTCAATAAATACACAAAGCAAACCCCTGATTCACCTACTCAACACTGTGAAGACCGATATGTGGTCTTTTCATCTTGTTGCTTTTAGAGTTAGGTGATCATAAAAAGTTGCACACATCAAAATTAGGCTTTGGGATTGGGGCACTAATCCTTAGCGTGTACGTAGAAATAAAATGCTCAAACAAGGAGGGGGTTGCTCTCCCCAAGACAAGGAGTTCATTGCGTTTTATTTTAGGTCCAATAGAGCTAGCAATCCCGATTTTATTTTAGTTATCACTTTTTTTAATATTTTCAATGCACGTGCCTACCGAGGTTCCAATTTCCATTAATCATCCTAGGTTGGCAAAAACAAAGGGAGAAGGTTGGAAAAGTCATGCAATTCGGAAAATGATGATACATACTAAGTAAGAAGACTTACAGTGCCTCCAGCTCTCTCCATGCGGGATGCAAGACAGAATTGAAACATGTGCTACATGAAATGCAATACGATGAAATCGCCCTAGGATAGTAACTGTTATTATCGTAAAGCACCAAATGTTGGTTATTCAAAGTCAAACCCTAAAGTACGGTCTTGGAGACGTCTCGGTGCCCTCCACAACGGGTCCTGCCAGTGCTGTATGACGTCTCTCACGGCGCGCGTGTTTAAAATTAAATAACCAACAATTATTAATTTGAATAAGTCCAGAAGTGCATCTATAGGTACAGACAAATATATTAGGGGCTTTGGACCTTAATCTATCGGCAAGCAATTCCTAAGCGAGGGCTCATTCACACAAAATAATAAAAATAAAAAAAAAGGAAAAAGCGTCAAATCCATCGAGGCCCCCAAGGGAACAATCCCTCGGGCAATGGACCTCGGGAAGTCGGAGCGTCTGAGAGTCCTGTATTGTTACAATTACAGGGTCACTCTCTCACATAAATATACATAAATAATAAATAATGCAAAAATTAGTCTGCCTTCCAAAACTCTCCTCCATCTGCCTTCGATGCTCTCTCCTGTTGGTTGGTGTAGAAGAGACAACTCTGCCTCACTCGGGTGCATCGGACTTCCTAGGAATTCCTCCTTCGCTTGGCGGTCCCTCGCATCGAAGGCAAATAAAGAAGAGGGTCAGAACAGTCACAATAATATCAATAACGCAAATATAAAATAAATGTGGACAAGAGTGAAGAATCAAAAAATAATAAGTATCCCAAACGACGTTGCTCCCCAGCAACGGTGCCATTTGATGAAGTGGATTGAGCCGAGGTCGTGTCTTTCCACAAGGCGAATCGACAGTCGCTGAGGTGACCTCAGATGAAATCCAAATCGATCAACAATTAACCCACAATCAGAATAAAGCAATTAAATCTCAAAAATGTGGAGTTAAAATTTATTATAACTCTACATGCAAGTGTGTATAGGGGTAAGCACAAGTAGACGTCGAACACAAGGAGCAAACGATTGGGGGCAAAATAAATGCACAGAATTATCCAATTCTCTTCTTGTCCATGTTATTGTTTTTGTGGGTTTTTGATTTTATATTTTTTGATTTTATTTTTGATTTTATAATTTTTATTTGATTTTTAATTTTAATAATTTTTTGGTTTTATATTTTATGTTTTTATATTTTCTTTTTGGAATAAGATATAAAGCTATATAGAATATATAATAAAAGAGAGATAAGAGAGAGATGAAAATAGGAAAGAATACTCAAAATACATTAAATAAAATATTTTTGTGATTTTTCTAGATTTTCCTAATTTTTTTGGTATTTTTAAAGTCAAAAATACTAAAAACAGTGAATAAAGGTTGCTGGCCGAAATTAAAATGAGGATGAAAAATACTAAACAGGGTCCAAAATTCCTCAAATTAATTTTAAAATAAATATAATGAAATAGGGAAAATTTAGCAACTGAAATTATATTTTTAGGATTTTTCTGGAATTTTTAATGTTTTTTATAAAGGTTTTTGGGGTTTTACAATTTTTAGGAGTTTTCTTTTGTAATTTTTAGTGATTTTTGGATTGAAGCTAAAACAAACTAAGACACACAAAATATATTTTTTTTGGAATTTTTCAAAAACGTTTTATAATTTTTATGTATTTTCTAATGCGAACAGTACTGAAATGCATGTTTTTGAATTTTTATAAATGTGAAAATGCAATAAAAATGCAAAATAAAATTATGGCGTGATAATACAATGCAACAATAACCTATGTTATTTTTTGGTGATTCTTGGAATTTTATAGATGCAAGCAATAAATAGGGAAAGCAAAAGAAATTCCAATCCTAGCAGGGGCATTTTTGCAAATAAAAATAAAGACAAGGTGTTATGTGCAAAAATCCCAACAGAATAAACATTTATTTAATATTTTAGAACCTTTTTACAATATACAAAAATCGCCAAGGGCATAAGTGCAAAATTCACAACACATCACGCGGGACAACACGCGACTCGGCTGGGAGGGACCTCTATGTAATATACAATTAGAATAGGGGGTTCTATGCAAAAATCCCATTTTTTATAACATTACATTTATTTTACAGAACTAAAAAATAAATACAAAAACGCAGGGGGCTAAAGGTGCAATTTACCCCATAAGACGCTGGATCGGGCGGCTGATGTTCTGGACTTATCCACGTGGTGCCTCCACATTTGCCGATGACGCTTCGTCGATGGACGCGTGAGATTAGATTGCGGGTCGCGATCTGATGGTCGATGACGGCTCCATCCAACGACTGATCTTCAATCTGGGCCTCCTTCTTCATCCAACGGCTGGGATGATGGCTGGAAGAACAGGGAAGAACGCTCGCCAGGGCGAGTTTCTTCCGGTGATATCTCGCATCTCCACCGGTCATTGTCGCTCCTGAAGGTCTCTATAGCTTCCTGAGAGGATCCTCTAACTACTGGAGGTCTTGGATCGGCCTGAGGTACGCTGGAGCACCGCCACGAGCTCGGGGAAGAAATGGGGCTCCAGGTACCTCCGTCGGCTTCAATTGCGTCTCCTGGCGCGTTTCAAGGCGCCTAACCTGCACAGGAAGCTCAGACGGCTCGAGGGTGTCTCCCTCGACCAGGGGTTTGAAGCTATTAGCACGGGGATGGTGATGGGCGAGTAAGATCCAGCGAAGGGTGGTGGGGAAGCCTCGATTTGCGGAACCAAGGAGGCTCCGGTTGATAGGAAGTGGCTGGGAGGTGGAGAAGGCGATGGGGAACGGAATGAAGGCGTAGTGGTGGTCAGAAAGTCACTAGAAGGCTTGGGAGTCGTCGTCGGAGCGGAGCTCCGGCGAACTACGACTCGACCGATTCACGGCGATTTACTTAACTACAAACTAAACTAACAACGGGAAATAAATGCTGGAATGAAAATCTATCTACGAAAGTAGAAAAAGGGCTCTAATACCTGGTGGGAACCAGGGAGCGTGGAGATCGCCGGAGCGCCGTCGTGGGTGCAGCTCCCACCTTCTCCGACTGATTCAAGGCGCCAAGAGATCCCTCCTGTCACAAGGAAGCTCCTAGGATCGAATACGAGGAAGGGAGAAGGGTGAAAATTTACCAACCTTGCAAAGGAGGAGGAGCAAGTTTATTTACAAACATTGGTGTGCACCCTTATTGACCAGGAGATGGTGAAGAATGTACGCTATATACAATGTGTACAAGGTATAGGCGTGTATGTACAATGTACCAAGAACATTGCTTGTGAAGGAAGCAAGTGCAATTGATGTATGGTGCGCTCGGCAAAATTGGCAGAAGACGGGGTCTTGGACTGATTTGACGGGCTGGAGGCTGAATTATTTATGAGCATAATGGGGAGCCCTTATTGACCGGCTAAAAATAAGAAATAAAAGCTATATACAAAGGATACAATACATGGGCGTGTATGAGAGACTATTGGGGAACATTTCTTGTGAAGGACGCGAGCGTGAACGATGGATGGAAAGTCCGGGAAAAATGGGAGAAGATGGGTTCTTTGACAGATTTGACGGGCTGGAGGCTGAATTATTTATGAACATAATTGGGAGCCCTTATTGACCGGCAAAAAAATAAGAAATCAGAGCTATACACAAGGGACACAAGATATGGGCGTGTGTGAGGTTTGTTTTGGGTGTATTTCCCATGAAGAGACTGATGTTATTTGAGTTGGAGAAAACGCATGCTTGGACAGATTTGACGGGTTGCAGAGGCTGGAGGGTGAGTTGACCAGAGGTCAACGGAGGGAGCCCTGCCATTGGTCCATGTAGGCTCACTACAGGACAAAACAACATGGTTATTAAAGAATAATTATTTAAAAATAATAAATGATTTTATTAATTTTTGGATATAAAATAAAAAATATTTATTATCTAATGTAGTATTTTATTACGATTTTTATTTATTTTTTTGATGTATTTTATTACAAGTTAATTGTTAATGGTGTACGTATAGGTATATTTACATGTATATTGTATAATTTATTTTTATTTTATATATTTTATTTTATTTTCTTATTTTCTTATTTTATATATTTATAACGTATTTTTAGGTACCTAAATATATGTTAATTTTATTTTTATGATAGTATTTGTATACTTAAATGAATTGTATGGGTATAGTTATAGGTATTTTGCCTATAGTTTATATACTTCTTTTTATTTTAATGTATTTTATTAGTTTTCATTTAGGTTTTATATTTTTAATATAATATATGTAATATTTAAAATATTATTAAAATATGAAAAAATAAAATAATTAAAGAATGTATTTCCCTTTTATTTATATACATAGGTATTTCATCTATGTTTTGGCATAGTTTTATTTTATTCTCCTTTTTTTAGGTTTAATTCTAATTTTATTGTACACCTATGTTATAAATAATGTTTACAAAATTATAAAAATAAGAATTTGTAAAAATAATAAGTAATGAATACATTGAATATTTTAATCGATATTATGTACAATAGGGGCCCAAAACCTATCTTTTGCATAGTAACTCTAAAAAATATGAAACTACCTCCATTAAATAGCTCATGAAAAGTTATTACAATTAGAAGTGATTTTGCTATGTTTTGAGTTTTTATTTGAAAGATATGAGTGTGCGAAGTTTGGTTTTTGGATTTTTATTCTGGATATAAAATGTACACTGTATATAATTTTTGTACAAACTCAATTTTGTATTTTTATTTACATTATTATCTACAACTTTTATGTACAAAATTTCTTTATTTGATGAATAAATCACAAAGAATAAAATAGGTGTCAAAAATGCATAATCAATAAAAAAAATCATGAGGTATTTATTGTCTTTTTGGTCCTTATTTCCCCTTACTTTATTCCTTGTCGAGCAATTCTATTCTGGACTTGGTCTCAGGGTTAGGGTCATAAAACATTTGCAATATTTTATTCCTTTTTTATTCTCTTTATTCGATAATTTTTGCATTAAAAACCTTATTTTATGTACACTTAATACAATAAATAACGAATGCTATTATAGACAATTTGATGCTATTTACATGCATTTCCTGGGGTTTTCAATGCCAAAATGATAGAATAAAGGCGATGAAATGGAGATTCATCAGCCATGACAAAGAATGATGCCAAAGCTCGACTTACCAGATGGATCCTTCTGCTCCAGAAGTTTGATATTGAGATTAAGGATAAACCTGGAGTTAAGAATGTGGTGGCGGATCACCTCTCCTGATTAGAGAACCTTGAGGAATCTGAGCCCATTGCACCTATTACTGAGACATTTCCAGATGAGGCGATCCTTGCCATCGCCTCGCATCCATGGTATGCCGACATTATGAACTATCTTGTCGCCAAGATGGTTCCACAAGGTTGGCCCAGGCAGCGACTTGAGACCTTCCTTGCGAAGGCCAAGTCATACCATTGGGAGGATCCCATCCTTTATCATGAAGGAGGGGATAGTATCTGGAGGAGGTGTATTCCTCAAGAAGAGCAGCATAGCGTCCTCACCTACAGCCACAAGCTTGAGGCAGGAGGACATCATTCTGGGAGACGGACATCATTCTGGGAGACGGACATCACATAACGTGCTCCAATCCGGCCTTTGATGGACTACCTCTTCAAGGATTCCGACGAATTCGTGAAGAGGTGTACTGACTGTCAGAAGATGGGTACTTGCGAACATAGAGATATGACGCCCATGCAACCCATTCACTTTTGTGAGGTTTTTGACGCATGAGGATTGATTTCATGGGCCCATTTCCTAAGAGTCAGGGATTCGAGTACATTCTTCTTGTTGTAGATTATGTGAGTCGTTGGGTTGAGGCCATCCCCGCCCGAACCGTAGATGCTAAGACTGTGTGTCGATTTTTGAGGAAAAATATCATTTTACGGTTCGGGGGTACCTAGAATTCTAATTTCAGATAGGGGGACTCAATTTATCAACGACAAGGTAAGGGACCTTGCGGATGAGTTCAGTATTGACCATCGTGTTGCCACTCCATATCACCCTCATACTAATGGTCTTGTTGAAGTATCGAACAGGGAGATCAAGACTATTTTACAGAAGGTAGTCCGCCCAGACCGAAAGGATTGGTCACAGCTTTTGGACTCGGTCTTGTGGGCCTATCGGACTTCCTTCAAGACACCATTAGGGACATCTCCCTTTCATCTCGTCTATGGCAAGCCATGCCATTTGCCAGTGGAAATCAAGCACAAGTCACTATGGGCAGTTACAGAGTTATTATTGGATCCCGAGAGTATAGGAGAACCGCGGAAAGCAGAGTTGGCATCCCTGGAGGAACTGAGAGATACAGCCTTTTTGAGTAGCCTACAGTACAAGGAAAAAGTGAAGATATGGCACGATTCTCATATCAGCCATAAACAGTTTGAGCCAGATCAGTGTGTATGGTTGTTTGATTCTAGACTGAAATTATTTTCAGGGAAATTACAGAGTAAATGGAAAGGTTAATATGTGGTCAGAAAGGTACGTGACAATGGTAGTATTGATATATCCGAGTGTCATCTTCCTCTACCTTTCGAGTTAACGGTCAATGCCTGAAACTATATCTAGATCATGATCCGTCGACCGTTGACGTTGCCCCTATTCATCTGGTATGAGATGTGCTCTTTGACTCACATCACCTGCATCTCATACATGGTTATCACTTCCATCTCCCACTGTATAGATCCATATCATTCATTCATTCATTCTTTATGTCTGCCACCCCGTCATCTTATGATTTTGCTATACTTAGGATACACCTCGTCCTAAGTAGGTGGGTGCACACACTGAGTTGTTCTATTCTATGATCCCCTCTTCTGTCTCTTCTTCTTGTCTATACTCAGGGTATTTTACCCTAAGTATAGGGGGAGACAGACTGAGTTGTGATCTATTTATTCTCTTTTCTTATTTTCTTCTTTTCCTTTTCTATCTTCTTTTTCTATCAGAATGGTGTCGCCCCTTTTTGTCAGTCTTCTTTACTTAGGACGTACTTTGTCCTAAGTATAGGGGGGTGTACATCCCGAGTATCTTCTATTCTTTGATCCTCTCCATTGTCTCCTCTTCTTGTCTATACTTAGGGATATCTTACCCTAAGTATAGGGGGAGGCAGTCTGAGTACGATATGTTCATTCCCACCCTTGACCCTCCATGTCTTGTGTACAGTCTGTTATACTTAGGATTATTTGATCCTAAGTATAGGGGGGACGGTCAACTTCTCATTAGTTTATTCATTCATCGCTTATTCATTTATTCTTTAGAATTTTCTATACTCAGTACGAGTTATGTCTTCTCTTTTCTCTCTGACCTATGAGGACATAGCTCAAGCTAAGTATAGGGGGTCGTATATACTGCGTATATACTTTAGCCATAACTCGTACTTCGTATTTTTATTAATAATTATGGCTAATTATACTATTAAAATTCATTAGAAACTTTAATAAAAAGATGTGATTATTCCTCAAATCCTTTTGTACTTACTGGTTAATAAATCAGGTGAAAATATTTTTTTTACAAAATGTCTGAAAAATAGTTTGAAAATACTTTTGAAAAATCTTTTGAAAACTATTTGGAAAATGTTTTGTTACATATTTTCAAACTTTGTAAATTATTTTGTTTTGTGACATTTATTTTCTTTGTGTGAAATAAAAATGTTTGAAAAATGATTTGCAAAATGGTTTGAAAAACGGTTGCAAAAATATTTGAAAAATCTAAATATATTTTTTGGAAAACCTTTGCAAAATGATTTTCAAATATGTGTACATGTTTGTAAAAATTGTTTGTAAAAATTATTTTGGACTATAGTTTTCTAAATTATTTGAAAAACCTTTTTCAAATAAGTTTGAGGAATATATACATCTCACCAAAAATCTTTATATATACTCGTTTAAAATTGATCACTTACCCTTTGTAAATTCTTAAAATCTACTTCTTGTAAATATAAGATGCATCCATGTGTAAATATTTGTACCTAATTTTTAGCCAAAATCTTTTGTTTTCAAAAAATACCAAAAACATTTGCAAAACTAAAATACCAAAAACATTTGAAAAATCTATTTGAAAATACCAAAAAAATGCATATGCATCATCTTTTCAAAAAAATCCATAAAAAGTTCAAAATCATTAAAAATTGCATCACAAAAAATACTTTCTGCATAGCATTTGCATAGCATTCGCATTTTTGGATTGAGTTTGATAGATGAACGAGTCTAAGTAAAATCCGAAGATTGGAGCTTGGTTGGACCTTAATGATAGGAACCTTATAGGAGCTGGAATTGAGGTACTTCAGGTCTAGTTGACTTAATTCTTTGAGGATCACGAGACTTGGTTCAATGGATTCTTGACTGCTTATGTAGAGTATTTTGGAGCACATGCACGACTCTTGTTGATAATGACTTAACTTGGACACCTGCACCTTTCACCTGGCTCAACTTAGTTGGAGTGGTGAGGGGGTTGGATATGCCTGTATGAGACGTGCACAAGTGGAAATATTTGTCCTCCTCTAGGGAGGGAAGTGTACCCCAACCCATCCGGTGATGATGAGTTTTGAGGACAGGAGATTATGGGTTGCAATAAAGCTTCAAAAGAGGGATAGTCTACTGGCTCAAGAGGAAAAATTCCCTATGCAAATGTTGTTGTATATAGTCTTTCAAAAAAAGTAAAAAGCAAACACTCCAAAAAAGTGGACAGGCCTGTACAAAAATAAAAATGCCTACGAGAGTGTACATATGTGTATAGTCAATAAGCAAGCTTGAGCTTTAAAGGCAAATCATGCGAGCCTGCAGCTGGATGACTTGACTACACTGGTCTTGCATCCTAGGATAGGTAGCTACACTGGCTACCGTCCATTCTTCTCTTCACCCCCTCCTCTTGAGTTGGTTGCCACTTGAACTTAGAAGGGAATACCCCGCTCCTCGAGGAATGAGTTATTGGATTGGGGAATCATTGGGTTGTCATACTGGAGAAGTCAGTCTCTTTGTCATTTCAGTTGGGGAGAGCCACCATCACTTGCACTGTACGAGTCAGATTCATAGTCGTAAGGGTTTGCGTATGGGTTGAAGTGTTCTAATCTGGCTATTGAGGGGACTTGAGCAGAGTTTTGGGATTCTCAAAGGCTGTTGGATTTCAAAGCCGGTTCTCATTAAGGTTTCGTCCGCACTAAAATACCAAAGGTCCGACTTAAGCTCCAAACTTTGATTTTGTGAAGACAAGTTTGATAATTAAATTTATTCCATTTTTCTTCTTTTTCTTTTCTTTGTTTTTCTTTTCTGCACTTATTGCATAAATGTTTGCTGGGGGATGATGAACCTCCATTTCATCATCTTTATTCTATCATTTTGGCCTAAAAAACCTAGTAAATGCATGTAAATACCTCTAATTCATGCATTTTAGCATTCATGCATCATTGTGTAAATATTGTATAAAAATACAATTTTTAAAGATAAAATTATAGAATAAAGAAAGAAAAGAAAAAGAATAAAATATTGTAAATATTTTATGACCCGAAACCCCGAGACCTAGGCATCTAGATGAATAGGTCGACAAGGAATAAAGTAGGGGGAGATAAGGGCCAGAATCTAATAAAAATACCTTTATTTAATTCATTCTTTATTCATTTTAGAACCTATTTTTAGTTCCACTTTTTATACTTCAAATAAAGAAACTTTTCCATGAAAGTTGTAGATAATTAAATAAAGAAAAATACAAAATTAATTTCATATAAAAATAATGTACAGATCAAAAGTTATGATCTGAATAAGATTTCAAAATCCCAACTTCCCAGACCTGTATCTCTCAAATAAAAACTCAAAATGTATCAAAATCACCTTTAATTTTATATAATTTGCAATAAGCTATTTAATGAATGTGGGTTTCGGATTTTTCGGAGTTACGGTTTGAAAGTTGAGTTCTGGACCCCTATTGTATACTTCTAACGATTAAAATATTCATTTTATTTATTATTCATTATTTTTATTATTTCATATTTTTATTATTTTGTAAATATTATATATGTACATATTAAAACTGGAATAAAATTATAAATTAAACATTAAAATAAAATTCTTGTATAAAATACATAGATGAATTACCAATGTACTGTGTTAGAATCGTGTTTTTGGCCGTTTTCGCCGATTTTTGGAGGATGCATCTTGCATCATTTCATGATGCGGTCTTCTTGACTTTTTTTCCTTACATCCACCATACATGGCATGGTATATCTTGAGGATTGAATCATGGATTCGCTCTATTTTCTTCGATCCTTGGAGCATGTTCATCACGTTGTCTGACCCCCCTCTGTTGTGCGTCATAACATTGGTTTTTGCCCATTTTCTCAAATTTTTAGAGGCCTACGCTTTCACCAAAACGCTAAGATTCCTTCTTGACTTTTGCTCCATATACATCCACCATACACGCCCAAGCATTATATCGAGGGTTGAGTTGTCGATTCGCTGGATACACACCAATCTTCTTGTCACCTCATCAACTCTCTAACCAGCCCCTGCCACTCCTGTCAGAGCCTTGTTTTTGTCCGTTTTCTCAGATTTTTCAAGGCTGATCCTTTCACCCAATCGCTAAACTTCCTTCACGACTTTTTTTCCTTGAAGTACCCTCATACACGCCCAGAGGTTGCTTGAGGATTGGATCAACGATTCTCTTGATCTCCATTGTTCTTTGGAGTCCTACAAAGCACCCCATCTTCTTCACATTCATTTTTTGAACCCTCTTGGACCAGATCTAGCCCCCCTTCTTCAAGCTCCAAGGTAGAGCAAGGTGATAGCATGTTCCCCCGCTCCTCAGAGGCGTGGTTAGGTTGTTCCAGAGCAGTCTCCACCACCTCCGCCCATCACCGTTGTCGAGGTTCCACCTTCCTGGCTTCCCGACCGGTAGAGGTCACTTTTAGATTTAGTTTTTCTTCTTTTTATAGTGTAACAATCCATCATCTTCAACTTTCATTCATCCTCCTCGACACGGCTCACATCTCACCGCCACCATCCTCCGCTATTCTGCATATTCTCCCACGCAACCCCCTCCATCTTCGATCACATACGGTGGCCGAAGCACATCCTACTTCCCTCACCAAATTGAAGGAAAACCCATTCATATCTCATTTTTTATACCTAACATCTTGGCCGAGTTTTGTACTTGAGCCTTCATCTAATTGTAGGTACATCGGAGCACCTTCACACCGTCGCGCATCATCGTCCCTCAGATCGGCCTTCTTGTTGTTGTTGTTGTCAAAAGGAAGGAGAAGGGAGGGGCGGATAGCAGCCACCGTTGGATCCGCCCCTCTCCTTCTAATCTCGTCCATCCATCCAAGGGATAGAAATCTTGTACACACACCCCTTTACTTCTGGCATTTTACGTGTGTGTCTCCAGCCCTCCAAGAGTATCTGAATGCCACGTAGATAAGTGGCAAGCTTTGCAGCCATACCCCTATGCTTTTGGGATATTTCAGAAACTTTTTGAGCTCTATTTTGAACTGCAGTTTCGTACTTACTATTGCAGTCGTATCCCTTACTGAAATGTCATAAATCATTCATCTGAACTTAGTTTCATGTCAGATTTTTTGTGATTAGAAAGCTGCTTTAAAGATCTACATCGTTTCAAAATTTCAAAATATTCTGATGTACGAGCTATTAATGGTGAATTTTTGAACCCAGGATACTGATTTGGTGTATTTTGTTAATAACTCTTTCAATACTTGATATAACTTGCTTATTTTTGGATATGTTGTAGAAATTAGTGGGGCCAAATTTATATTCAAATTTCATCGAAAGATATTATGGTTTGTGTCCTGTATAATTTCTACAATATTTTGAGTTATTGATTTATTTTTGGAGCACATTTTTTCTATTCGAAAATCTAAAAATATGTCCATGTGCCCTTGAGTTTGTTCTACAATTAAAGGTGTTTGTTGTATTTTTATCCTATTGTTTGAGTAGTCAAAAAAATAAAAAACATCATTTCTACCTTCCTGTTTTCTTTTATTTTTAGTATATTCATTACGTCTCAAAAAAATACCAAAAAATACCGTAGCTTTCTCTCTTCTATATCTATATCTATATCATATCGGAAAGGCATTCAGTAATATTAGGTCTAGTGTCCAAAAACCCAAAAACACTTCAAAACTTGCATAAATAACTAAAAATTAAAATATGTCAAAAACCCAAAAACAAAGTCATGTCTTCTTTTAATATAATCTTCTCTATCTAGGAAAAATATAGGTATAATTTTAGGACTTCATTTTGAACTGTTGGTAGTATTTTTTTGAATGTCTTATTTGCCTTATTTTTCCTAGTTTAGAATTACCCGTTTTATTTTTTTACTTGATCTTTTCGAAAAAAATTCTAAAAACATATGCAAAATAAATTAAAACACTCAAAAAAATTTAAAATCTTTATTTTGAATTTATTTGACTTATTTTAAAAAAAATCCAAAAATATTGTCTCTATTCTTTCATTTATATCTCTCTCTTAGTAGATCTAGATATCTATATATCTCTGTCATTATTATTTATATTATTATTACTATAATTTTATTTATAAATATAAAACTACAAAAAAACATTTGAATATTTAAAAATCGAATAGAAATAAAAAATTAAAAACCCACAAAAAAATAGCACTTGTATAGACAAATACATCACATTCGCATTTGAGCTTCATTGCCCCGATCTACATGTTTGCTTCCTATGTTCGGCACTCTACATTACTTGCCCTATATACATATTTTGTAGAGTTATAATAAATTCTAACTCCACACTTTGATTTCCATTGCTTGATATTATTTGTGGATTAATTGTTAATTAAATCCGGATTTCTGAGCGGTCAACGCATCGACTGTGTTCCCGCCTTGTGTGGAATACACGACCGCCTGATTTTAGGGTTTATCAGTATCCAAACTCCTGATCTCCATAGCCAACAAAAATACAGGGCATTGCCTTGTCATCAAGCTTCTTCCTCTCTTCCTTCGATATTAATGCATAATCTTTGCATCCGAATACCCTCATACGAGTATATGAGGAATCATTTCTAAACCAAATGTGCTCAGGAACATGAAAATTCAAGGGAACATACGGAGATCGTTTAATCAAATAGTAAGATTAATCAAATAGTAAGCGATCCGAAGCACCTCAGCTCAAAAGGTCTTGGCCAACTTCAATGTCTTCAGCATGTAGTGAACTCTTTCCACAATGATTCTATTCATCCGTTCAGCTACATCATTGTGCTGAGGTGTGACACTCTCTATCCTTTCATGCCTAATCATATGCTTTTACAATAGCTCTGAAAGTTGTAAGCGGTGTACTCCCATCCATTGTCAATGCGCAAACACTCCAACACTTTGTCTGTCTCACGCTCCACCATGGCATGAAATTTCTTGAAGAAATTAAAGACTTGATCCTTCATCCTTAGCATATAAACTCACACCTTCCTTGATGCATCGTCAATGAAAGTTAGAAAATACTTGTTTCCTCCAAAAGACGATGTGTCCATGGAAACACACACATCGGATGAATCAACTACAGAAGGTCTTCCTTCACCTTTGCTCTAGTCTTGAAAAGTGCACATTTATTCTTTTTCTAATCTCACATGAATCACAAGGTGACAACGGTATGTTAGTGTGACATGGTATCAACTCCTTCATGCTCAAAAGTTGTATGCCCTTTTGGCTCATGTGTCCGAGCCGACGATGCCAGAGATCCGACGTGTCAGCCTCACTAGCATGTAGGATGCCATCCATGACCTTCACCCGAGTCTTATAGAGTGTGCAACACAACCTACCTTTAGCCAAAATAAGAGAGCACTTGCTGATCTTGCATCTGTTGTTGCCAAACTTCATACGGTAACCCTCCCTATCCATTTGAGAATCGGATATAAGGCTAAGTTGTAGGTCGTGAACGTGCCTAGCATCCTATAAAGTCAGTGCACATCCAATATCGGTATGAACTGAGATGGTGCTCGTGCCAACGATCTTGGAGTAGTTGAAGTTACCCATCTTAACTCTCCCAAAATCTCCCTTTGTATAGGAAGTGAAGAACTCCCTATGCAGAGTCACGTGGAAGGACGTGGCCGTATCAACGACCCACTCGGAGTTATCCCTTGCATGTAGACACTGCTCCTTAATAGTGGGAACCAACTGATCCTCATCATCGCCAACCATTATTGCAACAACATTCTCATCTTAATCTTTCTTCTGATTCTTTTTGGCTTCTGGTTGCTCTCTTTTCTAGACTCTACAGTCTCTCTTCCAGTGACTAGGCTTCTTGCAATGATGTCACTTTCCTCTAACCTTGGACTTCTCCCTGGATTTCTGTCTGTCTTGTGATTTTCCCTTGTTGTTGAACCTACCTCCTCTCTCAACTGTGTACACATGTGAAGAAGAGGACTCTTTGGATGATCGTCATCTGATTTCTTCATCCAGAAGATTGCTCTTGAACATAGGTATGGTCAGCTTACCATCCGTAGTGGAGTTACTCACGGTAATCACCAGAGTTTACCATCATCATCTAATAGAAGAAGCACCTTCAATTCATCACCCAGTGCCACGTTCATGGTACTCAGTTGATTGATGAGACTCTAGAATTCATTCAAGTGCTCAGCAACTTTTATCACATCCTTGTACTTTAGATTTACCAACTTCTAAATCAAGAACGCCTTGTTGGTGGCTATCTTTTTCTCATAGAGCTCTGCCAGTTTTATCCCATAGCTTCTTTGCATCTGTCTCTTCTGCGACATGGTGGAATACTGATAATTCCAACCATTTCCGGATGGTGATGACTGCTTTGCTATTCAGCTTAATCCAGTCACCTACAGACATGCCCTCGGGCTTCGCTGTTTCTCCTTCCACCAGATCATGGAGGTCCTTGTAAAACAAGATGTCCTCCAACTTGGTCTTCCATAGTTGTCAATTCATGGTCGTCAACTTGATCATTGTGCCTTCATCATACTTCCCCATCTGGACAATGTGAACTCTGATTCCACTTGTTGGGAAATCGAGGGGTTTCCTTAACCTGTCCTAAAAAAGATGACTAGCAGTGGAACATTCCTTACACGTGAACCAAGAAAAATATTCGTAGCACAACAATCACGCAACCACAAAGAGACATGAAATTTTACATGGGAAAACCCTTTTCGATGTGGGAGAGGGGAAAAACCCACGGGGCACGATGATCCGCAACAAAATCTACTAGGTCGGAAAAATGAGAGATCACAATATCTTCCCAGTTTATTTGCCCAACAAAACTGAGGCTCAATTACAAGAATAAAATCATATAACCGTCACCTTGTACTTGGAGAACACCATACAGTTGCTTCTCCTCGTCACGTGATGCCCATCCTCGAGAACAAACCTCCCTTACAGCTACTGATGAATCTCCATTTCATCACCTTTATTCTATCATTTTGGCCTTAAAAACCCTAGCTAATGCATGTAAATAGCACCAATTTGTGCATAAGAGCATTCATTATTTATTGTATTATTTGTATATAAAAAAAGATTTTTAATGCCAAAATTATAGAAGAAATAGAATAAAAGAAAAGGGAATAAAATATTGAAAATATTTTATGATCCTAAACCCCGAGACCAAATCAAGGATTGAGTTGGTCGACAAGGAATAAAGTAGGAGATAAGGGCCAGAAATAGAATAAAAATCCAATTCTTTTATTCTTTAATTATGCATTTTGACACCTATTTTATTCTTTATTATTTATTCATCAATGAAGAAATTTTGTATACGAAATTGTAAATAATAATGTAAATAAAAATACAAAATTGAGTTCGTACAAAAATAATACACAATGTTCATTTTATACACAAAATAAAAAGCCAAAAAACAAACTTCACGGACCCATATATTTCAAATAAAAACTCAAAACTATCAAAATCACCTCTATTTGTATATAACTTTTCACGAGCTATTTAATGGTAGTGGTTTTATATTTTTTGGATTTTCCGTGTGAAAGTTAGGTTTTTGACCCCTATTGTACATTCTACTGATTAAAATATTCATTTTATTAATCCCTTATTATTTTTACAAATTCTTACTTTTATATTTTTGTATATATTATTTATAATATATGTGTATATTAAATCTAGAATAAAACAAAAAATAAAATGAAAAAATAAAATAAGTCTATGTAAAAATATAGGTAAAACACTTATGTTATACTTGTATATAAATAAAAAGGGAAACCTATTCTCTTATTCATTATTCTTTTATATTTTTATAATATTATAAATATTATATAAATTATATTAAAAATACAAAACCATAATAAAACTCAATAAAATACATTAAAATAAAATAGTATACATAAAACATAGGCAAAATACCTATGAGTATACCAACATAATATACATATCTGTTTATTTAAGTGTACAAACTACATCATAAAAATAAATAAAAATATATTTATACTCACAAAAATAAGTTATAAATATATAAAATAAAAGAATAAAATAATAAAATAAAATACAAAATAAAAATAAAAATGTACAAACAAAGATGAATACACTTATAAATACACTAATAAAAATTAACTACTAATAAAATACATTAAAAAAGAAATAAAAACATAATAAAATACTAAATAAAATAATAAACATTTTTATTTTAAATACAAAATTAATAAAATCATTTACTATTTAAAATTAATTATTTTAAAAAATCTGATGTTTTGTCATTTAGCGGCTGATGTGGACCAATAGGGTCACCTCAAATGTTGACCGTGGTCAATTGCCTCCTCTTCTCTAGATTTGACGCGGTGTGTCTCATCCCGCATTTTCTACTATTTTTCTCGACTATTCCATCTATCAATCTTGAATGCGTTCTTCATACAAAATGTTCTCAGATCATCATAGATCCACGCCATATCATTTAATCCCATGTACATATGCTCGATTCTTTAATATCGTCTGGTCAATAAGGGTGCCCCATCATGTTGATAAATAAAGACCTCCTTCTTCATTCTCAAATCTAGTCATTTCTCCAAGTCCTAAAGCTCCTAGGCTCGGCCTAGCGTGCATCCCCGTGACAGGGAGAGGTCCCCTGAGCTCCACAACAGCTCGCAGATGAAGGAGGTGCACCCAAGGAGCGTCGTCGACGTCTCTGCTCCTTGGCTCCGACCAGGTTCGAGCTGCGCCATTTCATTATTTTAGTTAGATTTTCATTCGCTCATTTTAATCATGCATTTAGTTTAATGTTTAACCTAGGTGTTTAGTGTAAAATTGAAGATCCGTAGTTCTTCGGAGCTCCGCTCCGGCAAACCATTTCCACTTGTGCCCGACCGTCGACCGCCTCGCCTGACAACCCCACTTCCGTCCCCACTCAATTCTCCATCTATATCCACCCTTTATCCAACTTGATCAAGCTTTGATCAACGAAATCTTGCTCCACCTCCGCCTCTCACTGGAGCAGGTCCATTCCACCTCGTCTCGACCTGATCCACCACCAAATTATCGCCAAGACCTCCCATGTTTTCCCACGAATATTTCTAACACTTTTGCAGGTCTTAAAGAGGGTTTTTGAGTCCTATCGAGGATAAGAACGGGAGCTCCATGTCTGGGGACTCGTCCAATCAATTGGCTGGGTCTCTGGCCATTTTGAGGAGCTCCATAGATGCGGAGGGTGCGCAGGAACGTATACGACCAATCGGCAGTGTCGACGGAGGTCGAAGGAACCCGTTACATTAGATTCAAACTCATCTCGGATGAGTTCTTCGTCAGTTCTTCCAACACCCTCGGTGTCGCCCGATCAAGAGCACCTTTGTAGATGCAGCAGGAGCCGTTGGATAATGCCACGTCTTTACCTTCATATCGCCCCAGCCGATCTAATCTTGGCCATCCGCAGGCGAAGCGTCATCCATTGTTGCGCGGGCGACACACGTTTAAGTGAAGAGGATCCAGCTGTTGGCCCGCGCCTTATTAGGGACAAATTGCAAAACCTAGCCCCTTGTATTTATTATTTAGTCATGTAAATAAAGTTGGCCATGTAAAATAAAATGGACATTTTGCATATGACCCCCTGTATTTATTTTATTTGCGTTTAGGTCCATTCCACGTCTCCTCACATGTCATCCCACGTAAGGTGGAAAAATTGTAGGGATACCCCTGCGAGTTTTGTAAATTACTATTTAGTCCAATAAATTGAAATGAACATTGTGTATTTTTGTAAAAATTGCTGAGAGGTCCCTTAGCTTTCTGGTAATTACATTTTGGTCCCTCCCAACGTGCATCACGTGTTGTCCCACGCGATGGGTAAATTACATGAGTACCTTGGTGGGTTTTGTAATTGTAAATTAGTCCTTAAAAATTAAATAAACGTTGTAAACTTTTAGTACTTTTGCACAGAGCCCTCTGGACTTTATTTTATTCGCAAAAATACCCCTACCAGGACATATATGACCCCTTGTATTTATTTTATATGCATTTAGGTCTATTCCACATCACCTCACACCGTCCCACGTGAGGTGGCGAAATTGCAGGGATACCCCTGCAAGTTTTGTAAATTACTATTTAGTCCAATAAATTGAAATGAGCATTGTATATTTTTGTAAAAATTGTTGAGAGGCTTTTGAGCTTTCTTGTAATTACATTTTGGTCCCTCCCAACGTGCGTCACATGTTGTCCCACGTGATGGGTAAATTGCATAAGTACCCTCGTGGGTTTTGTAATTGTAAATTAGTCTTTAAAAATTAAATAAACATTGTAAACTTTTGGCACTTTTGCACAGAGCACCCTGGACTTTATTTTATTCGTAAAAATGCCCCTATTAGTACATATATGGCCCTTTGTATATTTTATTTGCATTTAGGTCCATTCCACATCACCTCTTGTGCCGTTCTACGTGAGGTGGTGAAATTGCAGGGATACCACTACGAGTTTTATAAATTACTATTTAGTCCAATAAATTGAAATGAACGTTATATATTTTTGTAAAAATTGCTGAGAGGCCCCTGAGCTTTCTGGTAATTACATTTTGGTCCCTCCCAACGTGCGTCACGTGGTCCCATGTGATGGGTAAATTGCATGAGTACCTTGGTAGATTTTGTAGTTGTAAATTAGTCTTTAAAAATTGAATAAATGTTGTAAACTTTTGGCACTTTTTCATAGAGTGCCCTGGACTTTATTTTATTCGCAAAAATACCCCTGCCATGACATATATTTTTTTGGGTTTCTTCTATTTATTTAAAATATTTATTATGCTCCTAAAAATCCACGAAAATGGGATTAGATGCTTCATGCCCTGTATATTCACGCCCATATTTTTAATTAGTATTTTTTTACATTTTATCCATTTATTAAAAATGAAAGGAGCATGTTTAATACCTGTCTAAATTATAAAATACTAAAAAAAATATAAATACGTTTTGAAAATCCCAAAAAAGAATAAATACGTTTTGAAAATCCCAAAAAAGATATATCTAATTTAAATAGTTATATGTTGAGTCTAGAAAACAAAAACCCCTAAAAATAGAAAAAGAAAATGCTAAAAATCATAAAGCTCCAAAATCCAATAAAAATATAAAAATTCTACAAAAAATACCAAAATTATTTTTTTTCTGATTTATAATTATCTATATATCATTATTTATATATTAAAATTAATTTGGGTAATTTTGGGACCTATTTATTATTTTTAAGACCAAATTAAATTTATATTATTTATTAATCCCTTATTTGGGATATTTTTTACTTTAAAAATACATAAAAATTAGAAAAATTCCACAAAAATAACAAAAAATTAGAAAAATATAAAATCACAAAAACATTATTTTTACTATATTTTACCTATTTTTACATATTTTTATCTATATAGTACTTATATGTATCTTATATTATAGTTATACAATGCATATATACATATACTTATATATATCTTATATTTAAATAAAAAAGGAATATAAAAATCGAAAACTATAAAAAGAAAGTACAAAAATATAAAACCAAAAAAATAATATAATATAAAATTCAAAACCCACAAAAACAGTAAATTGAACATGAGATAAAAGACAGAATTTTTGTGGATTTATCATGCCTCATGTTTGCTCCCAGTGTTCAACCTCTACACATGCTTACACCTATACACATTTGTTGTAGAGTTATAATAAATCTTAACTCCATATTTTTGATATTTCATTGCTTTATTCATATTGTGGGTTGTCTGTTGATTAATTGAGGGATTTTGTTCGAGGTCACTTCAGCGACAGTCCTTCTCCGTTGTGGAATGACACGACTTCGACATAATTTTCTAAGTTATCAGCTACTCCTCGCACCTCCAGTGTAGACGCTCATCGCGGATGCGAATTCTCTTCACGCCCATGTGGGCTAACTCTTCACGCCTTGCGCGAACTTGCTCCTCACACCTTGCGCGGACTACTTCTCTCCTTGCTTGGGGAGAGAGAACTAAGAGATAAGAGAGGGAGAGATGCTTGAGTTGGGATGATCTCCAATACCATGCATGGATCCTTGATGAATCTCCATTTCATCACCTTCATTCTATCATTTTGGCCTTAAAAACCCTAGCTAATGCATGTAAATAGCATAAATATATGCATAACAGCATTCATTATTTATTGTATTATTTGTATATAAAATAAGGTTTTTAATGTCAAAATTATAGAATAAAGAGAAAAAAAGAAAAAAGAATAAAATATTGAAAATATTTTATGACCCTAACCCCGAGACCAAGTCCAGAATGGAATTGGTCGCCAAGGAATAAAGTAGGGGAGATAAGGGCCAAGAATACAATAAATACCTCATTTAGTTATTCATTATTTATTCATTTTCGTCACCTATTTTATTCTTTATTATTTATTCATCAAATAAAGAAAGTTTGTACATGAAAGTTGGAGATAATAATGTGAATAAAAATACAAAATTGAGTTTGTACAAAAATAATACAAAGTGTAAATTTTATACACAGAATAAAAAGCCAAAAAACAAACTTCACAGACCCATGTCTTTCAAATAAAAACTCAAAACATATCAAAGTCACTCTAATTGTATATGACTTTTCACGAGCTATTTAATGGTGGTGGTTTTATATTTTTTTGAGCTATTGTGTGAAAGTTAGGTTTTGGACCCCTATTATATATATACCCGATTGAAATATTCAATTTATTCATTATTTACGATTTTTGCAAATTTATATTTTTATAACTTGGTAAACATTATTTATAGCATATGTGTATATTAAAATTAGAATAAAACCAAAAATAAAATGGAAAATAAAATAAAACTATGTCAAAACATAGATGAAATACCAATGTTATATATCTATATAAATAAAAGGGGAAATATATCCTTTGATTCTTTGTTTATTCATATTTTTATAATATAGAAAATATTATACATATTCTATTAAAAATATAAAACTAAAATAAAAATCATTAAAATACATTAAAATAAAATAATATACATAAAACATAAGTAAAATACTATGAATATACCTAGAGAATATACTTATCTGTTTATTCAAATATACAAATAACGTCATAAAAATAAAGTAAAAATCACAAAAATAAGTTATAAATTTATAAAATAAAAGAGTAAAATAATAAAATAAAAAATAAAAAATAAAAATAAAAATGTACAAAATATAGATGAATATACCTATAAATATACTAATAAAAATTGACTACTAATAAATAAAGCTAAAAAATAAAAATCATAATAAAATACTACATAAAATAATAAAAAAATTTATTCTATACATAAAAATTAATAAAATCATTTACTATTTTTAAATAATTATTCTTCAAATAAAATTGCTATTTTGTCCTGTAGCAACCTAACGTGGACCAATCACGTCAGGTTGGGAGTTGACCTGGGTCAACTTGCCCCCTGCCTTCTGAGTTGACGCAGCGTGTCTTTTCCCCGAGTTTCTTGCATTTGTTGCGCATGAACCATCCATCATCCGCCCTCGATCCATTCATGAAAAATACTTTCTGATCATCCGAGATTCTCGCCGAGATCTTGGAACCCTTGTACATATCGTCGATTCGTTAATATCCGCCGGTCAATAATGGTGCATGTACATGTGTATAAATAAGTACCCCCACCTTCCTTCTCAAATTTGGTCACTTTCCAACCCCTGAAGCCCTGTGACTCAGCAAAAGTGAGCATCCTCGTGACAGGAGAAGATTCCTTGAGCTCGCGGCGGTCTATGGTGGGCGGAGGTGTACCCACGACCTCTCCGGCGTGGCCCTGCTCCTTGGCTACCCGGCCAGGTTCGAGATGTATTTTTATTATTTTTAGGTAGACTTTTATTCCAGCACTTTATTCATGCATTTAGTTTAGTCATTAGCTCGTAGGATTAGCTTAGTTTAGGTTATTCGTAGTTCGCTGGAGCTCTGCTCCGGCGAACATTTCACTGTGACTCCGACTATCCCTGTCGCCGCTTCCACGTCCATTTCTTTTCCCTTACGCTTCTTTACATCCAGCCACCTTCCATTCACCTCGAATCCCTAGGAATCGAGCCATCTGGGTTCTTCCTCCGCCTCTTCGTCGGAACCCACGCCTCGACCCTCCTGCACCTCCATCTCGATGTCTAACGGACCGAGGCATTTTGCCCTCGGCCCCTCTGTTGACCTGTCAGGTTAGAGCCGCAAAGATACATTAGGAGTCGATTTCCAAGTTTGTCGGAGGTATATGGAACGCCCCACCTTCCCCGACCTCGCTGAGGTGCTCTAGTGAATCTCCACTCATTCTGATACCTCCAACTTTTAGAGAACCTCACCAGGAAGCTTTTGGGACCCTTAGGAGCAAAAAAGACCGACCAGGGAGGGAGATCTCGCAGGGAGAAACTCGTCAGCTGTGAGTTCTTCCCATGTTCTTCCTCAGCCCCTCCCTGTCGTCGGATGAAGAAGGAGGACTCAGTTTGATTCCCAGCCGTCCGATCGAGCCACACCTTCACCGTAGATCTCATCCATGACATCTAATTGCCACCATCGGATTGCGAAGCGTCATCACTCAACGTGGATGCACCATGTGTCAAGTGAAGACATCTCCGTCGTTCGTTCGTGCGCCTATTATGGGGTAATTTGCACATCTTAGCCCTATCTTTTTTGTATTTATTAGTTAGTCCTGTAAATAAAATGTAACATTATAAAATAAGTGAAAAATTTGCATTGAGGACCCTGTACTTATTTTAATTGCTTTTAGGTCCATTCCACGTTACCTCACGTGTTGTCCCACGTGAGGTGGCAAAATTGCATGTAAGCCCTTGTTAGTTATTGTATTTAATATTTAGTCCAATAAACTGAACTTCGCGTTATACATTTTTGTAAAAATTGCTGGTAGGCCCTTGAACTTTTTGCTAATTATGTTTTGGTCCATCCCAAAGTACATCATGTGTAGTCCCACGTGATGGGTTAATTTGTAGAAGTACACTGGTGGGTTTTGTAATCGATAATTAGTCTTTAGAAATTAAATTAATGTTATATATTTTTGTTGTTTTTGCACAGAGCCCCTCTATATTTATTTTTATTTTCAAAAATACCCCTGCTAGGACATGTACTTTTATAGTATTTATGTATTTATTAAAAATACCTACAATGCTCCTTAAAAACTGAAAAAATAGGGATAAATGCTTCATGCTATGTATTTTCATGCCCATATTTTTAATTGGTATTTTTATCTAATTATTAAAAATGAAAAGGAGCCTAAATAATCCCTATTTAGCTATAAAAATTCCAAAAGAATATAAAAACATTTTGAAAAATTACAAAAATTATAAATAGTCTATTTTGATATTTATTGAGTCCAAAAAATAAATCCAACAAAAAATCTAAAAATTCTACAAAAATACCAAAAATATGTTTTTCTACTTATATATTATTTATATATTAAAATTAATTTTGGTAATTTTGGGATCTATCTATTATTTTTAAAATCCAAATTAATTTCAGATTATTTATTAATCCCATATTTGGGATATTTTTGACTGTAAAAATACATAAAAATTAGCAAAAATGCCAGAAAAATAACAAAAATTTAGAAAAATATAAAAATCACAAAACATTATTTGTACTCTATTTTATATATTTTTACACATTTATATATACATAGTATCTATATATACCTTATATTGTACCTATACATATACATACGTACGTATACATATATTTATATTTATATAATATTTAAATAGAAAAGAAAATATAAAAACAGAAAATATGAAAAAGAAAATACAAAATTATAAAATTAAAAAATAAAATTAAAAATATAAAATTAAAAACCCACAAAATAATAAATTGTTCATCTATGTTGCCTCCTCCTCCCGTTTGCTCCCAATGTTCGACCTCTACTTGTGCTTACACCTATACACATTTGCAAGTAGAGTTATAATAAATTTTAACTCCACATTTTTACTATTCATTGCTTTATTCATATCGTGGGTTAATTGTTGATTGATTCAGGATTATTGAGCGATCAACGCATCGACTGGATCTCTCGCCTTGTGAGATTTCTAGACCCTCAATACTATTTCTCAGTCATCAGGCCTTATGTATACTACTCTTGCCTCCCCTCTCTCCTCCTAGTCCTATTTGGAAGGACCCCAAAGGGATAATTGTCCAATAACCTCTCTCTCTTTTGTTTTTGAGAACATATAATAACTATCCAATAGAGAGATATGAGCTTCCTCAATGGAACTTTATGATGTGATGTTGTTAGCTTCAAGGCCAAGGGTGAACTTTTAGAGGCTAAAGTTGATTCCACTCTAGAAACGTATGTCATGGATGCAAAAGTCGGGATTGAGATTGGCTTCCTTCTATAGTGCTTACACCACTTGTTTTATTTCTAGTTGCTAAGGCCAAAGTAGATCAAGTCAACTCTCTTGCGAAAAAGGACTGGAAGACACTACAAAGAAATGCAGCATGTCAGAATGTGCTGCAAAATCAACCAAACAATCCACTAGAATACCACAGAGAGGAGCATCTGCTATAACTAGAGTTACAACCGAGGTGTTGTAATGTCTATTTTTTTTACGAATTCGATCCCAAAATGCAATATTATAGATTGAATCTTAGATTAATGCTCTACGTATGTCCAAATTTCGTCTAATTTGAGCTCATTTGCTATTTAATATTAATGGTTTAAAGATCGGATCTTTTTTAAACAGAATTCAAGTTGCTTGTTTCTTAATCGAATGTTTGACCATTACGACAAAATAACAAATAAGTTCGAATTGGAGCAAATTTGGAGGATATGTAGAGCACTGATCTAAGATTCAATCTATAAGGTTAGATTTTTAGTTCGAGTTTGCAAAAAAAAATAAAAACAAAGAGATTATATCACCTGTGTTGTAACTCTGGTTATAGCAAAGGATCCTCTCCCGGAATACCAATAACATCTTGCTATTATGCACGTAATTTCGGGGCTTTTTGTTTGAAAAACAACAATACGGATACTTTTTGTTGGCCGTTTTGTATAACTCATTTATGTTTGATGATTAGATCCATGTTTACTTTAAAAAGGTCTAAAGTTAATTCTTTTCATGTATTTTTTACATATACATCCAATGAAACATGTGTAACTAGATGTATACACACTTGTAGATTTCATATTCCTAAATAGGATGATTAATACCATATATGATCTCATATAGTGTGCATTAGAGGAACTTATTACATGAGTAAGACAAAAAAAGGGTTATTTATTAGGGATGCAAATGGACGAATACAAATATATGCGCTACCACATTCTTATCCATTTTAAAATTACCACATTCTTATCCATTTTAAAATATGAATATGAATGCGGATATGGATATTAATGGATATGAAAATTATGTTATCGTATCCTTAAAAATAGATACAGATGTGAAATAGATATTTGTAAAGGAACAGACTGCGCGGATCAGCGGAAACATGCTGCACTAGATCACATGATCAAATCATTACCAAATCATGCATGGTAATGAACGAGCATACAAAAATCATTCTCATAATGATCCATAAAATCCATTCAAATCGGGAGTTCCATCATTAAATCACTAATAAGGGTATGGTTGCAAAAGATAAATAACTAATACAATAACTTTTCATTGGTTCCCGTGGGCATACAAATATCCTTCATGTTTATGCAATAAATATTGTCACATCGAATATCTTGACGAAACTGTCGTATGATACTATCTGCATGATCAACCTTGTCATGCACCTGAAATAAATAAACATAATTTTGTATGAGCATAATACCCAATATGTACCGAGGTCCATGCGTGGGAATTCTAACAACCTTTTAACCCGTCATATCTTATGTGTTTAAGTTTTCATAGAAAAATAACTTTACGTGTCTAATTGCTCCCATTCATGTCTAAATTCGTTCCCTCACATATGTATTTTGGCGCCATTCATAAACATGTGTGTACAAATGTAATGTGCTTAAGGATGTACAACATACATGTCTTTCATCTTGTGAGGCATATACAAATTTCTTTTATCATATAAATCACTTTGCATATTAGCCCCTTTAAGATGACTTAACTTGCATGACTTGTGATGGTTTACTTTTCTTAAACAATTTCTTGTACAATATTTAATGTTTTATTATTTTATAAAATTATTTTCTTGCATAACATGTAATGGTTTACCTTTATATACTGTTCCTCACATACTTATACTTGTTTATCTTTATCAATAATTTTCTTGCGTACATGTATTGGTTTACCTATATAAATCGTTTTCTTGCATACTTAGAATGACCTACCTTTATAAATCATTTCTTTACATAACTTTTCATTTGTTATCTTGTTACGTTTTTAACCGTTGACATTTGCGGTCCATGACATGACATGACAATGTAGCTACGAACTATAAAGGATTTAGCTTTTGCCTCATTGGTTCCTTGAAAACCATCCGTCTCTTGACGGCATTGCCCCTTGAGCTAACACGATCCCTTGCGGTCGTCCATCTGACTCCTTATGACTCGATGCTGTTAATCCATATTTCTTAATAATTACAAGATTTTCATAAACTTTTGCATACAATGGAAATATCAATTAGTTCTCGTTAATAAAATGTTAACTTTATAACCAACTCATGTGTATGTAGTAACATGGTTGTAAATTAGCACATCCTTACCATACTCATAAGGCAATCTTTATAATTTGATGTGTGTGTATACATCAAATTGGAGAATTCATAGTTTATTTGCCTACATTTAATAGAATTCGAATTAACAATGTAATCTTATCAAGGTTACTTTTGCACAGATCTTTCTGTTTACTCGAACCTGAAAAGGTATGAAAGAATTTAATGGATGACTTGGATGTAATCGATTTCACGTATTCTGCAAGGTATATAAATGGAGATAATTCAATGTTTTCTACAAAATCAGATTGTTAGAGTACGCATTAGCATCCATAAGCATATACTTCAACATATTGTACAAAGATGTGCTCTGTTTATTTTAAATTTGGATGACATATTTAATAGACTAAATACGTAATTAAAATGGCACCGGAATAATTTTAGGAATCATATAAGTGGAGATTGTTGAGTATATCCAGTGATGCTTTCAGTAATTTGATTCCTAATTTCATGTAAGCGCATAAGGTCTCCTAGTTAATTTACTCTCGTGTAATCAACAATTTTGAGATGGTCATATTTAATATGATCTTAACGTACGGGTTATGCGATTGATTATATTAGATGCCTCAATCTATATATGACATACGATATGGACTATATGGTATTGCACATTAATAATTCGAACAATCAAAATTCCATGATGTCTCCAACATAGCATGTGATGGTAATCATACGGATTCTAATATCCGACACATATTAAGAGATCTATTTTCTGATGTGATCATTGTTCATACGATATCTTAGACCAATACATATCTCGAATCCGAATCAAACACCTCCAAGCTGCATTTACTCATTCGCAACTCTGTCTACACTATAAGTCTCCACGTTGCCTCAATCCTCCGTCGTTGTCTCCTAGGATGAAGAAGAATTTCATGTAAGATTTATGCTTCTCTCTCTAACTATCTTCGTATCTCCTTTATCTCTCTCTCTCTCTTGCAATGAGAAAGTGATGGAGGATGTGCGGGTATTGAGAATAATGGGTTTTTATTGTTGTAATGAGGGAATTAATGGGAAATAATGTACATTAAAATTGATATTCAAACCTCCATAAATTGATAATACGAATTAAATATTACAATGATAGTAATGTGGAGCTTGTTGGAGGAAGAAAAACCCATCCGCTACAACGTTGATTGCATATGAATAATATTAGACTAAAGATTAACTTAATTATACATGTATTTGATGAATACACTTGACATAAAATATGCTAAATGTGCTTGTATGATAATAATTGTACCAATATGTTGAGAGATGTTATAAAATTATATTGTACATAATTAGAAATAAATCTACAATTGTATTTATATATGAAAATTGATATACTAATACATATATTGTCAAAATGATATCTATATCTGTATTTATTTTAAAATAGATACTAATACATATATCGAAATCTGTATAAAGTGGATATGACAGCCAATCATATACGGATACATCTCTATACGTTTTTATCCCTGGTTTATACGCTCATCAATGTATCAAATCCGGGGGGGCATATGCATAAATACAAAGTTTGCATAGCGTACTTAGGAAATGACATGTTTTTCCAAGGATATGTATATAAAGTTGTCAACATAGGCACCTGAATACAATTATCCCCATCCCATTCCAGACCTTCCCGGGGGGGCACGTCACTTTGTCCACACATCTCACGGGCAGCAAACCCAAATCACATATTCCGGCAACGATGCCGATGACGGCTGCCATGACCACCACTCTCTCTCTTACTATAAAACCTCACTCCTCCCTCCTCCCCCGCCGCCGCACCCCCTCTCACCTACGACCTAAATTCCCAGCCTCCCCTCACCCTCCGCCTCCCGTCTCCGACCCCAACCGCCTCGAGTTCTCCATCGACCTCCCTCTCCTCCTCTCCTCCCTCCGCCGCTCCTCCTCCCAGCTCCTCTCCTCCGCTTCTTCCGCCTCCCGCGACCTTCTCACATCCGTCTCCGTCGACCCCCACCGCCACCGTCTCCTCTTCTCCTGCCGCCGCTCCTCCCTCGCCTTCCTCTTCTGGGGCCTCGTGGCCGCATGGTCCGCCGTGGCGGTGGTCTCGCTCTATCGGAGGGATAGAGGTTCGTGGTGGTTCGGCCCGGAGGGGCGGACTGTGGTGAGGAGGGATCGGAGCCTCGCCGGGAGGGAGGTGGTTGTGGGGAGGGGCGTAGGTGGAGGGAGGCGGTGGTCCGGGCCGATCGAGGTGGAAAGACGGGCGGGGATTGACGTGCTGGTGAGGAGGGAGGAGATGCTCCCGGATTGGTGGCCGGAGGTGGTTGCGAGGAGCGGGGGGGAGGTGGATGTCCGAGCGCAGAAGGAGGCGGATTCTCTGATGCGAGGTGAGTATTGATCATTTTTTTGGCTCTGTTTATGCTTTGTTGTTTGCCTTTTAATACGGGAATATATTAAGTGGAATGTGATAGTTTGATAGGCCGTTTTGGTGTTCAAGCTCTTGAAGTTGTTTCTTTACTGGAGTTATGTGGATTGGAAGTAAATGTAGGAGAGTAGGAATGGGAATGCTGAAAGCCTTTATTATAGTGGAGGTCGAGAGGAGTGGTAGGTATTCATTGCTTCTGTTAACCAGAACCGGCGAAGGACCACGTTGTGGCTTTTTTGTTTTGCATCAACTATTAATTTGGTAAGAGATTGCTAATCTATGTTATATGCCAAATATAAAAGCTTAAAGTCCCATCAATCATCGCTCCTTTAGTAAACTTTGAATAACTGCACTTCGCAATGGAGTTTTTTCTGGCTATCCCATTAAATATCATGTTTGTGGGATAAATGCCTTCGTCTTTTTGGATGCTCATTCTGAGAAAATTCATTTTTTGAAGTCAAAGAGGGGGAAACATGCTATGGTGTCCGTTCCAATTTATTAAAGGTTAAAAAAGGTTACAAGAATACTTACAACATCTAGGAATCTAGAAGAAATCTAGCATGAAAGAGTACATTTCAAAAAAAAAACATCAACAAGAAAAATGATTTCCAAAATCCAATTGCAAGCCAGCCAATTGCCCACAAGGTAGCCACAAGCATCAAGAGCTCATTCCTAAGGAGGTGTCTTGCCTGAAACAAGGAGACCCAAAACGAGTTCAAGCTTTGCAAATTCGTCCATTTAGCCCGATCTCTGACCAAACTGTAGATGTCTTCATGCAATGGAAAAATAGATGTTCCACCGTTTTGATATGTGATTCGTAAAGGAAGCATCTGTTGGAGACGTCAGCTAATTTTTTTCACGGCGGTCCCTTGTCATAATCTGTCGTCTGTGCATCAACCATATAAAAAATCAATACTGTTTGGTAGATTGAGATCCCAAATAAACTTGCAGTCACAGACCAAGATGTCCGTCCTAGGAGGTGGAGGCCTTGTAATAGCTAATTATGCACATTTCACCAAGAAAGTCTTGTCCTTCCATATCCAATGATCACGTCTAGAAGATGGACACTCTCTCTGTCCGAGAGATTCAAGAAGCATGAGATACTCTTCTAGACATTGATCAGAAAATGTCGACAACAACAACGGCATCCAATTGCCATCCACCCAGCAATCTAACACGTTTGCATTACGATCAGCTACCAGAGCAAACATGCGGGGGAACATGGAAGATAAAGCATCATCACATGACCAGTTGTCAGTATAAAAGGCCAAAGTTACCAACCACCGGTTTGAAGAAGCTCTGAAACAAGGCATCACTTTGCTCACTACTTTCCAAAAGCTGAAGGTTTGTAGCGCATGTGCTGCGCTAGGTTGTCTTGAATCCCAATGTTATAAATGTTGTGGATAAGGCGACAACATAAGTCCTCACTTCTACTCCCAAATCCTACTCACCCACTTGAGAAGAAGAGCCTCGATCATAGATTCCAGACGAGATATCCCAAGTCCTCCCTATGATTCGAGAATAGTAACCATCTCCCAATCAACGAGATGAATACACGACCCTCCTGACCATTCTTGCCAGAGAAAGCATCGCATGATCCGTTCTAGGCGTCGTCTAATGCCAACGAGAAGTCTAAAAGACAAAAAGAAAACAAGAATAGCAGAGATAACGACATATACCAGGACTAACTGTCCACTAGGGGATAGAATAACCGCCTTCCAACCTGATAACCTTCTCTCCATCTTCTCAAGGATCGACAACCAATCTGACAACTTCAACCTACCATTTGAAAGAGGCAAGCCCAAATATCGTATCGGAAGAGAGCTACTTGCTGCACCCGACTCATCGCGCCACTCCTTCGCTTCGTTAATGGACAATCCAAAGGGGATTTTCCATGATTTAAACTTACGAAAAAAGTTCAATGTGGTTGCCATACCTTTAGCCTTCTCCTTGTCACCTTCAATAAAGAAAATGGTACGGTTTGCATATTGTGACAATGGAATAGAGATACCATTAGAGTTGTAACCAACTGTGAGATTATTAGCAACCACATGTTCCACCATACAAGGTAAAACATCAGCTGCAATCACAAAAAGCGTGGGTGCAAGAGGACACCCCTCTTTGACTCCACGCTATGGCTAGAAAAAAACCTCCTTCATGTCGTCCATTAATTAGGACAGAAAAAGATGATGTGGTGATACAACGTTTCATCCAAGAAATTCATATGTCCAAAAAAACCTCGTTTAGACACTGTCATCCATAAAAAAGCATCAATCAACTGTGTCGTAAGCTTTTATGAAGTCTACTTTTCAAAGCACTCCCCTTGTTTTTTTTCCTTCCACTCTGCTATAATCTCTGTAGCCATAGCTAAACTATCTGCAATCTGCCTTCATGGAATGAATGCTGATTGGAGTTGCAAAATAATAAGATCCAGAACCCTGTTTAATCTGATTGCCAACACACCTTGGCTACTATCAAATAAATGGCATTGGAGAGTGTAATTGTACAGAAGTATTCAATTTTATCGGACACCTCCTTCTCAGATAGCAAGAAAATGAACGCCTTGTTTAGTCTCTCGAGCCATGCATGTTTTCTAGCAAATTCCTTCACCACATTAACGGCGTCAGTTCTAACAAATGACCATAACTCACGGAAGAAAAAGACGGGGAAGCCATCTGGACCAGGTGCACCATCGGTATTCAGGTTCCAAATCGCTACTTTCTCCTCCTCCGCAGTAAACTCCTGTATCAACTATCAAGTGGTTAGCATTTTGTTCAGATAAGATAGATGTACCTTGGCCAATCCTCCTCTAAGTCCGAGAGTCGACTCTTCTGGAGAAATCAGAGAAATGATCAGCTATGGCATGCCCCTTCTCCCTATCATCCTCTACACTTCTGCCATTAATCTGAATAGAATGAATTGAATTTTAGCGTCGTGTTCCACTGGTTACCCGAGGGAAAAAGTTGTGTTTGCACCTCCCTCTTTGAGCCACGAATTTCGAGAACAATGTTTTCACTCTGTCACTTGTTTCTTGTCTTTCACCACGACGACTCTCTGGGCTCTTTGGACAGATCTCTGATGTTCTCAGATCTGTTTAGACGACTCACTTCTGCTTTTGTTTTCGCGTGAGTCTTCCATTTGGCCTCTCAAACCTCCTGCTTGAAAGAGCAGAGGCATGCTCATAAAGGCACCACTTTCTATGCAAGTTGTGTTGCTGAAGAGCCAAAGATAACAATGGAAGACCAGCGATTTATGACCATATCTCTGAACCCCTCTTCCTGAAGCCAAGCACGTTCAAATCTAAAAAAGCCCCTACCGAGGGAAGTGTCTCCCGAATCCCAGACTAATGGCCTGTGATCAGATCTAGTATGTGGTTTGGATGAGGAGACAGACAATGGAATGGCTCCCACAAGCTATATAGAGGCTAAAAATGATAAATTCGCGATCGTGAGTCGGAATTTCTCCAAGTGTACCTAGTATCCGAGGGATCAATCACTTCTAGCTCAAGTTCATCAACTAGTTCAGCAAATTCGATCGACCATGGGTCTTTGCCCTCTTCTCAGATGAGGGCAATCCCAGGAAAGTAAAGTAACATTGAAATCCCTACCGACCAACCAAGAAGCCTTGGGGAAGTTGTTTTTCGCGTTGTAGAGGGCATCCCACATTTCGGATCTAAAGGAATGTGTGCAAGGACTGTCGACACAAGAAAGAGCCAACTTGAAGTTTGTCCCAGTAATCTCTAGAAGAAGTGTTAACGTGTGTACCCCCCTCAAATCAGAGATAAGAGAGAGAGAAGTGTTTTTCCAAGCAACAATCAAGCCACCTGATGTGCGATCTGCATTTAATGATCTGAAATTCGAAAGCAAGCAACATTTCATAGATTTCCAAAAAAATGGATAACAGGATGAAATCTTTGTCTCTTGTAACAAGACAACGTCGCAACTCCATTCGTTCAACCGAGATCCAATTGATCTTCGCTCCTCAAGGTCACCCATACCCCTCACGTTCCAACTTAGAACCTTCATTTAGGAACTTTGGAAGTTCCCGAGATGGCGATCATGTCTGCCGCCACCGTCACCAACGAAATGTGCTCCGAAATAGTCCTGGGTGCCAAAATAGTGGTCATAGCTTTTCAGAATGTAGGTATTTACGATGAAGAGGCTCTCTGGTGGATAATGGTCCAAGCAACCTTCTTCAGTGGATGGCGGGTCACTTTCTTTTCTTATTTTGAAGGGAAAATGGGTGTGATGTCGAGGAGAACCCATCTAAAGAATCTTCTATCACAAACTCAAAAAAATTGGCCGGACACTTTCTTGGGGTTAGGATCTTGTGTTTGCGGCTTATTGTAGCTAATAAGTTAATATGCAATGGATGATTACTAATCTACTCATTCGCATTTATTTTGCTAAAAAACCAATGTGAGTTTGATTGAGAAGTTCTTTTGTTATGGTTTTTTACTAGCTTTTGGTCAGTATTTGAGTTGGACAAAATAATATTAATTCAGTAGGGTACAAAGCATATTAGAATTTAAAGGTTTCGTTTTATGTGTAATGCCTCTCCATCCATCCATCTACTTTCATAAATGAAATTGTACCGGTTCTAAGCAGCGCTGGCTTAAGAAAGTATATTATTATAAGCATTTATGAAGAAATAGTATTTATTTTTTTATTATGTTTAAATGGATGAGTGGAAGAAATGGATAGAAGATGAGAATGGAGTATTTAAGAGGAGAGAGAAGGTAAGGGTAGGAGAGATACCAAACCAAAAGATTAACCTGAATTTATATCATTCATTGTCCTTTCATTACACATGGTGGGATCAAGAAATAGATGGCCAGTGTTGTGAAGCGTAGGAGCGAGAGGTGGGGGCAGGGAACATGGGAAGGATAAAACCGAGGGAGGGAGAGGTGGGGGTAGGGAACATGGGAAGGATAAAACCGAGGGAGGGAGCAGAGGAGCATGAGGGGGAGGGGGTCATGGTTATTGGGTGCATGTCCATTGTAGATTGTGGAGACATGGTTGAGAAGAGGTGTTACTGGTCATTCATCAAAGGGGGAATCATCAAGGGAAGAATTAATGGGAGCTCATGTGGTGTTTTCAATGCAATGGTGTAGGCTAGCATGGATTTTGTAGTTTCTTGAGGTTATGGCAAGCTGGGTACCATGGAGTTTGATGGACATCCAATAGATGCTTACCTAGTGCGGGTTCTCTCGATGGAGGAAACTTCGGAGATGATGTTGCACGTGGGGTAAATGGAGAGGAGATTGATGGAGGGCGTGATGTGGTGGTATGTTCAGGTTCACCGTTCATCGCACCTTCACTTTGCTCATTGAAAGATGCAACAGTATTGTCCAGAGTGGTGGAGACGCTACATCTGAGAGTGGTGGGGATCCTGATTCATTATTGTGACCAACCATCTCAAATACAACCGTCGAGGTCAGTTCGATTGCTCCACAAAGGGGGTATCATTAAGGTTTGAGTTGAGGAAGCCCCCGTGGGAAAATCTCAAGGATGATTTGGCAACAATGACATTTGTCTTTTCCTTAAAAACAATGAGATTCATCTTCTTCCATTTTAGGGGGGGGGGCTCGTGCTTTGAATGTTTTGCTGACGCAGGATGTGGTGCATTAAGGTATGTAGAGGTGGAAGAATGAATCGCTTTATTGAGAGACCATGGGGTTCTCTTATATAGGAGAGGAATCTGTTTGGCAAATTACAAGATGAAGACAAAAGAAATAAATAATATAAAAACAATAAGAAAGATAAGTAAGATCTCAACACTCCCCGTAGCTGGAACATAGATATTGATCATGCTTAGCTTGGAAGAACATATCTGATAAGGCCCTTTGGCTAGAGCCTTAGTAAGAACATTTGTTGTCTGGTCTTCAGAGCTGACATGCGTAGTAGTGGTAAGACTCTTTTGTATCATGTCACGAGTGTAGTGACAGTCCACATCTACGTGATTGGTCCTCTCATGAAAGGTTGGGTTGTTGGCAATGAAAAGAGCAGTCTGATTGTCACATTGGAGGTGCATGGGAAGAGGCATCCCTATATTCAGGTCAGTAAGAATAGATCTGACCCACATCGTCTCTGTGCTAGCCTGCATCATGGCCCTTTATTCTGACTCAGCACTTGATATGGCAACCACTGTATGATTCTTGCTCTTCCATCAAACTGGAGAATTCCCTATGAAACAGTGAAGCCTGAAGTAGACTTCCTATCCTTTAGACACACATCATAATCTGCATCTGCACATGCTGTAACTAAAAGAGATGTACCTCTGCTGAAAAGAAGTTTTATACCTGGTGATGTCTTCAGATACCTCAGAAGCATATGGACTGCATCCATTTGTGCCTGTTTAGGCTGCTCCATAAACATACTCACTTTGCTCACGACAAAGGATATGCCAGACCTGGTAATAGTCACATATAGTAGCCTGCCAACAAGTTCCCTGTACCTCCTCTTGTCGACATCCTCAGTATCATCATCATAAAGCTTCATGCTCGGGTCGATTGGAGTAATGGCAGGTATGCAATCTGCCATGTTTGTCTTTGAAAGAAGATCTATAACATACTTGCTCCGAGTCATCACCAAACTTCGCTGGTTCCTGGTGAACTCCATTCCAAGGAAGTAACGTAAATTACCAAAGGTCCTTGGTCACAAACTGCTGACCTAGGAAGTCCTTGGCAACCTGAATATCCTGGTCGTCATCTTCTGTAACAATAATGTCATCAACGTAAACAAGAATGACAATAGTACCACTCATGATCACGTGCACAAACAAAGAGTGATTGACAGTTGATTGCACAAACCCCATGTTGCTCTATCAAGTCTGAGAGCTTCTGGAACCATGCTCTTGGACTCTGCTTAAGGCCATTAATAACCTTGTGTAGCTTTCAAACCTTCTGGCACTCCCTCTCAGCAACAAACCCAGGTAGTTGTTGCTTGTATACCTCCTCTTGTAGATCACCATAGAGGAAGCCATTTTTCACATCAAGTTGGTAAAGGAGCCAATCTCGTATCACATCAATAGAAAGAAGATGTGGCAACTGGAGAAAAAGTATCCTAATAGTCCACCCCATGTCTAGAACCCACGTGCCACAAGTCTCTCCTTATAATGATCCCCACTGCCATCTGCACGGTGTTTCACTGTGAACATCTATTTGCATCCCGTTACCACTCATGATCATGTGCACAAACAAAGAGTGATTGACAGTTGATTGCACAAACCCCATGTTGCTCTATCAAGTCTGAGAGCTTCTGGAACCATGCTCTTGGACTCTGCTTAAGGCCATTAATAACCTTGTGTAGCTTTCAAACCTTCTGGCACTCCCTCTCAGCAACAAACTCAGGTAGTTGTTGCTTGTATACCTCCTCTTGTAGATCACCATAGAGGAAGCCATTTTTCACATCAAGTTGGTAAAGGAGCCAATCTCGTATCACATCAATAGAAAGAAGATGTGGCAACTGGAGAAAAAGTATCCTGATAGTCCACCCCATGTCTAGAACCCACGTGCCACAAGTCTCTCCTTATAATGATCCCCACTGCCATCTGCACGGTGTTTCACTGTGAACATCTATTTGCATCCCGTTACGGATGTGCCAATTGGAGTAGAAACAAGACCATGGCCTAAAATTTTAGCGAAATTCAGTCGAATTTCGGTCGAATATCGATATCCAGTCGAAATCGAAATTCAACCGAAATGGCCGAAATATGGGGGTCCTAGTACAAAAAATGATCGAAATGACCGAAATTTCGATCGAAATTCCACCGAAATTCCATCAAAATTCTATTTTGGTCGATACCGAAATGGTGACCGAAACTGACATTTAGGGCCTTGAACAAGACTCCACATATCACGTGATTGTAGCACAACCATCTCCTCCTCCATGGCTAACCTCCACTGACTGTCCTAAAGAGCCTCATGATATGTTTGTAGTATCTCCTTGGCTGATAGTGCTAAGGCAAGCCTCTTGAAATCCTCTGACAGTCTACTTAAAGAAACTTGGGGTGCAAGAGGATAAATAGCACACACACGTTTCCGCTTTCGCAGAGTAATCGACACATCAAGATCATCTACCAAGTCCCGAGCCTGCAAGTTCCCCTCTTGAGAGGGCACCTGCTCATTCCATATGGAATCCTGTTGCATAGACAACTCAGTAGTACCATCAATAGAAACAACGGGCTCATTACATACATGAGGCATGCTGGATGATGGGCAAGACCTGCGAGTAAAAACACATGACAAAAATGAGTCATAGTAGGAGGTGGAGCCACATGAGCATGTGTATAAGCAGGAGTAGGTGTAAGTGGTGATGGTGGTGGTTGAGGAGGTGGTGGTAGAGCAAGAGTAAAGGGAGATGGTGGTATGGTAGTAGGAGGTGGAGGCATGCAGATCTCAACGTCAAAGTCTGATGGGGCTAGCATGTCACATGTAGGAGAAAAATACATGACAGACTCAAAGAAAGTAACATTAACACTGACAAAGTATTTTCGCCTGAGCGGATCAAAGCAACGATACCCCTTCTGGGTACAAGAGTAGCCAATAAACGCACTTGACAGCTCTGGGAGATAGCTTTTCACGACCTAGAGAGACATCATTGTTGGAAGAAAACAACCTGTTTATTCCTGGAACCCGAGGCTCTCTTATATAGAGGAGAGGCCTATGGGTAAATTACATAAGACAGACAGAGGAAATAAAATAGCAGAAACAATACATAAGACATGGAAATATCTCAACACCTCCCTTTAAGTTGGAGCGTAGATATCAATCATGCTCAACTTGGACGAACACTTCTGAAATGGTGCCCTGAGCAATGCCTTGGTGAAGATGTTTGTTGTTTGTTCACCTGAACTGATATGAGAGGTAGAAATCAAACCCTTCTGGATCATATCTCTAGTATAGTGGCAATCCACCTCAATATGTTTGGTTCTTTCATGGAATGCTGGATTATTTGCAATAAACAAGGCTGCCTGATTATCACATTGTAGCTGCATGGGAAGTGGTACATCGATGTACAAATCTGCAAGCACCGCTCGCACCTACATCATTTATGTGCTTGCTTAAGCCATAGCCCTGTATTCAGATTCAACACTTGACCTAGCCACCACCATTTGCATCTTGCTTTTCCAAGAAACAAGAGAACTTCCTACAAACACGACAAAGACAGAAGTGGACTTTATGTCCTTTGGACGTCTTGCATAATCTGCATCAACACATGCAGATACTGAAAGAGTTGCTCCCTTCCTGAATAATAATCCTGCACCTGGAGAAGATTTTAAATATCTCAAGATCATGTATATAGCATCCATGTGGACCTATCGAGGCTGCTCCATGAACAGACTCACCCGATTTATTGCAAAGGTGATATTAGGTCTAGTAATAGTAATGTAGAGTAGCCAGTGTTCAAAAAAGCGGCCGAGTAAGCCGCATACTCGGCCGCATACTCGTACTCGAGTGCCTTGCTGCTCCGAGTATGATGAAACAACCATGTATGCGGGTTGACCCGCATGCTCGGCCGAGTATAGCCCCTATGCGGCTGCATACTCGGCCTCTTTTCTGATATAACTTTTTTTTTATTTAATCTAAAATCCAATAACCCCACCTGCATAATTACATAAAACCACATACTCCCCGCATAAAACCACATACTCCCCGCATACTCTTCCGACCGAGGATATTAACATAATATTAAATATTAATTTATATTTTTAATAATAAAAAATACCAAACCGCATAAAACCACATACTCCCTGCATACTATCCCGCATACCGCATACTCTCTATGTAGGGACCCCTCCGACTGAATACCGCGTAAGCGCCTTCCTGAACATTGAGAGTAGCTTTCCAACCATTTCTCTATATCTTCTTTTGTCAACCTCCTCCGTATCATCATCATCATACAACTTCATACTAGGGTCCATTGGAGTACTAGATGGTCGACATCCAACCATATCTGTCTCAACAAGCATGTTTGTAACATATTTCTTTTGGGTCATTATAAGACCCTGAGCATTCCTGGTAAATTCCAGTCCCAAGAAATACCTTAGAGTACCAAGGTCTTTGGTAACAAAGTGATGACCCCGAAATTCTTTTGCCATCTTGACCCCCTGCACATCATCTCTTGTAAGAAGTATGTCATCTACATATACCATAATTACAACATTACCTCTAGTTGTTTTCTGCACAAAGATTGAATGGTCTGAATTTGACCTCTTGAACCCTTCTTTCTCAATTAGATCTGACAGCTTCTGAAACCACGTCCTGGGACTTTGTTTAAGGCCATATATTGCTTTATGAAGTCTACATACCTGCTGACACTCCCCCTCAGCAGCAAACCCAGGTGGCTGCCACGTGCAGACTTCCTCCTGTAGATCACCATACAGAAAGGCATTTTTAACATCTAGCTGAAACAAGGGCCAATCACGTACCACAACCACTGTAAGAAGGATACAGAGGGTAGAATGTCGAACTACTAGAGAAAAGGTATCCAAGTAATCCACGCAATAAGTCTGTGTGAACCCCCGTGCCACTAATCTGGCCTTATACCAATCCAGAGTACCATATGCATGATATTTGACAGTAAAGACCCATTTGCAACTGACAATTGATGCACCAGGAGGTGGAGATACTAAGGTCCAGGTGCCACGCAATCGCAGAGCAGCCATCTCTTTCTCCATAGCTAAATGCCAACAACGGTCCCTTAATGCCTCCTGGTAATTCCGTGGAATGTCCACAGTAGATAGAGCAATAGCGAATCTCTGAAAGTCCCCTGTCAGTCAGTGAAACGAAACCTGAGAAGCAATAGGGTAGGAGGCGCAAGACCATTTCTGCTTTCGAAGTGCAACAGGTAAATCCAGATCATTGGAAACTTCCTGTAACCTGGAGTTATCCCCCTGTAATGAATGCTGCATAGACATATCTTCAGACCCATCATTAGAAATATGAGTATCAGAACAAACCTGGGGCGTAGTGATAGATGGATGTGTGCCAAGAGCAGAGACAGTCCGACGAGTGTAGAATTTAGAAAATGATGGTACAGTAGGAGGAGGTGGTGGGGGCGGAGGTGATGGTGGTAGTGGAGGTGGTGATATAGGTGGCAGACTCATAGTAGGAGGAGGCACAAATACTCCCTCATCAGAACCGGATGGAGCCAACCTGTCACCTGAAGGAGAGAAATACATCACAGATTCAAAGAATGTGACATCGGCACTAATATAATATTTTCGACGCAACGGGTCATAACACCGATATCCCTTTTGAGTCCTTGAGTAACCAACAAACACACATTTGACAGCTCTAGGAGAGAGCTTGTCAAGACCTGGAAGCAACTGATGGACAAAGGCCACGGAACCAAACACTCTAGGAGGAAGTGAGAACAATTCTTTTTTAGAGAAGGCAGTAGAAAAAGGAATTTTCTCACCCAAGACAGACGAAGGCATGCGATTGATCAAGTAGCATGCAGTGAGAACCGCGTCACCCCATAAGGAATGTTGGGCATGGCTTTGAATAAGAAGAGTTTGAGTGGCATCAAGCAAGTAACGATGTTTCCTCTCTGCAACACCATTCTGTTGGGACGTGTACGCACATGATGCTTGATGTATAATACCACGAGACGAAAGGAAATGAGACAACACACGAGTACAGAATTCCAAAGCATTATCAGTCCGCAAAATTTTAACTGAGGTTGAGAAAATATTCTGTACTTCATTGATAAAATTTTTGATTACATCCCCAGCTTCAGGTTTATTTTTCAAAAGAAAGACCCAAGACAGACGAGAGAAGTCATCCACAACAACAAGGTAAATCCGGTGTCCCTGGTGATCAGGAACACGACTAAGACCCTAAATGTCAACATGAAATAAATCAAAAGGAGAGTTACTGCTCCGACTCTAACGATTAGGAAAAGCAGATCGATGATGCTTTCGCAACTGACACACCTCACACTGAAAGGAAGCTCCTGGTGAAATCTGAGGCAACATACGACACAGCTTCTGAAGTGGGAGATGACCAAACTGTAGGTGCCAGGTATAAGGAGAAACAAGGCCTGTTGCAGAAGAGGAAACACCAGCAAATGAACCTTGGACAAGACGATACAGACCACCCTGCTCACGGCCACATCCAATCACTTTGCCATAAGAATGTCCTGAAACACAAGAGACGAAGGGTCAAAAATAGCTTTACACTACAAATATTTTATAATCTGACTAATGGATAACAGACTCATAAAGAAATCAGGTGCATATAACACATTCTTCAGATGCATAGAAGGTGTCAAAGAAATCTCCCCCCGTCCTGCGATTGGGGAATGCGTCCCATCTGCAATCACAACTGTTCTACCAGATGGAACCTGTCTGTAAGATGTAAGCTGATTCTTGTCGCTGCATAAGTGATGTGACATGATGTGAGAGCAAAGGTACTACTTGAGGCACTGACAGAGGCAGACGTACTAGCATACATTGAGGCAGCAACATCTGAGGGACCTCCAGAAGATGAAGTGGAGGCAGAAGGCATGATATCCCTCAGTCTAGCAACAAGGTCTTCAAATCTCTGATCAGAAGAGAGGTTAGCCGAAGACTCAGCCTGCTCTGCAACCCGTGCGGAAGTTGGAAAACCATGCTTAGAATAGCATGTGTCCTCTGTGTGGCCTGGACGACGACAGTACGTACATGGTTGACGAACGCGTCCTCCTCTACCACGAGGTCCACAGGATAAAGAAGAGCCTCCTCGACCTCTAGAGGCTGCCATGGCTGAGGAAGATGGGCCATGAACTGTAGATAGAACTGTAATTCTGTTGAGTCTGCGGAACGCTTCCTCCATTGGAGTAATAGTAGCATCCGCCAAGATCTGAGAGCGGGTCGCATCATACTCCGGGTCAAGGGCTGCTAGGAAGACACCGACCATATTAGCATTCATGTATGTCTTATGTTGCTTCGGAGTCGCAGTAAAAGGCATGAAACTGTAAAGTTTCTCAAACATCCCTCTTAGGGATGTATACAAAGAATGGATGGGGCGACCGTTTTGCTTTACTGTAAAGATATCATGCTGTAGCTGGAGAATCTTCGTCCCATTCCTTGCTTGAGAATACGTCGCCGCAAGGATATGTGATGCAAAACGGCTTTTGCGGCGTCGATAAAATGATAAATTTTTATGGTAGATTTTTGGTAGAAGAACGAGGGTTTGAGAAGAGAAATTGGAAGGGTTGAGAAGAGAACTCGCCGGGAATACGAGAGGTTGAGGGAGGAGAACCGCGGAGATCGAGTGGAGGGAGAGGAGAGAGAGAGGGATAGAGATAAAAATCTCAACTTTAATTCATACTTGACTGCATAAAAACAATGGCTACCCTCTCTTTATATAGGAGAGATGGGTTTACAAAAATAGTAAACAAATCAAAATTGACAACCAACTTTATCCTAATTGGACTCTGACATCTTCCAATTGACCTCTAATTACTCTAATTAGACTCTAACTAATTAATTGCCTAAAATTGCAATTAAAATCTACGAAATAAATGTTGAGATCACATGCGACCTCAATTATTCAATTAGACAATTACGACCACTAAAAACATATATAAAATTGATTACTAATTAATTAAATAAATGTGGCCCTATAATTTGGGGTCACGCTGCATCAATATGCCACATTACCTTCATCGTAAGTTGATGTAACACATCATTGGCGATCTCAGTTGTCAATGTACCGGATAGCCATACTTTGGCATATGCATCGTCTGCCTCCCAAGAGGCATTCACTCCAGTCTTCTCCAACGGTTCTTCTTCGGTAAGAATGTGCTTCTTACCACTCGGCTTCATGAGGCTCATGAACTGCATAGCTCAGAGCTCATAATTTGTTCCGTCCATTTTAACAATGGGCGCCGAACCTCTGAATGCGCCAGTAGAGGGAACATCAACCTTTTTCTCTGACATGATACCGATGGAGAAAGACTAAACCAAATGAGTACTTGTAAAGACAAGTGTCTACACAGTCATGAGTGGATTTGGTTGCGCGTGTAGACTTAAGCCACAACTAAATCCATCCAAGGCCTTAAATGTCGATTTCGGACACCATTTCGGTACCGACCAAAACAGAATTTCGATGGAATTTCGGTGGAATTTCGACCGAAATTTCGGTCATTTTTTGTACTAGGATCCCCATATTTCGGTCATTTTGGTCGAATTTCGATTTCGACTGGATATCGATATTCGACAGAAATTCGACTGAATTTTGCTGAAATTTGAGGCCATGAATCCATCAAGGAGATGCAAACCCGCTAGAAAGGGTTGATCATGCCCCGATGGTGCTTGAGACGCATGCCTAGGGCAACAGAGGACTGCGGGTCTGGAACCGCCTGACCTCGGGCTGTGCGTTGGAGGTCAAACGAGCAATGCTACGGGGTCAGATGGGGTTGGGCGGTGCTGCCGGACTTGGGGGGATGCCCTGGCAGCGTCGTTGGAGGGGGGGGCTGGCGTCGCTGGAGGGGGGCTGGTTGCGCTGCGAGAGGGGTGGGGGGGGTGGGGGTTGGCGACGCTGTGACTGAGGTGGGTAGCGGCTGCGCTGACCCGGAGAAGAGAGAAGGGGCGGGGGCTTGGAGGTGGGGTTAAGGCTAGGGCATGAGAGCTCCGGTCTAGGACCGCCGCTCTGATACCATGTTGGAAGAAAACAACAACCTGTTTATTCCTGGAATCCTAGGCTCTCTTATATAGAGGAGAGGCCTATGGGTAAATTACATAAGACAAAGGAAATAAAATAGCAGAAACAATACATAAGACATGGAAATATCTCAACAGTCATGAACAAATGCAACTGAACCATACACACGAGGTATAATGGAGAAAAGATCCTTATCGAGAAACGCAATCGAGAAAGGAATCTTCTCTCCCAAAATAGACGAGGGTATGTGGTTCACAAGATAGCAAGACTGCATCGCCCCCGTGAGCATGATGAGTACGACTCTGTATCACCAATGTTTTGGTCACATCAAGTAAGTGATAGTGTTTGCGCTCAGCAACACCGTTCTACTGAGATTTATAAGCACAAGAGGTTTGGTGAACAATGCCAAGAGATCTAAGAAAGTCAAAAGCTGTAAGATGCAGAATTCCAAGGCGTTATCAGAACGAAGATATTTGACATTGACAGAAAAAATATTCTTTATCTCATTAATAAAAGATTTGATAATAGATCCAGCCTCAGACTTATTTTTTAATAAAAATACCCAGGAAAGTCCAGAAAAATCATCGACAACAACTAGATAAAAATGATGTCTCTAGTGACCAGGGATACAACTCGGACCCCAAATATCTAAATGAATGAGCTCAAATAACTGGGAACTGCTCCGACTCTTACATGATGGAAATGAGGAATGGTGGTGATTCTCAAGTTTTTTTTGAGTAACAAACGGGTGAACCCCCCTTGGAGGTGAACCCCCTACAATCTGAATCGACGTCCATCCCCTACCACGGGTCTAAACTTGTGCGACAAAAGCCGTAGCACCTCACGAATCCCGGCCCACAGCGGAGATTCAAAACGACATCTCCTAGCCACCAGCTCACTTTCCACCCCGTATATTGCCCTCAACAATCTGTCCACCAGCGAGTTTGATGGTTCCCAAATACGGACAACCCACTTTGCGAGAAGCGCCATGTTCATGGATTCAACATCCCGCACTCCCAGGCCTCCATCAGTGCGCCTTTTTGTAATGTCTTCCCATTTCACCAAGTGTAAACCGTCCCCCTGCTGCCTACCATCCGACCAGAAAAATCTCCTCATCAGAACCTCCACACGCTTTCTAACTCCCACTGGCATCAATCGAGTGGAATAAAAGAAGATCGGTATAGCCGAAAGCACGTGCTTTAACAGGACCAATTCCCCCCCGGAAAGGGCGACAACCTTCCACCCAGCTAATCTCTGTTCAATCTTCTGAATCAGTCCGTCCCAGTCTGTCTTCCTCAGCTTTCCCGCAACCAGCGGCAGACCATGATAGGTAATAGGAAGTTCCCCCAAGGGGCATTCAGTTCGGTCAGCAATAGCACGCCTCTCCACCTCAGACATCTCAAAAGTGATCACCGTGGACTTACACTTGTTGATTTCGAGACCGGACAATGATCCAAAAATCTCAACCAAGTGCACTACATTTGCATTTTAAACCTCCATCCCTTCTAATAACAAGATCGTGTCGTCAGCATACTGCAACAGTGGGATCGAGATGTCCCCCTCCTGTAGCCCTCACTCCACCCCAAATCAACCACCTGCTTAAATAAGACTCTCAACGCATCTACAACTAATAAAAACAGCATTGGTGCCAACGGGCAACCCTACCTCACACCTCTTTGAGGCTGGGAAAAACCTCCTTCGGGCCTGCCATTCACTAAAACAGAGTAGGAAGAGGTGGTTATGCATCGCTTCATCCAACTAATCCAGGTCTCAGGGAACCCTCTCCTTCTCAGAGACATCCAAAGGAACTTCCAATCCACACAGTTGCAGGCCTTATCAAAATCAATTTTCCACATCACCCCTCTCGTCTTCGTTCGCTTCCAATCCAAGCAGATCTCCGACGCCATGACCAAACCATCTGCCATCTGTCTCCTCGGAATGAATGCTGACTGCCACTGAAGAATCACTGAATCCATCACAGACGTTGGAGAGCGCTATGGGCCTGTAGTCATCGATCCTCCCCGGAGTATCCTTCTTCGGATGAAGGAAAAGCAGCGCCCTGTTGATCTTCTCGAAACCGCTGTTCCTCTCTCTGAACTCGTTCATCAACTCCAAGAGCTCACCCTTTAGCAACTCCCAAAACTCACGGTAAAAGCAGACCGGAAATCCGTCAATCGGGGGGCCCATCTGAGTTCAGATCCCAAACCGCACTTCTTAGCTCCTCCGAAAATGGAGTAAGCAGGCCATCCTCCTGTTCCGACGTCAAGGATGAAACACCCGTCCCCATCCAACCCCAGCCATCTCCCCTCCTTCTCCTTGAGGCTTGTACGAAATGGTCCCTTAGCGCACCCCCAATTGTGGCCTCTCTCGACACCCGAACCCCGTTAACCTCCAAATCATGGATGTAGTTTCTTCTCTGCTGCCCAGAGGCCGCACGGTGAATGAAAGCCGTGTTGGCGTCCCCTTCTCTGAGCCACCTCTGTCTGGATCTTTGTCGCCATTCAATTTCGTCTTTTTTGTCTTCCCTCAAAAGCTCTTCCAGTAGCTCCTGCCTTCGTTTGAACTCTTCCTGATGCAGCCCTCTGCTGTCGTCTACGCCGTCCATCCTGGTTACCTCAGCCTGTACCTTTGCCCTTTTTGCCCGCCGCTTTGTCTTCAACTCCCTACCAAAATTTGAAAGGAACTCCTTCAAGGATCGGAGCTTTGCTGCCATTGTCGCCACCGTCGAGCCCTTCGATGTGCATCCTCTCCAGTGGGCCTCCACCGCCTGCCTGAAGCCCTCCTCCAAAAGCCATCTTTTCTCGAAGCGGAAGAAAAATATGAATCTCCCTTCTTCCTCCGATGACCACAGAATCGGCGTGTGGTCCGAATGTGACCGCGACATCGCCCATGCCCTCGAGAGCGAAAAAGTTTCATCCCCCTCCACGGATAGGAGGAACCGGTCCAGTCTAGAGCGCGATCTAACATTCCGCCACGTGTACCCACATCTAGTCGCGTCAATTATGCTCATGCCCAACGAATGTAGGACCCCCCGCTAATCTTCCGAGCACGGTTCCCCGCCTCCACCCCCCCACGGGCGATCATCAGAGAGTAAAGTGACATTCAAATCGCCGCCCATAAGCCACACCGACCTCGCAAAGTCCTCGCCCAACTGTTCGAGATCCGCCGCCAGAGTCCCGTTGTCCATGCCATTCGGACCGTAGACGTTTGTGATCCAGAGCCGAAGATCATCCTTCTTTTGCCTCGGCAAAGTAGACTAACAAAAGAGCGACCTCCTCTCGTCGAGGAGGTCGAAGGCATCCTTGCTCCAAGCGGACAGCAGTCCTCCCGACGCACCTTGAGAATCCATCGATGCCATCGCGAACTTTCCGCCCCCATCCAGCTCCCTGCGAACCTCCCCCAACCTCGAAGAGAGTTTAGTCTCCTGGAGAATGAAAATTTTCGCAGCCGACTCCGCGACAAGATTGCTCACTCTCCGCCTCTTCTCCGGCCTCCCTATCCCCCTGACGTTCCACGACAGTACCTTCAAAGACATGAGGAATCGTACACCTTCTTGGGCTCTTTGTTGCCTCCTTCGTTCTTTCCCGTTCGCCCTTCTGACATATCATGTACCAAAATTTCCCTCCCCTTCTTCCACACTCGTTGGAAAGGGATCGACCCCCTGCAGACAAACACTCCTCCCAGCCTCCTCCCGGCCATCGCACACCCCCTGCCCCTCTGCTTCTTCTCGCGTGTCCTCCCAATGCGCTAGCTTACCTTCTTCCCTTCTACCTTTTTCCTGCGACTTCATCCCCCCATCCAGCCCCCATCCCCAAGATGTACTTCCTCGCCCGTGACCCAAGCCGACATAAACCCCTGTACCCCCTCCCTTCTCATTCGACTGCGGTCAGACCGCCTGCTCTGAGTGCCTCCTATTTTAGCTGAATACCGAATCTCCGATGAACATCGTGTTGGGATTATCCTGCATCCCCACACCGACGCCAGCGGACTGGTGAGCCTCGTCAATGTCCATCCATCCCCGCACCCGAGTCTGGGTACTGGGCAGAGTCCGCTCCCGCCCGATTGCACTGCTCTAAGACCCGACCGACAACTGCTTCCTTTTGTCGAGGATCCACGTAATTCGGACCCGGGTCCGAATAAGCCATAATCGGTTCAGCCGCCCGACACTTCATAGGCGATTCCCAGGTTCCAACGTTTCGAGGTGGTAATCGAACCGACCTGGGGATGTAAACTCCAAGAGTCTGACCAAAGCATATATTCCCGAAGCGGATATCACCCGGGAAACGATGGGTCCCCCGAGCCTAGTGCGCCGTTCCACCTTCCCGCACGTGCGCCCTTTCGCCTTCAGCCGCAAATGACGCTCCCCCTACCACTGGTGCGCCCGTTTTGCTTTCCGCCGAGCTCGGCCGCTCCTCCGGGGGAGTTATCGCACGGTCGCCGGCATGACCAACAGGGCCCCCCGCTCACGTTGATCCCCTCTAAGGTGCGCCTTCCGAGCACACTCGCTCCGCTCCGTGGAAACGATGTCCACGCGCAGCACCACCCCCACAACCATTAGTTTTCTTTGGCCCAGGCCTACCGAGGAGAAGTTCCTGACTTTGAAAACGGGATCGGGTGGCTCCCCTGGATGCAACCCCGTAGACTCCACCTCTACGACGTCCAATATCTTGCTCAACACGATTTGCAGTCCCCGCGGCTCCCGGTGAACCAAAGGGATACCTCTGACGGTAACATGTTCCAACCGAGTTGGGTTATGAATACTGTCCTTCGTCCTTGGCCTGCGCCGAAGGAGCTGAGTCCACCCCTCATGCAACCACCTTAGCAGCTCCTTTTCGTCCATTTCTTTCAGACCTCAGGCTAATACCTTCCCGGAGCGATTTGCATAACGTCACCTCTGAACAACGTTGCCGAAATGAGACCCACGTCCGGCGTGCCCTTGAACAGCGTGTCCTGCCCGCAACCTTCCCCCACTAGCACCAGTGACCCCTTGGTCCGCAACCTTTTCGGACACGCTCCGCTCCTGTGAGAGAACCCTCGACAAAAGAAGCATCGGATGGGCTCGCGGCATTGCTGAGCCCAGTGCCTCAAGGATCCGCGACGGTAGCATCCTCTACCGAACGGATTAACGAAGCTCTGTCCCTGTTGCACACGCGTTCTCCCGCCGACTTCGCCCGGTTGTGGAGCGAACATGGAGAATAAGGGTGATATTTTTTTCGTCGCGGTGCCGCTCCATGGCGAACAGATTAAAGAATGCGGAAGCGAACATGGAAAAGATAAAGAACAAAATAAGAACGCGGGATTTTAACGTGGAACCCTACTCCGTGAGGAGCGGGATGAAACCACGGGAGAAGCCCTCTAAGGGGCGTGTTTTGCATTGCACTTTCTCAATGAGTACAGGAGGTCTGGGGCTCCTTATATAGCCTCTCCAGAGCCTCCAAGTCCCATCACTGGACGATGTGGGACTAAACACAGAATGGGGTAAATGGATCTTCTCCAGGATCCATTTACCCTGCTACAACACAATGGGCACACAACTAATTACTCTAACAATGGTAAAACGACCGAACAACAGAACTCAACTGGGAAGTAGACTGATATGAACGAGTCTACACGATCATACAGAGGTTTGGGTGTACATGTAGATTCATACAACCATCCTCGTCAATCTTCACTGCCCGCTAGGGTCGGAAAATGCAATTTATAGATCTGAAATCACGTTTTCCGGTCAAAATCAGACCAATTCAAAATGCAGTTCGAACTGCAGAGGTGCACGGAGAAGTGCGGAGGCACGAGGATGCGCATAGTGGAGACCGGTGGTGGCCTGGGAGGACCGAGGCAGCAGCCTGGGGGCTTGAGCGACTGAGAGTGTAGGGTTAGTGCTTGGTTGGGATATGGGAACTCCGGTTTAGGACCGTCGCTCCGATACCATGTAGAGATGAAAGAATAAATTGCCATATTGAGAGGCCTTACGATTCTCTTATATAGGAGAGGAACCTGTTGGACAAATTACAAGATGAAGACAAAAGGAATAAATAAATATGAAAACAATAAGAAAGATAACTAATATCTCAACAAGGTGGAACCATTCCAACGACAACGATGGTGGGTGGTTGACACGTTCCCTATTTTTTTGAATTGGGAAAGTACAGTGTTTCTGATAAAGACCCTTGGGTTGGTGTAATCCTTCGAAGATTTGATGAAATCTCTTGGTGGGTAGATCTTATTCAATGAGGATATGCGTGGATCCTAATCCTCGGGGGCTCAATTTGTGGAACAATGCTTGTAGATGACAACTTGAGCCCATGTGTGAATCTCTTTGGATACAAGCAGTTAGTGGGGGCCTATATGTGGATGATTGTGCTTCGATGGTTTTCCTTATTGTGGTTTCTCAACCCTCGTGATAAGTTTTGACTCTTTTGACATGGCTGGGAAGTGAGAGCTCAATTTGTTTGATGTTTCTTTTTTGGCTTTGACGATAGCATGGATCGTGGTGTTGGTGGTGTCCGTTGATTCTTTGGGTATGGTGGCCCAATTACGGTCAGTGGCTCGGACGGCCTGTTGTATCTAAAGGAGGCGGTGAGGGAGTGGGGGTCTTTATGCTTGAAGGATGATATTTCAATGGTGACTTTTATATGGTTAATATAGAAGTGGGGTACGATCATGTGAACTTTTAGTGGGTTGTGCACAAGAGGGGGGCATTGCATCTTAGGAAAATGGTAGGTGGTTGGACAGATATGCATGCTATAACTCATGTTGGAGGAGTTTTTGCTTCGGTAAGGGTTGTGGATGGGGATGTTATATTAGAGGTTGCTAAAGGGGAAGGAGTGGAGATGGTGGAAATTTTGTTCTGATGGGGTAGCTGTAACAACGTTTCTGGAGGGAGGAAGGATCAATTGAGCATCGGGATGTGGCAGAGATGGTGGGATAGAGAGTTCCTTTGTGTGTGATGTTGAGGGTCATTTCGTGGAATGCAAGGTGCATGGGCAACCTCTCGAGAATGGCAAAGTTGGGGTCGTTCATTAGTAGTTGGATGTCAGATGTGATTTCTTCAAGGGTTTAAATATCGTTATCAGCTTCCATATCGACATCATGTCAATACGATATTTTATTGAAATTTCACCCATATCGACCAACAACTGTGAAGGAATGACCTGAAAAGGCCTCCATATCATCATATCGCCCTTTCTTTTGGTCCCCTGTCGAAACCAAAATATCGACGAAATTTTGCCAGTATTTCACGAAATTTGGAACTCTGGATTTCTTTTATGAGATTTTGGTAGCAGATTAGGACTAAAGTACCGTGGGTGTTGCGAAGGGGACTACGTTGATGTAGTTCGGAGCAGTGGTCTTGCGTGGTAGACATAGAGGTTTGCTTGTTGGTTGGAAAGAGAACTTTTTAAGCTTTTGGACATGCTAGACGAGAGCAGCACGTCCATCTCATTGAAAAGGTAGGTGGATGACTTCCTCTCCTGACAACATGGGTTTGCACACTGTTAGATGTGAGGTTGCATGATGAGCAATTGTAATGTATCACTTCATGTGTTTGTTTGCTCTGGTTGAACAAGGAAGCTATTGCAATTAGTTGTTGGTATGATTCTGGGGGATGTGTCGTATTCTTCCCTTAGAATTTTTGAAGCAGCAGATGCATGATTACGTGCCACTGTTGGACAGGATGAGTGGGAATGGAGGGTTTTCTCATGATCTTTACAATCAAGAAGGATGATTTTTCAGTCAAGAATCAAGATTGTGTACAAGTCTTTTTCAAAATAAAAAGGTGTAAAAGACGCGCCCTATGCTTTTGTTATAAGGGGGTGGGATTATTGCCGATATGAGATGCATGGGCACCTCCCATTTGGTTAAGTAGAGATTATAAAGCATAGGCAAGCTATCCTTTCTTCTTGTGCCATTTCGCTCAAGATGTCTGAAGGGATGCAGACATGAATGAAATCAGCATGTTTATTGTCGATGTTTTTAGAATGTCTTTTATTAGAAATTCTTTTCGGTCCAAAAGAGAGGGGGGCAAGACCTTTTGCGTTTCTATGGACTCTAAGATTGGTTAGGAATGTGGTGGTTTTTCGATACAAATGCCATCGTGTTGAAAATACTCTCATGGAAGATTCCCCTTTTATTACTTAATTGTAATTATTCAGCCGTTAATTAATATTTTTTATTGTTGAACACAAACTGCAGATTTCACCTTTTACATTTTTTAATTTTTTAAAAATGGGTGTGCCATTATTTTAGATTAAACCATTTACGAGGCTTACTCCATGCCTAAAAGACACATCACTTTACATCAAGGAGTCAACTCCTTATTTAAAAGACATCTCCAGATGTTATATCCATTCGATCAATATTAAATAAATACTACAAGAAATGAAAAAAGAAATCCTGCCTCCCCCACTCTTACCTACTATTCAATTGGACTTGGTATGATGGAAATTTTTAGGTCGTAAAGGCATACAAGGCGATATGGAGGTCGAAGGTTCCCCCCCCACGAATCAAGATCTTTCTCCAACGTCTCAGATGTGGATGTGTGTTGACTGGTGTTAGGAGGACTATGAACTTTCAAGGGGTGATTGATGAGTGTCTTTGATGTATGGTTGGGTTGGAGGATATGGATTATTTGTTGTCCTGATGTGCTACTTCATGATATACGTGAGATATGGCTCAGATCAATAGGATAGAGCATAACAAACACGGCATTCTGGGACCTTATCGGCGAGAACTGGAGTGGCTCCAATATCAATAAGATGTGAGATTTGGCACTGGTTTGGGCTATTCGGACAATATTTTATCATGAAATATTCATATTCTATGTTGAGAATGTAGTTGAACAATCTAAACCTCAAGCCAAGTTGTTGTCTTTGTAACACTTGTGTTTAAACTTGTGAATGTATAAAATTTTTGAATGTGCCCATTTTCGATGGCCACCATTTTTTCCTTCAAAAAGCACTCTTCATTTTTTCCATGTCATGCATAATTAAATCCCCTTTGGGGGTTGCGTTAGGTAGTCGACAACCAACATAAAAAATAGTCGAATCTTTCAACATGGATTTGAGCAAGAATCCACGTAAACGATCCTACTTATAGTGGGAGAAGACTTCCCCATTCGTCATGCATAATTATTCAATGGAATGGAGAATATGAGAAGGTTAGCGGAAGGAAGGAATGTTTATTGTATGGGCTTGATGGTAGAAGCAAAAAGGATAGGGGAAATAGAAGAAAAGAGGAGGGGTGTTTCAGATTTTTCAAAAACAAAATTCAACGTCCATGCTGTAAATTGTAGGTTCTTTTACAATGCGATGTAATATAAAGATGAGAGAAAGTCCAATGCCTAATGGGAATTATAAAATTGCACATGTCAATAATTTGAGTTATAAAATAAAAGGCTTGCACATAAAAGATGAAGTTTTGAATTAATACATTGCGGAACAAATAGAAAGTGTTCTTTGTCAGGAAAGGTTTTATAAATAGCTATATGGGGAATGCCAATAAACTCAACTTTAGACGTCATCGTACTTGAACCCCTTGTTTAAGAGACACCATTAGAAATGCAATGCGGTTGTTGCACTCGCATGCATCATCATGGGCTATGTCATGCTCGAGTATATGCCATGCTACTTATTGCGATCGGCATTTCGATATTTCAACTCATGGGGAATGAGAAAATGCCCCATGTCTCGTGGGAGTTCATGTCAAAGTCCCATTATAGCGAGTCAAGGCACTGCTAAATGGCATGATGGAGGTGATGAATGGTTGTTTATCTTTTTTAGAGAAGTACAAAAGGAGTCCTAGAGAAGGAGTGTGTGGACAGGGAAAGGGAGGTTGACGTGTTGTTGCTAAGGGCTTTTGGGGATCTTTGGTTGCATTGTTATGTATCATTGTTCATTGGCGTGAACAACAATAGTCACAAGGAGGAAATATGAAGAAATAGGCGAATTTTTCTCGTGGCTGGAGTCGCTGGACATGGTGATGATTCCCTGGGATATTTTCTTTATGCTTGAGGTGCCACCTTTTAAAAAATTTATGCTGATAATAGAAGAATGAGGACGTATGGAAAAAAGACTAGATGGTTGAGGGTGCTAGAAGTCATGGGTGGGTGTCATAGCTATTGGAAAAGCAATTGGAAACACCAATGTTATTATTCATTACACTCTACAATGGTAAGCACCAATGTGAAACCAAAATGGCTAAATGTCACATACCACCAAATGGATTTATAGAATCGAAGATTTCCACCAAACTAAAATCTCATGAGGCATATTGCCTAAGACAAAACTTTGCGAAAGAAATCGATCATGTGGTACCATACTACCAATGAGATCTTGTATGGTGTGATGCGAGGGGATATTGTGTTGGTAGCAATGCCTTTTGACGGATAAACCCTTGAATGTGGTTAGGAATTGTGATAACTAAACCATTGTGGACTTGTACCGATTGGTGTTAGGAAGAGGATTGAATCCATCATGAGGCATTTCTTCTTGCCATCAAAGGGGTTATCCAATGGGCTTCCCTGTGGCGGATTGGAGGATGGTGTCTTGCGCAAAGGAGGATGGTGGCCTTGGCATGCGAAGCTTGGAAGAAATGAACAAGGCCTTGCTCAGTAGATGGGTCTCCCGTATTTGGGGAGAATGCGATAATCTGGTGTGCAACCTTATTCGGAGGATTTACAAGCTTGCTCTTTCTTTCCCGAGCACTAGGGATCTTGGTGTTGTACCCTCACTGTTCTGGAGGGGCATCTGCAGTGTGGCACGGGAGATGATATTTTTATGGCTTGTGGTTGGTGATGGCGCAAACTTTCGGTCCTGGACGAACAATTGGAATGAGGTTGGGGTATTGGGTGCTCGATTTCCGAGATTGAAAGCGTTGGCAAAAAATCCAGACTACTCGATGGCGGAGGTCTGGGGTGGACGTACTTTCTTTCCTCAATTCAAATCTGAGCTCTCCAAGCAACAAGTGGAGGAGCTTTTTGCTATGCTGAAAGAGCTTGATAATGTAGTTGGGTCCACGGATGGACTGAACTGTTGGGTGTGGTGGTATGGTACATTCTTAGTTGGGAAGGTGTACAGGGCTTTGAGGGGTCCCTTGATCTTCGATACCGGGGCCGGGGGCTGCTAGGCAGGTCTAGAAATGGAAGATTCCTACTCGAGTGAAAGTTTTCGTGTGTTTGTTTAGAATAGGGATGCTGATGACATAAGACATATTTGCTCGTTTTATTCAGGGGGCTGATCCGGATTGCTCAAGGTGCATGGGCAGTGTGGAGGAGGCTAATCTATTTTTCACTTGTTCTAGTTTTGTGGAGGTTTGGAATCATTGAACACTATTGGGACGAATTAAACTGACATGGAGAAGGAAAGATCAAGATGTATCATGCTGGTGTGGGCTCTCTGGTTAGCCAGGAACGGGGTGGTTTTTAATCAAGATCGCTTCTATGCTAAAAATGTTGTTGCACATGCAAATGTGTTGTGCGAGAGTTAGAACATGTAAATTTATAGTCCTCTTACTCTTAATAGGTTGTAATAGTTTTTGGTGATAAATGGCGAGTTTTTGGACTCACACTTGTACGGTGTGTGCCCTTTTTCTTTAAAAAAAACTAACACATTGTGAGGAAACATTCATTATAATTTAACTTGGGATTTAATACGGAAGGTCGATATTAGAGGTGTTGAATGTGATGCTTGTGGGTTGTGGCAATGATGAGGCAAACACGTGGTGTTACCGGTGGATTGGCATGTTTGCATCTAGCAAGTGAGGTCAGATACCAAACTAGTTGCTTCCTATCATATTTATAATGTGAAGACCAGGATGATGCAAGTGGCCAAATTTATGTTGTGTCTAAGGAGGGGAAAGTGATTGGTCATGAAGTGTCCTCAAGAACAAATGACACGGAATATACCTTTTTTATTATTGAGGACGGGAATGGGAGGGTAGGTAAGAGAGAGAAATCACGGGAGAAGTATAAAGCCTGTAGATCAGCACATGCACACGCACAAGTTGATTAACATGGAGACCCTCCAAGGAGAAGGGAAAAATCACGGGCAATCTTCACCCTACCCGTCGTTGACAACTAGGGTTTCTTTTCTTTGTATTTCACACTTTCAACAACCCAAGGAGATACAGGATGGGGGATAGGACACCCATTTATTCGGGTAAACGGATCCTCTCCAAGAGCCATTACCACACACAAACAAAACAACAAGCTCTCAACACTTCCCTTCAAGCAGACCACAAAAAAATTGTCTTTGGTCATCTTTATGGTAGTGATTTGAACCGGATGGCTATCCATCTTCGTATATTGTCCTACCATCTCATTCTTGTCTTCCATCGACATTAGAAGAAGAACATGTAACATTGTAACCTCTGTCTTCAAGCAACAAGGAACTTGACAACCAAAGACAAAGCCGCACAACATAAGTAGCCAAGAGGAAGCCACCAAACACATTTTGTTATCTCACCGTTAATAGAAGGAGAGAGGGGATACATCCACACCGCACACCAAGAAAAAAATAAGAGATGAAGAGTACCTCCAACCACAGGTGGTACAAGGAGACTCGAACTAGAGCCGCAAATATGGGGTCGTGAATTGGAGTTGCTGCTGCACAATCCCACAAAATGGACCCACCCAGGGGGTCTCACACAGAGGAAGCGGCACGCATGAGAAGCCTTGACGTCGGGCGATGCACATATCACACCTCCACGACCTGTGGCTCTGATACCATGTAGATCGACACACACACAATCACAAGCTGATTAACATGGAAACCCTCTAAGGAAGAGTGAAAAACCATGGGCAAACTTCGCCTTACCCGTCATTGACGGCTAGGGTTTCTTTTCTTTGTATCACACTTTCAACAACCTAAGGAGATACATGATGGGGGATAAGACACCCATTTATTCGGGTAAACGGATCCTCTCCAAGATCCTGTTAGAAAATAGGAATGCATAAGCGAAAATGATAAACATAGCATGAACTAGAAATATAAACTTGGAACACAGAGATTTTACATGGAACCCTACTCCCTAAGGAGCGGGATGAAACCACGGGAGAACACCTCAAAGGGCTGATAGTTTATTGCTTTTCTCAACTAATACAGAGGGTGAGGGGCTTCTTATACGACCCTCACTAAGTCTCCACATCTCACAACTGGTAGATATGTGACTAAAGACTTGGATGTTGTAAATAAATCCCGGAGTGATCCACTTACCCATCTACAACTCAAGTGATACTCCAACACAAGCGGGAGCATGCAATGCTCAGTTTGGACAAATAGAAAGAAATTTCAACTCACAATACATGACACTATAGACAATATTAACTCAACGCGTACAACTGCCGGCTGCTATCGAGGACGTTGCTTCTCATGTCGTGCAAGTGAGGAGGACGAACGGGCTGGAGTGTGAGTCAGTCGAATCTCCTCGTCGGAGAGCATGCGTTCTGTACTGCGCCTGTCAGAGTTACTGCAACTAAAGAATGAGTCTGTACATGGAGAACTCTGGCTCGTCACAACAATGTGGACAACTGCTTCCTCTCTGAAAAGGATCGAACTGAAAAGGCAGTGGAGTACAATCCTCGTCGGAGTCCACGGTCGATGGAGAATGGAGTTTGAAAAAGTCTCATCGGAGAACTGGGTCTCTCCCATTTGGCTCAGAGAATGGTACTCTACTTTGGGGTTCCTATGAAATCACATGAAAACCCTAACCCACATGGCTTAAGGAATGTGATCTCTACTCCGAAGTCCATATGGATCACATGAAAAGCCCGGCCGAAACATTAAAGATGGGGACCACTGGAAAAATGATGGAAAACATGTGCACATCAAACTAAAGATCGCATACATGTGCATGTCTGAATTGAAAACTCGGAACCATGATCGTCGAGTCTGGACAGTTGTAGAGTTTGAAAATCTGGCCATGTATATGGACTGGAGATCTGAATTTGAACTGTAATATGACAATCTGACCTCTTATAGAACTCTAAAGAATACTCCCCCTTTCTCACATACTTGTAGGAAATCAATAGCATCGATAAAGTTGGGAGAAACAAGAAAATGGGGAAAACAAAAAAAATAAGCCGCAACATTTTTTTTGGCTTTTCTCAATCAATCATTTTTTTCCTGGCTATTTCATTCACAATTTTTTTTTCAATAGTTGTCACCATTTTTTTTTCCAAATAAGTCATTCACTCATTTTTTGGCTTTCCTTTTTTTCGCATACTTTTTTTTAAATATCTTCCTTTTTATGAGGCCAATCTCTCTCCTTTTTTTAAAACAGGCTCTTTTTTTGTTGACCTTTCTTTCTTCTTTTTTTGCGTTCAAAAAGTTTTTTTTTCAACCACGGCCCTTATAGCCCAAAAGAGCAACTCTCCCCTTACTTTCTTTTTTTAAACATGAACGGCCCACTTGGGGCTTATTTAGGGCTCCCCTCGTGGGAACCCTTTTTCTAAGTCGTCCTCCCCCCTGTAAAACAGTGTCGCCTGCGAGCCGTCCGCTGCTGGGAGATTATGGAGATGGCGGTAGGGGAGGACGTCGTCGATGGAGTTGCCGCCGAAGGAAGGAGGGCAGCTGCTTGGAGAATCTGGAGGATGGCAGCGCCGATCTGCATGACCATGCAGCACACTCGCGTCGCCTGGAGGTCGAGCGGCAGAGCACTGCTGCTTCGTGGCCGCCTGGAGCCGCCTAGAGTAGATGCGACTGCCTTAGAGATCGAAGGCGGGAGGTTTGATACGATGTCGTCTGGGATAAGAAAAGCTGCCAAGGATGGAGGCGGAGGCTACCTGCGAGGTCTCGCTGCATAAGGCGGCGAGGAGGGAATTTTCGGATGGCAACAGATTGCGCTTGGAACCTTAACTGGAGGCGCGAAGGGCTCGAAGCGACAGGGGATGCCGCCGTCTTGGCTGGATATGTGTTTGCCTGGAATCACACATGTTGAACCTGCAGCCTTGGAGAACCATCTTCGAACTGGAGAAGGCCTCTGCCTAGAAGAAGCAGAAGCAAACCTGGAGACGAAGGATCTTGTGCATTGGCGACATGAGATGTTGTTGGAACTTGGATTAGGGTTTCACAAAAAAAACCCTAGAACTAATTATAGAATCTTGAACTTGAACAATACACCATAATAATCTTCAACGAATAAGTCTTCAAGAACATGCATGAATTGAATTTTCTCCACAAACGGTATCTCGAATAAATCAAGAGCATAAAAAACACGAAAATCGAACATATTCTGATACCATGTTAGAAAATATGAATGCAGAAACGAAAATGATAAATAGAGCATGAACTAGAAATATAAACTTGGAACACAGAGAGTTTACGTGGAACCCTACTCCCTAAGGAGCGGGATGAAATCACGGGAGAACGCCTCAAAGGGATGATAGTTTATTTCTTTTCGCAAGTATACAGAGGGTGAGGGACTTCTTATATAGCCCTCACTGAGTCTCCACATCTCACAATTGGTAGATGTGGGACTAATGACTTGGATGTGGTAAATGAATCATGGAGTGATCCATTTACCCATCTACAACTCAAGTGACGCATATACTCCAACAGTTACCACAAACAAACAACAACCTCTCAACTTTATCTTCAAATATTCAGATTATCACCCATTTTAAAGGAAACATGATGGTTACATAATGTAACGATGCAAATTTCTGAATCAATGCTCATTTATGAAAATTACATTTTAAATAAAAATAAAATGCATATCAAATAAATTAGAAAGCAAACAACAATAATTAAAATAAAATAGGGTTGTGTATCCTTCCACTAAATGCTTTATAATGTGTGTGTCGTGTCATATAATCTACCAAGTACTGGACCAGATCGATCCTCTGTTGTGATAACGGATTTGTTACAACCTCCTCTCATATCTCCCTCCTAACTTTCTAACATGACTAAGTTGAAATCCCGGAAATTCGTATATCAATCTTCCCTCTGCATTAAGGCCGCTAACAGTTCTCTATTGGACATCAAAAACTCCTGATAAGGGACAAACACAGCTCCTTGTCCCTGGAACCTATTGCGGCCTTCTTAAAATCCATAAATGATGCCTCATGTTCTGATCCATCTTTTCAAATTTTTTAATCTTATGGGTTCTTGCCCTTAGTAGTAAGGAGTTAGATGCTAGAAGGGAAAAGGAACGACTCGCACATATTTACTAGTGGTCGGTGACCTCTTTTTATAACCTCCTCTTAAGCGTACATGCATCAATATGCTTCTTTTTCTTCATTACCATGAAGGTGACGAGGAGTTTCTAAAAAAATGAAGATGACGGAATGCTCTTGAAGTCTAAATTTAGCTTTACAGATTGATTATTGTTGCATGCATCTGTCTCATAAATCTGTTTTTTTCGTTATGTTTTCTTGGACAAATCAGACTTGTTAAAATTGGTATCTTCAATGTATTACCTATTCAATTTGTTGGTTTCGAGAAATGTTTGTTAGTTTTTTCTATTCTAGTTACTGGATATCTATTTCATTGTCAGCTATCATGGATAACAGGATGAGTGGAAAGGATTATAACGAAGACGATATAATACAAGTCAGTTCAGTTATTCACTTTTTATAGTAGTTTAAATCTTTTGATGATTATCTTTTGTTTTGATTGTTGTGTGGTGGTATAACTCTTCTACTCCATTATTATTATTTCGAGCTTAATATGCGGTGTCAGATTTTGTACAACTCAAGTGAAGAATTTGCATTACTTTTTGGGATTTCATCGGCCGTGGCCTCTTTAGATAGCCCTCCTTAGTTATTGCAATATCAGTTATGCCCTCCCTTTCTTGCAATATTAGACGTGTCTTCGACTTCTTCCACAATGATCACTTATGTCCCTCGGGTTAGTTGTCGTCCATCCCCATCCTAAACAGACATTAATTTTGAGGGCACAAGGGTAATTAGATTAAAAATCGAAGGTAGACACATCTTTTTCTTCGTTTCTTCTTCACTCTTCCTCCCTCCTACCTCCTCCGACAACCTCCTTTTCCCATGCCCCCTCCTCCCTAGTCCCGCCTCCTCCAGCCCCTCCTCGTCTGTCACCCCCTCCAGCCCCTCCTCCTTTGTCCCCTCCTCCCCAACCCCGCACCTCATGCTCCACCCACCATGGAGAATCTCGAACCAGTCTTGCAGGCTGCAACATAATAGAGCCATACTTCTCATACCTCAAACCATTCCACCGTGAAGAATCTCAGACCAATCTCCTTCCATAGTCACTCGGACTTGAAGGAGTTGCACCGTTTCCTGGAGGTCGGAGAAGAGGACTTCTAATGTCTTCCATCAATCCCGACCTTCGCGAGATCTACCTATGAGCAGCACAACAGCCAGACTTCGTTTCCTTCGCCTCCCTGGGGGCTCTCAAGGAAGCTCTCTACAAGTTGGGCCTCTCAAATGAAGGGGAAGATGTCATGAGGCATGGCTTCGGGGTTGCTATTTTTGAGGGTCTAAGGCACGGTCCAAAGATGTTGTGCAAAACTTAGGCTTCGAGGTAGCAGGGGGGTCGTGCAGCTGCTTCTAGAAGTCAAGTTGTTGGTGCATGACCATCTTTGGGTACATGCGAATGGTGGTAAGGGGGCTCAAGTCGAAGCTCGACTCAATGGTGAAATGAAGATGGAGTAGGAGTGGTGTGTGGTCCTATCATGTTAGGGCGGAAAGGTTCTGACAGAGGGAGTAAGTGAAGTTGGAAGTCGATTTAGGAATTAAGGTTGCATTGCGCAGTGATGAGGAGGATGTGGGGGTGACAGAGGAGGAAGTTTGAAGGGAGGTTTGACTATTATACCCATTTTAACCATATCATGGTTCGAATAAACTGTGGTTTAGTTCAACTTCTTGAAGGCTAGTAATCTGACGGAAGGGCACAATTGATAACATAATAAAAAGTCAGGGATACATCTGATATTGCAAAAAAGGGAGGGGCATAACTGATATTACAATATCTAAGGAGAGCACAATTGACAAAATCCTTTTTTTAAGTAATTTTAAAGGATTGCTGGTAAGAATTGTAAAAATTTATTCTTTTCATAACATTGAAATAAATGATTTAAATAATGCTTAGTATTAAGTTTTATATATATGTTTCCATTCAAATAATACTTGAACAGAAGTTTGGTGTGGGACCTATAGTAGAAGATAAATTGAAAGAAACTTGGTTAGTAAGAGATAAGGCAACAAGGGCACAAGAAGTTAGAAGAAAAGCCTTGTAAGAAGGGTCAGGTATAACATGTAGAAGGGTATGACTATTTTGGATCTATGTCTGGATATAACCAACTTAGCCCTATTTGGAAGCAAAGAATCCATTTGGCTGCCCCAATTAAGGTGGAAAAAGTATGATTTTTGTTGTGGTGGTGGCACTGTTGGAGAAGGATAGTGAGAAACAGGAGGGAGGTATATGCATAAGAGGAACTTATTTGAAAATAAATATAAACCTACCCTTAAAATGTAGCTAGTAGATTTTTCCTTTTTCCTGCAAAATTATGGATATTGTGCTATATTTTAAAAACGAAAGGTGGAACGAAATGATTTCCCTAGAAGCAAGGTAAGGTGTAGCCTCGAGGCATAAGCATCATTTTCCCGAAAAAAATGCAATCTAACCTATTAGAAAATAGAAGAATGCGGAAGCGGAATGATAAACAGAACATAGTAAAGAAATATGAAACTGGAAGAACACAAAGATTTAACGTGGAACCCTACTCCCTAAGGAGCGAGATAAAATCACAGGAGAAGGCTTCAAAGGGCCAGATTGTCTATTGACTTTCTCAATGGACTACAGGGGTGTGGGGCTCTATATATAGCACCCACGGAGTCTCCGCAACCCACATGTGGTATTAAACTCTGGATGGGGTAAATGGATTTCTCTAGGATCTATTTACCCATCTCCCTCATAGATGATGCATACAACGAACACGCCAACACTCCCCCTTAAGCTAGAGCATGCAATGCTCAGCTTGGATAAACAGTCAACTCACGCTACAGGACACCATGGACAATATCAACTTAACGCGCACAACTGTCGGCTGCTGTCGAGGAGGTTGCTTCTCATGTCGTACAGGTGAGGAGGACGAACGGGCTGGGGTATGAGTCAACTGAATCTCCTTGTTGGAGAGCATGCGTTCTGAACTGCGCTTGTCAGAGTCACTGCAAACTGGAAATAAGTCTCCTCGTCGGAGTACTCTAGCCCGCCACAATATGTGGACAACTGCTCCATCTCTGAAAAAGGGCCGAAACTGAAAAGACCGTGGAAGTGCAATCCTCATCGGAGTCCACTATTGCTAGAGAATGGAGTCTGAAAGAAGTCTCCTCATCAGAGAACTGGGTCTCTCCCATCTGATACAGAGAATGATACACTACCCTGGAGTATCTATGATACCATATGAAAACCCTTGCCAAGATGACATAGGGAATGTTCCTCTACTCTGGAGTCCCTATGGCTCACATGAAAACTATGACTGATAAAACAAGAAAGGATGGGGACCACTACAAAAGATGGCAAACATGCGCTCATCTGAAAGAAGACCGCATATTGTGCGTATCTGAAATTGAGGACTCGGATTCTGACGTCGAGTCTGAATAATCTGAACCTCTGTAGAGTTTGTAATCTGAATGTCCTGCAATCTGGAGTCTGGAGAATCTGAAAAATTTGACAAACAAGCCTGTGACTCTACACAATACTCTCCCTTTCTCCCTTACTGGTCGGAATGACAATTGCCGACCAAGTTAGGAGAAGACAAGATAATGGGGACAAAACATGAATATTCTCAAAAATTTCATGTGGCTTTTCTTCATCATTTTTTTATAAGCCGTCCAAATATTTTTGTGAAGAACATTTTTTTGAAGTCGGTTCGACATTTTTCCCTTCGGCTTGCAACATTTTTTTCGGCTAATAATAATTTTTTAATAGCCATTTCTATCATCATTTTTTAAACCGTTCACCATTTTTTTACAGCTTTTCATCATCAATTTTATTTTTTAAAATTGCATACGGCTTTTTAATTGTGTGCGCCTTTTTTCTTGAAAAAAACTCCCCCGTATTTTTTTTACAAATCAACCCCCTTTTTTATATTTGGGCTCAATCAAATCTCCTCATCTTTTTTTTACCGTGGCCCAATCTTGAGTCCAAACTTATTGTGTTGCCCTCATCATTTTTTTAATTGCGGCATTTTTTTTTACCAAGGCCGTATGCCCTTGGGCTAATGTAAAATTTCTTTAGGGTTCTCATCGAGGAACCCCATCTCTCGACATCTTAGGAGGCGCGCCTCTACAGCGGGGTTCCTAGCCGCTGCTAGAGGGGAGGCGCGAGGAGGCGAGGCGGGATGGGAGGAGCTGCCTGGAGGGATTCTGCTGCTGATGGTTGCGCACATGAAGGGGGGGAGGACGCGCCATCGATCTGGAGGGCGTCGCCTGGGCGCGGCATCGCGCCATCTGCGCGCGGAGTTGTGGCAGGAGTTGCGGCCAATCTGGAGGATCGCCATCGTGAGATCTCGCCGCCTGGGAGGGAAGCGGCTGGAGGAGGAGAGGTATCGTGCCTCCCCCTTGCGCGATAGCGGCGCAGACCTTCATACTTCTTCGATGCCAAGGGCCTCGCGCACGGGCCTCACGCAACACAGAGTTTGCAGGTTCTGGGCCTAGATGCGCACCGCCATGTGGAGTATGCACCTGGGTGCTTGCCTCGCTCAATCTGTTATTGGGTCTTTGTGCGCCGCCGCCTGCTGGATATTCGGGATTTGCTGCAGGGAGCTAGGGCTCCGCTTGTGTCCGGGTGATGGAGGATCGATGCCTCGACCATTGCATGGAGGTCCTCCTGGACCGTGCGCCCTAGGCCAGTTGTAGTGGCCCTCTCGCCGATCTGCTGGAAGGGGCTGCTGGTTGAGATTCACCGTATGAAATTCGGCGTGAAGATGATCTCCCGGACTACGTGGAGATGAACAGGAGGCATGAAGGATCTAGCCCAAAAATTAGAGTTTCTTTGGAAACCCTAGAATCTCTCAAAATGAACCGATCTTGAACAATACATGAATATGAATAATCTTTTAAAAAACATTCGAATCTCGAACAAGACAGAATATGAAAACCTCGAGAATCGACCCGCTCTGATATCATGTTAGAAAATAAAAGAATGCGGAAGCAGAATGATAAACAGAGCATAATAAAGAAATATAAAATAGGAAGAACACAAAGGTTTAACGTGGAACCCTACTCCCTAAGGAGCGGGATAAAACCATGGAGAAGGCCTCAAAGCGCCAGGTTTGTCTATTGACTTTCTCAATGGACTACATGGGTGTGGGGCTGTATATATTAGCACCCACGGAGTCTCCACATCCAGTATTTGTCTCTTCTCCAAAACTCTCCCCAATATCTCACGTGGGGACAGAATCATAAGCCTTCTCTAAATTAATAAAAAGCATATGGAAGTTTTTCCTTTTAGCTTTATAAATCTCCATTGTTCTCAGCAAATGGATGGCTTCAATAGTTGAGCGACCTAACATGAATCCGAATTGAATTTCTTTTACTTTGAAAACTTGCCTCAACCTTCTTTCGATCACACGTTCTCAAATATTCATAGTGTGACTCATCGGCTTGATACCTCTGTAATTTGAAGAATTTTAAATGTCCCCTTTGTTTTTATAGAGGCACCACGATACTTCTCCAATCTTCAGGTATTTTCTTGCTTCGCCAAATAACATTGAAAATATTTGTAAGCCAAGTCAAACCACGCTCACCTAAAACTCCCCGAACTTCTATAGGAATGCCATCCGATCATGCACCTTTCGCAGGTCTCATAACCTTCAAAGGCCCTTCTACTTCATTTCTTTGTATTCGTCTATAGCTTGCACTATTCAAGTAACTTGCACTACTAGCTAGATCATCCAAAGTGATCTCTCTATTTCCTTTCCCAAGGAAAGCTTATGGAAATATTGCTTCAATCTAATCTCTATATCCTTCTGATTAACAAGCACACAACCTTCCTTGTCTTTAATGCATCTCACTTGAGAAAGGTCTTTGATCTTTCTTTCTCTTGTTTTGGCCAACCTGAATATATCCTTCTGGTCCTCTTTAAGGTCGAGATTTTTGTATAAAAAGTCATAAGCTTTTGACTTAGCTTTGCTTACATGTTTCTTTATTTTCTTCTTCGCTATTTTGTAGTTTGTGACAGTTCCCTTTGTTCAATCCTTAGACATAGCTTCAAAGCATGCTCTTTTAATTTTGAGTTTCTCTTGCATTCCTATACTCCTCCACCAAGCCTCATTTTGGCGTGGAGCACCTCCCTTTGACTCGTCTAACATCTCTTTGTCTACCATTTAGATGCAAGATGATACCGCATCCCACATCTCGTTTGTACTTCCGCTACAATCCCATGATAAATGTTCTAAACCATTCTTCCCAAAGCTTGATTGCTTCAGTTGAAGATTCTACCATCTAGTTCTAAGGATCTTGGAAACCCTCCTTTTCTTTATCAGTCTTTTTTTGCACTTTCATTACTAACAAGCGATGTTGGGTTGTCAAACTCTCTCTTGGGATTATTTTGCATTCTTTGCAACACAACCGATCTCTTCTCAACGTAAAGTAATCTATATATGTGTTTTAGTCGGGCCACTCTTATAAGTAATTAAATGATCCTCCATCTTCTTGAAGAGAGTGTTTGCTATGAAAAGATCATAAGCTGTTATAAAATCCAGAATGACTTTTCCCTCTTCATTTTTATCCTCGAAGCCATGGCCATGAACAATAGCATACCCTGAAGCATCCTTTTCCACATGTCCATTAAGATCTCCACTCAGGCTAATCATCTCTCTTTGTGGGATTCCTTGCAAAATCTTATCCAGATCCCTCCCAAAAAACATGCTTAATCCTTTCATCTAAATCAATTTGCAGTGTATAATCTGAGATGATATTCAGACTTTTTTCTTCAAGCACCACTTTTAGTTGTTAGAGAATGTAATAGGTGGGTAATTGGATCTCACCAAGATCCAATTACCCAACTCAAGTTTAGTCCCACATGGATGAGCGGCGGGACTCCAGTCTGTCTGAGGGGCTATATAAGAAGCTCTCATCCCCTGTACTCATTGAGAAATTCAGTAGAATATCTGCCCCTTTGAGGGCTTCTCCCTGGTTTCATCACGTTCTTTAGGTAGTAGGGTTCCACGTAAATCATTGTTCTTCATGTTTATATTTCTTGTTTTATCGATTCCGCTTTCGCTTCTCAGATTTCAACATGGTATCAGAGCGGGACAATTCTCGAAGATTTTTTATTGGTTGATTTGAGATTCAAGTTTTTTTAAGTTCATGTTCTTGATTCAATGTTAAGATGGATTGTAGCATCACTTTTTATGCCCATCTTCTGTGCGCATAAATGTGGCCCTCACAGTTCGCATTTTCTCCAGCAGCCTCGCGTAGGAGACTCCGCAGGAGCCCTCCATGGTTCTTGCACACCTCCAGGGTTCTCGTCACAGCATCTCCTAGTCACATCTCCATCAACGGACCTTCCAGGCGCTACTCCAAAGACCTCCAGGCACAACCTCCAGTCTCCAGCCGTCCTCCACTCCCGATCTCACGCTCAGCAGATGCGGCGACGCTCTCCCCTCGCTGCAGGTGCTCCCCCAGGCGGTGAAGAAAACCACCAGGCTGATGGCACACACCTCCGACTTCTTGGCCACCTCTTGCGCAACGCAACCCTGCGCGCCTCTAGTGGCGATCGTGCATCTCGGGGAAGGCGAATCTCCGAGCATCGCGCGATGCCCCTCCCTCCCCAGGCAGTGAGCACCCTCCTCCCACTCGCCCAACCATTCTACCAGGCAGAGGACCTCCTCACAACCACTCCTCTCTTGGCTGTGGCAGCCTCTTCAGCACCTCTTGGCAGCACACCTCTGTGCGCAACCACCGGACGGAACCCCATCTTCAGACGCAACCTCCGGAGGCGAAGTTGTTCCATGCATCCAGGTAGGCGGCCAACAACCCAGGTGGCATCCTCATTCGGGAGCGACGCTCTCTTGTGAGAAGGGTTCCCACGGGGGGAACCCTAAATAAAGGTCCACGATCTCTTTAACAAAGATTATGCAATTTTCAGGTCCTAGAAGGGCACAACTTAAAAAAGAGAGAGAATCTATTTTATAAAGCCTAAATGGGCGGAGATATTTTTTAAACTTAAATGGGCCAAGTTTAGTTTGTTCAAAAAAAGGAAAAAGGAAGAAAAAGAAAGGGTGTGTACAAAAGAAAAGTTGTATGTATTTAATATATATATATATAGAAGAGGATAGCCGAGAAAAAAAGAACATCTAAGCAAAAAAAATATTGAATTGTGCAAAAAAAAGAATGATGAAGCACAAAAATAAATAAATAAACAAGGTTGTATGCAGTGTTCAGAAAGGCGGCCCAGGCGGCCGCATATGCGGCCGCATATGCGTAGTCGGGCACTGGACCGAACCGCATATCCAGTATTCGGTCCATATGCGGTTTGGGCGAGTATGCGGCCGAGTAAACCGCATATGCGGCCGCATACTCGGCCGCCTTTTGTATAGAGCCCTTTCATACATGCCCTTTCAATACTGTGTCAGTGTATAACTAAGACTTTCACTATCTGGTTGAGCGTTGTCGTTGGCAAGGTATTTCCTTTGCCTTCATTAAGGCTGCTTTATTTAGAGAGCTTCATGGTAGCTCTTATGGCCCATCACCTCTCCTTCCCACCTCAGATGTTTTGTCTATTTTCAGAAGTAGGCACTTCACTTTTTCATATAAATTGATACAATATATTTTCCATCTTTTGATTAGCCTCTAGTAGTATTGGTCAGCATCAAGGCCTCTTCGACCCATTGCTGTTGTTCTGTGAGTTGTCATTGATTAGTTGAGATCATTTGGTAGGTAATGTTAAAAAACGTGGTTCGCTAAACATTCATTTTACTAAGTAGAAATAAATAGTATCCAAGAGCTTATGCATGCTTTATATGAATCTATGTTTTTTTATTTAAAAGCATTTTAAATCAATGTTTCAAATTTTAAAGTAATGCAACAATATTTAGATTCTGAAATAGAAATAAGGAGTATAATCTTCATTGACGAAAAAAGTATCGAGATAATGCTTGTATGTAAGCACCAATCTCCTAAGTCCTAAAGTCGCAAAATACACAACATGCTTGATTTGAGTACCAACATCATCAGGGCCAAAAAAAGTAGGGAAGATGTCCAATGAACTAAAAGGAAAAAAGAACATTAAACAATTTGTTGATGCATTGAACAAGATAAACACAGAACAATGCAAAAACATTAACAATTGTAATTATATAATCAAGATGAACATGAATAAGGAGCCCTTTCATACATGTTGCATCTTTGAATTCAAGATGAACATAAATCTCTAATATTTGAATTCAATGTATTACTTTAATTATTTTTAAATTAAAATAATACAAACCGCATAATCCGCATATACTTCCGCATATACTTCCGCATATCCGCTTACTCGCTTCAGACCGCCTGACCGAACGAATACCGCATACCGACTTTCTGAACCTTGGTTGTATGTTATTCATTTGTTTCTCCCAACTTGATGTTATCTGCTCTTTATTCTATCAAGTCTGGGAGAAAGGGGGAGTAAGAGCTAAACTCTTCAAGACATCTACACGTCCACGACTGATAGAACGGTACTCCAGATTTCTCCAGATCATCCATCTTCATTGAGCATCGAATTTTTTGTCAGGGAGTATACTTCTTCTTTTACGACCTGATCAGTACCCCGCGCTGGACTTCTTCTCCAACGATTCTTCTCCAGGCATGATAGAGATATGTTTCGGTGACCTGATATCACAGCGGTTCTACATGCATGACAGAGATACGTTTCAATGCTCTGAAAGCCGCAGACCCGTCCTCGTGCGAGTTCTTCTACCAAAAGCGGATGTGTTCTTCTTGTGATGTATCTTGTGAAGATGCGTTGTATACTTTCTTTTTGTTGCAAGCTGCAGCTTTCTCAGCTTCAACTTGAGGGGGAGTGTTAGAGAATGTAATAAGTGGGTAATTGGATCTCACCAAAATACAATTACCCTACTCAGGTTTAGTCCCACGTGAATGAGCAGTGGGACTCCAGTCTATCTGAGGGCCTATATAAGGAGCCCCTCACTCCATGTACTCGTTGAGAAATTCAATAGAATATCCACCCTTTGAGGGCTTCTCCCGTGATTTCATCATGCTTCTTAGGGAGTATGGCTCCACGTAAATCATTGTTCTTCATGTTTATATTTTTTGTTTTATCGATTCTATTTCCGCTTCTAAGATTTCAACATTAGCAAAATAATTCGATTCCCGAATCTTTGCACCTCAACCACACAATCCTTCAAATCCTTATGAACAACCACTCAAACATTGTTTCTACCATTATCTTTACCTGAATACCAAAGTTTAAAGCATGTCTTCTTGATCTCCCTTGCTTTCTCTCCAACCCATTTTGTCTCTTGGAGACATAGTATATGAATCTTCCTTCTTTCCATCGTATCTACTATCTCCATCGATTTACCAGTCAAAGTATCAATATTCCAACTACTTATCCGCAACTAACTTTGCAACCTCTTTTGGACTAACTTCTTTACTCGCATGCGTCCGTCATGCGAGAACCATTGCAGATTTTGGACTCGTCCGGGTGGCGATGCAACGGAACTAGCTTATTTACTCACATGCATTCCTCATGCGAGAACCTTTGCAAATTTTGAATTACATCCAAACAGCGATGTAGCGGTCCTTGCTAATTTTTCATTGCATTTGGACGATGCAATGCGTCGCAGATAGGAAATGCCCCAACGAAATCTAAATGTTTGCTTAAATCCATGTTGAAAAGATCCGACTGTCTTGAGACAACTTCCTGAATAGTATTTTTTTAAAAAATACTATTTAGGAAACTGTTTCTGACTATTTTACAATGATTGTCGGCTACCTAACACAACCCTCCTCAATTTACCTAGGCTTAGAACCATCCATGGCTGAGTTGGAAAATGATGATCACAAAATCTAAATGTTTCCCAGTACTAAATTAATAGCTAAAAAACACATAACAAAATGATGAACATAATATATTTTCCATGTTTTAATTATTATTACGCAAACACGTGCATAAAATTATTAGCATGCAATTCCACGTAATCCACAAATCACATAATGATTCAAGTTCCATGCAACAGTTCAATCGTCATTCCACTTGAACAATCACTTAAATCAGATCTAGATATTTAAAAGATATTTAATTAACTGAAGGTGGACAATGGACATGGATGCTGGTGTGATTCTAGTATTTTACTTGTATGTTCAATTGAAACAGTCCAAAGCGGCGCTGCATGTAATTTTTATGACACACACCATACATTAGTGTGATTAAGATAAGGTAACAAGAGTAGTAAAGATAATCCATAACCATCATCTGCTATAAAAAATCCCTAAAAAGATTAAAAAAGTATCAAAACTGAGGCAACACCTCATGACCACCCCAGTGATGTGAAGCGCGCATCTCTCCTGCTTCAGCCGAGGTTGTTGCCTTGAGGTTAAAACCCATGACTGCACACCATTTTGATTGGCAAACTAATTAATATGGAATTCGCTTTGATGGTATTTTTGAGCTAGATCCCCACGTACGAAAATATTAAGATTAATATCTGTGTCTATTATACGGTGTTTTTTGTACTGGGCATCTGTTATTGAGGAATTTGGTTGGTTAATTATGGGGGTCCTTTTGGATGTTGAACATGGTGTTATATTGTTGTTTTCAAAAATTTCACGTATCTTATTTTTACAAATATAAAAGACTCATTTGAACATATAATTGACTATATAAATTTATTGGATACAAGTTTACTTGATTGAGCATACGCATTATCAGATTCCAAGCGTTTATATGGTATTTGTACATGCGCTACCTGAATATTGACAAAACTAAGGCTATTTTACAAATATAAAGCAATGACTTCTATATTATGCAACTTTTTTAATAAGAATAAATGTACTAAGCCTTCTCCCGCTATAAGTAGGGTCGGTTACATGGATTCTTGCTCAAATCCATGTTGAAAGATTCGACTATTTTTTACGCTGGTCATCGACTACCTAACGCAACCCCTGCAAGAGTGGGATTTGAACCCTGGTCTTTTGTGTGGTAGACATATTGTACTACCACTAGACCATTAAGTGGGTACAATTTTTTTAATAAGAAAAAAAAGTATCCGCTTTTATTTGTGGAAGCCAATGGCGGTGAATATGGGTTTTTACTTTCAGGATCCAGAAAAAACCATCAGAAATGAACTGTAGTTGCCTTTTATCTTTTTTATCCATGTCTTCTCAGCACTCACTGGCTTGTTTGTACAATTTTTTAAAACATTTACATGCTAATAGTAAGAAAGAATCTGCACAAAGAGCTTTACTGCCATCCTTCCATTGGAGAAATTGTGCTATGTATGTAGATGCAATGCTATTTTAAGTGGGTAATGTGATTCTTTTTACTTTCCTACTGTAATCAGCTTCGACGCCTATGTAGGACTTCTGGTGTGCATGTTTCCTTCAGCACTGTCAATGCTCGAGACTCATTTTATAGAGCGGCCATTGATTTTGTCCTAAACTTATGCTGCAGGTTCTCATCCATCCCATTTTGTTTTTAGGGCGGATCTTTTTGTGGATATTATCATAATTTGTGAAACATAAAAAATATATCTTTCTCAAGTTATTCTATCTACTCACTCAATGACATTTTCTACTAACATAAACTACAGAAAAACATCCTCTGATTCCCCTATCAAAATTGATGGTGAGAAGGTGCATCATTTTGTCGCCGGCCTTGCAGAAAGTATCAGATTAGACAGTATCCGAGCTGCAGTAATTCTGCGGGCAGCTGTTGCTGCAAAAACACGCTCATGTTTTTTGCAAACTTGGGTATTGTTTCTTATGTTTTTCATAAACATGCTACAAAGCAACCATGCACTTTTTTCTCATAAATATATAATTCTTTTGTGCTTTCATGCTCTGTGATTAAGGCTTTGGACATCCAGGGGAAAAGAGAAGAAGCACTTGAAGAACTCTCAAAGATCTGCAATATTCTTTTGATATTTCCTGCTGACGAACAATCAGTAAGTGTAATAAGTTTATAGAAGTCATGCCTAATGTTCCATGGTTATCTTTTTGGTGCACGAGATGCCAAAAGCACTATGTGCAGATCAAAATCTTGAATTTGGTCTGCTGCTCTTTCCGTTACTTTCCATAGTGGCAGATGGTATCATAGTATGTTTTGATTTTTAAGTCGTTGACTTATGAAGCTTATCTACTAATAGTGGTTAATATGTGAAAATCATATTCTTTATAGTCTATGCGCAAATTGCATTCTAAGCCCCCAACTGAAACATCTGTTGCGAAAATTTTCCATCATGTGATCTCTTCCACCTACCAGAAATTTTTTGTTCGTGGATTGTAATTGGATAGCACTGAAGTACCTACCAAGTTTTCTTCGAATCAATGTTATGATTAAAACCCTTTTTTCCTGAAATCCTTGTCATCTCCATTTTGCTATATTTGTACCATGAAGGCCCATGGCATATATTGATAGTGATTAATTGATTTTCTCCTGAAGCCAAATATCCTTGTCATCGTCATTGGTTTTTTTGGCTATACGGGGTTTTTTAAATAAGAAAAAAAACATGGAATCCTTGCTTTTTCTGCATCCCTACTTATCGCGGGAGAAGGCGTTGTCATTGTTTTCTTTGTTTTTCTGCATTGCATTTTGATGTCTGAGCCGGTCATCTCTATCGGCCATATTTTGTTATCCTTTGTGCTGATAACGTTACTTATGGATCCCAACAGCCAGAGATTGAGATGGTGGCTGGTGGGCTTGAGAAGAATCTCAAAGTAGAACAAAGGAAGCATCTCCTCAACTTGCTTCAAGGAGTATGCGATTCGAAAGAGATCCACAGGACTGCTGAAGTAGCCCTTGGTTTGGTATGCTCAGTTGCTTCACATTTGCATCTTATTGTCTTTCTCTCATATTCACAAAGCTGCTGCAACAGCCACTGGTTTGGCATGCACAATTGTTTGTCATTTGCATCTTAATATTAATTTCTATATTAAAATTTTGCATCAATGGTCAAATATCTCCCACCTGCTCCCTTGGAAATGTCAAACCACGGCATTCTGTGGTCAAGTTGGATAACCCGGTTCAAGCTCGAGCATTATGGTCTTCCAAGATTAAATCTGGACATGTTAACCCAGTTGCAGCCTTGTGGTGAAGAGCTGAAGCATAGTTAGACTTGACATGTTAAGTCGCCGCATTAGATGCCAGATTGTGTGTTTGGATACATGTTTGTGTGCCCACATTTTGTAGAGATAGGCATCCTTTTAAAATAATCAAATTGACCTCACTCAGATACAACTGCAACAAGTCGAGCATTAGCAAACCCTCACCTGGCATGTATTGTTTTTCACAGTTATGAAGGAAATTAGTTCCTGATAACCTAATTTATCTGCCCATTAGCTCCAAGTAGAAATTTTCTAGGATACACAGTATAAAAGTCTGACGATGGTACGGTGAGCCTTACTTCTATGTATCAGGATCCATCTCTTACCTTCTACCAAAACAAGTAGCAGACTTTATGTACTTTTCATGTTTATTAAAAGAATCTGAATTAGCAGATAGCCTCACACCTTGAAGGATACTTGCGTTTTTAGGGCTTCACAACACAAGTTAGAAACAGGAAAAGTGTGGCAGTTGGCAGACTTCATCTGACATGTTATTTCTTGTAGGAAGGGCGAAATCAAGGGCAGTTCTGATACCCCAATGAAGCTTGGTATAAATCTTATGAATTGTAATTTCTTTCCACAACTAGTTTTTGTATATCTCCAAACTATTATCCAGACATACTAGTTTTTGTATATCTCCAAACTATTATCCAGACATACATCAAGGAGTATAGTGGAAGTCTACTTTGGGACGTAGATACCAGGAGCATAATTGCAGTTATAAAAGCGCCAAGAACAGATGATCTGTTCAATGTATACAGATTACATGCTGTCGCTCCGTAGCCTGTGCATTGAACCAACGGTTGGGATACGGTTTGCATCTGCAAGGGATTTTTCCGCAGCTGTGCACATCTTTTAGGTCGGCATCCTTGTTGAATCTATGAAGTTGTAATCTGTAAGTTTTGGTCCTTTACGAGTGATAACAAGTACGAATACTGATTATATATGTTTTATAATGAAGTTGTAGGGGCTCTGCAATTCGTCTTAGACATGTTGATCTGTCATTGTTATCTCGAATATGAAAACATGATCTGCAAGGAAAAGGAAGCAAAAAGAAAGTCTCACAGACAAATTCATTGGAAGGGTGTTGGTGTCCCAACAAAAAATGCTGTAAATTTATGCACTATTTATTGTAAAAACAAATAAGAACCGACGAACTAGCATACAAGCCACAAGGTCAAAATGCCAAAAGTAGAAGACGAAAGTGTGAAGAGGACCTTTCAATTCCTGCATTGTCACAACTAAAATCAAATGAAGTAAATTATAGTCGCTACAAGACAACGAGATAGAGAACCGCAGGGGATACCCTCCAGCAGCGGGGAATGGTATAAATATATATATACTTGGATATATCCTTCCAAATTTGCAGCAAAGAACAAGTATCCTGGATTCAGAAAATGATGACAGAATGATGCTATTACACAACCAAGGAAGCAACCCTTGACACCAAACAAACAAGTATTTGTTCATAGTAATTTTGACATTAATCGCCATCCACAAATCACCGTTGCAAAACCATAGTGTAGGAGGGAAAAAATGCAATTTCTCGATGAGGTCACACGGCAAGATGACAATGGTCAAACTGCAGGATCTGAAGGTACGGAGGCAGGCGCCGCAGCGGGGAACTTCTGGGTGAGGAGCGGTTGGAGTGCCTTGACAACTATGCTCATATTTGGCCTGAACTCAGATTCATACTGCACGCATAATGCAGCCACCGCCGCTAGCTGTAGAGACAACAATGTCAAAAAGAAGCTCTGCATGCTGTGGGGATTACTTTTCTAGAGTTGCAAGATCGAGGGTGAGCGTTCTTGGGGGGGGGGGGGGGGGGTGGTGGGTTTCCTTGTATCAGTGAGCTTTACCTGAGAAAGGATCTGCCCTTGAACACCTTCCATAAATTGGATCCAAAATAGCTTTGAAAAAGCATTGGTTATTTACCTCGGATCGTTCACTAGAACACCCTGAATCTAAGGGTGTGCACTATAGATTGCACTGCACCTGTAATCCGATTGACACAGCATTGAAACATTGAATCTGATGGTTTCAGAAACCAGATTTTGGCGGTCCAATTAAATACCTAAGCTATTTACTTTGATGGGTGGAATATCTGATGGATGTGATATCGAATCTATCGCAGGGCATTTATACTAACTTGTTAAAAGAGAAGAGGGATGACAAAGAGACCAACCTTGGCCACTCCTTTTGGTGGATACTCGCCCTTTAGCCTGGGGTCGACACATTGTTTCACTTTATCCTCGCTCAGTCTTGGCGTAGCCTACATTTTTTAGGAACAAAGGCATAAGAATTACATGGCAGAACAAAGAAATTAAAGCAACACACAGAAGCAAATCCCGATAGCTCACCCAGGTGACCAGGCTCTGTTGTCCACGGGGCATGGTATGATCAACCGGCTTCCTGCCAGTAAGGAGTTCTAAAAGCACAACACCGAAGCTATACACATCACTCTTCTGTGTCAACTGACCCGTCATAGCATATCTGGAAGTTTTCAAAGAAAAATGATAAGAATCTGTTACAGATTATGGCTCCATGTAGTTTAATATTTGGGCAGAATGTGCAACACAGAGAACGTCGGCAATACGTCGGAAGATATTATAATATAATAAAAAAATAGAATTGTACAAATTGGTCAACGAAACAAATGCACCAGAAATCAAAATCTTTTTAGAACAATTTTATAACTAAAACGAACCTTTAAGCCCTGGAAAAAATAATCACAATATCTTGCAAAAGTATTTCCTACAATCAAGGGGTACATGGACATATGTAACTGGAACATTTACGGGATATTGTCGCCAATAATTTACCACAAGTAACAACTCAAATTGCCGGAAGGGGCATTTGGTTGGCATTTTTTTTCAAAAATCCAAATGATAGGTACTAGATGTTTGGTGATCATTCATTCATATAAATGGTGGTAATATTCATAAATATTGAGGAAAGCTTTTGTTTTACTTCAGTTCAGACATCATGATCCTTTTACTCAGAAATCAACCCACCCGAAGGATATTCAAGCCCGGGAAAAAAATATCATAATATCTTGCAAGACTAACTGGCACATTTACAGGATATTGTTGCCAATAATTTACCATAAGTAACAAGTCGTATTGCCAAAAGACCCCATTAGATTAGCATTTTTTTCAAAAGCCAAATGATAGGTACCATATGTTGGTGATCGTTCATTCATATAAATGGTGGTAACATTCATCAATATTGAGGAAAAGAAATAGGAACTTTTGTTTCACTTCAGACATCATGATCTTTTTACTCGGAAATCAACCCACCCTCCTTCCAGCAGGTTACACTCACCCCCCCCCCCCCCCCAAAACCCAATAGAGTAGACTTCTAACTGAAGTGCAAGTAGTTGTCAGGTAATATGTTATGACGCAAGATGGTTAATGATCAAAGTGGACAAGACACAGGATGTTCTGTGAAATCGATCTATCAAGCATACTTAGCCAGTAAAACGTGTTAGAAATATCTTACCCTTTTCTATAGTTGCAATACAATAGGCCTTTTCTATAGCTGAAGTAGTGGTATAACGAAGGAAAACTCCATGTGCTAACGATTCCAGATGACCAACAAACTAGGACATTAAAATAGCTTCCTATAGGCTTTTCTTTTTCTAAAAAAACTTGTCTGGTAAAAATAAAAATAACTTCATCAACTATTTTCCGCTTTCTGCTACTTTCAGAGGTGGAATAAAAACCATCTTGTGTACTTAAAGTGAATAGTGTTATGCCTACTACTATCTAACAATGCTTGATTTTTACCAAGGAAAAAACCGGTCAGGATTGGGATGCACGCCAAGAATGTCTTAGTCATTGACGGCAATGCAGACAAAGTCTATCCTACATGGAAACACACATATAGGCTTGGAAACATTGTATTGACTTAAACCAGGAACTCGCTACACTACCCAAGATTAATTTCCAATAGAAAGGTAGACCTCAAGTTTTTTAGAATTACATCCTGAACTGACAAAGATGGCAGTATTCCAAACCGGTGATTTGTAATTGCTTGCAAGTCATAAGCTGGAGACTAATACATTATTAATGGATAGACTGAAAAATCCCATATAAGATGATGCATTTCAATAGGTAATGTACATGGAAGGGAACTGAGCACTGGCAAAGGCACATAGATTTAGACCCGTCCCACACATCAAGAAAGTGTTTTTAGTGAATGATTCTCGTGAACTTCACACTTGGGAGATTTTCAATATCCTCTCTCCTCTCATCTCCAGAAGCCCCAGTGAGGTAGAGTCTATAATCTTCCTCACAATTCTTCCCTTCCTCTGACAAGAAACTGGGCACTGATGGAGGCACGTGAATTTAGACACTGCACACATCAACAGCACACTTTAGTGAATGATTCTCAAGGATGTTATTCTTTGGAGACTTGAAATCTCTCCTCGCATCTCCAATAAGTCACAGTGAGGTCTTCTCTATTTTCTTCCTCAGCGTCAATCAAAATTTATCCCATTTCCCTTTCCACTCGCTTAGGTCATTTTTCTCAGTACTCTTGGTCCCTTGGAGACGTATTCTTAGTTGTTAGTGCAATATTCCGGAACATCGACAATTTTACATCATGCCTGCTTAAGGAAACACGGAGAGACTTCTGCTTTCTCCATTTAAGACCCAAAATGATCTCCACCTGTGCATAATACTTCTGTCCATATAAAACTACAGCACAAATCAGGTTGGAAAGTAGACCTTACCATTTAATTGTTTTTTGAAGTCAAAGAATGACCGTTACAAGTTAATGGTCATCCAAATATTTATTAACTAGTCTAAAGATCAAGCAAATAAATGGATTACAACCCTCACTCACAAAAGCTAACACGAACTAAGTAGCTAAAGATAAAAAAAAGGCATACAAATTAATCAGCACAACTAGATTTTTCAACATTTATTGAATAGCTCAAGCAATGGAATGCTTTTGAAAGAGATTACACTCGGAGATATAAATTCAGATAGCAAAAACTATGAACCATAGTTAGACTTTCAAACTGTATTTTTTAGAGTTAAAGTTTTGAAAGAGATTACACTCGGAGGATATAAATTCAGATAGCAAAAACTATGAACCATAGTTAGACTTTCAAACTGAATTTTTTTAGAGTTAAAGGTGACCAGTAATGTTAATTGTCATCCAAATATTTATTCACAAGTTTAAGGATTAAGCAAAAAGGATTACACCCCCCACCCAAGAACACTGGGGTTGCTTCTTAAAAAACTTCTAGAGGAGGGTCCGGTCTACAAGATGCAGGAGGTTGCGTTTTGTTGGTGTGGGGTTATGGTAGCTTTTTCAGATTCTCGACCGATGACTGGATTGAGGATGGAGCTTTATGGATCAATTTCAGGGTTGTTTTTCCTCAAAGACTACTGTTGGGTTCTCGAAGAGTGCATCATTTCCTTAAGAAAATAGAGTTTCTTGACACAATGAAGGGGCCCCCAGATGAACGGGGCCACTTAGGTCAATGATATTTTTCGAACAAGATTCAAGAAAACTTCAACGGACGAGGCCACTAACACTGTTGAGGGACCTTCAGGAAAGTTGGTGTAGCTCTGATAGACGATATGATGAAAGAAAACTATTTAAGATGGTTTGGCCATTTGTAAAGGAGGTCAACTGATGCACTAGTTGAAGATGCGAGATTTGTGATGTTGAGTCGGTTAAGAGAGGGTGATGAAGGTCCAAGAAGTATTGGAATGAGACTAACCGAAGGGATCTTAGTTATTTGGATCTACGCTCGAGAATAACCCAAGATAGATCTGAATGGAGCCAAAGAATCCATGTACATTGCCATACTTAATGTGGGAAAAGGCTTTGTTGTTGTTGCAAGATTCATCATTATTAGGGATGCAAACCGTCGGATACATATGATATGTATTACCAAATATTTATCCATTTTCAAATGCCAATACAAATGCAGATACAAATATTGACAAATATTGAAGACGGTTACCATATCCTTAAAACGGATACAAATGTAAACAGATATGGATATTATTAGTAATATTCTACATATTAATTTAAATATATATGTATTGGATAGCTTATACATGGTATAAATATACTAGATGTATTCTCCCAGTTTAAGTAGGGTCATTTACATGGATTCTTTTCAAATCCATGTTGATATATCTGGATATTTTTTACACCAGTTGGTGGTTATCTCACGCAATCCTCCTCAAGGGGGTATTTGAATCATAATCTTTTGGGTGGTAGGCGCACTGCTTTACCACGAGGCCATTGAAGTCGGTTCACAAAATTAAGTTCCATAATATCAAATATGTTATCATATTTATATATGAAGACCGATACAAATATGGATAGACATAGGGATATTGCTGATATCAAAGTGAAGTTCAAATCAAATCCATTATAAAATGAACAAGGATACAGATGACAACATGTATATACAACAGATTGGGTCGTGGATTGCATACCGATATATCAATATCGACTTGCTTCCCTGACCATTATGGATTCCCATTCTTTTTTTAATTCAAAAAAAGTTCATCTACAAGGTTGAAATATTCTATGATATTTAATCGCAACAATTCAGAAAAATAAATCAATCTGTTGAGCTTACTGAAAAAAGATATCACAAAATAAAATAGCAGTTTGGTTAATTCTTCTTACTCTGGAGCATGATAACCGAAGGTTCCCAAAACACGAGTAGAATGAAGACGGGCAGCCATGTCTGGTGCTTGATTTGAAAGATTAAAATCTGCGATTTTGGCTTTAAAATCCTCAAATAAAAGAACATTGCTTGAACGAATATCACGGTGTATTATAGCAGGTTGAACTTTCTCATGCAGATATTCTAGTCCCCTTGCCGCATCAACAGCAATTCGGACTCGCTGCATCCAGTCAAGTACAGGACCGGGCTGCGAACCTTGGACTCCCTTTCTTCCTGCAGTTCATGTCTCATAATATTAGTTTTGACAATAAATTAGTACAGTATTATGCATTTTAAAAAAAATGTATGATGAGAATCAAACATAGTTTGACATGGCATACCATGCAACACATCATGCAGGGATCCCATGGTAGCGAATTCATATGCTAACAAGCGATTATTGTCCTCCACACAATAGCCCAAAAGTTCAACAAAATTATCATGCTTCAACTTCGATACCATTGCAACCTGAAGAGCATGACAATCAAATTTTGAAACCTCTTCAAAAAAAGTGTGCTCTCTCTTCAATTTGATACTGTAAAAAATCACCATAACAAAGATCAAAACAAACCTGACTCAGGAACTCATTATTCACGTCACTCTCTGCAGAGTCATCGAGCTTCTTTATAGCCACCTGTCTCTCATCACCTAAGACTGTGTAATATACCCTGCCATAGGATCCTTCTCCAACCAGAGATTTCGAGCTAAAATTGCCAGTCTTTTCAACCAGTTCTTGAAGAGACAGTGCAGGCACCTCTATTGTGGGTGGTGCTTTTTGCGGTTCAGGTTTCGCTACATTGGAGACTTTTGTGTTCTTCTGGTAACCTGGGAGGAATACAATATATAATATAGAATAAAATAGACTGCTTTTCATAAGTATGAATAAGGCGTAAAATGTAGTAGCATCAGCCCACATTAAACGGAAAGTTCCAAAGGCCAAATGAACAAAATCATTATTAGCACTGCAGTGGAAAAGCACACACTGTCAACAAATTAACAAAAATCATGTTCCTAACCATACAGATCAATGACCAAAGCAACATCTTCACCGCCACCACAAAGACACCTATTGAGATACTTATGTTAAAATTCTATCTGCGTGGATGGGATACTACAGAGATATATTTGTGTTTATCTATTTTTCTATTCTTTTGTCTATCTTATTAGCCGGCCGTATTTAAAGTGGGAAAAGGCTTTGTTGTTGTTTTGTATTTTGTCTATCTTATGTAATTTACCTATAGGTAAATTACATAAGAGAGCCTAGGATCCAAGGAATAGAATAACTTTCATTCTTTTTCCCAACATGGTATCAAAGCGATGGTTCAAGGCTGGAGCTCTCGTACCCTAACCCTAACCTTTTCTCTCATCAGCCACCACTGTTGGCCCCTCTTTCATCCGTGGCCTCGGTCAGCACCTACTTCATCCACCGTTGCCGCCGGCATCTCTATCATCCGCCGTCATCGTCGACACCTCCCCAATACAACGACTAGGGCTGGCTATTGAGTCACGGCTCGATAAGGGCTCGTGAGCCCAGCTCATTAGGCTATTGAGCCGAGCCCGAGCGAGAATTTTGAGCTCGATAGCTTAACGAGTCGAGCCTGGCTCGATAACTCAATAAGGGAGCTCGATAAGGAATATATATACATATAATATTTATATATTTATATATAATACAAACTTTGGGTGATCTAGCTAGTAATGAAAGTTACTTGAATCGTGCATGCTATAGACGAATACAAAGAAAAGAAGTAGAGGAGGCTTTGAAGGTTATGAGACCTGGGAAAGGTGTTGGACCGGATGACATCCCTGTAGAAGTATGGAAAGTTTTCGGTGAGCGTGGTTTGACTTGGCTTACGAATCTATTCAATGTTATTTGGCGAAGCAAGAAAATGCCTGAAGATTGGAGGAGTATCGTGGTGCCTCTTTATAAGAACAAAGGAGACATTCAAAATTGTTCAAATTACAGAGGTATCAAGCTGATGAGTCACACTATGAAAATTTGGGAACGTGTGATCGAAAGAAGGTTGAGACAAGTTTCCCAAATAAAAGAAAATCAATTCGGATTCATGCCAGGTCGCTCAACTATTGAAGCCATCCATTTGCTGAGAACAATGGAGATTTATAGAGCTAAAAGGAAGAATCTCCATATGATCTTTATTGATTTGGAGAAGGCTTATGATTCCGTCCCACGAGAGATACTGTGGAGAGTTTTAGAGAAGAGACAAGTACTTGTCCTATACATTAATCTCATAAAGGATATGTATGATAGGGCTTTATCTTGTGTAAGGACCCCGATGGGGAAGACTGACTATTTTGATATCAACATTGGTTTACATCAAGGTTCATCTTTGAGTCCATTTCTGTTTACTTTGATTATGGACGAGTTGACACGTCACATTCAGGATGAGTTACCTTGGTGTATGTTATTTGCTGATGATATTGTGTTGATTGACGAGACTAGAGATGGAGTAAATGAGAAGCTTGAGGTTTGGAGACATGCATTGGAGACTAAAGGTTTTCGTATAAGTAGGGCTAAGACGGAATATATGGAATGCACCTTTGATGGAAGCAATGGTGAAGGAATCGAGGTGAAGATTGGTGACGATAACATTCAGAAGAGAGATTCTTTTAGATATCTGGGATCTATTTTGCAACATGATGGGGAAATTGATGGAGATGTTACTAATAAAATAAATGCAGGCTGGCTAAAGTGGAGAGGAGCCTCCGCTGTTCTCTGTGATAAGAAAATTCCTTTAAAAATTAAAGGAAAGTTTTACAAAGCAGCCGTGAGACCTGCTATACTTTATGGTTCTGAATGTTGGCCTGTGAACCATAGACATGTGCAGAGAATGGTTGTAGCAGAAATGAAAATGCTAAGATGGATGTGTGGACATACACGTAAAGATCGGATTCGGAATGATGCAATCAGAAAGAAAGTTGGTGTAGCTCCGATCGAGGATAAGATGCGAGAAAACCGCTTAAGATGGTTTGGTCATTTGCAAAGAAGGTCAACTGATGCACCGGTTAGGAGATGCGAGTGGTGGGATGTTGAACCGGCTAAGAGAGGGCGAGGACGACCCAAGAAGTGTTGGAAAGAGACTATACGAAGGGATCTTAGTTTTTTGGATATAAGTTCGAGATTGACCCAAGATAGATCTGAATGGAGGCGAAGAATCCATGTAGCCGACCCTACTTAATTGTGGGAAAAGGCTTTGTTGTTGTTGTTGTATATATAATACAAACAAAATAAAAGTAGCCCTTTGCAATTTTCCATCCACTAACTTTGACCCTCCCACGAGTCACGAGTCACAACCCGATTCTCAAATCTCATTCCCGTCCACATATTTGCCCCCCGCACATGCATTAGAAAATTAGTAATGTTTTCCTTTTTTATAAGCAAATATAATGTTACAATATATATTATAATTAAGATTTTGTACACAACTTGGATAGTGGCCTACTGGTAAGGAACATAGTCTTAGATAGAGTAGGTCTCAAGTTCGAACCTGCACAAAACACTTTTCCACTAAAAAGTACCCATTTTCCTTAACAAGCTCGACTTGGGCTCAAGCCCAGATCAGGCTCTATAAGGCGCTCGGCTCGAGCCTTATCGAGCCCAACCCAGCTCGATAAGGGGCTCGAGCGAGCCTAAGCTCGAGCTCGAGCACAGTTGGGCTTATCGAGCCTGAACCCGAGCCAGGGGATGGCTCGGCTCGTTGAGCTCGAACGATGATACCACCCCCTCATTAGGGTGCCACCGTCCATCATCAGCTGACCCTTTATCCGCCACCGCCGGCCCCGTTTTCTCCTTCGGTTCGCCGCCACAGCCACCCTGTTCGGGGCCCGCCGGCCTCTTCTCTAGCCACGAGTGCTCCTACCACCCGCGGACAATCCTCCTTTCTCCTATCGAGGTTCACACGAGTTGATGGATTTGATTGCATAAGTCTACACATACAATGGAATCCTCATGTGTCTGTGTAGACACTTGTCTATTGGCCTACAAAACCCTAGTCTTCTTCATCTGGCGATATGTTAGAGAGTAAGATCGAGATTCCCGCCATAGGTGCTTTCAAAGGTCCAACGCCAATTGTCAATATGGACGTGACGAACTACGAGCGATTGGTCATGCAGTTCATGATCCTTATGAAGTTTATGGGTAAGAAACATATTCTTACCGAGGAAGAGTCGGTTGAGAAGACCGGGGTCAATGTCTCATGGGAGGTAGATGATGCATATGCCAAGGTTTAGCTTTCAGGTATATTGACGATAGAGATAGCCAATGATGTGTTACATCAGCCCACCGTCAAGGCAATGTGAGATATCCACACAACCACTTATTCTCAGGCGATGAATGAGACTAAGATTCTACAACTTCAGCATGATATCTTTATTATCAAGTAGAATGGGCAGCCCCTTCATTCGTTATATACATCCTTGCGTGAAATATTTGAGAAGCTACACAGCTTCATGCCTCTCACGTCTATTCTTGAGTAGTAGAAGACATATAGGAATGCCATCATGGTTGGTGTATTCCCGATCATCAGGGACACATGATTTATCTTGTTGATGTGGATGATTTTTTCATATGTCATTGATCTTTTTATTAAAGAATAAATATAAAACAGGAGATGTTATAGAAATTTTGTCAATGAAGTGCAGAATGTGTTTTCATCAGTGAAATTTGTGAGAATTGATAATGCGTTGGAATTCTTTACTCATGCTCTCTCCAATTTCTTTTTAACTCGGGGTATTATTTATCAAACATCGTGTACCTATACCTCCCAGTAAAATGGTGTTGCAGAGAGAAAGCATCGCTAATTGATTGATGTGATGATAACTCTCCTCATTCATAGTCATGCTCTGCATTCCTTTTGGGGTGATCTTGTTCTTACAGTGAGAAAATTCATTTTCCCCTTGCATTTCATAATAAGGAATTGTTCTCACTTACTCCTTGTATATTTTGCTCGGTTGTCTTTGTTCATCAGTTGTCTCTAGGTCTTGACAAGCTCTCTCCTAGAGCTGTCAAGTGTGCTTTTGTTGGGTACTTTAGGACACAAAAAAGGTATAGTAGATGCTATGATCCACTACGCATAAGTATCATGTTAGTGATGATGTCACTTTTTTTGAGTCAGTGGTGTACTTTTCTCTTACAAGTGATAGGTTGATTTCATCAGACTCAGATGATGAAATCTATATGCCACCACCACCACCACTACATTCAACAGATCTACCACCACTTTCACCTTCTCTTATACTCTCAGCTCCCATTGTCCCTATCCCATCGTTGCCATATTACATGATGACCTGCTTCTGCTCATGGGCACCACTCATCATCTAATACATATCAGGTATGTTCTGAATACATTGTTCCTAACAATGGGTCTGATGATATGCATGAGCAGGGTTCTTTATTGGGAGCAGACATAGAGGTCGAGGAGATTCCAGATGATTTGGACATACCTATTGCGCTCCGGAAGCAGAAGAATAGTTGTACATCATATCCTTTCGCATTCCAAGTCACCTTTGATCGCTTGACTGGGGAATACAAGAAATTTGCAGTTGCATTGTTTGCCATGGAAATTCCACGAAATTATCAGGAGGCTTTGAAGGATAGTTGGGGGTGCCTCGCTATGGAAGAAGAGATGGATGTCTTACAATCATGTGGGGTACCTAGATCTTGGTTTATGCTCCTAATGAAGCGTCGTCTGTTGCCAGTTGTAAGTAGGTGTTTACTGTTAACATCATGCAGATGGGAGTATGGATCGGTATAAAGCTAGACTGGTTGCTCGTGGCTTTACTCAGACTTATGGAGTGGATTATTTAGACACATTCTCATCGGTTACCCGTCATTCTACTCTATGTATTCTTCTTTTTGTTGTTGTGGTACGTGATTGGCATCTTTCAGTTTGATGTTAAAAAAACCTTTCTGTATGGAGAACTGCAAGAAGAAGTCTACATGCAGCAACCCCCATGGTTTGTTGCTGAGGGGGAGTATCCGCAGGTTTACAAACTTCATAAGACAATATATGACCTTAAACAGGGTCCAAGGACATGGTTTCAAAAACTCTCGGATTTAATTAAGAAGTATGGATTTCATAGGTCAAATGCGGATCATCCATTGTTTGTACAGAGAGCTCCTAGAGGTAAGGTGGTTATCATGGTATATGCCAATGACATACTGGTTACATGTGATGATGTGCGGGGAACAAAAAGGGCAAGGGAATTTCTAGGTCGACAGTTTTCTACCAAGAATCTTGGCATCCTATAGTATTTCTTGGGGTTAGAATTTGTCAGAAATCAGCAGGGTCTTGTGACGACCAAACAATTGAATGTCGACCTGCTACCACTCTTATGGACTCCAGTACGAGATTATATGATGATGATACAGAGGAGGTGGATAGGTGAAGATACAGAGAAATAGCGGGAAAGCTTCTTTATGTTACTATAACCACGCCAGATATCTCATTTATATTAGCCGGATGAGTCAATTCATGGAACAACCCCGATAGGTACACATGAATGTTGTACATATGATATTGAGGTACCTAAAGTCTTCTCCAGGTGCAAGATTATTTTTCAGAAAAGGGGCAACACTTACTATTTCTGCATGCGATGATGTAGACTATGCAGGATGTTCAAAGGACAAAAAGTCCACTTCAAGCTTTGCGTTTTTTGGTAGCTATCTCGTCTCTTGGAAGAGTAAGAAGCAAACTGTGATCGCCAGGTCCGTTGTTGAGTTTGAATATAGGGCTATGGCACAAACTAGTACAGAAAGGATGTGGGTTCAAGCAGTACTAGCAGATTTACATAGATGTACATCTTCCTATGCAGCTACAATGTGATAACTAGGCAACCCTATTCATTGCAAACAATCCCGTATTTCATGAGAGAACTAAACATATTGAAGTGGACTGCCACTACACAAGAGACATGATTCAGAAAGGTTTTATCTCTACCTCTCATGTCAACTCTGGTGATCAAACAACAGATATCTTCACCAAGGCTTTGCTCAGAGGGCATTTTCAAAAATGATAATACAAGCTAAGCATGATTGACATCTAAGCTCCATCTTGAGAGGGAGCGTAGAGATATATTTGTCTCTCTATATTGTTTGTCTATTTTTCTGTTCTTTTGTCTATCTTATCTGATTTACCCATAAGTCTCTCCTCTATATAAGACAACCTAAGATTCAAAGAATAGAATAACTTTCATTCTTTTTCCCAGCAGATACAAAAGATTACACAACTGACTATGGTAAGAAGATATTAATTTCATGTCTTGTACCACCATTTTAGCATCACTATAATATAAGACCCATCCTTGCACCATTTCAGCATCACTATAATTTAAGACCCATCCTTGCAGAATATTTCATTGAACGTGGAGCATGGGTGCACATATGGTACCTTTTAAATTGCTTGTTTTCAACGGTGATTTATTTAGAAGCAGGAAAAGCATTGCCAAGTACCTCCAATTCTCTTGTGAAGCTGCCCCCCGTTTTATCAAGACGTCAAGCATCGCCAATGGCTTTCCAATAAGACTTTTTTTATAAAAGGAAATGCTCGTCCTTCGAAATGGAAGACTTATATGACACATGTAATCAAAGGATTTTTACTCGTTCAAGATCAAGAAAATAACTTAAGAAAGTTCTATCTATGTTTTTATCACTTCGTACTCCAACACTCGTCATTTCACCTCTAAATGCACACTAGTTATCATGACATAAAATTCCTCTAATTTACCAGGCATGGAGGATTTTCAACCCGATGTGTTCCTCAGTTATTCTGAAACAATGGCAACATTCTCGCAATAGAAACAATGATCCTAGAAACGAGGCATCACGGAGGCACACCCTTGCAAAAAAAGCTGAAGGCTGAGAAAAAGACTGATTATAAATTTCAGCCCGAGTTCAATTTCAGCCCGAGTTCCAACATTATAAATACTTTGAATAAGGCGGCGGCAAAGGTCCTCACTTCTACCCCAAATCCTGCTTACCAATTTAAGTAGAAGAGCCTCATTCATGGTTTCAAGTCTAGAGATCCCAAGGCCCCCCTGCATCCTTTTTTTTTAAAAAAACAAACGGTTCGGGGGAGACACGACGTGGCGCTCGCCCCAAAAATTTTATTAGAAAGAAAGTCGGAAAAAAATAGGTACAGAGAGAGGGAATTAGAAAACAAGTGATCGAGGGGATCCCCAACAAGAGGTCACAAATTACACCGACAGCCAATCACAAGAAAGTTGAATCGCGTGAGCCAAAATATTCTCTTTATAAAACCTCTAACCCCTGAAAATTGCGGCGTTACGGCCCAACCAAATTGCCCAGATGCAAGCAAACACGCCCAAGAAGTCTCTGCGGTCTCTGTCTATGCTGGCACGCAGGGAGTCCCAGAAACCGATGAAGTCCGAAGTGTTGACCCAAGAAAACCGCATGTCTTCCCAAATGACAGAAGTAACAGAGCAGCCAAAAAAAAAAGATGGGCAATAGATTCGACGCCACTCCCACATAAAGCACAGTCCACCGAAGGCACATAACCAAATATTCTAGCACAGCGATTACTAGTTAGGATCCTACCTCTTCGGAAGAGCCAAACAAAGATCGTTACCCGCTTCGGGAGCCTCAGCCTCCAAAGGAAGATGCAGTCGCTGTTGAGGGGACCCGGGTCCCCCAAAGGAACATTAGATATTGCCTTGAAAGCTTTGTTAGTGGAGAAAACGCCCTCCCGCCAAGCCCAGTGATCCCGACCGCTTGTGGGTCTGGGCGCATGAGAAAGAGACTCCAGGAGAGCAAGAAGCTCGTCGAACCGCTGATCCGAGAGAGAACTCCTAAGCACCGGGAACCAGCTGTCCCCCGACCAAGAAGAAGCCACCGTAGCATGCATGTCGGAAGCCAAAGCATAGAGACGAGGTAAAGAATCCCTCAAAGGGGCAGCTCCCCCCCATCTGTCAGCCAAGAACTTGAAAGAGCAGCCATCCCCCAGAACGGGGGAGAAGAGATGAGAATACCGCTGGGTCACCGATACAACCCCCCGCCAGAAGGGGGTACGAGAGCGAGTATCACCAATATCCGCTAACAAGTTTCCACTTAAAACCAAGATCTCGCGTAAAAAAGAGGAACAAAACAAAGTAGAATCCCCCCACAGCCTGCTCACCCACCGTAGCAGAAGAGCGTCATTGACCCGGTCAAGGCGGCGGATGCCAAGCCCCCCTCGCTCTTCCTGCACGTCACCTCCTCCCAGCCCACGAGATGAGGACCATGAGAGGAAGGCCCTCTTTTCCCCCAGAGGAAATTCCGCATCAACTTCTCAATCATATTCCGCATCCCCACCGGCAGTAGCCAATTAGAAAGAAAATAGACGGGGATATAAGAGAGAACCGATTTGATGAGCACAAGGCGGCCACCCTTAGAGAGCAAGGACGCACTCCATCCGGAAAGCCTCCTCTCCATGTTCTCAATAACCTTGCGCCAGTCGCGTTTCCTTGCCCGCCCCATCCCCAGATGCAGGCCCAAATATTCAATTGGAAGAGAGGAGGGGGGGAGCCCAGAGCAAGACCACAAGCGGTGGAGGCCTCCGAATCCAATGCAAAGGGGATGACCTTAGATTTGCTTTGATTGATGAGAAGACCTGAGAGTTCGATGAAAATATCCAACGTAGTCGCCATGCCTCTGACCTCATCGATACCCCCCTCAATGAACACGATAGTGTCGTCAGCATACTGGAGGGTCGGGACTATCCGATCGCCGCACGAGAAGCCCCTGGAAAGACCATGTTCAATAACGCGAGCCGCCATTCGGGGAAGCACGTCCACCGCGATAACAAAAAGCCCCCCCCCCCCCCTGCATCCTTGGGAAGAGTTACCGTCACCTAGTCCACAAGATGAAGGCTTGAACGTTCCTGATCATTTTTGCCCCTAAAAATTGTGAACCCCCTAGGATCCGGGTACCCGTTTACGCGCAATTCACACGATATCATTCATGTTTAATCGCACAAGTCGCAAAAATACAGGGAAAATTTTTCTTTCCTAATATGTTTGGCAGGCAAACAGCCTGCAGCTCAGTAGCTATACATGCTTCCTGGAGACAGAGTTTATACCCGACGGTATGAATTACTTTGTCTCAGTTTTTGTCCAGATAATGATGTAAATGTTATCTCTTTTGTATCACATTTTGGGATATATGTTGTAACATGGAAGATGCTTGTACATGTTGTAAATGGATATGAATATTAATGAAAAGAAATTTATCCCCTCTAACTTGTGGTTATGATTGTGAATGTCATGTGGAAAATTATCCGCGCGAAAAAATTTCCTTGTTTTTCTGTCACTTAATGCGATCTCATGTAAATGAATTATTGCGAGATGCGCGTAAACGGGTACCCGGATCCTCGGGGGTAGGACAGTTTGGTATCAGAGCAGTGGTACCCCGATACGCACATTCGCGGTATTACAATTCCGATCGCATTAAGTTCTCGGATAGCGACAGTCTTCCGACTTGTCGTGAGTCCAAGAAGGGAAATATGACATTCATATTCAATAACCACAGATGTCACCAAGTTCATTAATTTTCATATTATATCCCAAGAAGAGAAAAGGCATATATTATAAGTATCTTCAAATGGTACTTCTATGACTAGTTATGGTTTCATGCAGAGCCATGTCATCCCGACCAGACCAGGAGATGACTAACCAACTAGCACACATACTGACTACTCTTGTCGACCTTTCCATGTTTTAATTGATTCTGGTGCGAAGCATTCTTTTCTTATTTCGAGACTACTAGCTTCTTTAGGTAGAGTCGCAGAGACTCTCTCTTCTCCTTATCACATTTAAGGGCCAGGTGGCCAATTGTTATCATTTCTCTGATAGTCAGGCACTTGTCCATACTGATTGGCGGACACGAGATTGTTTACTCCTACAACTGGATGAGTTTGACTTGATTTTAGGTATGGATTGGTTATCTGCTCATCATGCACTTGTTGATTGCTTTAGGAAGACGGTTGTCTTCAGGATTCCAGATTTACCCGAGTTCACTTTTGAGGATACTGTACATGACTCCACCATGGAGTACATTTCAGTGTTGCGAGCTCAGCGACTTGTTGATCAGGGTTGCGATTCATACCTTGCCTTTGTTCGGGAGGTGCAGGAGGCGATGATACAAGACATCCAAGTAGTATCTGAATATCCAGATGTTTTTCCTGATGAGCTACCAGGACTACCTCCTGAGAAGAGAGTTCGAGTTCGAAATCACATTACTACCAGATACACAGCCGATCTCGATGACTCCTTACGGTATGGCACCAGCTGAGTTGTGGGAGTTGAAGGTGCAGTTGCAGGAGTTACTTGACTTGGGATTTGTGCGGCCGAGCACTTCACCTTGGGGTGCTCCGGTTCTATTTGTCAAGAAGAAGGATGGATCCATGAGACTGCGCATCGATTACAGACAGTTGAACAAGAAAACGGTGAAGAACCGTTATCCTCTACTGCGCATCGATGATTTGTTCGATCAGCTCCAGGGATCTTCGGTATTCTCGAAAATCGATCTTCGCTCCGGCTATCATCAGTTGAGGATCCGCGAATCGGATATTCCGAAGACAGCCTTCAGGACTCGCTATGGACACTACGAGTTTGTGGTGATGCCGTTTGGACTCACCAACGCACTTGCGGCTTTCATGGATATGATGAACCGTATCTTCCGTCCATACTTGGACAAGTTTGTAGTGGTATTCATCAATGATGTGCTCATCTACTCACGGAATGAATGGGATCATGCGAATGATCTACGAATTGTTTTGGATACATTGAGGGAGCACAAGCTATATGCCAAAATGAGCAAGTGTGAGTTCTGGTTATCTCAGGTCTCGTTTCTCGGGCATATCATTTCTGGGGCAGGTATCGCGGTTGATCCTGCGAAGATAGATGCAGTTATGTCTTGGGAGCAACCCAAGACAGTCACTCAGATTCGGAGCTTCCTCGGATTAGCGGGCTATTACAGACGCTTTGTCAGCGGATTTTCACGCATCGTCCGTCCACTGACACGATTGACGCAGAAGCGAGTTCCATTCATTTGGGACGATTCATGTGAGCAGGCCTTCCGGACACTGAAGGAGAGGTTGACTACAGCGCCTATTCTCGCTCTTCCTTCAGGCACTCAGGACTATGCAGTTTACACAGATGCATCTGGAGAAGGTCTAGGAGCAGTGTTGATGCAGAGAGGACAGGTGATTGCTTACGCATCACGACAGTTGAGACCGCACGAGCGGAACTACCCCACACATGACTTGAAGTTGGCGGCAGTTGTCTTCGCCTTGAAGATCTGGCGTCACTATCTATATGGGGTGAATTTCGAGATTTTCACAGACCACAAAAGTCTGAAGTACATCTTTGATCAGAAGGAACTGAACATGAGGCAGCGCAGATGGCTCGAGCTGTTGAAGGATTATGATTGCACGATCTCTTACCATCCCGGTAAGGGAAACGTGGTGGCTGATGCACTTAGCAGGAGAGTGCATGTTGATGGTACGGCGAACTGGCTATACACGTGGGATACGCTTGCAGCTTTGACCGATTGGCATCCTCAGGAGAGCACATCCATTTCTACCGCCGTGCCTCCTCGATACAGCAGCCTTTGGGATCGTATTGTAGAAGGCCAGAAGACCGATCCTTGGATCCGAGATAGATACATGCGCGCAGTCAAGGACGAATTTGACGACTTTGTTGTGATGGAGTCTATTTTATGGAAGGCAGGACGGGTTGTTGTACCCAATGACGAGCAGCTACGCAGAGATATTCTTGATGAGGCACACAATTCACGGTTATCTATCCATCCAGGCAGCACGAAGATGTACCGTGATTTGCGTCGACATTTCTGGTGGGATGGAATGAAGCGCGATGTGGCGCTACATGTTAGCAGATGCATGACCTGTCAGATGGTCAAGGCCGAGCACAGGAGACCACCGGGATTACTGCAGTCTCTCCCCATTCCTGAGTGGAAGTGGGAGAGCATTTATATGGATTTTGTCATAGGTTTGCCAAAAACGCCTGGTGGCCATTATTCCATTTGGGTCGTTGTTGATAGGTTGACCAAGTCAGCTCATTTCATACCTGTCAACACGACTTACACTCCGTCCAGGTTGGCCAAGCTCTATGTGCAGAACATTATCAGGCTGCATGGTATACCACGAGAGGTGGTGTCTGGCCGGAATTCGAGATTTACATCTCATTATTGGCACCAGTTTATGTCAGCACTACAGACAGAGCTGAGGATGAGTTCTGCATATCATCCGCAGACAGATGGGCAGAGTGAGCGCACCATTCAGACGCTTGAGGATCTACTTCGCGCATGCACTTTGGAGTGGAAAGGGTCCAGGAGGACCATCTGCCATTGGTGGAATTCACGTACAACAACAGCTATGACTCTAGTATTGGCATGGCACCATTCGAAGCCCTATACAGGCGTAGATGCCTCACACCTCTCAGTTGGCGGGAGGTAGGTGATCATGCTCTCTATTCCGTGGATCTCTTGGAGGAGACCGCGAGAGCTGTTGATCTTGTGAGACGGAGGCTTCTGACGGCACAAAGCCGCCAGAAGAGCTATGCAGACCGTCGGAGAAGAGATTTGGAGTTTCAGGTATCCAATCTTCTTCTCTTTCCGTTATTACAAAATTAACTCAATCTCATATTAATGACATCCCTGTAAATTACAGGTGGGAGATAGAGTATTTCTCCGTGTATCTCCCATGAAGGGAGTACGGAGATTTGCTGTTCGTGGCAAGCTCGCACCGCGATATGTAGGTCCGTTTGAGATTCTTGCGAGAGTGGGGAAAGTAGCATATCGAGTAGCCCTTCCTCCACATCTTTCAGCTATCCATGATGTCTTCCACGTATCCAACATGAGGAAGTATGTGCACGATCCTCGGCACATCATCAGTTACGAGAATCTTGACGTGGAGCCTGATCTGACTTATGAGGAGAAGCTAGTCCAGATACTCGACCGTGCTGTGAAGAAGCTTCGCAGCAAGGAGATTTCATTGGTCAAGGTTTTGTGGCACCGTCACGGAGTCAAAGAAGCGACATGGGAGACCGAAGCCGACATGCGGGCACGATACCCGCAGCTTTTCTGATGTAATTATCAAAACAAGCTTTTGTAATTAGATACATGATATATATATATATGGCTTGTTTTCTCTTTGAGGTTTTTATGGGTTTAAAACCCTTTGAGGTTTTTATGGTCACATGAAATTCAAACAAGACACCTAATGACCTTAACTCGAGTCTCGAGGACGAGACTCCCCTTGAGGTTTTTATATTTGTAACATCCATATTCTAACAAACCCGAACTCGTCCGATTTTGGTTCCAATGAACCCAAAAGCGTTGTCGGTCAATACTAAACAACCTAAAACGACCAATTGATCATGAATCAAAAGTCGTTCGGACGAAATCGACCAAAAATCGGTCCCTTCGTAATGCGCGCCGCGAAAAGCCGCGACGCGAATTCGGAAACCGTAAAACAAACCGAGACCGCCATGAGATCCGATTCGACGACACAAGACCAATGGAATCGACCGTTCGTCAATCGGAGGTCGTTTGATGTTTTTAAAATCACAAAATTAATCTTAAACAAAAACTGTATCCGAAAATTTCGGATATTCAAAACCCGATCGAAAGTATATCAACATTATACTCATATTGATCGTCGTTTCGAGACGGTCAAAACGATATATTGTGCGTCGAAATCCGAGAAACGAAACGTAAATACGGTCAACTTTATGTTTTTTTCAAATTGGAGAGTTTTGTTAAAATAAATAAATAAAAATAAATTACTGTAGCAAATTTCCAGCCGTGGGTTTTGCCATTCTTTGACTCCTTATTTGTACAACACTTGGCCCTAATAGTTTCCACATGTCAAGCTTTGACCCTTCTTTTCTCTATATAAAGCCCTTTCGTACTCCCTAAAATTTCCTCCCAAGAACTCTAGCCGTATTCTACATCTCTTCCCCCATTTCTTCTTTTCTTTTGCCTAAAACCCCTCTGCATTTCCAGCCGATAAAGCTCCTTTCTTCCTTCCAAAATTCCCTCCTTTGCTGCAAGCGCTTGCTGGAATTTCCAGCAACAGCAGGTGGACTATCTAAGCAAAGTGTTGCTGCTATTTCTTGCAGCCCTTCCAGCCATTCTTCTTCAAAACAAAGGTGCTGGAGCTCCTGTCAAGAGCTGCTACAGCAGCTTGTATGTGCTGCTGCATGCAAAGATCCTCTCCAAATTGGAGAGATCAAATAGGTACTATCCCCTCCCTTTTCCTCATTGCTGCCATGTATGCTTATTACCCTTGATTTTTGTACAAATCCCTCTCCCCTCTTTGCTGCCATGCATGTCTAACATTTAAGCCTTCTCTTTGCTACCCTAATGAAATTCATATCATCTTGATAGCATGTAATGATGTTTATATACAAAATTTTTATTATTGATACTGGAAATTGTTCCCCTTTCTATTATCAACATCTCTTCCCATACCTTTCCCAAACGGAGGAGGAATTCGGAGCTCCTTACTGGAGCTTCTGCTGCTGCTGAAATCAGCAATTACAGATGCTTTTGTAGCAGCAATTGCAGCTGCTGCTGCTCCAAGAGCAGCCCCATGCTGCTACCTCCAAGCCACCATTTCTAAATTCTTAAGTAGATGCATTTAGGCTCTTTTCTCCACCATTTTGAGGATCTAAAAGGATACATTTATACCCCCTCCTGCTGCCAATCTATGTAGTTTTGAAACCAAACTCAAAATCAAGTTCTCTTAAATCTTTTGATCTATAAAAAAATTGAAATTATTGCAGATCTGAGTAGTGCTCATGTTATTGAGATCTTGGAGATGGAATTGGGGGTTTTGCATGTAAATTTTACTCTTTAAAAAACCTCTAATATATATTTTCTAAGTTTCAAATTCAAATTAGAATTTAAACTTCTGATTTCATAGTTAGAAAAGAAGAATTTGGGGGTATTTTGTTGTAAAATTCTGCTACTGGAAGTGTATAAAAAAAAGATGAATTTGGAGGGAAATTTGGGATATTATAGCATTCTCTACTACTGTTTGATACTGAATTTCGGGGACGTCTAGGCACGTTGTTACTATTGATTTTGCCATCCATTAATTAAGAAAAATTGAGAGCTTAATAGCAAACTTTGTTACTGAACTTTAATTGAATAGTTGAGAAACATTGATGGTATTTTCATACATGTACTGCTGCTAAATTACTCTGATTTGTTAATAAAAAATTTGGGGTTTTAACATGTAATTAATTACTAAACTTTGAATATTAGAGAAATTCTATGGAGGTATCGTGCACACTTCTGCTAATAAATTAGTATTGAATGTTTGAAAAATATAAGAAGTTTCTATTACACGTTTCTACTGCAAATTATTCAAATTTCACTATATAAGACGATCCAAGGAAATTGTGTCTTGTGATGTGGTTGGAGAAAATCAAAAGATCTTCATCATTATGAATAGTAGAAATGGATTAATATGGAGTTTTCTCTCAATATAACAGTATATATATGTGGCAGCTTTGTCAAACATAGTTATGTGATTGTTTATGTCATCTCTGTTAACTCTTTTGCCTACAAGACTTGAGCTTGAATATAGATGAAATAATGTAGCACTTAAAGACAATGAGCATGATATCTAATTTGGCCTAAATTTTCTTGTGATAAATCTTAGAAGAAGACAAACTAATCATTCCACTGCAAAATAGCAGCACATTGTCTAATTATAAATCGTTCATGATGCAAGTTATGAGAAGTTGGAGAACAATACAATGTAAGAAGAAGCTCCTACATTTGATACATGCAATATAAGTTGTAAGCTATGATAGATGATCATGATCCTCATGATTTTAGGTCTTGTTTAGTAAACCTTAAACAATCAATTATAAACTCTTATCATCTATGAGCAGTTTGTATCATCCTTATGATCTATCAGGCAGAGTCTCCGATCATCTATGGCAAGTCAACCATTAGGAATACAAGACCTAGTAAGGGCTCTTTGAATCTTCTCTCTCAATAAACAAATGTATGCCAACAAGAATTAGGAAAAGCTATAACCTTGGAATATGAATTGAATCTATATGACTGTGAATCAGTGATACCAAATATGTTGCCGGTCATGGTGACTTTTACACCTGACCGTGCGAGAGCGCGGTGACTCTCAACTGGGCGGAGGAAAGGAAGCCCAGATTGGGCAGCGGCCGCCAAGTGCGCGGGTCTAGGATCCCAGTCCCTTTTCGGTTTTTACGCGAGCTCGCAGTGTTTTTACGCCTCGTTGGGATCCCGACTTTAGACCAGTTACGCTGACCCTCTGTTTAGGATACCCAGGCGGGGGATCCTTGGTTTTCAGTTTTACGTACGAGCTCGGTTGCCCGTTACCGGTCGGGCTGTTTTTCTAGAGCGACTTTTCCGGGAAGTCCCTCTCACCCGTCTCAGTGGCGTAGTTGGGAGTAGACCTATCCCTCTATTGGACCGTCCTTCCAATTAGGGGGCGAGACGGAAGAGCCCTTTTGTTGGCTTCTTCACCGCTTGAGTTTTTCTTTCGCCAACAGACTTGGCGATTCTACATCCAGATCATCCATATCTACATCTATATCTACATCATCGAGAGTTACATCAGAGAGAGTGTTACAGTCATGGTTTGGAGGAAATCACAATTTAAAATTGAGATAATTAGAAGTGACTATAATCAGTTTTGAAATCCCCATAAAGATCATAGTTAAGTTAAGTAAATGGAAGTAACTATAGTCTAATTCGAAATCTAATTAAGCTAGTGGACGTGTTGGGAACTTAGTTAGGATGCATTATACAACACCGCATGCCTACGGAGGCACCCCAACCCTAAGACCTTTCCCAAGTCTTAGAGTCATAGTGTGAGGTTTCACACGAACCAAGACCACAGACTATCCACTAGACTTAAGAATTTAATAAATCATTATATCTTCTCATCTCATCTTTTCCATCATCAAAATCCACAAATATGATCTCTAAGTAATATGAGAATGAAATATACTTACTATGATCAATGAGTTACCGTAGACATATGCTTATGTGGGAAATGTGGGGATAAGGGCTGATCATGAGATGTTCTTACTAAAAATTTGGAAACCTTTTACATTTGCAAGTAGAATTAAATTTTAAATTGAGTTGCTCATGCCTCTCTACTTGCTTTCTTTTGTAAATAATAAATGCATGTTATTTTTATATAAACTTACGGGAAGTACCAGCACCCGCTGACGCCTTTTCTTCCTTGCACGCATGGCAGGCAAGGAGCCTTTAGCACAGTAGCGGGTTAATGATTTCAGGAGATAAATTTTATACCCAATGGTATGGTTTATTTTGTGCCAATTTTTGTTCAATTTATATTGTATTATGTTTCTTTCTCTTCAGTCAGATTTTTGGGATATACTGTATGTACTGTCAGACTTTGTACATGTGAAATATATGGAAGTTAATGAAATAAGATTTTGGTGACAATTGTTCTAATAACTTGTGGTTATGATTGTGAATGTCATGTGGAAAATTATCCGCGCGAAAAAATTTCCTTGTTTTTCTGTCACTTAATGCGATCTCATGTAAATGAATTATTGCGAGATGCGCGTAAACGGGTACCCGGATCCTCGGGGGTTCACAAAAATTGTCGTAAAATCGTTTCCATACACCATCTAATACCAACTGGAAGAAGTCTTGAAGACATAAAAACTACACGGATGGTTGATAAGACAGCTTGCGTCAACACTAACCGACCTCCACGAAAAGAGTAGCCACTTTCCAACTGGACAACCATCTCACCATCTTTTCTAAAATCGACAGTCAATCCGACAATATCAATCAACCAAGTGAGAAGGGTAAGCCCAATCTACTAGTACTACCCAATTCTTCGCACCATTCCTAAGCCTCATCGTTGGACATCCCAGAGGGGATTGTCTTGGACTTGCTATGGTTTAAGATTAAACCCGACATCTCTCAAAAGATCTCCATCGTGGATGCCATTCCTTTAGCCTTCTCCTTATCACATTCGATAAAGAATATAGTGTTATGTGCATATTGCAAGAGGAGAATAGAGATACCATTTGAATTGTAACCAGCAATCAGGTCAGCAGCAAGCACCTTCTCGACCATGCAAGGAAAAGCATCTGCAACAATAATAAAAAGCAAGGGCGCAAGAGGACAACCCTATCTGACTCCATGTTGGGACCGGTAAAAAAACGCCTTCAGGCCGTCCATTGATTACAACAGAATAAGATCCAGTGATGACACAACGCTTCATCCATGAAATCCACATATCCAGAAAACCTCTACGGGACAAAGCCATCCAAAGGAAAATCCAATCAATCGTATAGCAACCGTTGAGACATCCACTTTCCAAGGTATACTCCTTATTTTTTCCCTTTTCCATTCAGCAATAATCTTCATAGCCACAGTCAAACTATATGTTATTTGCCTCCCACGAATGAACACAAACTGAAGCTATACTTTATAATGATATTAAAAGCAATATGGCTAAAGTAACAATGATCGCTAACCATGAGAACTTGGAATAATCAACAATAACACATTATTCCGTCAATGCATAATCAAAGCATAAAAAATTATGCATATATGTATTGATTGTTTTTAGTTAGTATGAGCATTTCATATCTACTAATGATATTCTACTGCTTGTAACACATAATGAATATGGTATATACTAAAGAGATTGTATGTTTTTGTAAGAATATAACAAATTCACAACTTCACAATATGAATATTATGCAATCACAAATTCGTAGGTATTTTTTTAAAAGGAGAAAAGGGCGCCTTATCGTAAAGTATCACATATGGTATATTGCGTGCATGTGTTGGATGTGTGAATACACAAATTTAGGATTTATGATAATATAGTTTGTAAATATTCAAAATTTAGGGGTTTATGGTAATATAGTTATGCTTAATAATAATTTTTGTATTTTCTCTCAATGAATTGAGGCTTACGCATCGCTTCATTGACAGAAAACTGTCTTGATCCGCGTCACAATATTTAATACCTTATCAAATAGTTTCCCAGATGTTTTCTACCATGAGTGCTTGAAGCTAGTGGAGAACGATGTTGTGATAGCTATAAAGGAGTTGTAGATAGAAAATTGAGGCTTTGATATGCTGAATTATTTCCTCATCTTTTGATGCAAGCATGGATTATGGAAATTGAACAATTTAGGGTTTCCCACCAACTTGTGGTTCCATTTTATTTAATGAGTCAAATAATTTTAGATCAATTTATAATCTAGCAAATTAAGGTTTCTTATCTAATTGGTTAATTAGAGATATTTTATGGGTCGATAAGAGCTTTTTATGGAATAGGTCAATTAGAGTTTAGTCATTTTTAAAGTTCGCTTATTTATTTGGTTTTTTATCAGTTATGTCCCTATGAGATATTGCAATATCAGTTATGCCCATCCCTTTCTTGGAATATCAATTGTGCCCCTAGCTTCTTTTCGTTCTATCACTTATGGCCTTCGTTACTTTAGCCGTCAATAAGTTGAACTTAATCAATGACTTTTGCAAATCATCGTAAGGTTACGAGGAGCATAATTGTCAACCATGGTGAGGTTAAGAGGAACAGGGAACGGAGGAGTAGGATCAGGGGCATTGGCGAAGTGGCAGAGGAGGGGAAGCTGGATGAGGGGGGCATAGGACGCATACAGACATTAACTTTGAGGACTCTTTAAAACCATGACTTCTTCCCCAATGATCATTTCTACCCCTCGCGTTAATTGTCATCTATCCCCAACACAAATAGACATTAACTTTGGGGACACAAGGAGAATTAGACTTAAAAGGGGTTAGAAAGTCCTCCCACTCATCCTCCTCGACCGCCCCAGTCTCCTACATCGCCTCATCCTCATCCTCTGCCCCAACCTCCTCCATCGCCCCTCTTAACCACACCATGATTTGAAAAAATCATGACTAAATTTGATTCATTGACAGCTAAAGTAACGAAAGGGAACACAAGTGATAAAATGACAAGAAGTCAGGGGAACAACTGATATTCAAAAAAAGGAGGGGAATCAATGATATTGAAATATTCCAAAGGGGCACAAGTGATAAAAACCATATTTATTTTGTAAATCACTCCTTCAAATATAAAAGGGATAGTTTTCCATTAGTTAAAATAAGTTATGAAATGATGAATTGAATAATGATTTTGGAGTGCTCCTTCATAACCTCTCGCCCCATCTATTTAAGGTTTCTCTTCTCAACCTCATCCCCCCTCGTTATGCGAGCCTCACCGCACATCTTCTCTTCACAACTCCTCTCTAATTTCCTGATTTCATCAAGTGACATCAAAACATGGAATCTGAATCGTTCCCACGATTCAATGATCATATCGTGTTTTAGCGAACAAAACTCAAATTAAGTTGCATCACTCATGACTCATATTCATAGTTTAAAAATTTCAAGCATCGTCTCAAATCAAGCACCAAAATACAACAATGGTTGGAACTTGGATTATTTCATCATGGAAGATATATTTCTGAACTTTGATTCATTACATGAGGAAGACATTCATTCGAAAGGAGCATCTTACCATTACAACATACACGTAAGAGGAAGATTAAGAAGCAGAAAAGGTAAAAACCAGCTATTATTAAGATCATATGAAGATTCGAAAATCCCACGAAATCATCCACCAAGGGCATCCAGCTCGCATCAATGCCTTGCCTGGTGGTCACCGAGCCACCCTTATACACTCGATCATCATAAGGTGTCGTCGTCGATGCCCAAACCTTCCCCCCGAGCATCTCGGCCTCTACAATACCCTAACCTCTACTGCAGCTATTGGGCTTACAATATCCATAATTGTCATCGACAATCAGGGTACTAGGTGGGGCGTTAACTCTCTTCTCGTAGAGCTATTCAAACCCAAGCATGCTCTCCAACTGTCCCACAGATGAGATCGAGTAGTGAGATTAATCATCGCAATTCAAGCTTTTGCTCCTCGAGACCTTCTGTCACTATCGTAAGCATGATAGAAATGATAGACGATATTGTTGTTGCGTATGGCGCAATAATCGCGGTGGACATCAATCAATGCTCCATTAATGGAGCTCTCGAACCCAACGTTATCAGCCTCGTTCTCATCACCACCACCACCCCATCACACAACAACACCATGCCCCGAAAATGATGCCAGTGTGGGAGCTTTAGCAGCTACCACCACCATGGTTGCCAATTAGGGTTCCCTTGCTGAAGCTCTCAATGCCCCGCACTTAGTGGTGTGGGAGCTCGTCGATGGCATCCAAGTTAAACGGAGTTATAGACAATGGCACCTTCAACGATGTAGTAGGCTAGCCTAATGCCACCATCACAGTCGGCGAGATGGGTTCTTAAATATGACTCCTCGCTACAACATTTAGCATGAGAAGCTCCAATTGTGGAACTCCCGTTTGCAATGTCGTCGTCGCCTCCTATTCCCATGTCATCGCCATCTCCATTCAAAGCATCATTGCTGCAATCGAGACCATTCGATACCGGTTTTGGAGCAAGAGGCATTTGACATCTGACCTTGGAATAGTAAAATGCCTCTTCATCCGAGACAATCACGACGTCAAAAACCCCTTCCCCTTCAACACATTACAAAGAAATGAGTAATCTGAAGTGTCAACGACCTTACCAAAATCCACCTTCTACATGAAGCCCCTCATCACATTATCTCGATTGTGGACACGAAGGTAGACTAGGTCACTGAGACCCCTCCATAGCTCAAGGCCCTAAATAACAATGGGGTTTTAGCTCAATTATGTAAGTCCCTTTTTCAAAAGCAGGAAAAGGAAGAATAGATTCAATCTGTCAAGCACAAAGTTTCTACAAGAAAGTTAGAAACTACCTACATCACACCATGGCCAATTACTCCCCAAAACTCCCTAAAACCGAGTTAGCCTCCCCATCCCAAAATTCCCCACCATCCTAAATTTCCACACAGGGCTTGGTTGTTGAAAATTCAAAAATAAATTTGTAGAAATATTAGTAAATGATAAAATGTCCATGAAAAGTATGGATTTAATGTCTTATTGATTACTAATATATCACTTGGCCCTATAATTGGTAACATCTAAATCAAAAAAAGTCATGGATACTTATTGGTGTTGTCCCAAAAAATGTCCCAAAAACCCCAAGCCTCGTGAAAGGGTTCCAAGATCGCTTAGTTGATGCCTATTTGTTGTCTATTTTATTTTATTTTCCTTTTGAAAACCAATGGTCATCAATAAAATATTTGCAAACTCAATAAAAATACACAAGTATGGTGCATAATACAATAAATCTTCCTGCAAACTCCAATAATATGAAGGAAACAAAAATGAAAAGATTGTTGATATAGTAGGGACAACTGGATTTAAAAATCATGTCCTTTCTCTACAAGCATAAACCTTAAATCAACACAAATAATTGTTTGCTCTCTATCATTCATTACGGAAATCCCTCATGACATGCATCCTACCCTCCTTGAAGGATGTATAATGAAGACAAGAGATCAATGCTGGGTCAAGGGAGGATGAGTTGCCCCCCAAGCCTCCCTGAAAAGGAAAAAGAAAAGAGTGCTCCACATTTTCCAAACTTGACTTGCAGAATGAATTGTCGATCAACATTCGTAATAGGAAATCCAATTTTGCTTGTGAGTGTTTGTGACTAGTTGTCTCATATTCAACAACAACTAGAGGATGACAACCTTGATAGGAGCCCTTATTCTCCAATACTGTGAAATCATGAAAAGGATATCAAACAAGTCTACATGTAGGTACAACTTTTCGTAAGCATGTGCTATCGAAAACTTCCCTTCCGCCTAAGCCTGACAATCCCATCCCATCGGAATGTGACCCCAACCCTACAATCAAAATGGACACATAGGAACTCCTTGAAGCAGATGTTGGACAAGGGAAATCAAAAACACTATCTTAAATTTCGTGAAATTTCATTGAAAGTTTGGTTTTGAGGGTATCGAGGTACCGAAATTGCCCTATATCTTGTGTTCCCCGAATTTTGCCCGAGATATCGGTGAAATATCGATGAAATGACCAAAATATCAACGAAATAAACAAAATATCGGCGAGATGACCAAACCGAAACATCGACGAAATGATCGAATTTCTTGAATCCCTATTTTGTTTCTTCCTTTGGGGTTTTCCCTTCATGAGCTTGAGGTATGATGCTCCAAATCTTGCTAAATTTGTTCTATATGAGTGAAATTTGGTTTTTATTCCTCTCGTGTTAGTCTTGTATATTGTGGAGGTTTTTTAGGTAGATTTGGATTATTTTGTGAGATGTATGGAAGATAAATTTGGGGGGTATTGTGTTTTATTGTGGAATCAAGATGAGTTTTCAAAGGAGAAACTCGGAGCTCATGTTTAACACTTAGAAAACAAGATTTTGAGAAATTATTTTGTTAATCAAAATTTAATAATTGATTGATTCTGAAAGTTAAATCATATATTTATGTATGATTTTCATGTTTTGTGTCTCTTACATAGTTTTTCTCGAAATTGTTAGCTTGGACCTCTAGATCTATGATGTTTTTACTTACAAATCGAAGTATAGAAATCAATAGACTACGTTAAACCCTAAACATACACAACTTTATGCATATTAAGTGTTAGAACTCCATTTCTAATTTCTGGGTAATACAAGTATATATAAGTGTATATTTGTGATATGCGTGTGATATAAACGATAAATATCATCGTGGCATAGTACTTTAAACACTAAATCAATATGTGATATAAGTGTATATTCGTAAGCTATTTATTGTTTTAAGAACTTAGATGAACTCCGTTTCCATCATATACCATTCGGCAAACCGCATAAACAACGATATAATCGATATGTGTGATATAAAGGGTATATAGATGATCTATATGTGTGACATAAGTGGGTATTTGTAAGTTATTTATTATTCTGATTGGGATGATCTTAATTTGCACAAAAAGGGCAAAATAATTTTTTGAGCCGATTTTGAGATTTCCACCGAAATCTTTACAAATTTCCCAAAATTCCACTAAATTTTCCATTTCCGAAGGACTAAATGGAATCGAAATCAAGATTTCAAATCTTGGTCAAAAATCAGAGGCCAAATTCCATATCCACTGGAATTACGCAACCACCTGAAAAACGAAAACCAAATCCAACAATTGTGGTAAAGATCTCAACTAGTCTACCTGCCCCCAACCAGTCATCCCATGCATGTACTAAAAGTGTTATCAATCTCCTAACCTTTTCGTAAAGAACAGTGCAATGGACGGGATCATCCTTACCAAAGCCTTCATGAAAAAAGATGATATTAACGAAAGCCTAATATGCTCATCCTTAAATCAATTGTCATGCCAAAGCTAGAAAAGATAACGGGGTTGAAGAAATCATCACAATTTGTAAACAACTCCACATAGAGAACATGCTTAAAAATTTAATGGAGCTGAAGAGATCATCAACATTCAAAAATAACTTCTCACCAAGAAAACATGGTGATCCAAGATTCCTCAAGTCTCTCTAAAGAAACCTCCCGAGTAGGTTTAGTCTTTTTATAATCTTCAGAGGCAAAAAGAACGGCAACAAGACGTATATTGGAAGGGAAATTAGTACAACCCACAGCATCAATCAATCTACCATAATGAGAAAATGTTTTGAATGTGCAGCCCCCCAAATATCTTTCCGATCGATCCATACAAGTTCCTAGTCAACGGACCTAACATCAATACCAACCAACAATAATCTGAATTACGTGATCAAAAAATACCCACTGATATCAAGACTTGAAGGTACATCAAGATGCCTCATCCACGAAGAATGCACAGGTATAAGACTTCTAATGGCTTATCACAGAACCAGAAGCCTCCAGAAAATGTCCATAAGGGTACTAGATCACACACCTCACTTTATGCCTTCAACAAAGACTTATGTGTCAATAGTATATATCATAAATTTAAAAAAAAACATTGACTTACTACCCTTGAAATAGCTCAGAAATCCCATTTACACAAATTCAAATAGTACCGAAGCAAGGGCTTCAACAATCATGAGAAAGAGACAATGGCTCTAATGCACAATCTTGGTGTACACCCCTCTACGGCTGGATTCACCTACCCTCCAGTCGTCCTTTGACAAGAATAATAAAGAAATCAATCACAATACAATGCGTCATCCATTTTCCCACAACCCTGGAAAACCACATCCTACAGAAGTCCACAAAAAGATCAACTTTTAGGTGCCATACACTTCGCTAAAGTCCACACTCCAAATGAAAATCTAAGTCTGATGCCTTTCTCACATCGTGGCTAACTCCAAAGCTACCACAAAGCTCTCTAAAAAGAGCAACTTTTGAAAAAGATTGACCGGATTAAGAAAATGACACATCCATCAAGATCTTGGACACAATAAGTAGACTGTGTTTGGAAGGTTAGGTTTATGACCATTGATATTGTCAAAGTTGGAGTTTCCAACCATGAACTCCCACACCACAACCACCATTTCATCATCGACTATTCATGAACTCTTTCAAAGGAAAATGCAAGCCATCTATCCCATCCAAGGGATCATTCCTACTTCACCATCTTCACGGGAAAAAGGAGATGCTTTCATCAAGACATCTCACAAGAGTTCCTAGCTTAAACCTTGTGCCAATCCCGTCCCCTCTCCCATTCAAAGCCATAAGTCTACAATGCCTCAACTAGAAAAGTGATTGAAACTATCCTTCAACTCGTCGCCAACCACCACCCCTCAATCGATCTGATTTCGTTGTCTTCTTGCTTGTATATAGATGAAAAAAGTGTGTATCAACCATGTCTTTATGAAGCGGTATCTCCACTCAAACTCAATAATTAGATGCCTTTAAAAAAGCAATCTTTAGAATCTCCTCTCTTGCAATGGTGATTTCCCTCGATCCTGTCCATGTCTCCACCATTCACGAATCATGCTTATCCTCGAGGAAGTCTTCGTGCAAATGGCATCATGAGCTATTCCATCTATAAGCTCTTCTTCCTCACCTGACACCGGTAACTGTTGAAGGAAAATCTCAATTGCCTAAATCTAGATATTGAAGTAAAAGAGGCTAAAAACTCCTCGAAATGCCCCTAGATTTTGTCGCGTTCAAATCTTTGATCTCAAGCTCATGTAGCAAGGACTTCTTGAACATGATATAGAAACTAGTGGCATTGGAGGGGCATCAACTTGCATAAGGTAAACTAACGAATAGACCTTTTTGGGTCATTATAAATAAACCAAAGGATTTTGGTAACATGTACTTTCTGATGCAGCATTATATACCACGTAATAATTTAACTGTGTTCTACAAACACCATAACTTGTATTGCAGTTATAGGTATAATTAACACCTAAGGTGACAAAAAATTATTGACATTGTCATAAATGCTTGTCCGCGTCCATTTTATACGTTCCAAAAAGAATGAACTTTAAATCAACCAGCAGATAACTTCCCATGATTTTTTAACATAATTCTCTGTCATAAAGATCAAGGCATCAAATTTTGATTTTGGTCGCCATTTCGGGAACCGATCGAAACGAAATTTCGGTCAAAATTCGAACAAAATTTTGGTTTTCAGTCAGTTTTTAAGCTGGGGCCCCCAAACTTCGATCGATATAGGTCGACAGAATTTTGGTCACTTGTCGAAACCGAAATTCGATCGAATGTGGGCGAAACTTGATCTCATGATAAAGATTACTTTACTATTCCATGTTAATTGTTGGAAATTTTAGATAATAAAATAATTTTCAACCAAACATGAAAGAAAATAAATTAATCACATGCAAAATTGCAAATTTTAGTGTCTGGCTTATAAATGTTCTCTCAGAATTCTTTCTCATCTATTTGAAGAAAACATGATAAGTCTAGGGCACAAGATTGACGCGGTAACCATATCCATGTCGAAGGTTGTAATTTTCGACCGGGCATTGAAGACCGTATCCATTTATGGATTTTTTCCTCTCCAAAAAGAGGAAATTAAAGGGGTTTCCCTGGACCAAAGATAAGCTACATAAGCCTACAAGCTTCCTTTGAATAAAATAAATAGCCTTGGTAACAACCTAAAAAAAGGTGATCCACACACACCGAACTAGAGGCACAAATAGGGCATGTGGTGTGTCTAAATCTCATCCTTAGAATCCAAGAAAAGAACTTTTCACCAAAACCTTAATCTTCTATATGATCAAGCAGTCTCTCGCAGAAAAAAAGGTCTACAATATGGCATGAGGCATGCAGGGCCTTGTAGTGCACACTCAACAATCCACAAATCCACATCAAATAAGCAGCTCCTTAGTCTTAATCAACTGCGGTAATTCATCAAATCTCAGAGATAGGGTGTGATGTTTTTCCAGTGAAAGGCAAAGGATGACCACCATGGTATCACAACAGAAATTGTTTTCCTTTGAAAGCCAAGGCTAACTATCCAAGATGGTTATTCACCCAAGATTCATTCATTAATCATAGTAAGGCTACAAAAGAAGTATGGCTAATGTCCCCACTAAGTAGAAAACCACATATAGATCCACCAAGTATATCTCATACAGGAAGTAGGATGAATACATATTGTCGTCAAGATTGATGGTGGTTGATTTCGATCATATTGTCTTCAACAAGTATGTTCCCCTCAAGAAGCCTTCTAGATCAAAGCCTCTCCAAAACCTATCAAATGATGCATTCACTCAAGATTTCCCATTATCCACTTCGAACCAATCATTGGACAAACAAACAGATACAGTTCATATCCTCATTGCCCCTCCTACAAATAGGAGGCATCTTTCCAGATTTATGGCCAGCTAACTTATAAATATTCTTTCGAGAAAAGGTCACCAACCACTATAAACAAGTCACCAGCTGCAATCCATCTCCTTTAAAAAACCCCAACGTATAAGAAGCCCAAAATCTTCTGTATCAGATGAGAAAATGCAATAGACACATTATCCCTTTGAGGCGTTCTCCCATTGTTTGATCCCGCTCCTTAGGGAGTAGAGTTCTACGGAAAATCATGTTGTTCTTCCTTTTTCTATCTCTGATATTCGTTTCTGCATTATTATTTTCTAACAAAAGGAGTTATGGGTTTGTTTAGGTGGAAAAAAATAGAGAGGGGGTGGAAAGGGATGTTTAGAGAGAGGGGGACTGGATGAGGGGTTCAACGGAGGGGGCTGGATGAGGAGGTAGTGGAGGGGCCTTCCGGATGTGGATGGAGGCTCGAGGGGGCTGGATAAGGGGGCAGCATGTAGGGTGGAGCATGGATCAGGCTCAGGTTGGGCCCAACCTAACCCATCCCACGCCAATTTAGGAAATCAGGACCATAGTCCATGCCCAGACCCACTCATTTTTCAGCAATTGGGCCCAAGCTCAAGCCCAACCCGACTCATGATGGGTCGGGCATGTGTCAAGCCAGGCCATGAATCCCACAGAAGTGGTGGTGGTCGACGATGGGTGGGGTCCGTGGGGAGGGAGGGAGGAAGAGGGAGGAGGTGGCACAATAGCGGTTCATGGCTAGGGGGAGGGAGGGAGGGAGAGGGAGGAGGTGACGCGCTAGTGGTGGGCGGCTAGGGTGGGGAAGGAAGGGAGGGAGAGGGAGAACAAGGTGGCGTGATGGCATTGGCATTTGGGTGGTGAGGGAGAGAGGGAGAGAGAGGAGAGGTGACCCGAGGTACGGCAACGCGAGGTGGAGGGGGCGCGCAAAGGGCCACACACAATGTGCTTGAATCACTGGGAAGGGGAGGGAGCTCAGGTTCTCTTGGGTAGGAGTTAGGGTTGAATAGTTAGGGTTTCTAATGAAGGGGGGAGGGAGGTGCGGGTCAAGCCAGGCTAATGGGTTGGGCATGGATTCCGACCATAAATCAGGCCAGGCCATGGGCTTCGGGTTCAGGCATGTGAAAACCCGAGCCCAACCCGATTTGATAAATGGGTCAAAAATAGCAGTTCAGGCCCGCCCATTTAGATAGTGGGCTTAGGCTTGGGTCGGGCTTGAGCGGGTCGAGCGGGTTGGATCGGGTCGGTCCAAGTCCATGCTCTACCCTAGCAGCACGGGGGTGCGAAAGTGCAGCATATGGTGGCCGGAGGGGATGCTGGGAGGAGAAGGTAGAGGGCGGAGGTGCAGCAGGTGGTGGCTAGAAGGGCAAGAGGAGACAGAGACGGAGGGGGTTGGAGGAGGGGATGACGGAGGAACTGCATGCATAGAGGAGGCCCAATAAAAGCATTGGGGAAGAGGAGAGGGGAGGAGGGAAAGAAGGAAGAGGAGGTTGCTTGATTAAAAAATTTTAAAAATAATAGATGATAAACCTTGGTTGTTGTGTGATTGGATTAATTCACGTGAATAGTTGAGTTAGTGGACAACTTAACATATGGTTATAGTGTGATACAGAGTAACTATTAGGGACTTCTGTAATTATGACCTATCAAGTGTTATGTACGTAAATATGAAAATATCCAGGATTGAGTGTAAATATCCCTAAAAATGGTATTTTTTGCATAGTAAATCACCCAATATAACAATCCCAACTTTTTCATGAAAGAGTAACTATCCTGATATAACAAAAATAAGGGAAATCATGTACACATCGAGACATGCAAAGAACATGTGCATATTGTGGATGGCTCTAAGCCCAAGACACCACACTGAGCTCGAGGCACCGTCCCAAATTACAGAAGGTATACAACTTCCCTTAGGCTTCTTTCCTCTACCTCTCATCGGGGAGGACCTTGTACTTCATCCAGAGAACTGTCAAGGGTGGTAATGCCTTCCCAAACATCGTCACTAGATGGAGGAATTTTGACTTGCTACAATATAGGAGAAATGACCAACTAACAGACGGGCTTCAAGGAATATGACATTCAAATATTAGATAGTATAATCATAGACACAAAGTAACGACTAACTCAGAGGTACGAAATTTAGATCTGATAAGTCCATTCTCTAAAGAAACGAGTATTGTTTCACTGACTTGTTAGTTGTTACTTTGCATCAAAAAAACAAATATAGAAAAGTACAAAAGGAAAGTTTACATCAAGAAATTTTCATCAACTTTCTAGCTACGTTAATCCATGTCCGGATAACATGAAAACCTTTTCCACGTAATTAAATTGCAACGAAATGCAAGTTTGGACAATGAACACATCATGATTAGTGATGCATAAAAAGTTATTGTAACACCATGATTAGTGACGCATAAAAAAGTTATTGTAACACATACAATATCGATATTAAATTTGCGGGACATGCAAACTCGAGTTAATTGGACTGTAGCACCAATTGGAAAGTTACAGTGCACCAGAAGCTAATTCCATGTAAAGGTATTCTATGAATTACTTTAAATTAGAGCAATCCAAACAGGGTCTCAGTGCGATATCATTCCAACAGACTTATAAATGAAGTTAAATAGACAAGTATCGAAGAATAACACTAATACCAACATTGGAAATGAATAATAAAAGAGAAAGACGAATACAAACCATCCGTAGTCTCCTTGTGAGATTTCAGGGATTCATTCTCATGAGCATTGTAAGTTTCATCAAAATGACCAGAACAGCAAAGCCACCTCCGCATCCTATCCTCCTGTTTCAAGTCTGCAAGTACACATCAAACCTTGTGAAAACAGGAGTTTTTATGAATTCCCCATAAGATTCAAGTCACATATGCTTTCTAGGTAAACTCCATAGAAATACGAATTGTTATATATTTTACACATGTACAACTGTTTGCTCAAAATAACCCGTTGTTAGCTTCAAAATGCATATACATTATAAGCACATGGCCTCGCACACTCGCTGTAATTCACTAATTCAGCCTATAGACTGTGAAGCTCCAAAAAAATAGTTTCTTGAGACACCACCATTTTTTTGTAAAACGATCTTCAACATACATCTCTCTCACGTGGCTGACCATCTCTTCTTCAAATGTGATAGTTCCGCGGAGATCCATAATCAGCTCGGTACTCAAGCAGTTCAAGCTGCCAGTGTTGAGGATTTTTGGCAGTCTATTGATGAAGTATGGACCGGTACGGACAAAGAGAGATCGAGGGTTATGGCGGTGTTATGGCTGATCTGGTTGGCCAATACGGTACAAGCGAGGAATTCGCCTGGGCGGTGCTCGTGGAAACTTATTCCATGTAACCTTCAAGTGAACCTATAATTTGTTAAGTACCCCAAGGAAGCCATCACCTCAACCCCCAGCTTCCTTTGGGGTTGGTTTACATGGGGAAAAAATCAAAAGGAAGCTGCCTCTTCAAGAGGTGTCTTTGGCCAAAACCGAAGCCGCGTCTTAAAAAGTGGCTTCCATTCAAAGAAAGCCTATGTAAACAAACTCCAAAGGAAGCCGTAGGTTGAGGGGATGGCTTACTTGGGATACTTAAGAAATTTTTAAGTTCACATCAAAATTACGTGGAATAAGTAACACAAGCACCAGCGAATTTTCCTCCGATACTGACCATTTTTTATTTAAAAAAACATACGTCTCTCTCACGTCAGTTTAAGATATTCTTACATATATATCATCAACCAAATGCACAGTTCAGGCTGTGCATCTTCGGCTGTTCGGCATAAGCAAGCAAGGCATTAAACAAACCTTAAAAAAAGAAATATTCAAAGGGCGGCCGGTCTACGTAATTTAACACCTTGTCGTCGCTGTCATTTGTAAAAAAACTGAATTTTAAAATCCACATCACCGTAGTTGCTGCAAGCATTCTTTTTCACGCAGCAACTTCCAATTAATTTAGAAAGGACAACATGAGGGTCGGCTCTCTTTCTCTTAATTCCAATTAATTAAGACGCGTACACGTTAATTCCACAGATTCCTCTCGAACCCGGAAAGGCCAGAAGTAATTAGGTCAACTTCTCCGCTCCATCAGAGGCAGCTAATGCGAATTAAAGAGCGGGAAAACGACACCGAAGGGGGAGGAAACCCTAACAAATCCAAATGAGAAGAATGAGAAGAAAGGCAGAGGGGCGACCTCGAGATCGGGGCGCAGGAGGGCGGAGATCGAACGCGTCGGAAACGAATGCGATCGATCTGGATGGAGTACCTGGAGATGGAGTGGACGAAGGGAGGAGAAGGCCGAGGGGGGTCTCCTCCTCCTGAGGAGCTGAGAACGCTTTGTTTGTTGGGGTCGCTGTGCTCCCTCGTGAGGGCGATGGCGATGTGGATGGGGGTTCTTATGGGAGTTTGTTACGATCGGGAGGTGGGGAGAGGAGGAGGGAAGCGAAAGCGAAGGAGCAGGGGAGAGAGAAAGAGAGGGTGGGAGAGAAAGTGTGGGCGTCCGAAAGGGCCCATATAAGGGAATCATCATTCCCATGGGAACGCCAGCGAGGTTTCCATATGTACCCTGTCCACCTCTGCCGCGGGATTCAGCTTCGCCTTTTTGCACAAAAACCCTTTTGTATTTTTCTGTCTTGTCTTAAATTACTCGATTGGCCATCAAGAGGATGGGAAACCGTGGGGGTAGCATTGGGTTCATCCCGGTCCAACCTGAGAAAGTTCGATTTGAGTCCGTCAATTTTCTGTAGGTCTTGGCCTAATTTGAGATTCGCTTTGTTTAGCGAATCGAGGATTCGGGACCAACCGAAGGCCTGTGTGATCGGGCTCAAGTTTGGGTCGAGTTCGGGTTCAGGTCGGGCTCAGCCCACACCCATTTTAATTAGGGATTTTTACACCCATAACCCTAAGTAATTTCTCAATAACATTCATAACCCTATATAATCGCGAATTACATGAGAAACCTCGAGTAATGCTTAACTCTTACATGACATAACCTTGTGTTATGTTCCGTTTAAAATGCCGTTATGTTTAACGGTTTCCGTTAGAAAAAGACAAAGTTGTCCCTGATCTTCATTCTCATTTACAAATTATGCCATCGTGTTCTCTCTGAAGAGTTGGTGGTCGTTGACCTCCAGGACCCACCCCGTCACACCTGGAAGATCTCCTCTCGCGATTGCCGTCGACCTCTGCGAATTCCGCCATGTCAGCTCCCCTCCCGCGGTCGTCGTCGACCTCACCGTACCTCTGCAACATGCCCCCCCCCCCGGTGTCCCCATCGGCTCTGCAAATTTCCGACCCCCCTCCTCTCGGACTGCACTTCTGCGATCAACACCTCCGTCGACCTCCGGAACTCCCGTCGTCACCCCCCCCAACCCACGGCACCTCTGCAACATCCCCTGGCGTCACCCCCGCCACTCTGCCGACCTCCGGACCCCCCGCCACTCCGGAACCCTGCAAGCTGACGCTTCTCCTCCCTTCCCCCACCACGACCGACCCCCCACCGCCCAACCGCCCCCGTCAAAGCCCCCTCCCTCGGAAGTCTGTTCCTCCCCCGGAACACCCCCTCCCCCCCCCCCCCCCCCGACTCCCCACCGCTGGCGTGAAATCCCCCCCCACCCCCCGTTCAACCCCCCCCCCCCCCACATACACACACACACACCTGACTCCCCACCGCCCACGTGAAAGCCCCCCCTCCCCTGGAGCTCTGTTCCTCCCCCAGCTCGTCCCCACCCACCCCGCGACCGACCCCCCCCCCCGCCCAACCGCCCCCGTCAAAGTCCCCTCCCCCGGAGCTCTGTTCCTCCCCCTGCTCGCCCCCCGCTGCCGAGCTGGAACACCCCCCCCCCCTGCGGTCGAGCTCAAGGCCCCCGGAGCTCTGTTCCTCCCCCTGCTCGCCCCCGTTGCCGAGCTGGAACCCCCTCCCCTGCAGTCGAGCTCAAGGCCCCCAGAGTTATGTTCCTCCCCCTACTCGCCCCCCATTGCCGTGCTGAAATCGCAACCACCCCCCCCCCCGGCCGGCTCAAGGCCCTCCCTCGGAGCTCTGTTCCTCCCCCTGCTCGCCCCCCGTTGCCGTGCTGAAACCGCAACCCCCCCCCCCCAACACACACACACACTCGGCTGGCTCAAGGCCCTCCGTCGGAGCTCTGTTCCTCCCCTGCTCGCTGCCGAGCTGAAACCCCCAAGTGTTCCTCCCCTGCTCGTGTGCGAGTTGTTCCTTCCCTGCTCGCCTCCCTGCCGCAGCTGAGATCAAAGCCCCCCACCCTGCATCAGCGTTTCTTGACCGTTGGATTGATGATGAGTTAGATTAACTCATTCATATAGTTGAATTAAAATATTAAACTAACGGAGGGTTATGAGTGTGAGACGGAGTGACTATTCAAGATTTTTCATGTAATTCACGATTATGCAGGGTTATGAATGTTGCGAAATTACTCAGGGTTATGGGTGTAAAATCCCTTTTAGTTACTTGAAGTTGCACTTTGATTCTAATTTATTATTATTGATATAATTCATCAGATAACACATGAATATTGGATGTATTATTTTGTTATGATATAATATCACTATTCATGGATGAAGGAAAATATTGGATATATTGTGACTATAAATCCATATCCCCCATGATATTTTAAAAATGAGGCTCCGAGCTCGATCCATTTGTATTTCGGGTTCGGGTCCGGCCCGGTCCGAGCATAATATTCTTGAAATATGAGGGCCTGAGCCCAACCCGTTTATACATTGAGTTTGGGAATAGCTCGGACTTTTGTGGGTCGGATTAGGATCGGGTCCGAGCTGGCCCGACCCAATGCTCCAAACCGAGCGTAATCAAGAGAAGTGCTAGTTATAATAGATGAGTAACGAGTAATGAAAGATACAGTGATGATCAATGATCATATTGTTTGAAGGGAAAAAAATAATTGAGATGATATTTATTTTATGTCTTGATGATAAGTGGTGGAACCCTTGCTCCTATTAGGATAACTTAATTTTGTTCGTTCAAAATTATACATCCAAAAATTGGCTCAAGGTCAAAAAGTCACATTCTTCTTAGATCGAAGGAGAATGAAGATTTAAAAATAGAAAAGAAGGTCACTCTAACCAAAAATCCACATCAAATAAGAGAGAGCAATCGATAAGGTCACTAATAGGAAGCAAAGGTAGTTCATTGTCTCTTGGAAATAGCTTTATCGTAGCATCTTATTCTCGAGAACTACGAATGAAAGAAAGTTTAAGAAGAGTTAAGATCCTAATGAGTGTCCCTGATCGTCATATAATAGTTTTTGAAATTATTGGAGAAAATATTAATGAGTTAACGTGTCCTCCTTTCAAACAAATCCAGATGATATATAAATTCCGAGTGGTCAATTTTTTATTGAAGCCATGAAGGTAGTATGAGTACGTAGGAGGGCGGTTAATAATATCATATTTGTATTTTTTTACATTGCCATAGGTTCGACAATACAGTCTTAGCATGGGGAGAAATACATCTATCGTGTTATAAAAGAGCAAAGATGTTTCATGAAATCTTCTTCATTGTAAGAAAGATCGCAATTACTAACAACAAAAAAACCTTTTCCTGTGGCTCTTTGGGCCATATGGGGAGGAAGAAATAATCTGATTTTTAAGAACCAAAGGTTCTATTCTGAAAATGTAATCGCTTCATGTATCTCTCTTTATCGATTCTAGTCCACAAGGTAATGTATGTCTTTATATTTATATAAATTAAAGGTTTTGACGGTGAGTCCCAACTCGAGAATTCACCCTTTTTCTTCTCAAAAAAAAAAGAAAAAATCTTTTCATGTAAGATTATTAATAGTTAAAATTTCATTGTTAAGTAGAAGCTATGAGAAGAATATAAGCTTTGCTGGAAATAATTTATTCAAAATATATTGGAAAATAGATCTATAATTCCTCCATTAGCCTCTTTTTAGTGGAACAATGGCTCTTTGAGTTCGGAAAAAATATTTAGTAAATAATACGATATAGAATTAAACTAGAGACAACAACAATGCCTTTTCCTGCATTAAGTAGGGTTGGTTGCATGTATTCTTTATGTCCATTCAAATCTATCTTGAGTCATTTTGGGTTAGATCCAAAAAAACTTAAATCCCATCGAAAGTCTCGTTCCAATACTTCTTAAACCTTCCTCTCTCTCTCTCTCTCTCTCTCTCTCTCTCTCTCTCTCTCTCTCTCTTGTAGCCGACTCGACCTCCAAAACTCGTATCTTCTAATTAGTGCATCAGTCGACCTCCTTTGCAAATGGTCAAATCATCTTAAATGCTCTTCTCTCATCTTATCTTCCATTGGAGCTACACCAAATTTCCTTTTGATCGCATCATTCTGAAATGATCTTTACGTGTATGATCGTATATCCACCTTAGCTTTTTCATTTCTGTTATCTTCATTCTATGTGCATGTCTAA